>OX419741.1:21356250-22577500 GCA_948477245.1 Thumatha senex | reverse complement strand
AGAGGGAGAGGGAGAGGGAGAGGGAGGAGAGGGAGAGGGAGAGGGAGAGGGAGAGGGAGGAGGGAGAGGGAGAGGGAGAGGGAGGAGAGGAGAGGGAGAGGGAGAGGGGAGAGGGAGAGGGAGAGGGAGAGGGGAGAGGGAGAGGGAGAGGGAGAGGGAGAGGGAGAGGGAGAGGGAGAGGGAGAGGGAGAGGGAGAGGGAGAGGGAGAGAGGGAGAGGGAGAGGGAGAGGGAGAGGGGAGAGGGAGAGGGTTATTTTTTTGTAACTTCAATTAATTGCATAGCATACCTAATATAATATTAAAAATTAATATTAGGTATGCTATGCAATAGCTTTACCGTGGCAGTCTCCGAGTGCCACACGTCTTTTTTATTTATTACTTATTTATTTTCGTACACAAATTGTTATAGCTAGCCAGAACAACGGTTATCAAAACCTTTACAGGTTTGTCCTGACAATCACATTCATTCGACACCGTTATTCCATTTTATAAAAGTAACTATCTGTCCCGCGTGGCTTCGCCCGTGACAAACTTCGAACTCCCGTCAGTTCATCTGTCACGCCTTTATTCCCGTCACTCCCATTCAATCCCGTCATTTATTACTTTTACATTAATGTATGAATATTTGCCCGATTTTTTGATTACTGCTCCGCTCTTCAGGGTAGTAGTGTGAGTGATGACCTTTTATTAGTCACGCCAATATTCCCGTCGCGCCCATTTAATCCCGTCGTTCATTACTTTGGATCGCGAAGTCTGGCGATCTGTCCTCTCTGACTACCCCGCCAGGGATACAGCGTGAAGATAGTTAGTTTTTTTTTTAATTCATTATTTTTACAATAATGTATAAAAATTTGTCTGATTTGTTGATTACTGCTCCGCTCCTCAGGGTAGTAGCGTGATGAGATAGCCTTTTATCAGTCACGCCTTTATCCCCGTCGCTCCATTTAATCCCGTCGTTTATTATGTACTTTTACAATTGTGTATGAATATTTGCCCGAATTGTTGATAACTGCCGTGCTCTTCAGGGTAGTAGCGTGATAATATAGCCTATAGACTTCCATTCCACGATAAATGCACTATCCAACACATATTAGTATAGTTACCAAGGAGCAGGACACATCCTTACTTAGTCGAATCGGGCATGCGTTTGTTTTTGAGACATGAGGATTTCGCAGAGCTCGCTCGCTATTGGCTAGTCGCGACGTCGCGCATGCGTAAATCGCAAATCATCGGCCATACTTTTCACTTGTAATTTTAAGATCAAGTATTTTCACAATAAAATGATTATAATAAGTTAACCATAAAAGATAGACATATGCTGTTGCAAACTTTATTTTAGAACTTTTAAAGGGGAATAATTATGTAATACATAGTTTTTGCGTAACTTTAATCGTTTACGCAGCGTTCGCAACGAAAGCTATCAAAAGGAATATTTTGTCCCCGATTTTGCCACTTTTATCATTGCTGTTCCGCACCTTTTGGTCGTAGCGTGATACTAAATAGCCTATAGCCTTCTTCGATAAATGGACTATTCAATACAATAATAATTTTGCAAATCCAACCTTTAGTCCCCGAGATTAGCGCGTTCAACCAAACAAACAAACAAACTCTTCAGCTTTATAATATTAGTATAGATTACTTACGAATCCAAAAGAAATACGTTTTTCATTTAATGAATTAAATTTGTAAAGTCTCTCAGAAATGACAACAGCGGTGTTTCAAAACTTATTTATTGTAGTCACCAAACAAAACTTATTGGGTACCGTGTACCGATCTAAACTTATCAACTGCAGATACCACAATCAAAACTTATTTAATGCTTGGTAGCATCTAAACTTATTTTAACTGGTAGCAACTTAATTCGTAGGGTCTCTTTTTTCTAACTACCATTTGGCGCTAGGACTTGCTGCTAACTGCCACCATTTTTCAGTTCGCGTTATCATGCCTGTCACCAATCGTCAGTGTGGCCAGTGTAAGAAATAAAATGTACCAATTTATACTACAGATTCTATGTAAATTAACGAAACCTTACACTCGACCATCCTGACGACGTGTATGTCCTCATACACGCATCCGGTGAAACCTTACACTCGCTAAGATTAATATTACAGTTGCAATGATAAATTTCAATAAATATATGTTTAATTCTCGGTATAATAATTGTGTGGTACAAATATAATTAGACCATGTAATGAAAAAAATATTAGCAGAGTAGTTTTTTCATAAAGTACAATCATTTAAGTTTAACAGTTATCTAAAATCACTTAACCCTGTAACCACTTAACATTAAAAATAATTAGCTCTAATATCTTGCATTAACTATCAACATCCAATGGACAATCAGAGAGCAAGGACTATTTATCCATTTCATTGTACGACTAGCAACGAAAGTCGCCTAACAGAATATCTATTTACAAATGTAAATTTAGGATTAAGTTTATCTTAACATTTACTATTTTAACTAATATACAAACAATCTGTCATGAATAACTTGACAACAAAATATTAATAACCATTAGTGAATTTTGGATCACAAATCTGTAAATCAACCCTTAGGATACTTTAAGGATATATATATATATATATAATCATCATGCCGTTTATGTGTCAGGTTAAGTCGTGAAACCATTCCATTTGTTCTTGCGCTTGACCTGAAACACAAAGACAATATCATGTAAATTTTTAGATATTAACAGTAATAAGTTTTGACAACTTAAGTTGTAACGTTACAATTTTCCGGGAGGGGAAAAAGGTAAAGTTTAGGAGAAAACTATCACCAGGACTGGAGGAGTTCCGGCTTAAAAGAAAAAGGAATAGGTAACATTAATTTAATAGATGTTAAAATATATAAGTACGAGTATAAGGTCAGGGAAACCGGGGGTAAAGTTGAAGGTCTTGACGGTTTCTTTAAAAAAGCAGGTTATCAGCACACGTCGCTAAAAAGGGGGCCTCGAGTAGGCCTCCCGTTGCCAGGAAGGGGCCTCAAGTAAGACCTCCACGTCGCCGACCTCAGAAGAGTAGGTCGTGGTAGTGAGGGCCGGCAGAGGGCTGAAAGCCGCCAGCCGTCGGCATCACAAGTCACTGCAGACCACGACGTTATTATTTCAGAGGCCACAGCCCTCTCACTCTGCGCTATTATTCAGGACTTCTTGCCAAGGCGAACACCAAAAGTAGACTGTCCTCACGGCCCCGGCTCCCTTCCTTTTATAGATTGGTTGACATTTCAAAATTTTAACAATGTGATTCTAGAACATAAAATAAGTATAAAAATTTATAACCAGGTCTAATACCTATACAACCTAACCTACTGACAGCTCTATCAATAAATTAAAAATAAAATCTAGGCTTGTCATTAACTGACATTAAAAATTACAAAATGTAAACAAACATTAAGAGAGCATAAAGAAATAAAATATAAAGGCCTAGGAATGCTACAGATAATGGTCATGCAGATAATTTGGAAAGAACGTATAATAAAACATTTAATTAAAAAAGTAAGTAAAAATTGTTACATTACAAAGTAACTATGTGTCTGACATACAATCATCATCATTATTATTTTCATCATCATCAGTACTATTATCGACTTCTATAGTATTAATATGTATCCACGGTCGCAATCGATCTGCGGCGACGGTAGTCTCCTTTTTGGTTTCCAACCCCTTAAATCCTGCTATAGGAGCGACCTTGTATCGATCATTGCCCAGTATTTTAACTATCTTAAAAGGACCTTTATATGAAGGCATCAGTTTAGTGCTTTTACCGTTATTCTGAAACACAACTTTTTTCAATTTAACTAAATCTCCACTACTGTAAACATGAGCCGGTTTTCTTCCCCGATCGTAATATCGTTTTTGAGCGTCTTGTGCTCTGTCAATGTTATCTTTCACTTCACTGCGAATAAATGGCAAAGAGGTAGCTTCACGAGTATTTTCCGTTATCTCGTTTAATGCCGCATTAAACTCGCTATTCATTTCCGTCCCAAACATAACCTCAGCAGGCGATCTACCTATAGTTTTTTGAATAGTGTTGTTTAGACCCCATTGAATCTGCCCTAGTTTATTATCCCAATCCTTTTCGTCTCCATTTAGATTTTGTGCCGTTAGCGAATCGAGTACAGTCCCGTTATAGCGTTCAACTTGACCGTTAGACCTCGGACACGCCACTGCATTTAGCACATGCTTTATCCCTCGGCCTAGACAAAACCTTTTGAATGCATGGGAGGTGAAACAAGAACCTCGATCACTAACTATTCTGTCAGGGGCTCTAAATGTATCAAAGATGTCATTTAATACCTTTATTACATTTTGTGTATTTGTGTTCCAAACTGGTCTGATAAATAAAAACTTCGTGAACGAGTCTACAATAGTCAATATGTGTGTATTCCTCCTTTTAGACTTCACAAAGGGCCCAAGATGGTCAATGTGCAACGTGTGAAAGGGTTTTTCAATTTTTTTAATTGGATGTAGGTATCCTTCTTGGGTACTTACAGCACTCTTAGCATACGCGCAGTCTATACAGGCTCGAACGTACTTTTTGACAAACCGTTTCATTTTCGCAAACCAATATTGTTTTTGAAGTGAAAACTTCTTTAGCGGCGTTGGGTATAAAATCTTAAACTCGCGTCAGGACACGTGACCCTGATCGAAAAAGCGTAAGATTTTTTATCATCATCATCTTTACGTCGATCCCGGTCAATTTTTGAAGGAAAAACTTCTTTTAGCGCGGTACGCATATTTTTAGATGAGATAAAATCTCTGGACTCGCGACCATAATCATCATCATCATCAAACGTTGATTCCGGTCATCTACAGGTCTTATTAAATAATGCTGTGTAATCAATTAGGACTCTTTCAGTGTAGAATTATTTTTTATCATCATCATCTTTACGTCGATCCCGGTCAATTTTTTAAGGAAAAACTTCTTTTAGCGTGGTACGCATATTTTTAGATGAGATAAAATCTCTGGACTCGCGACCATAATCATCATCATCATATAACGTTGATTTCGGTCATCTACAGGTCTTATTAAATAATGCTGTGTAATCAATTAGGACTCTTTCAGTGTAGAATTATTTTTTATCATCATCATCTTTACGTCGATCCCGGTCAATTTTTGAAGGAAAAACTTCTTTTAGCGCGGTACGCATATTTTTAGATGAGATAAAATCTCTGGACTCACGACCATAATCATCATCATCATCAAACGTTGATTCCGGTCATCTACAGGTCTTATTAAATAATGCTGTGTAATCAATTAGGACTCTTTCAGTGTAGAATTATTTTTTATCATCATCATCTTTACGTCGATCCCGGTCAATTTTTGAAGGAAAAACTTCTTTTAGCGCGGTACGCATATTTTTAGATGAGATAAAATCTCTGGACTCGCTACCATAATCATCATCATCATCTAACGTTGATTCCGGTCATCTACAGGTCTTATTAAATAATGCTGTGTAATCAATTAGGACTCTTTCAGTGTAGATTTATTTTTCATCATCATCATCTTTACGTCGATCCCGGTCAATTTTTGAAGGAAAAACTTCTTTTAGCGCGGTACGCAATTTTTTAGATGCGATAAATTTGGACTCGCTACTCCCCGTTACGATACGCAGCTATAGTGTGTGCATATATGCATGTACCAACGCGACTAGATAAATAAATTATTAATAAATTGAGTTTTTTAAGTGAAAACGCCTCTTAGCGTGGTACACATATTTTTAGAGGAGATAATATCTCTGGATTTGCGACTATAATCATCATCATCATCTAATGTTGAACCCGGTCATCTACAGGTCTTATTAAATAATATTGTGTAATCAATTAAGACTTTTTCAGAGTAGAATTTTTTTTTCATCATCATCATTAACGTCCATCCCGGTCAATTTTTGAAGTGAATAAACTTTTAGCGCGGTACGCTTATTTTTAGATGAGATAAATTCTCGGGACTTGCGACCATTATCATCATCATCATCTAACGTTGATTCCGGTCATCTACAGGTCTTATTAAATAATGCTGTGTAATCAATTAGGAGTCTTTCAGTGTAGATTTATTTTTCATCATCATCATCATTAACGTCGATCCCGGTCAATTTTTGAAGGAAAAACTTCTTTTAGCGCGGTACGCAATTTTTTAGATGAGATAAATCTCTGGACTCGCTACACCCCGTTACGATACGCAGCTATAGTGTGTGCATATATGCATGTACCAACGCGTCTAGATAAATAAATTATTAATAAATTGAGTTTTCACTTCTGTCGGCACTCCCGGAGTGGTTTTTTATTCGGTCTAGTGTTTTATCAAATCCAACATGTCCTATATCGTCATGATTTCTTTTGCACAACTGCCACCTTGCACCCTTTGGAACTACCCATCTCAAACTCTCCTTATCGCCTCCTAGATATCTGAATAGTTTATTATCTTTGGAACGTAGTTGTCTTTGATGTACTCTAAACCTTGAGGTCACTAGCAATAATGTTCCGAATTCTACATAATTCTGGATCCCCTAATTGCAATGTTAGTAGCCAGTCCTCCTCACTTATTGCCATTACTGACGGATACTGTTCAGGGCTGTGACAGTTCTTATCGTGTTCCATAACGGGGTTCCTGAATAAAGCATCAACATGACCCATATTTATCCCCGACCTGTATTCCACAGAACAGTCAAACTCCTGTAGAGCTAACCACTATCTCGCGATTCTAGAAATAAGGTCACATTTTGCAAACGTGGAACGCAGCGCACTGCAGTCCGTAACAATTTTAAACGATTTCCCTAAGAGGTAAACCCTAAACTTTTTTAAAGCGTAGATGACGGCAAGGGTCTCCAGTTCATAGGAATGAAAATTTCTCTCCTCCGGTGACGTTTGGCGACTGTAGTACGCCACCGGATGAAAAGGAGCATCGATTCCATGAGAACGCTGCAGCAGGATAGCACCTACGCCTATTTTGCTAGCATCGGTGTGAAGTTCGGTCTCTGCTAGCAGATTATAAATCACGAGAACAGGTCTGTCTACAAGTTTAGCTTTTAGGGTGAGAAATGCTTGTTCCTGACAATCCGTCCATTCCCAGACTATATCCTTTTTAAGTAATTTAGTTATAGGATAAGCGAGTTGTGCAAACCCATGTATAAATTTTCTAAAATAGCTGACTAGCCCCAAGAACTGTCTTACTCCGTGTACATTAACTGGACGCGGGAAATCAATCACGCTCTGGATTTTCGTAGTACCTGGTCGAATACCCTTTGAGCTTATCTCAAAACCTAAGTAAGTAATCGTATTTTGTAAAAAGCTACATTTAGCAAGATTGAGCTTAAGATTAGCTCTACGTAATAAAAATAGTACCTCTTCTAATCTAAAAAATTGCAGTCTTCGGCAATTGGCACCTGGTAATATCCAGACATCAAATCCAGGGTAATAAACCAGGCTTGCCCCGATAACCTAGAAATCTCATCCTCTATTACAGGAATGGGATATCTTTCCTTGACCGTTACAGAGTTCAGCAATCTATAATCAACACACAATCGCATACCTCCCTCCTTTTTACGCACAAGAATGATAGGGCTGGCATAATTGGATGTAGATTCCCGTATTATCCCCGCCTCTAACATTTCATCGACCATAGTTCGAACACTTTCTCTTTCATAATGGGACAAGCGATAAGGCCTATACACGATTGAGCGTTGACTATTCAACTCAATTTTCATTTCGGCAGAATTCGAGCAACCTAGATCAGATAAGGCCTGAGCAAAACAGTCCTTATGACGCTGTAGGAGTTGTATCAGATTAGTCCTATCGTCATCGGACACATTATCCCCTATGCGTATCTGAGTTTCATCTATTTGGCTAGACGAAGAGGGTTCCCTTTGTTGGGTTGCAACCAAAGAACCAGTATCTCGAAGACTGTACACTACTTGGACCCTTTCGGCACGTGACAACACAAAATCATCATGAATCCTACAGGGTATCACGCATGGTGTTACTGTTATAAAGGCTGAACTATGTCTCACATCGTATACACCACCACATACAAAAAATTCATTCGGTTTCCCTACAACTTTAGGTTCTAATATTACGCTACCCGTAAACAACGTCTCTACTGTTGCCTTTATGCTTGCGGCCCCGTAAATCTGAACATGACCTACGATCCTAACCTTTACTAGACGAACTTCTTCATCACGTAGATCAGGTAGTTCAACTCCAATATGCATAAATTCTAATTTGTTCGCATCCTTATAAACAACCACATGTGGCTGTTCCGAGTAACTTTGACCAACAAGCATTGATTTTTCTAGCAGATGATCTTACACAACCCTACAAGAAACAGTGGCGACGACCCCATCAATGTCCAAAGTCAGCTCTGCAGACCCCACAGACTCTACAAGGTTGTTACCAAAACCCTTCATTGTTAATGGAATGTGGTCATGACTAAGTCCAAGATTTAGGAAATCAGATCGTCTAATAAGTGTAACTTCGCTACCAAGGTCTATGAATGCTTCAAGTGGCGTCCCATTAACTTGAATGGTTTTAGTAAATTTACTACTCGGATAAGAACTCTGAATACGCATAGTTTTCGCAACCGGATCGAGTTTTGTTGATCCTGATTCTTGGGTTTTCCTACACGATTCTGACTTATGGCCTACTTTATGACAATGATTACATTTTAATAACGGTTTGGGACACCTAGAATACGGATGCCCTTTTTCTTTACAGTTGTAACAGTATAAATTAGAACTAGTTCTCAAACTAGTCCCATTATTTTGTTTGTCGTTAACTTCGTTTACATTCCTATCTCTAATCGATGGCAATTGGGTATAAAGTTCTTTGGTGTTACTAATTAAAAATTTTAAAAGCTGGTCTGGGTGTTCGCAACGTAACGCCAGGGCACTTGATCTGATAGTTCTATCGCTGATACCATGTATAATGCAGTCACCTCCCGCTTACCTAATATATCACACTGATTGAGTAGCGCCAGCTTTTCGTAGTAATAAATATCAATAGCTTCGCTAGGCCTACTCCTCCTCTTTAACATATCTTCTAACATTTGGCCACATATCAATACGCAGATTTTTCTCCGAAGGATTAAACTCGGGAATTATATTTTTGTAATCCAAGCTCCTATTTATTGGCATAGTGTTTTGGTTTGAGGGTTGTGATGGCAAGACATCTTTAATGGATTTTATTATTTGAATAACGTCCGTAGAAGAAAAAGTAGGACTACGTGACCTGTGTTTGTGACGATTCATGCTCGTAGCACCTCGATCTGCGTGGTTACTCGGCAGCTTACTGCGATTACGCCTCTCGTAGCTCCGCTCAGCACCGCGCGAGCTGCGGTGTGAACTTCGCCGTTGCTCGTTGTCACGTTCATGTTGTAGCTCTATCTCCATCCGACGAACCCGTTCCTGCTCAAGCAGAAACGCTTGCTCCCGTTCCCGAAGCCGGCGACTGCGACTTCGACTACGGCTCCTCTGCCGTACGCTGGCAACGCTGCGCCTGGAGCGCGAGCGCTCACGGTAGGGGCTCTCGAGACTTCGATGTTCTCTATCTTTTCCATTCATTTTCTATTTTTTTTTTCTACCCACTTTCTTGGTTTGTAAATTTTCCGTTGTGAGATATTTTACCATAACAAGACATGTTTGTAGCGAACGCTATAAGAATAAATAAATTAGGCGTGTACTTACGGATCTTTATCCCACTTCTGAGATGTAAAGTCTCTCAGAAATGACAACAGCGGTGTTTCAAAACTTATTTATTGTAGTCACCAAACAAAACTTATTGGGTACTGTGTACCGATCTAAACTTATCAACTGCAGATACCACAATCAAAACTTATTTAATGCTTGGTAGCATCTAAACTTATTTTAACTGGTAGCAACTTAATTCGTAGGCTCTCTTTTTTCTAACGACCACTTGGTGCTAGGACTTGCTGCTAACTGCCACCATTTTTCAGTTCGCGTTATCATGCCTGTCACCAATCGTCAGTGTGGCCAGTGTAAAAAATAAAATGTACCAATTTATACTACAGATTCTATGTAAATTAACGAAACCTTACAAATTACAACATCTTATGTGGGTAATTAGATAAAAATAATCAGAACATCTGAAACTTGGTATTGAAAATAGCGAATGTGCAGTAATAAGCTATGATAAAGGGCTCATTCGCCTCTTTGAATGCGCATAGCTATATAGCTATAACGCACGAACCAACTAAAGCGTGATCTGAATTCTTTATTTTTTTTTTAATAGTTTAATTATTTATTAAATTGGTAATTAATTTAATAATCGTACTATAATACTAAGCAATGTAGATCTATGAGTACCTACATGAGTTAATGTGTTATAACTATTATGAAAAATGTTATAAACGTATATCAGTAGTAACTTTGTATCTTTTCTTTTTATTATTTTATATTTATATACTATTTGAATATTATATTTCATTTTTTATAATTTTTAAATAGTATTTTGTCAATTTTCGTTTACAATTTTTTCGTTTAGAGTTTCCCTAATTGCCTGCTTAGATCGCTGTCAACAGATGTGTATTGCACAATTTGTCGACTATTAATGAAAAAAAATTTTTCATTAATAGTTGACAAATTTTTAATCAGTTCATAAAGAAGATCCAAAAGAGATTTTTTTTTAAATGCTCATGCCCTACTTTCTTACTGTTCTGTTAACGATAACTGCGTTAAGCATTTTTACTATATTTGGTTATAGATGGGTAACTCTCGGTGGTATTTCCATTGACGAGTTATATATACGTTAAGTCATTGGTCCCGGTTGCTAGTAACATGGCAGTTGTTAAACCAAACTGAAGGTTTTAAAAAAATTTCAACAATAACCACAATCTGCCTCTGTTTTTATTTATTTTTTGATGACTTTTGGTTGGCATACCTCGTGGTAATGCGGTTGGTTTTATGGTCACCTATGAACTGAGAACCGTCAAGGGGTATTATTTGATTGATACAATTTATTTGTGTTCTACTAGTTAACCCGCCCGGCTTCGCCCGTAACATACTACGAACCCCGTGGCACCCATTTAATCCCGTCGTTTATTAATTTCACAACAATTTATGTACATTTTCCAAATTAGTTGATTACTTCTCCGTTCTCCAGCAAGCCCGCACGGCCTAGTTGAATTATGGTTGCAGGAAATTAATTTATTTGCGCATTATTTTGATTTTGCTATATCTCCAAAGATGTTCATTTAATTTGCTAGGTGCAAAGGGACAAAATAATCTTCATCCAATGCTGAAGTCAATCAACATATTAAAATTAATCACCTTTATGTTGATGCCAGCTGTGCCCGGCGCCTTCGTTTGTGACATGTTTATAATAGAATATAGTTTTTTTGCCGATTTCTTGATATTTATGATAACTGCACGCTGCTGATGAAGCCTCGAAAGCATTCACCAGTCTCCACCTACTAGCTGATTGCCTAAAATATTCCTTAATCAGATGGGAAATTATGGAGATGGAGGAGAGTAAGAATCTGATGTTGGATCAGAAACAAGAATGTTTTATTAGGCACCGGGAAAACTGTTGAGATACCCAAACCCATACTGCAGGACAATTAAGTCTGGGGATAGGAATAAAGTCGCCTACTTCATTCCTATCCCCAGACTTAATTGTCCAGACAACAGATTATGCGGTCAGATCGTTCGCCCGGCGTTGCCGCCGTCCCCAACAAGAAAATAATAATAATCTCAAATCTTCTCGTTGTATTCCTGACAGGAGTAGTCAGAGAGGGCAGATCGCCAAGCTCCGCGTAATTTATCATTAATCGTTTCATTTTTCGTTTTGTTTTTTGTTACAAAATACGTAAATGACAGTCTTCATAAATTATTCAGTTTCGAGAGCAGCGAGCCGCGTGCATAGTCCACTCAGTTCTTAATAATTTGTCTACGTCCGGCTTTACCCTGTATATTCAGGAGCTTAAATGTAGAACACCCAGATTTTACAAATTCTGAAAAGAATTTTGAACTCCATTTCAATAATCTAAAGTACCGCATTTTTAATCTCCGATCAAAAACATGAGGTATTGTGTGTATTTGTTGGTTAAATCTGTGTAAAGTTGTTGGTGTTTGGGTACATAGCTGTCGAATAATATCATAATAATATAATATTGTGATACATTTTTTTTTGGAAGCACTCGCGGCTCTGCGGACTCAGTGTTCTGTAAACGGTCACTGAGTTACGTAACTTTCACTATGGCTAGTCCTCGGATGGGTAACCACATTGGCATTTACATTTGTGAGCGTTTCCGTGCTTTGGAAGGCACGTTAAGCCGTTAGTCCCGGTTGCCAGTAACATGGCAGTCGTTGAGTCAAGGTATAGGCCTTATGGGCGACTTGAAAAATATAACAGCAGATCGCCACAACCTGTCTGTTTATTTCAACACGGCAATGGGCTCACCACCTATTACACGGGGCAGGAATACACATGGTGAGAAGTGGGCATACACTATGTACTTGTATGCCTCTGCCACCGAGGCATGGAATGGATAAACTTGATGCAGTTTTTAGGGTTCCGTAGTAAAAGATTCTTAAAATCCGTCTGTTTGTCTCTCTCTCTCATAATGTGTGGTATATGTAAATTAATTAAAATCAAAGAGTTCTTGCTGTGGTTTTAGATCTAGTGTTTAATACTTTTCCTATGCTTTAATTCAGAGAGAACGCATACAATGTGTTAAGACAACCTTGTCCGACCCGAAAGGGGTAATAGGTACTTCAATAACATAACCAAAAATTCAAGTATGAAATTAAGTTATCATTTTTTTAAATGCGTGTTTTTAGAATCAGAATAAGTCCAATTTCCTTAAAATATAGCAAATTTTCAAGAACTGTCAACACCATTGTTGGCATGCGGCGACGAGTGTATGTGATATCAAAAGAAACCGCCGGCAGATGTAAGCTGACCTCTTGACCTTGCATTTCCGAATAGCCCTTTCCCTGTGTTGATATGTAAGCTACCACATTATGTTAATTTTTAATTTATTTTGTTCGGGGTAAATTATTTGGGGTAATTTTCTGGGGTATTTTTTGGGGTAATTTCTAAAAACGATTACACGAATAAAATCACCTCTCGATACCTACCAATACCTTAACGGATCGGACAGGGTTTTCTTAACACATTGTATAGCAAAGAAAATGAATTTATTAATTTATTATTATTCTGTCTTTTTCTTTTTCACGGTATCTTCTTTTTATTTTCTTTATGTATGTAGATTTATTTTATTTTATGTAGTTTTCTAAAATTGAATACTAACACATTTTTTTATAACACTTAGGTGGCAGAAAAGCATACGGCCCACCCGATGGAAAGTGGTCACTGTAGCCTATGGACGTTTACAACACCAGAAGTGCAGCACTATAGCGCTGCCGACCCTTTAAAAACCTTCTAAGACCCCTTTTAAAGAATCCCATACTGTAGACGGTTGGGAAAATCTAGGTAGAGAATTCATTCCACAATCTAAGCGTACGCGGAATAAAGCCTCTAAAATTATAAACGTAGTAATAAAAATATTTTTATATTAAAACTAGCTAATCCTGCGGAATTCCTACCGCCTTAAAATTAATACATTTTGTTTTAAGTGATTAGCTGAGTCTTAAGCAGGAAATGCAGCTACTCTCTGTAAATCTGAGGAATTGTTTAATATGATGCCTATGGCTACTTCTTATCATCGCACCGCTCATCATAGACAGGGTGTTCACCCTTAGAATTTGCGTCCGGAGCGGTCAAATACAGTTAAATCCGATATGGGGTTTCTTCCGCAAACGCTTCTATTGTGGAATGAACTCCCGGTTTTCCCAAACATTAATATAGGTTGGTAAAGCGAGTGCCGCCCCTTTAATGTAATGAACGTCCATCCATAGCCTACGGTGAACCCTTTCACCACCTCAGTGGTATAAAAATAATAACAAACACTTATAACGAACCTACAGTTGGTGTTAAAAATATCGCCGTCTACCGGGTCAAAATGTATTTTCAAACAATTCAGTAATACAATCCAATCCAGCAAATATACACACAAAATTTTATTTAAATCGGTCCTGTCGTATAGAAGTTAGGTGAAAATCAGTATTTTTTTTTATTTCTTTAAACATTTTATAACTGAAACAGAACTACCTTGTATTCCAACCAAGCAGACTAAAGAGATCGGGACCTCCTTCTATTGCTCTGAAGCACATCAATAAATGTTTGAGAACCAAGTGACTCTTTTTTTAAATTTTTAAACAAAGGAGACTCAAAGAACATCTAAATTTTAGAGGCAGGAACATTTTGTATTGAAAAATTTAGTGGTCATATTTAGTTTTTGCTTTATTTATTATGCTTTTTTCTAACCGTTTAAACCTACCCTGAACCTTTACAAACCTTTCAATATGAAAATCAGTCCAGCCATTGTCGAGTTTTAACGAGACTAACGAACATCAATTCATTTTTATACATAAGATTTCTACAACATTGCAAATTACAAAAATGTATTATTATTATCTGCTAACGAACTTCACAAACACAGGGTCAGCAGGTCGTATAAGAAGGTCAGCCAGCAGCACAGGCCTAGCTCCTTTGATCAGAGGCTTCAGTCTGAAGTTGCGGCAGATCGCACTTAAAGCTGACTTCAACTCTAACATCGCGAATCGTTGACCTGTTGAATAAATAATATAAAATAACACGAAGATCTTAAAGGAGTGTGCGATTGAACTGAGACTCGTACTAATGCACCTGATTAACTTATCCTTCATTGAAGGTCAATTCCCTGGTCTACTTAAAAGGTCTATAGTATACATAAATAAAGGGCTAAAATATCTATAGATAATTATAGACCTATAACCCTTATACCGATAATATCTAAGGTGTTCGAAGTGAAGCTATGCATAGCCGGTTGTACGATTTTATAAATAAACATAATACCTATATTAAAGAATGAACAATACTGGTTTCAAAAGGGTAAATCTAAAACTCTAGCATGTTTTAATCTAATTACCCAGATTTCTGAAGGCCTCTGCATGAAGCAAACAACAGGCATTTTCTTTGACATGAAAAGTGCATTTGATCTCGTTTCACACAATTATTATTAGATAAGTTGAAAAAATATGGATTATGAGGCCTGACTTACAAATGGCTCGATACTTATTTACAGAATAGAGAACAGTGTGTAGAAATTATGTGTCTAAATAAAAAACAAGAATTAAAGACACATAGATCCTCATATAAGCTCAAAAATCTGGGGTGCCCCAAGGAAGTGTTCTGGGGCCCCTTTTATTCTTAACTAGGTAATCCCATCGGCTTCGCCCGTAACATACTTCGAACTCCCGTCGCACCTATTTAATTCCTGCCGCTTATAAATTCTACAATTTTGCATAAAAAAATTATAGTTTGTATAGATTACTAACTAATGAGTTTTTGATGATAGTCTATTTTTTTTTCCACAAGAAGCGCACTACTCTCATTTATAATTATCAACAGTCATAAATAATTTTAATGATTGTTCCATTGATATTATTTATGACTTTTACTATCCACTCTGCGGTATAAGCTTAATTAATATTCCGAATTGTTTAGGCTATCTTCCAGAAATAAGTAAAATGCAAAAAAAAACAATGTTACGAATTGAAAACCTCGTCCTCATCATTTTAGGGTTCTGTATCTAAAAACTATGACTCCTCTGTCCGTCTGTCTGTCATTCACTAGGCTATATCTCATGAACCGTTTTAGTCTTTCACGAGGCTGAATCTTATGACCCGCTAGACAGTTGTATTTTCACAGCTGATGAATTTTTAAATATAAATAAATATCCATCACGCCTTATCCCCGAAGGGGTGGCAGAGGCATATTATATGCCCACTTTTCACCGTGTGGATTCCTGTCCCACGTAATAGGTGGTGAGCCCATTGCCGTGTTGAAATAGACAGACGCAGGTTGTGGCTACCTGCTGTTGAAATTTTTTAAGCCGGCTATAAGGCCTTCAACCAGGCTTAACGACCGCCATTTTACTGGCAACCGGGACCAACGGCTTAACGTGCCTTCCGAAGCACGGAAACGCTCGCAAATGTAAATGCCACAAAGTGGTCACCCATCCGACGACCAGCCATAGTGAAAGTTGCGTACCTCAGTGATCGTTTACCGAACACTGAGACCGCGGGGCCACGAGCGCTTCATTTTTTTGTTGCCGCTATAACTAAAAATACTAAAAATGGAATGAAATTTGTAAGAGGGGCTTTCATACAACAAACGTGATCTTTTGCCGTTTTTGGCTGCAGCATAACGTCAACAGCTGTTTTTATAGAAAATGGTACGGAACCCTTCGTCATCGAGTCCGACTCGACCTACTTGGCCAGTTTTTTAAGGTTATTTATTATTTTACTGCACGTGATCTCGGCAACAAAGCAAGCAATATCACGTGGCAAACTATAACAAGTGGGCAAAGTAGATAAATACACAATAATAAACACTGACCTCCATACATACAAGTACGCTGAACTGACGATACCCTCTAGAATGACAGCTTTTTATTGAGCCTATTTGAAGCGCCCCCAATACGTGGAAAAAGAACTAAATCTGACGTAAGTTGCATATGTATGGAGGTTAGTGGTTTATCACGTTGAATTTTCAGTCGTATTGGATGTTTTTTTTAAATCATATTTATTTAGTTTGAAAATTAAAAATACTTAAGTTTTTTATTGTTTGAACTCAAATGAGTGAGGAATAATACTTTTATAATATTAATTTCACTCATTCAATTAACAATTTAAATTGTTTGACTCTTTTAGCGATGAAAGAAAAAATATTTTCAAAAATTAATTGAGCGATTTTATTATTGATACCGAATTCAAAACCTTTAGCTATAAACGACTATAAATTTAACGTGTACTGTAACGTGGGGTTGCGGAAACTTTGAATTTGTATTGTAGGTAGGTACACCACCATCTAGAAACTTTGATTGAATAGTTAGAAACTGTTAGAAGATTTATAGTAAATGTTATGCCTAAGTTTAATGATGTCTGGTCATGTATTTAGTGTGGGACATTTTTTTACAACGTCATCTAGCCCATCATCATCATCATCATCATCCGAGCGTCTGTCCTAGTTGCGTCTCGCGACGCCCGGGGTCCGCTTACCTACATTTTCTCCTCCACTTCGCACGGTCTTCGGCATCCCCTGTAGTGAGACCATTGGCACGCATGTCATCCCTTACGACGTCAAGCCAGCACTTCTTGGGTCTTCCCCTCTTACCCAAAGTAAGCTAATATAACCTTGTGTTATGAGATCTAGATAACTGATAAAGATAATTATACTCGTATACTTTTAAATATATACATTTTTTAAATAGTAACATCCAAACTCCGAAACAAACATTTTTTTAATATTGTGGGACACTTTTTACACAACACCATCTAGCCCAAACTAAGCTATAAGCTTGTACTATGGGATCTAGTCAACTGATAAACATACTTATATATTTTAAATATATACACTTTTTGTTTAGTAAACACCTAAATTCTGCAACCAACATTAGTGAATCACATAAATATTTTTACTTTTTACCCCCAAATGGGGCATGTAGGTGACCAATTAGCGCTCTAGGGTAATAATGTAGCTAGAAAGCCCTAGGCAGTAAGTAAGCAATTGATGCCTTACAGCCCTTGGCTACTAATCTACTATTTCCGACCCGGGAATCAAACCAGGGACCTCAGCAATTGCATACACCACCTTTGTGCCACCGAGCAAAGTGTTGTTTGCTATAGTGTGTTTTGATATTTTTATTCAGCCAACACCAGGTGTTTCAAGTTCGGCAATCAAATCAGCCTGTAACAGTCTTCTGCTGGACTGGGTCTGAGTGTAAGGGGACCAATTAACAGCCCTAGGGCTTAAACGACCTCACCTGCTGACCAACGATGCAGGTGCTATTACGTTAGGAGATTAGAGATGATAACTTCTAGCAACCATATAAAATTGAACCCCAGGCTCAAATTTTGGGGGCCGAGTCTACTATTTTCCATAGAAAGCCCTTCTAGTTCTATTCTATATCGGTTCTATTGAGATTAGTCCACAACTAGGTAGTCTACTAAAACTATTATATATTTTGCAGTCACACATCATTGCCACATTTCATACTTCTTATCGCTTGTTCAATCTCTTTCATGCTAATGACATCAATGACATCAGGATCCCGAGCATCAAAGTAAGCTCCACTTCCCGATGTGGCGTTAACAAACTTTTGCTATGGCTGGTCTTCACATGGGTGACCTAAGCCGTAAGTCCCGGTGGAAATGTTCAATAGCATGTCGCCACTACCTGCGTTTGTCTGTTTCAACACGGCAATGGGCTCACCACCTATTACGTGGGCCAGGAATCCACACGGTGAAAAGTGGGCATATAATATGCCTCTGCCACCCCTTCGGGGATAAGGCGTGATGTATATTTATTTATTTTTTATTTAAAAGTGACAAAATTGCTGGTTGCAGATAATCCTTATCGTTGGGACAACTCACATAACGCCATATGATTCGCAACTAAGCAGAGCTTGTAAAATGGTAACCAGATTACTGATGAACATACTATATATTTCTAAATACAAACATATTATTATTAAAAACACCCAGACACAGAATAAACCATCGTTCTCATCACACGAAGTTTTATCCTGGGTGGGAATCGAACCCACGGCCTCTTGCGTAGCACTCAGATACACTCCCACTACGCCCCAGAGGCGATCCTCATAATAATAATAAAAGTAGCCAGTCTACGGTGGCCTTGTAAGAGACAATAATATTTCTTACTTTAATTCTTACCTATACAATTCCTGGGACCAGCACTAAAAGGCACAAAAGCATATGGATGTGTAACTTCATTGTTCAGAAACCGCTCAGGTCTGAATACTTCAGGGTCGGGGTAGAGGTCGGGTTGGTGATGTAGGTCGTAGATATGCACAGCCACTTCGGAGCCTCTTGGGACCAGCAAGTCATCTGTAAGGAAATCATATGAATCTGTAATTTATTACATACTAGTTGACGCCCGCGGCTTTGCCCGCGTAGAGAAGTTTTTCCGTTCCCGTTTCCCACAGGAACTTGTTCAAGGGATAAAAAGTAGCATATGTGTTATTCTGATGTATAAACTATATTATTGTAAAGTTTCATTAAAATCCATTCAGTAGTTTATACGTGAAAGAGTATCAAACATCTATACAAACTGTCACGTTTATAATATTACTATTTGACGCCCGCAGTTTCACCCGCGTAGAGAAGTTTTCCAGTTCCCGTTTCCCACAGGAGCTTGTTCCCGGGATAAAAAGTAGCCTATGTGTTATTTTACGTGTTCGCGCTGTACCCGGAGCCGGTGTGCTGGAGTTATAATCTTTGTATTATTATGTTTGTGTTGTATCTTGGAGATAGTACTAGACATTGTGACTTACCCCACCCGCTTCCCATTACTGTGACTCCTGTAATCCAGGATCTACAGCAATGACCAACACCAGAAAAGTTACACCGAAGTTGATTTCGGTGAAGTCCCAGGACAAGTTAGTGCAGTACAGGATAGCCCTACCGATGATAACTTTGTCATGAGGATTAATCCCCGAACTAACTCTCTTCACGCTATGTCCCTGATGGGGTAGTCAGAGAGAACAGATCGCCAGGTTTCGCGATCCATGCATACTTCTTTTGCTTCTTGCAGATTCATCAATCGGTTCATCCATGCACGTCTGGGTATCCGAGTACTTTTGAGTTTTCCGTTTTTGAGCAATCTGCTCACGTGGTCCTCATATGTAAGTCTCGGGCTACCCTGACTCCTTCTACTTTCATACAATATCTCTTCTTCGTCAATCGTTCCTCACTCATTCGTACTATTCGTACTCAATACCCGAACCACCAGTATTAATGTTGTGGTGTGAAGCGCTTGATCGCTGCATTTAGCTTCATAAAAGCGACTAAATCGCCGATCATCGAAGCCAAAAGTAGCTTATGTGTGGTGTCCCTTATAAATGTGTCTTAACGTGTCTAAATAAATTAATATTAAACTACGGATCATAATAAAGTACGGGTCAAATGTTACACGATAATGGCCTCGCACTAGAACACCTGTCATATATTTTCACTAGATGACTGCCCACGGCTTCGCCCGTGACATACTTCAAACTCCCGTCGCACTTTTTTAATCCCGTCGCTTATAAATTCTACAAAACTGTGTCGACATTTTTGACTACTGCTCCGCTCTCCAGGGAAGTAGCGTATTGATATATAGCCTATAGCCTTCCTGGATAAATGCTATATCTAACACAATTTTTTTTTTTTAATCTGACCAGTAGTTTCTGAGATTAGCGCGTTCAACCAAACAAACAAACTCTTCAACTTTATGATACTAGTATAGATTTGATTTACATGACCTCACACAGATATAAAAACCGGAGTCAAACCGCCATATCCCTCAACCACATGGGTGGACATTGTTATTCATGGCTTATGAACTAGTGGACGTCAATGGCTCTATCCGCGTAATGACTCTATCGTAGTTTGCCCGTACCCGTTTACCACAGGAACCTGTATTGCGATAAAAGTAACCTATATGTTAATCTAGAGTATCAGCTTCCTCTACACAATTTTATCCTAATTGTTACAGCCATTTGAGCCTGTATAAGTAACAAACATACCACTACCACCGTCATTAGGCCTGTCCTTTTACATGGCTGTGAGGCGTGGCCACTACTGGAGCGACGCAAGCAGGAGCTGCAAGCTACGGAAATGAAAATGCTGCGGTGGAAGTGTGGAGTCACGCAGATGGACCTTGTGAGAAATTCTCGCATCCGCGGCAGCCTTCGCGTCCGTGACATTGCAGATAAAATGCAACACTGTCGCCTTCGCTGGTACGGTCACGTCTTGCGGCAACCGCCTAGCTACGTGGGAAACAAATTTCTGGCCATGTCAGCCCCGCCGGGTCCCGGTAAGAGGGGAAGACCCAAGAAGCGCTGGCTTGACGTCGTAAGGGATGACATGCGTGCCAATGGTATCACTACTGGGGACGCCAACGACCGTGCGAAGTGGAGGAGAAAAAGTAGGAAAGCGGACCCCGGGCGTCGCGAGACGCAACTGGCACCGACGCTCGGAGGATGATGAAGTAACAAACATACACTCTTATAAACTTTCATCTTATACTGAAATACTGACACACGTAACAACATTATCGTATACTACAAACGCTAGACGACCTTAAACAGCTTGTAATAAACCATTTTATCCCGAGGGATCAAAATATAAAACCGCCTTTGCTTTTACGAGAATCCTTTTATATCTTCAGTAATAAATTACTACACTCGTATCTCATTTTGTTCCTATTATAAACAACTACTTAGCCTTGTGCTCCCACTTTAGCTTATTTTAATATAATTTTACTGCCCATGCCCCCTTCAAATCGAATGCTTTCTTAATAGATAAACTATTCACTGAAAACAATATTTATCCGTAGTAGCTATTTCAACGATGAACTTTTTGCAGAAAATACTCTTCGATGAAGTCATTCCACTACTGCCTCTTTCTGCCTTCTTCCCAATCGGGTCACTCACAGCCTATATCCGTTTAGTTGGGAAGAAGACGGAACCCTGTAAAAAGCTCTCAGGCCTCTGCCCCGGGTCCATTTGCAGGAACCTGGCTAAGATAATGTCCCAAAACAAGGGTCTTCTCTCAGATATGCTTTTTCACACGATCTCTCGTAGGGGCTGAAACTATGCCCGAGCTACCCTCAAACGTCCCTCTGATATCAGAGGGGATGGAGAACAGTCGAGCAGGTAGTCCCCGAAACACCGGGTGTACCAGCCGCCAGACGGCTATTGAGGGCAGGGTCTCCAACCCCGAACCTAAACTTCTCGGGAGTGCTAAGCTAACGACTTTTACACGGCGGCACCCTCTTACTTGCTGGTGAGACAGACGTAGAGTGACGTATATCCAGCTCGCTCCCCCACCTACAATACCTCTCTTTCAGCCACCATCACCTCGTCGGGGCACAAGACATATCACGGCCGGCAGTGACAGATTCAACCCAACACTGCCAATGAGGGCCCTACGCTGCCCGCCCCATGCTATACACACGGTGAGCGTGTGCTCAGCCATTTCCACGGCGCCGCCAGGGTATTGACAGCTCACGGAGTCCGACTCCACACCCACCAGCCCACTCAGGTACTTGACAAAGCAGCCATTTTTTATATCGATTTTATATTGCTATATCGAATTCGATAATGCAAGCAATTTAAAATATCTAAATACTATTATTAACTTGTAAAAGTAGCCATGACGTATTAACGATAATAGCTATTTATTACACCGAAGATCTCCGAGTTTCAAGCGCCCGTTCCTACTAGAATTGCATTTGCACTAAGAACCGAGGCATCACCATTGCCTCGGTTCTTAGTGCAAATGCAATTCTAGTAGTGGCAGTCAACAGCAATCGCTCCCATAAATGCTTCGGCTTTGGGTACTTTCGTCTAAGTGTTAAAATGTCTAACTGTCATTATGCCTGATTGTTGTATTTATATTAAATTTAATAAACACTTAACAAATATAATTTCTAAATTTAATATATTTACATAAAATAGTGCAAAAACTTAGATTATTACAAAACTGATAATAAGTTAACATAAAAACCAAGTGCGCGTCCATTGTTCATAGAGGCACACAGTACGTGATGAATAAGAAACCTCGGAGTTCTTTGAAGTGAATCTTACAGCGAAATCCTATGACGCAGCTCGACGGTTTAATGTATGGTATAGTTTAACCAGGACCGTACTCTGTACCGCTCACTGCATACAAAATTGTAGTGCAGTGTAGCAGGACCGCATGCAATTCACAAATCTCGGATCCAAATCCGCTATTGCGCAAATGTCATTGATAATCGAGTTCTATGAATATCGATGACATTTGTTTTCCTTGTGGCAACCCTAGGTATAACAGCTGATTTGAATTGGCTCCGTATTTTATATTGTAATATTGCAAAAATAATTATAATTTTAATTAAATACCAATTCATCATTGCCAAATAATACCATATTGAGTGTTAAATAATCATTTTCACCATTTATTGTGCTAAAAGTAAATAAATATAAACTTAAAAATTGTACCGGTGTAGTGACAGTTAGAACATCGGAAAAATTTTCAATATTTGAAATTATTACTTGGATTTGGCAAGATTTATAAAACTAATCGTTTTTTCAATCAAGGTTTGTGAGTTTATTTACTTTTACATCCTCATATGTCCATTAATAGTGAGATTTTGTAATTTTCTATGAATAAAACATAACCTCGTTTTGTTTCGCATTTCTTTGCTCTAAGTCTACTTTGCTAATAATTACTGATTCTGTAGCACGTAATTATAACAAAATGTCGAATACTAATAACATGATAATGACGCGTAAGGCCTTGGCTCGTCAACAAGAGACAAGGCTTCAATTAACGTTGAAAGAATTACAGATTTTTAGGGAGAAGTGCGATAAACTGAACAAGGAAAGGGACGAAAATGAGTTAGAACTGCTAGGTATTTTAAGTAAGAACGGACAACTCAAAAAAGAACTGGCACAGTTGCATTCACTGTATACTGATACCTTACAGGATCGGGATAGGTTACAACTTATAGTTGACAGTTTTGACTCATGTAGGGAACATTATGAACAAACTCTGCACCAAATTAGAATACTAAAGGAGGAGCTACAACGATCGGAAATCAAAATATCGCAACTAGAAGACAAGAAACAGAGCACAGTGGTTCAATCTAATCAGAGTTTGTTCGATGAACTGATGGCTACAAGCTTAGATACTGCTACAGCTCACCCTTCCATTGTCATAGACCTCACTTCTGATGATGAAACCGGGGGCTGTTCTAAATCATTAAAAATTATTAAGTGTAGTAAGAATAAGTTAAAGAAATACTTAAAAATTAAAAAGTTTATTACTAAATCTAAAAAAATGATACATAAATACAAGTTTTTTATAAATAGCATGTCACTTAATAGACAGAGATTGCAACTGATTGACCAGGTAAATATGTATATGTTAGAACTTGATACTGTTGCACAACAGTACAAAACTGATACACAGGCCCTTCAATGTCAGATTGACCGACTTCAAGACTCTTTGAAATCAATTTCATATAAATATGAAACAGCAGAGAAACAGAGTAGGGAACAGGTGTTAGCCATAGGTAAATTAGTAAATTCATGTCATTGTCAAAATGACCAATTGACATCCGCAGGCCATGTTCCCTCCTCACCCTTAAGTTGTGAAAGAATTAGATGCAATGATGAATTTTCACCAATTAAAACTGTGTGCAGTGTGGATAATAGTATATTAAGTTCAAGTAGTAATTGCGAGGCATCTACGAGTATAATAGAAAAGTTGCAAATAAAAAGTGATGCAAAGACCATAGTCTATTGCGATGAAATAGGTAAAAATTTTGGACATTATTTATCACAGTTAAGTCATTCTGTAATAAATCATACATATCCAGGAGCTTCATACTCTCAAATTATAGATTTTATATTGACTGGTACACACTGCATGCAGTCTACTATAGTGGTGCTGGTTGGCAGAAGAGGCAATATTAATAGTGACAAACTTTTAAAAATTTTTGATAAGTTATCAAGTCTGCAAGTAAAACAAGTAATTTTGTCCACCTTGCCATACAGCACTGCTATGAGCCACAAGGAAAATCACTTAAGATACAAATTAAATATGAAACTACATACCATGGTATCATATTCCAAAAAAATTGAATTGTTCGATTGGAACATAATCTTCAATAATAATAGTTTGTTGACATTAGATAGATATTTTCTATCAAAATTTTTACAACGAAAGGTAGCTCTGTTGCTATCTAATTTTTTAATTTTTCAAGCCAAATTATTGGCAAGTACAACTGCTTTTATTGAGCAGGATAGTTTTGATACTTCACATTTGGAAAATGAAATTCCAAAAAACTAGTTTATAGGACAACAGATAATAAATCTGGCCAGTTGACTTTGGCCCCTGAGAATAATCTTAGTAAAAATATTGTTTTTATAAACCTGGTGCACCATAATGTTAGAGGTTTAATAAATGGTAAAGATTTAGAGTTAGAGCTATACATTAATGCAAATTCTATTAATATTTTTTGTGCTACAGAGCACTGGTTAAAAGATCATCAAATCACATTGTTGAACTTCGTAAATCACCAGGTTGCTAGCTCGTTCAATAGAAAACATTCTAAACGTGGAGGCTCTTTAATATTAATTAATAAAAACTTAAAATTTAAAGAACGTAAGGATTTAGTAGCCCTCTCCATTGAGCGAGTTATTGAGATTGCCAGTATTGAGTTTGAGCATTTCATCTTGTTAAGCGTATACAGTCCCCCTGATGCTTCTTACATTAAATTTGAAGAAAAGCTTGAAGAAGCACTGTTCAAATGCCAATGTTCTAAGAAATCTATAATAGTTTGTGGAGATTTTAATGTTGATATATTAGATACATCATTAACTCCATCAGAGAGAAATAAAATGAAAAATTTATTTAAATCCTTTAATCTGCATAGTACATTCTTAGAACCCACTCGTATTACAGCCACCAGTGCAAAATGTATTGATAATATTTTTACTGATATTAAACCTATAGATAAAGGTATTGTGGATCCTGTGGAGTCAGATCATCGTGGCCAATGGATAAAATTTCCTAAAAGTAGTAACAAAGTCAGCAAAAAACAAATTAAATATGTACCAATTAACCAAAGTCGTTTGAATAATTTTAAAGAAAATGTATTAAAGAGATTACCATATCTACCTAACTTCACTTGTGTAGACCAGTCATATAAACACTTATTTAATTTGATTAATGATGAGTTTGGCAAAGTTTTTACCTCAAAAACTCTACAGATTGGTGGTCGTCCTGTTTTCAGTGACTGGGCAACACCAGGTATCTTTAAAAGTAGAAATAAATTATTTGAATTATATTCAGAAAAATCATATAATTTTAGGCAAACCTTTCAGGAATATGTTAAAAATTATTCAAAGATATTTAAACAAACGTGTCATCTTGCTAAGTCAAACTTCATTAAAAATAAAATTTCTAATTCTGTAAATAAAATAAAAATGACTTGGAACATCATTAACTCTGAATGCGGTAGATCTTTAGTGACTGAAAGGGATTTCCACTTAAAAGTAAATGGTTGCCATGTTACAGGGGACCTGGAAGTGGCTACGGAGTTTGAACACTTTTTCAAAAATATACCTATTTTGACAACAAAATCTCTCCAAGCATCTTCCAGTTCCGCTGAACTTTTATTAGAAGAATCTGTTCTTTGTTGCAGGGATGCATTTGTATTCACAGATATTTGTGCTCAGGACATTGTAAAAACATTTAAATGTATCGAAATTAAGAAAACCGCGGACATTTGGGGGTTATCGGTCCAAACTGCATCATGTATAATTGAGGTAATTGCGCCCCATCTAGCAACTGTGTTTAATGACTGTGTTTCTAGTGGTACATTTCCTGATTTAATGAAACACAGCAAAGTCGTTCCCTTGTTCAAGGCTGGCAGCGCTACAGAGCCGTCTAATTTTCGACCAGTGTCAGTGCTGCCAACTTTGAGCAAAGTATTTGAAAAAATAATCTTGAATCAAATGCTATCCCATTTTAATAGTCATAAAATACTCCATGCGAATCAATTTGGGTTTACGAAAGGGCGCTCAACTTCCGATGCTGGTGTTGAGTTATTAAAATGTATTCATGAAGCATGGGAAGACAAGCACGATGCATTAGGTATATTTTGCGATCTATCAAAGGCTTTTGATTGCGTTCAACATGAAACGCTGTGCAAAAAATTACACCACTATGGAATAAGAGGCAAAGCTCTCGACCTTCTGTCTTCATATTTGAACAATAGAATACAGAGGGTCGATATTAATGGTACACGTTCTGTAGGATCCATGGTTACAATGGGTGTGCCGCAAGGCTCGATACTTGGACCATTCTTGTTCCTCATTTATATTAATGATTTACCATTTTATGTAGGGGACAGGAATAGGATTGTTTTGTTTGCAGATGACACCTCATTAATTTTTAAAATTAAAAGACAATTAGATAACTATGACGATGTAAACAATGCAATTGCAAGAGTAGTTCATTGGTTCAGCTCAAATAATCTTTGCCTTAATGAAAATAAAACTAAATGTATAAAATTTACTCTACCAAATGTAAAACAAGTTGCGGCCAATGTTCAACTGAATGGACAAGTGTTAGAGTTTGTAGAATCAACTGTGTTCCTAGGTATAACTATTGATGCCAATTTGCAGTGGGGCCCACACATAGAAAAGACAGCCTCTAGATTAAGTTCGGCTGCATACGCTGTAAAAAAGATCAGGACTCTAACAGATGTGGATACGGCTAGAATGGTTTACTTCAGCTATTTTCATAGTATTATGTCTTACGGTATTCTCCTTTGGGGGAGTGCTGCAGATTTAAATATTATTTTTGTTCTACAAAAGCGGGCTGTACGCGCTATTTATAATTTGGGCCCCAGAGTTTCTCTCCGAGAAAAATTCAAAGAAGTGAATATTCTAACCGTACCATCACAATACATTTTTGCCAATCTTATGTATGTCCAGAAAAATCTATCACAGTTTTCTAAACTCTGTGATAAACATAATATAAACACTAGAAATAAAAATAATCTTTCAGTCCACCACAGTCGACTACATAAGATTGGCGATTCTTTCCAGGGTAACTGTATACGCTTTTACAACAAGCTTCCCTGTGACCTGAGAAATTTACCTTTATATAAATTTAAAAAGTTTATTAAAAACAAGCTTTGTGAAAAAGGTTTTTACTCCGTTACAGACTATTTGCAGGACAGGGACGCCTGGAAATGATCTGCTGGCAAAATGAAATAATATTAAATTGTAAATAGGCCATCAAAAAAAAAGCCTTCCTAAGTTTCTTGCCGGTTCTTCTCAGGTGGGCCGCGTTCCGAACCGGTGGTCGCTTTAAATATTTTAAATAGTGTATGACATTTTGTAAGCGCCGTTAAAATGGTCTATGCAAAATAAAGATATTTTTATTTATTTATTTTTATTATGTGCCGTAGCGGATTTGAATCCGAGATTTGTGAATTCCATAGCTCGTAAAACTATAGTACTCGTTTCGAACGAATTGTCAAAAATCGTAGAGCAAACGTTGTTGGTTGTGATCTCAGATATTTATTATTACCCTAGCATGTTGCTGGTGTTCTACAACTGACCTTGTATAAGTAGAACTTTACGCTCTAATAAGTATTACGCTAATACTTGTTATTGGGTCAATCCTAAAGAAACGAGCAAAAGCAAAAATAAATTTAAGTGAACAGTACCCTGTGAATGTTAATAAGGATTGGATGTAAATGTTTTGAACACAAATCTAAATGGAACACCCTCTAAATTCTGAATATAGCACGCAGGAGGTGTTAGGTTTATAGGTTAAGTATTACTTAAGTTTTTGTAATTAATTCAGATATCTAAGAATTAAATAATTTCTTTCTTGAGTCTTATTCATAACTATTTGTACTTTGCGGCTTCCCCTATGACATAATTCGAACCACTTATTGGGACTAATCCCACCCGCATTTCCATTACTGTGACTCCAGTAAACCAGGATCTACAGCAAGGACTAAAAACCAGAAAAGTTACATCGAGCTCGATCTCGGTGAAGTCCCAGGAGATGTTAGAATGCCTCGGAACCCGCAAAGAAATTAATCAGAAGATAATTTGAAGGAATTGGAAAAATAACGTAATATTAGTATACTCGTAAACCACTTGTCACACATTTAACCCATACATGCCATATGATTAGTTCACAATAATGTAAAATTTGCCCAATTTGTTGACATTAAGGATTTAACGACTCCGCTTTCGTGGGGCGTGATAATGAACTTATTGTATTTTCAATTCGAACAAGTTTCTGAGATATTCCTGAGCTACTTAGTATGTATTATAGATTATATGAATTGGTTTATAGATTTATATTAAAGAGTATATAAAATGGAAGGTTAGGCAAAGGTCACGGGTTCAAACCCCGTCTCGAACCAAGTTGTCTTTTTTCACTTTAATAAAAAAATATGTTAAAGTCAGCATCCTAATTGTCGTCGCGAGACAGAACTGGGACAGACGCTAGACGACAGTGATGAGGTGGCGCTGCGACCCTCTTCGTTAGTCAATAGATGTACATCCGGCTCGAAGGACCATGTTATACAAAAACACCCCAAGCACTGATAATCATACACGAGTGGTTACACTTACCCAACATAAAGTCCTCTGCTATTTCCCTGGCGATGAACGGGACGCTCGGGTACAGCCTGAGAATCTCCTTTATGACCGCTTCTAAGTATTTCATCTCAGCCATGTGCGCCATAGTGGGGGCGCGGTCGGAGTCACCCAGGATGTGACGACATTCTTCATAGATTTGATCCTGGTTTGAATCATATTTTCATTAGAATATGTTAGATATTTAATAACATTATTTTCAATTAATTTACCAGCCATGCCTTGAGTATGCGTACTACACGCCCATATTTCACTAAATGCATTTTTGTACTACACACCAGGTGGTGAACCCATTGCCGTGTTGAAAATGATAAGCCGCAGGTTGTGGCGACCTGCCATTACAATTTTCCAAGCCACTCATAAGGCCTACAACTGGTTTAACGTCTGCCAAGTTAATAGCAACCGGGATCAACATCTTAACGTGCCTTGCGGAGCGCAAATGACTAATAAATGTTCCTCTTTTTCTTTAAATAAATGCGAATTATATGATATAGCTATCATGAAATACACAGTTAGATGCCCGCGTCTACACCCGCGTGGTGAAATAAATAATAATATCTAATAAATATTGTTGGGACAACTCACACAATGCCATCTGATTCCAAACTAAGCAGAGCTTGTACTATAGTAACCAGATAACTGATAAACATACTTATATATTTCTAAATACATACGTATAATAGATAAATAACACCCAGACACAGAATGAACCATCGTGCTCATCACACAAAGTTTTATCCTGGGTGGGAATCGAACCCACGACCTCTTGCGTAGCAGTCGGATGCACTCCCACCGCGCCACAGAGGCAGTCAAACATTTTTCAGACCCGTTTCTCACAAGGATATGTTCAACGAATAAAAATTACAGATTAATACTATGTTTATAAAATTACTTTTTTTTTGTTGCTGCGTTAAACAATTTTCGCTAAGGCTGGTCACGGATAGGTGACCACTTTGTGGCATTTACATTTGCGAGCGTTTCCGTACTTCTGAAGGCACGATATGCCATTGGTCCCGGTTGCCAATAACATGGCTGTCGTTAAGCCAAGAAGGCCTTTTATAGGCTTGAAAATTTCAACAACAGGTCGCCACTATTTGCGCCTGTCTATTTCAACCCGGCAATGGGCTCACCACCTATTACTTGGGACAGGAATACATACGGTGCGAAGTGAGCGTATAATATGCTATATTGTAAAGTTTCATCCATTATTTATTTTTTGCATGAATAAGTAACAAAACATCCATCCACACATAGAAACAAACCCTTGCGTTTATAATGTTTGTATAATATGATGGTACGAGTAGATACTTGTAAGTCGTAAGAGATTAGTGAAGTGACTAAACTTCACCTGAAGTTTCGTTTAGTTTTGCTTCAATGGCGTTATTGCCTTCAAGCGGGAAATCCTTGAAATAAATTTACATAAGATCTCGAGAGGTGAGATAAGATGTACGAACATTTTGAATTTGCATAATGTTAAATAAAGTAACATGCGACGCTCTGGATGACATGTAAGACGCTAAATATATTCAGAAACAGTGTTATTTTCTTACAATGTAGGTATCATAATATAAACTAGTGGATGCCCCGCGGTTTATTTATTTTACACTTTATTGAACGCCGGGAAATACAATTGTACATTGAGATTGTAAGCTGTGGGAACAGTACAAGGGGCGGCCTTACGCATATAACGCTTTCTACCAGAAAACCTTTAACCCACGTAGTTGCTGTCCTAGTGGGAATACGAGAATGTAGGCTAAGTTTCATACTATTACTACGCTTATATAGCTAGCGGGGATCCGACAGCCACCTTCCATTGTCGGCCCAGAAATATGCCTTTTTACGATTCTCTTGAAGAACCCAGGATTGTAAGAGGAGGGAAACACGTGCGGCAGCATAGAATTCCATGCTTTTTATGGTGCTTTTGGTACGGCATAGAATTCCATGCTTTTTATGGTGCTTTTGGTACGGCATAGAATTCCATGCTTTTTATGGTGCTTTTGGTACGGCATAGAATTCCATGCTTTTTATGGTGCTTATGGTACGGCATAGAATTCTATGCTTTTTATGGTGGTTATGGTACGGCATAGAATTCCATGCTTTTTATTGTGCTTATGGTACGGCATAGAATTCTCAAAATCTCTGTTCTGGCATTAAAACGCGTCTTACGCTTAGCATTTTATGACGTTTTTGTTTAAATCACGAGTTTGGCGTAGACAAAAGGCTACTTAATAATAACGATACCAGACTAGATAGGAAAAAATTAAGAAAGGGATATAAAAAAAATTAAAATGCAAAATTGATCTCGTGCCAGTTATACGCCGCAATCGAATAGAATTTCGTATCCTCACAGCATGTGCTTATTAACGAACGTATGCGATGTTCAGCGCTGATTTTCAGAGAAGGGCAATGATGCTGAAGACGTAGTACCCACCACCCTAATGGCACTTAATTACACTCTCTCAAGAACCTCATTAAATAATATCCTAGAGCGAGCCTCATATACCTATTTTATTAATTAATTAGGTTCTTTGTAGTTTATGGGGCTAGATATAATGGCATCACGGCAGGCGAAATGTGACCTTTGACCTTTGGAGTGTATAAACGACGCAAGAAGAAGCAGTGCGTAACGGATAGAAAGAAAAAAGAAGATGTGGTATACATAAGTGTAGAGTGAACAACTGCCGCAAAAAAAAACAGCCTTCATGTTCGTTATAATACGGATATAAGAAAGGTCACCCCCGCCAAAAAAGTTTCGTAAAATTGACGGCGGTAATTTTTTCGCCATTTTATATGTTTTTCTGATTATTTCTTTTGTTTATAAATGAATCGTTATTTAAAATAATAATATTAGTCCGAGACTACCAGGATTTTAATTGGTCGTGCTAATTAGTGTCTAGCACATAAGACCTTTTAGCCTTTTTGTTACCATCTCACTAAAAAGGCAATGGGTTCAAAATTTCTTCCAAATTTAACATCTAAAATAGACACATTTTATTTTATTTTATTAAATTTATTCGGCTCTTTAGACCCGCCCCAGTTCCGTGCTTCGGAAGGCACGTTAAACCGTTGGTCCCGGTTGCCAATAAAATGGCAGTTGTTAAGCTAAGTTGAAGGCCTTTTGGGCGGCTTAAAAAATTTCAACAGTAGGTCGCCGCAGCCTTCACCTGTCCATTTCAACACGGCAATGGGCTTACCACCTGTTACGTGGGACAAAAATGCATACGGTGAAATGTGGGCGTTTAATATGCCTCTGCCTACCCCTTCGGGGATAAAGGCGTGACAATATGTATGTATGTATGTAATAAGTTATTAGTGTCATATATCGTTGCAATCGTTATAATTCCAGGATTATGAATATGTGAAACCAAAAATAGTATTTTTTATTAGTTTTTCATGTAAATAGCAAATTTCTGAAAAATAACATTTTCTAAATCTTCGAAATACTGTCATTATTTCGAAAAAAGAATACGCGAAGTACAGCATTTATGGTCTGAGAAAATAAAATTCATTGCTGGAGCGTTTTTGAATTTGGAACAAAACGCTCCAGCAATGTTGTATGAAACGGCACGATGTGGTTATTAGATACTCTTTGATTGGATTTCTTTTGTCATTCCTCTTCAGCGAACGCTTACTCTAAGTATATTATTTTCTAAAATAAGTGCATTTATCTTGATTTATGTGTGGGAGTGTTGGATTCTGGGACATAATAGTTGTGTCTATGTGCTGTATATAATAAATTAATATTATGGGACACTTTTTCACACAACACAATCTAGCCCAAAGTAAGCTATAAGCTTGTGCTATGACATCTAGACAAAAAATAAAGAAACTTAAATATTTCTAAATACATAAATATAAGAATATAAGGATACACCGAAACTCCAAAACAAACAATTATTGGTCACACAAAAATTTGGTCTGACCCGGGAATCGAACACTAGAGCTAGGCGCGGCATTCGCATATACTATTTTTTTCAGATTTTTCATCTTGCTGCGTATAATCCACTGAAGGAAATCAACTATATTTTCATTTAGTAGTTAATAGCCCAATATGGCGAATGTAACTTTTAACATTAATTAAATGTATTATTTAAAAAGTATATCTTATTTTCTTGCATTCTTTTGAGAAAAGCTCTATACAATGTGTTAAGAAAACCCTGTCCGACCCCAAAGGGGCACATAGGCACTTCAATAACATAACCTAAAAAAATAATTAAAAGTCATATTAGTTATAAGTATGAAATAGTTATAATTTTTTTAAATGCGTGTTTTAGTATCAGAATTAGTTCAATTTCCTTAAAATATACCAAATTTTCAAAAACTGACAAAACTTTTGTTGGCATGTGGCGACGAGTGTATGTAATATCAAAAGAAACCGCCGGCAGGTGTAAGCTGACCTTTTGACCCTGCATTTTCAAATAGCTCTTTCCCTGTGTTGCCATGTAAACTACCACATTATATTAATTTTTAATTTATTTTATACGGGGTAAATTTTTGTGGTTAATTTTTTGGGGTAATTTCTAAAAAGCATTACACGAAAAAAATCACATCTCGATACCTACTAATACCTTCACGGATCGGACAGTGTTTTCTTAACACATTGTATATGCCTCGGCGGGAATGGCAACTGCCTGTCTCGAATTAGTGAAGTCCTTGTCTACGGCTCAGCCTTCACACTCATACTCGACCTGCAATTGCCAATTTCCCGGCCTTTGGAATAATGTACTATTATTGAATTTTCAACTTACTTTGACGATTTTATTAAAATTTATTAATTAAGTTATTTGGATACAATTCAAAATTATTATAGCTATAAGTAGTATCTGTTAAATCATGTCATAATCTACCCTAATAAAAAAAAATTAAAAAATCGTGTGGCACTCGGGGACTGCCGCGGTAAAGCTATTGCATAGCATTTTTTATCAACTTATGCAATTATAATAATTTATTTATACTTGTACTAACTGACCCGCACAACTTCGTTAGCGCCACTTAAGAGATTTGTTACAAATAAATGAAGAACCGCTTGACCGATTTTGTGCAAACTTCACATAAACAATCTACTAAATAGTCCGAACAAAGCCTAAACAGCCTGGATAGGTGAGCCCGTTCTCGAGTTATAAAATTACAACGAAAAGTGACATTGAATTTTATATATGTAGATATTTGATGTATAAAATATATATTATTTCTACAGACGATCGTCTCGATCCGTGCGAGCTTCGTACAGTCGTATTATATACAAACACATTAAGCAAACGCTCGGCCGTGCTCGGTGAAGTTCGTGTGAGCTCGTGTGTTAGGTTTTTTTGGTTATGTAATTTCTTGATTCGGTCGCCGCGTTCAAGGCCCGCGATAGAAGCTATGCAATAGCTTAAAACTAAAAGAAAAAGAACAAAGATATCGGGTAAATTAATCAAAGTTTTTGATGCCACGGAAAATAGAGCTCAAATGATGATAACACGATAACAAAACAAGCTGTTTGAATTAATAAAGATACAAAAATAAAATAAATAAAAACTGGGTTTACTCTGCAAATCTTAATCTTCTAAAACAATCTCTTCAAATTGCCTTGGTTTTATCGGTACGATGGAATATATTTACAGTGTACGTTTATGAACTACGCTCTAACCAGATTACTTACTGTGTATTAGAAAATTTGTCTGGAGAGTGGAAAGGATAATTTCAAACGTTATGGTTGTTGTTGTTAGTTGTCTTCGCCTATCTTGGGCAGGCAAAGGAAACTTAGTCCATACAGCCAAGTCTTCAGTGTTTATTATTTTCTTGTTATTTAGTTTTAGTCATGTCTAGTCGTTTGTCGATGTCAAGTCCTCAGTCCTAGATCCTAGTCCGTGGATCCCTTATTGCTCTCTATGGAAATTTGGCACTAACACAAACAACACCGCTATTTATTGCAATACATCACTTTCCTTCACTAATGCACTTTTCCGAACTCTTTATGTATAATATTCCACCATTATTAAACACAAAAACCCGAATTTTATACTAGTTTTGGAAAATTATATACGACAAACGTGCGTCATTGCTAAAGTTGGCGCCAAAAGTCCTCAAACGTTATGGGCAACGTACAAATAAGTATCTTTTACCAAAGTTTCTGAATCAAAGAGATTTTTAAGGCAAGGGACTTGAAGTCAAAAGTCCTTAAAGAGGGGGGTTAAAGCAGCATTACTTTAGGAATAGTGCTGTTTTGACTTTTTATTACCACCAATTCGATGTTGCTTCTGGAATACACTGTTTTGTAATGATTAATGGTTGTTGTTTGCTGCTTGTTAATAAGGTAATATTATATAATTAAAGATTATAACTTAGGATATTAGCTTAGGGTGGGTTCTGTTGAGAAATTGTAAGTACTTGAGTGTACATTTGCCAACAAAATGCGTTTGCAGTTTGGCGATATATTATGTATGAAAGAAATGTAATGCCTACTTTAGAAAAAATAAAAACGTGAGCGATTTTAGTAAGCGCGACCCAAATCTAATCTAATAAATAGGTATACAAGATAACCTAACAAGTGATACTTCAGCGCTCGTAGCCCAGCTAACTCAGTGTTCTGTAAACAATCACTGCGTTAAGCATCCTTCGCTATGGCTGGTTCTCACATGGGTGATCATTTGTGGCATTTTCACTTATTAACGTTTCCGAGCTATGGAAGGCACGTTAGGCTGATGGTTCCGTTGAAGGCCTTATTGGGCTTGAAAATATTTAACGGCTGGTCGTCACAGCCTGCGCTTGTCCATGTGTACCGCAAAATTTCAGAATATATTCATATTTCACTGAATTTATCGATTTTACCTCTCTAACTATCCATCAGGAGTATGGCATAAAGATATATAGGTTAAGTATAGGTTAAGGTTTAGGTTAAGTTACAAGTGTTTGTTCCTACCTAGAATTCAAACCTGGGAGCTCATAGCCGGCCTCATAGCCTCAGAACCGGCAAACCCATACACCGAAAATAACACCTCACAGGCAGTTACGAACTGGTCATCTAACAAGAGGGCTGGTTAGATACAAAAGTGTATGAAAAGTGTTGGAGGAAGATGTTGATCAGAAATATGACAGATGAGATTTAAAAAAATACCAATATTAGTTACCTGAACTTCTTCATGGTCAGCTAATAGCATCGATCCAAAAACTAGCGCCATTGCTGTAGTGTCGTGGCCCTTGTGGAAAAAAAAACATAAGGAATATTTATCATTCTCACTTTGGACTGTCTTTTTTCTTCCTCTCAGAATCTCTTTTTGTCATTTAGTTATGCTCCATTGCGTAAGTTGAGGAATCTTATAATTCATACGAGATGTTGTCTTACCTCAAACATAAACGTGTTGACTTCTTCTCTAATTCCTTCTAAATTAATTTCTCCTTTATTTTCAGCTTCAAGCAGCAAATCCAACATGGCCAATCTCCTCTTACGCCCAGTATCTTCAACTTTCATGAAGTCTTGTTCCCCCGATATCCAATTCTTCTTCCTTTCCATAATGACATTGTCAGCAAAAGAATGAACAATCTTCAAACACTTGGCAAATTGCTGGCCGATCGGAAAGTTTTTGAATAAAAAGTCGTTGTGGAGCCAGACTCTGGTCAGCCGAGTCAAGAGTAAGGAGCTGATTTCCATGATGGCCTTTTTATACTGAAGTGTTGCTGCAGACTTGTCAGAATGTAATTGGGTTCCCATAGCCGTCTCTACGGTATAAAAAACATTAATTCAGGGTTAAGTGGTATTCTTATTAAGAAAACATGTCATGCCAATCAAATTTGTCACTAGATTGTATGGTATACAAGAAAGCTAATTCGACTCCTTCTCCAACGGGTACAAGTGGGTGCGGTGCGAGCAGAATGGGAGCGGGACAGAAGTCTCCCATCCGAGTTCCACAGTCTGCAGTGTGAGCGCCGCAGAATGGTTTTCCCTTAAGACTATCAGCCTCGATGACCGGGGGTCTGAGAACATCAGATGGACTCTTGGGTCATGTTTCTCTACCAAAAACTTCATAAGGTTGCCTAAGCCCCGGTCATCTCTCACTTCTACAAAAGAAACGGGTAGTAAACCCACAAGCACTTACCACAAATAGTAAATAGAGTGTAATCACTCATCAACGGTAACAAGTCAACTGCAGCTCCTTCTACCGTCTTCAACCTCTCCACCAGCGCCCGGCTCCGTTCTTCCATCACTATGACGAAGCTCTTCAATATATTGAAGTGGAAGGTGGGAGTCAGGATCTTGCGGCGTTTGTGCCATTTTGAACCTAGTTGTTAAAAATAGTTACTTTCTAAATTAAAAACTTGTTGCTCTAGCAATGTATGTTGTATGTTGATAATTTAGTGAGTTAGGCACTCAATATACACGAAGTATCTAAATTATATGGCATATATTGTTAACTGTCTAAGTCTGTGCCAATAATATGAAGGTGACTCTTGTTCGAAATTATCCAAGTAAATAAGAAAAACAAACCGTATCTCGTTTGAATAAAGATCATAACAGAATGAACAGCTATCGAATATATTACTTTGATCATGGTTTATTAATTTTTTTCTTATGGCCCCGGGTACCGGCAATTCCGCCACTGTCTAACGTGCAATTGAGTTTTCCATGTGTATACTATTGATAAGCAACATTAACAATTTTGTATTGACTAATTGTGTATCTTGATTGTGTTATTAAATTAAAATATCACTGAAAAATATACATAAAGGTACGTAGATACCAATGAATAATTTAGATACTATGGTAAGGTACATAGTATTTGCAAGTTCCGAAGGAGACTATTCAAAGCCTAATATCATTGTGACGGATGAACGCCATCAGGGTAAAAAGTAATTGTAGGGAAGGATGGGCTAAAAGAGACTTAACATTAACTGGAAGAGAAATTTTTAGCCTAACAAGTTCGCTATATAAGTCAGAATTGTTCTGAGAACAAGAGAAGAAGATATGCTCTAAAGATCCTTCATCAAAGCCACATTCACACAGTGATGAGTCTCTTACTCGGATTTTATGTAAAAACACAGGAGAGCAGCAATGGCCCAAGCGAAGACGGCAGATGACAGATATTACAGACTTAGGTATTTTTTTAAAACGGTAAAACCATGGTTTTAGTGTAACGTTTGAATTTATTGAGTAATAATTTTTCCCTTTAATTTTGCCCGTTTCAGACCACTGAGCTTGCCATGATGCCAGTAGCATTTTACTTGGAAGATTTAATAAATCATATCCCTGGCAGTTATGATGTCTAAGGTCAGTAGACGGTGAAGAGACAGCCCCTCTGGCTAGCTCATCCACCAACTCATTGCCCCTGATACCAGTGACTGGGAATTCATACTAACTGAACAGTTTTTTGTTTTATGCTACAGTTAAACAGATGTTGTTTTATTTCCAGTATTATGGAGCTACGCAGCTTATTCGTGTACGGGTTTTGTTCTAGGGCTTTAAGAGAACTTAAAGAGTCAGTGAAAATGACCGCTTTATTGATATTATGGGAGTCTATATATATACATGACTCTAGAATGGCGTTACATTCACCCGTAAATACTGATTACTCTCTGGGGCATTTGAATTTTAAGATTATCCTAGAGTTTTGGCAGTACACTGCCACCCCAGTTTCACTGTCCTGGGATAATTTTGAGGCATCTGTAAAAAAACGATGGAAATCATGCCATTGAGACACTACCATTGAATTAAAGATTGCCCCCGCAAAGGCACTCCCCTTGGTAATCCCAATATCCAACGGAATGTCCGGTTTAAAACACAACACTTCAAATTTATAGTTGAATAGAGGGAGTCTATTATAGGCTATTAAGGGGTATTCTAGATTTAGAGTATTCCGCAAAGCTTTTAGTATTAAGGGAATTTTAAATAGTCCGGTCGAATGAAGTTTGAATGTATACACCTAGTACAGTCTGCATAAATAGTACTCTATATAATTGATGGACTACATTATACATTAGACTCTCTTTCTATTATGGAGTGTTACTAAAACTCATTTATAATCAAAACTGCCCCGTTGGCAATCAACGTGGACTCCTGTTTTCAAACTCGAGGTTGAGTCAGATTTGGGAGTACACTACTTCAGGACTCAGTTGACCCAAGGAAACATTTCTCCTCCATGTGTCGGAGGAAAATATCACAAGGGATTCCCCTAGGGACAAAAAACACAATAATTTAAAATACAGCTACCCACATTAACAGTTAGCTCATAAACATAATATTGGACTTTGTTTAGGTCGTGTGGATCGATAAGTACTTTAGAGCCCGTTGTCTGTTATCCCTAGGGAAAGTTACTTTATTACAATTTAAATTCTCTCACAATATACTGGATTTGATTTATCTCACGAAGTAAGACAATTATTAAAGTCGGTAGCACGAGTGCCGCAACTCTGGTATTGCAAGCGTCCATTTCAGCAATTCTTTTATGGGGCAATGTGTACGATTCTTTTGCAAACTTCCCAATGAAATTAGAATATTGTCCATTAATAGGTTTAAGACAACACGAAGACCGAGTACTTGGCAATAAACTCGACAGATCCCACATCCGTCCGCATAGGCGGTGATTTGGTCGAGCGCACGGACCAGGTTAAATACCTGGGATCTGTTTTTCACACGTCCAGTGACATCGATTGCGATGTCAAGTCACGCATTGCTGCCGCGTGGGCCAAATGGCGGGAGATGACCCGTGTCATTTGTGACCCTAAAATGCCGATCCGGTTGAAGGGACAGGTCTACAAAACCATTATTAGACCTGTCCTTTTACATGGCAGTGAGACGTGGCCGATGTTGGAGCGACACAAGCAGGAGCTGCGTGTCACGGAAATGAAGATGCTGCGGTGGATGTGTGGGGTCACGCGGATGGACCGCGTGAGAAACTCTCGCATCCGCGGCAGCCTTCACGTCCGTGACATTGCAGACAAGTTGCAAGAGTGTCGCCTTCGTTGGTATGGTCACGTCTTGCGGCAACCGCCGGGCTACGTAGGTAACAAATGTCTGGCCATGTCAGCCCCGCCGGGTCCCAGTAAGAGGGGAAGACCCAAGAAGTGCTGGCTTGACGTCGTAAGGGATGACATGCGTGCCAATGGTCTCACTACAGGGGATGCCGAAGACCGTGCGAAGTGGAGGAGAAAATGTAGGAAAGCGGACCCCGGGCGTCGCGAGACGCAACTGGGACAGACGCTCGGATGATGATGATGAGGTTTAAGACAACAGTCAAGGCCAAATTATGTAACAAGGCATATTATAAAATTTCAGACTATATAAATGATAAAAATGCATGGGATTAAGTCGCTCAACACACATAAATATACAAATAGAAAAAAAAATAAAGAAACAAAGTAAATAGAATGTAACAGATTATACTGTTTAAAAAAAAAGAATATTTCTCTTTAATTATGTAAACAAAACTAATGTAATTGCTGGCGATTAAAAAAGAGTGGCCATGAGTTTTATTGCCAAGTTCTTCCTCAGGCTCTACCTATTGCTTTGCGAATCTGGCAGTAAATGAAAATGTAAAAGCAATAATCTTGACGTTCATAAGTGTTACTTTATGACCTACATGTATTAAGATATTTTCATTTTCACTTTTCATAGGCCACGGTGACGCCTTTCCATCAGTTGGGCAGTTTGCTACTCAGTGTATAAAAAAACTAAAAATAAACAAACCAGAACTTAAAAGGAGTCCAGTCCCGAGCCACGGTTCCAGAAATGAGTAAGGCATGCTCTTCTTAATATTCTTTGAATGGGATAACACAATCTGGGAACAAGCAAATATACCTTATAATGTACAGTGTCCATTGTCCTTGGGGAGATAATAAGGTTTATATAAGCTGTGAATGTTCGAAGCGCACGTGACCCCGCTGACTCAGTGTAAACGATCACTGCTTTAAGCAACTTTCGCTATGCTGGTCACGGATGGGTAACCACTTTGTGGCATTTACATTTGCGAGCGTTTTTGTGTGCTTGCCAGTAACATAGCAGTCGTTGAGCCATTTTGAAGGACAATGGGTGGCTTGAAAAATTTTTCAAACCAGGCAGCCAAAGTTATGACTCTGCCACCCCTTCGGGGATAAGGCGTGAATGATTAAGAAGAACTTAATTTCAGAATAAAAAGAATGGGTTTTAAGAGCTTTTTGCCTCATAGCAAACACATAAAATACTCGTATTATGTGTTTGCTTATTTATGAGGCAAAAAGCTCCTAAAACCCAAGCATACTTAGAATTAAGTCTCTATCGAACCTTGCCGTCTACGAGCAAAATGTCATTGAAGATATTTTTTTGCTTTAATTATAATTATCAATTACCTACTATATTACTTTTGATTCGTACATAACTAGCTCAATACTCTAAATGATTTCCCGAAGGAATGGGCTGAAGTAAATTGAACATCGAGTTTTATTTAAGCGTCTCGATAAAATTTATCCTAATTTTAGGTATTGATTCAAATGGTTAGGTGTGGAGTCGTGTGGGAACGAATTTTTGCAATTATTTATCATCTTTATCTTGTATGGAAGCGCTCGTGGCCCCGTTGATTCAGTGTTCTGTAAACGATCACTGCGTTAAGCAACTTTCACTATGGCTGGTCCTCGGATGGATGACCACTTTGTGGTATTTACATTTTGCAAGGTTTCCGTGCTTCGGAAGGCACGTTAAGCTGTTGGTCCCGGTTGCCATTAACACGGCAGTCGTTAAGTCAAGTTGAAGGCCTCATGGGCGGCTTAAAAATCTTCACCAGCAGGTAGCCACAACCTGCGCCTGTCTATTTGAACACGGGAATGGGCTCACCACCTTTTTGTGGGACAGTCTTGACACATGGTGAAAAGTGGGCATAAAATATGCCTCTGCCACCCCGTTGGGGATAAGGTGTGATAGATGAATAAATACCTTGTATTTACATAAACTTTTGTAACCATTTGAATAGGCGATAACAGGCATCCTGTGAAGCTATTCTTTAAAATCATTTTTACCTAAATAATTCTCGAATTTGATTCGCTGATGCTGTTAGCGTTTCTGCACTCCATAATCGTGTGATATTGACAACAACATTAAGACGTATACATAGCTATTTTTATATATACCACTGAGGTTGCAGACAAGCATACGGCCCACCTGATGGAAAGCGGTCACCGTAGCCTTTGGACTTTAACAACACCAAAGGTGCAGCACTCGCGCTGCCGACACCAAAAAGCTGGAATGTGATTTTCAGTTAAAAGTATTGAAGTGGTAGGCAGGTCAATACTTCTACCATTTTTTCCAGCTGTGAAAAGTTGTACAGGCTGCTGAATCATTTTGGTAACAGCAAATTCAGTGATCGCAGAGTTAAATAAAAAAATCATTCCCTACCTCTACATCTTTCACGCCATGTATGTGCAAGATCCTCCTCCTAATAATCTTAACAACGTATCGGCCTTTAAATTCTTTCGCATTCTCACGCATTTTCAGAAATAATTCGCCTGTAACAAAGTTTCATTATTTAATCATCCTGTACTACTAATATTATAAATGTGTTACTAATATTATAAATGTGTTACTTTATCACACAATAACTACTGAATGGATTTTGATGAAACTTTACAATAATATAACTTTACACATCAGAATAACACATAGGCTAGGTACTTTTAATAGCGGGCACAAGTTCCTGTGGGAAACTGGAACGGAAAACTTCACCGCAGGCGGAGCCGCGGACGTCAACTAGTCTATACTAATATTAAAAAGTTGAAAAGTTATTTGGTTTGCTTAAATACGCTATTTTCAGAACTACAAGTCCGTGTGTTGAATAGCCCATCTATAGAGGAAGGTGGTGGGCTATAGGTATAATATAATGGCACTAATACCCAGGAGAGCAGAGCAGTAATCTTAAGAGTCAACAAACCAGACAAATTTTCATACATTATTGTCAAATTAAAAAACAAGTGAAGTAAATAGTGCCACAAGGTTCAATATCATGGGCGAAGTCGCTGGCGTCAGCTAGTTACATTATATTTAATACTGGCCAGGTTTTGAGAGTTTGTTAAACCATCTACATCACCCTATTTGCACTACGAGGGAAAGAACATGGGCACTAACTCCTACCAGGGGGCCGAGTCGACTATTGACAAGCCATAGAAGAGAACCAGAATCGCTATTTTTAACTGTTAAAATGTTAGTAGACTATCAAAATTCAACTGACTAACGGCAACTGGCGCGGTACCTGTTAGTAGAATTCAATTGGCCGACCGATAGAAGTCTATTGGAGTATGTACGTTTATAGTACGATTGTAATAGTAGACTACGAAAAACTGACAAAATTGTACCGGTGGCTTTCTATTGAGCGACGATTTCGATACGTTTGAAATAGCAGACTCGTTCCCCAGTTACGTAACAGGACTACTTGCTGTTCCAAAGGCCTCGTTGTGCCGGTGCCGCCTTGAGACTAAAACCTATGCGCACACGGCTTATGTTGACGTAATTTACTTAAGACAATTAATTTAGAATGATACCAGGGGGCCAAGTCTACTAATTCAATCGCGTCAGAAGAGAATAGAAATCGTCGGTCAATAGAGAGCCGACAGAAAAAAATGTCTGTTATCGTAGTCTACAATTGCGCTCCATTAGAATTCTATCGGCCGGCCGATAGAATGTTATTAACAAGTGTAGAGCCTGAAAGTAGCTCTTAATTAGCATTTTTGGTAATCTGTATTAATATTTTGATAGCTAAAAACAGCTATTTTATCTCTATTCTGCAGCTTGAGTTTTTTTGCGAAATTTATAAAGTAGTTTTAGTAGACGCGCTAGTTTTAGACTTATCGCACTAGAGCCACTATAGAATAGAACTATAACGGCTTTCTATTGGATAATAGTAGACTCGGCCCCCAGCTTACAGTAGCTTAGTGTTGCATAATCTGTGTAATTGTATATGGTAACCCTAGTTTTAAGAACTATGATTGTCTACGCCCATTGCCTCTTCCCTGTACGCACCGACGCGGAATAAACGAAGTACGTCAATCTATATCCTTCTTTTTCATTTAGCAATCCATCTTCATCATGTGCTTCCAAACAGCATAATATGGTGTCAGAAGTGGGATGGATTAGCATATTCGTCAAGTCGAATACTTTCAGTCGTATATTTATTTCGTCTGCAAGAAAAAACATTTTTCAAACATGGCACAAGCGCCACCCACGCAGCCCACGTCTTCGCCGCACTATGCTTTCTTGCCTCCGCCTAGGATGTTGGATACAAATGCTGAGAACATGGAAGTGGAGTGGAAAAACTTTATGACGGCTCACACAATCTTCCTCAGAACAAGTAAAATAGACGAAGAGTCTGACCAACGAAAAGTCGCCATCTTATTGAACAATGTAGGACCTGAAGGTTTGAATATTTTTAATGCTTTCAATGTTGATTTAGATAAAATTACGTCTAAGGAACTTGTTGAAAGGTTTTCTGAATATTTCGTACCTTTGGCAAACCCGTCTGTGCAGAGACATAAGCTTTTCAACCGAAAACAAAAGGAAGGTGAAGCCATTGAATCATATGCCACAGATTTAAAGAATATCTCTCTTCAGTGTTATTTTGGCACACTAGCTGATGATTTACTAAAGGATATATTCTCCTGGAACTTGAATTCGAACGGAAAGTATATTCGAGAGAGAATATTCATCGAAAAGCCGAAGTCATTCGACGAAGCTGTCAACCTGGCTAAAACGGTCAGGAATATGAAACAAGACTGCATAAAGCTAGCTGATGCAAATGCTACCCCTAAACAGGAACATATTAACCATATTCGTAATTCCAGCTCACAACAACGCTCCAAGTCCAAGTCAAGGTCAAACTATACAAAGTCGAGTTCGAGTACAAAGTTTCAGCCCGACCAGCAAACATGTCCTCGTTGTGGTCAAATTCACCGCGTCCGCTGTCCCGCTATCGGAGTAACCTGCAAGCTATGTAAAAAGAAGAATCATTTCGCACAGGTATGTCGTAACAAAAAACAAAATGTAAACTATTTTGATGTCGACTATTCAGATCAGGATAAACTTAGCTTTGAAAATTTCTGTCTTGGTTCATTATATTTAACAACTAATAATGTCTCAATATCTGATAATAACCCATATGTAACAAGTTTAGTAATCAATAACAAAAATGCTGATTTTCTACTCGATACTGGTGCTGACACAAACATTTTGTCATTTGATTGTTTTAATAAAATACATATACCAACAAGTAGTTTGTGTAAGAGTCTTCATAAGCTTTCTACATTCAGCGGTCAAGTCTTGCCTAGTGTAGGTCAATGTAAAGTTGGTGTCAGACACAACAATAAAGTTTTTACTTTAAATTTTCATGTAATAGACATGCCGTGTAAAAATATTATAGGCCGTAAAGGTTGCGAGGAAATGCATCTAGTCAAACGTATCCACAATGTAAGTTTCAGTCAGTCAGTAGAACAAAATGAAGTTATTTCCAAGAATTTAGACTTATTTCAAGGTATTGGCTGTTAAACAGATTTTGAATGTCATTTAACACTGAAGCCAGATGCAATCCCATCCATTGACGCTTGTCGTAGGGTACCATTCTCACTCCAAAAAGAATTTAAAGATGAACTCGAACAATTAGAAAAGTCAGGTATAATAGTCAGAGTTACAGAGCCTTTAGAATGGGTTAGTTCTATTGTTATTGTTTCTAAAAAGAATGGAAAATTGCGTCTTTGCATAGATCCACGAAAACTCAATAGAGCTATCATGAGGCCACATTTTCAGTTTCCCACACTGGACGAAATAAAGTCTGATGTAGCAGGTGCTAAGTATTTCAGCACTCTTGATGCCAATAAAGGGTTTTGGATGTTGCAGTTAGATAAAGAGTCATCAGCTTTAACTACATTCATCACACCTTACGGTAGATTCCGTTATACCCGTCTTCCATTCGGTATCAATGCCGCACCAGAAATATTTCACAGTGAAATGGTAAAGCGTTTTGGAGATCTTCACGGTGTCAAAATACTTATGGATGATTTTTTAATCTTTGGCAGAGACATTAGTGAGCATAATGAACGTCTTCAAAAAGTAAAATAATAAAATAAATAAAATAAAAATATCTTTATTTTGCATAGACCATTTTAACGGCGCTTACAAAATGTCATACACTATTTAAAATATTTAAAGCGACCACCGGTTTGGAACGCGGCCCACCTGAGAAGAACCGGCAAGAAACTTAGGAAGGCTTTTTTTTTGATGGCCTATTTACAATTTAATATTATTTCATTTTGCCAGCAGATCATTTCCAGGCGTCCCTGTCCTGCAAATAGTCTGTAACGGAGTAAAAACCTTTTTCACAAAGCTTGTTTTTAACTAACTACCTTACGATCTTACAGAGAGCCCGTGAGGTCAATCTCAAATTCAACCTGGAAAAGTCAGTAATTTGTAAACAAAAGGTCAAATATTTGAGAAACATATTTAGTGATTGCGGTGTTAGTGTCGATCAAGACAAAGTAAAAGCCATATGCCAAATCCTACAAATATTTCTGAATTGCAGAGGTTTTTGGGAATGGTTAATTACCTCAGTCCATACATTAATAATTTGTCACAAAAAACCAGCCACCTTAGAACGCTCTTGTCCAAAAACACTGCATGGATGTGGACTAACGAACATGATTTGGAATTTTATAATTTAAAGGTAACAATAAGTCAAACCCCAGTACTCATATATTATGACCAAAATACACATATTACACTCTCTGTAGATTCATTAAAAGATGCTATGAGTGCAGTTATAAGCCATGAGCAACAGCCAATTGCATATGCATCAGCGTCTCTCACACAATGTCAACAAAGATATTCTCAAATTGAGAAAGAACTCCTAGCTATATTATTCGGTGGCATCAAATTTCATCAGTATGTCTATGGTAGGCATACCACTGTAGAAACAGATCATAAGCCAATAGTTTCTCTGTTTGACAAACCTATATACAATATCCCTCCTCGTCTTCAAAGGATTATGCTAAGATTACTACCTTACGATCTTAATGTGATATACAAACCCAGCAAGTACTTATATGTAGCCGATACACTATCTAGATGTGCACTACCAGAAAATTGCTTAACTGATCTCGATGCAGATGTGGACCTACATGTCAACTTAGTCTTAAGATCTTTATCAGTCACAGCTTCTAAATTAAAAGAAATTCAAGAACATACAGCTCAAGATAAAACTCTGTCTTCACTTATCACATATTGTAATGCATAAGAAATCCCTCTCAGAAAGTGTTAGGCCTTATTTTCCACTAAAAACTGATATTCATATCATTGATAACATTGTTTTTAAAAACGATAGTATTATTATTCCAGAAACCTTACGTGAGAATATTCTAAAACTTTTACATAAGGGACACCAAGGTGTAAAAAGCTGTCAACGATTAGCCAAAAATTTGGTCTACTGGCCAAATATGTATACGGATATTGAAAAATTTGTCATTAAGTGTCATATATGCCTTACTCACCACCGTAGTAATACTAAAGAACCATTACATTCTCATAATATAGAGTTAATTCTTTGGTATAAAGTTGGCTTAGATCTTTTTGAAGTTAGTGGCCAAAAGTACCTTATTGTGGTAGTTTATTTTTCAAAATACATAGAGCTTGCGCTTCTTAATCATAACTCTACTAGTAACAATGTCATCATTAATTTAAAATCTATTTTTGCTAGGCATGGTATTCCTACAATTATGATCTCTGATAATGGCCCTCCATTCAATTCCAACGAATTTAAAAATTTTGCAATTAATTGGCAGATTGAACATACCACTTCTAGCCCATACCTTAGCCGTTCCAATGGACTGTGTGAAAGATACATTGCAACAATCAAAAACATGTTAAAAAAGTGTAAAGCTGATAATTCAGATCCCTACCTTGCGCTTTAACAGTATAGAAATACACCCAAAGATAACTTATATTCACCGTCACAGCTGCTTATGTCTAGAACTTTGAGGTCTGAGTTGCCTGTTTTAGGTAAGACTATGAAACCTAAAGTTTGTAATTATAAATTAATGTAATTATAATTTTATTTTATTTTTTATTTTATTTTTAAATGAAATCCAATGCAACATGCAATGCAAATGCATAGTTCGCTTGAAGTACAAAAACACATTAGTACTTCAAGCGAATGATGATGTAATTCAAATAATTAAAATAATTTTAAAAATATTGTAACATCTCTATTGTATTGGGACTTCCTGTAAAGATAGGGAAAAGCATGTACTTGAATAAATAAATATAAAAATAATAAATGTGTGTGTACCAGAGTTCACAGGTATGTATGAAGTGAAACTTCTTTACGACATTTTTTTACAGCTATAAATTTCTCAGGAAGCGCTCGTGGCCTAGCGGTCTCAGTGCTCTGTAAACGATCACTGAGTTACGCAACTTTCACTATGGCTGGTCCTCGGATGGGTGACCACTTTGTGGCATTTACATTTGCGAGCGTTTCCGTGCTTCGGAAGGCACGTTAAGCCGTTGGTCCCAGTTGCCAGTAAAATGGCAGTCGTTAAGCCTGGTTGAAGGCCTTATGGGCGGCTTGAAAACTTCAACAGCAGGTGGCCACAACTTGCGTCTGTCTATTTCAACACGGCAATGGGCTCACCACCTATTACGTGGGACAGGAATCCACACGGTGAAAAGTGGGCATATAATATGCCTCTGCCACCCCTTCGGGGATAAGGCGTGATGGATATTTATTTTATTTATTTTAATTTCTCTCATACGTCGATAAAGAAGTTTCACTTATGATAAAGAAATTTCATTTCAATAAATAAATAAAGTTACTTATACAAATGGTTAAATATTGAAAGGATGTATGACGTATACAATAAAGAAGATCGGTGACGGCTTCGGTGGCGTAAGTGCCACTCCCGCATTGAGGTCCTGGGTTCAAATCCCGAATGTACTTAGAAATATATAAGTATTTTTATCAATAGTCTAGATCGCATAGCGCACCTAAATTGGGGCTAGATAGCGATGCGATGTAGGTACCTATATAATTGTCCCACGGCTTTCAATTTTTATTTAATAACAACATTTTTATAAAGTCAGAAAAGTATGGCATATCCAATCTCCCATATTGTTCTGTGTACTTATAAAAGCCACAATGTTTATCGGTAAACATACAAGTTACAAGTCCCGAATATAATATTATAATAATAGAGAAAGCCCGCAGCACTGAACATTAAATTTTTTTTTATCGTACAAACATTGAGACCCGTATTAATTGAGCGTTTTCTTTTGTGATAGCGACTTTATATCTTTAGATGTCATTGCCATGACCTATATAAGATAAATAAAAAGAATCGCCTAAATCCGAGAACGGCGCATGGTAAAAACAGTTTTAAGTTAACAGTTTTGGAGTAATACTTCTTTTGGTGCGTTAAGGGAAAATGTTCAGAGGAAATTGTTACGATGCGAGGGTCTGTCACGAAAAACCGTCACCATGAAGTTAGCTGATAAGTGTTTCTATGACAACTTATAAACACCTTGAAGTTAGCTGATAAGTGTTATGACAACTTATAACTATTAATGTTTTTAAACTTTCGCAATATTCACTGAAATTTATGATATTTCGGGTCTTATTTGGTGTGGGGGGCTGTAGTTATTGGAGAGAATAATAGAATTTATATTATTAATTTATTTATATTATAGAACCTAACGCAACACAACTCACCCCATAAAAAGGACAATAGATACCTTTTTCGAAAAAAAAACGGGTGAGTGTGTTAACCAATTGAATCGGGCGCTACATGGCGGAAATCCATCGTAGAACGATAATAAAGGAGAGGAGGAGGATCCCACCACATACCCTCGATTCGTCGATCCTAACGCACAACGGTCAAGGATAACCTCTACTAATTGTAACTGAGGAATGACGAACCGAACTCCTCAAGGAAAGGGATGTAGGATAGGATAATGGTACCTAACCCTCCAGGTTGTCAAAATTTGCAATACTCCGCTTTACAAGGTGACATCCAGTCGACAAGTCAACATGTATTTCGCCTACACACGAGGCATCTTCAAGACTGCTTGGCGGCAAAGTGTGTATCGGATCACGCACAACTTACGATTCCGTAACTGCTAATGAGTGCAAGCTTTTTGCTACAATACTCTTTTAACTTGCAAAAGAAAACATTTAGTCAGTCATCTATGATAACTAATAAAATTAAAACTAAACTTTCTTTGTAACAGTTTCCATAATTTCTGTATACTACGTGTAGTAAAGTCGATTCCTAGATAAGACAAATCATTGTAAGTATTGTGTCTTAATTGTTAAAAGCTAAGTCTGCAAATATATATATTTATTTGAATAGAGGCATCTACAGTACAGTACAAGTGAAAGCATGACACTCACTGCCGGTGTACGTATACCTCTCCAGCCGATGGACATACAGAACAGGGGGCCGAGTCTACTATTGAGAGGCCGTAGTATAGAACCAGAATCGCTGTTTTTAGCTGTCAAAATGTTAGTAGACTATCAAAATTGCGACTGTCTAGCGGTCACTGGCGCGGTACGTGTTAGTAGGAATCTATCGGCTGCTAGACAGAAGTCTATTGGAGTACGATTGTAGACTACGAAAAACTGTCAAAATTGTACAGATGGTACAATTTCTATTCTTTTCTGACGCAATTGAATTAGTAGACATGGCTTCCTGATGTAAAACATGTATGTTCATGTATACAACGTAAGATATGTCTTTTCCGCGTCTGTTTCATCCGTCCATCCGACCGTCACAACATTAAAAGTCATGACGGTCGTCTGTGCCATATCTGCGCCACGTTTTTTCTTTGCATGTGTTTAATGTGTCCAGTGTCTCTTACAATCCTGCATTTTATAAGAGAAATCTGAAATACCATATTTTTGAGATTTGCTTGACCCTGGTCTAACCGATAACTGCTCCCCAAATAAAAATAGATCCCCCAATTCAGGTAGCGGTTGGAGGTACTAGGAATACATTAAGATGAATAAAGATACGGTTAAGGGGTTAAGTATCGTGAACGCAACTGCCGTCAGACTACTCAACCCAGTGCAGCTAATCTCTGAATCGGCTTGACCATTTTTAACGAAACTTTCACTGGCAAATAGCTGATATTATAAGGAGTAAATTAGGCTACATTTTATACCTAGAAACTACGGAGCATCCATTAGTTTATCTATCAATACATCTTACTAATATAAAAACACGAAAGTTTGTAAATAAGTGTGAATCTATGTTTGTTACTCTTTCACGCAAAAACTGTTGAATGGATTGTGAAGAAACTTTATAATAAGTAGCTTACACATCAGAATAACACATAGGCTACTTTTTATACCAAGTGCAAACTTTACCAAGTGGGCGTAGCCGCCTGCGTCAACTAGTAATGTAATACACGTTCATGTTGTTGAAAAGCTCTTAAACCTACATATAATTGAAACTAGTTCAAAGGGATTACCAAAATCTGTGCAGAAATTACATTATCGATTTCTGACAACAGCGTACATAAAGTTAGCGAAGTTATCGGTAACTGTATCGGGTTTGAATCCCGGGTTAGAAAAAATATTTGTCTAATCCGCATATACTTATTTGTTTCGAAGTTTTAGTGTTTACTGTATATATATGTATAAATAATGTAATATGAATTAGGTATCCTACTAATATTATTAACGCGAATTTATAATGTATGATGTACTCTTTCACGCAAAAACTACTGAATGGATTTTGATAAAACTTTACAAGAATATAGCTTACACATCAGAATAACACATTGGCTACTTTTTGTCTCGGAAACATGTTCCTATAGAAAACAGGGACGGGAAATCTTCATTGATAATTATCAATAAAGTACATTATAATCTACTTTACTTGGTTTTTGTTTTCAGAATATTAACTTTATTTGCCTACTAGCTGACCCCCGCGACTTCGCTTGTCGCTTATTACTTTTAGTATGATTTTTTGTCCGATTTGTTGACACATATGATAACTGCTCCGGTCCCCTGGGTAGTAGCATGATTGTATATCACCTATTTCCTTCCTCGATAAATGGGCTATCCAACACAAAAGATTCTTTTAATTCGGTCTATTTTTTGAGATTAGCATGTCCAATCAAACAAGCTTCAGCTTTATATATTAAAGTATAAAGTAAAGTTTTGATTTTAACCTTACACTGTCGTCACTGGGGTATCGACGCGACGTACGGTCGAGAGTTATTTGTGTATTTATGGTGTTTATATCAAATTTTAAGCCATATGGACAGCTTGAAAATTTTAAAATCATTTAACTATCTTCACGCTGTATCCCTGACGGGGTAGTCAGAGAGGACAGATCGCCAGGCTTCGCGATCCATGCATACTTCTTTCGCTTCTTCGAGATTCATCAATCGCTTCATACACGCACGTCTGGGTATCCGAGTACTTTTGACCTTTCCGTTTTTGAGCAATCTGCTCACGTGGTCTTCATATGTAAGTCTCGGCCTACCCTGACTCCTTCTACCCTCTACTTTTGAACAATATATATTCTTCGTCAATCGTTCCTCACTCATTCGTTGGACGTGTCCAAACCAACGGAGCACGCCCTTTTCCAGCTTAACGCTGACACTTTCATTCAAACCTGCCAAATTGCGTATCACTTCGTTACGTATTCGGCCAGCCAAGGTAACGCCGCACAACTTTCGAAGTGATCGCATCTCCACAGCATTCAATTTACTTTCATGCATCTGCTGACATACCCAGGTTTCACTACCGTAAAGCAAAGTTGGCACTAGCACTGCGTTATGAATCGCCAGTCGTGCTTCTTTTACGATGCTTTGTCGCTTTACTAACTGGGACAAAGCACCGTTAACTTTGTTTCCGGCAGCTACTCGCCGTTCCACATCCGAATCACATCTTCCATCCGCGCTAAACATACTTCCTAAATACACAATTTCATTCACTTGCTCTAGACGTTCCTGGTTTACCCTAATCTCGCATTTAGTTCTTACGTCATTTAGCTAACAATTTGTAACAATTTGTGTGACTCATCACCTAAGACCTAACCAATACATAACTAAAATAATGTTTTTTTTTAACAAAAGCAAACAGTACCAAATATGCGTATTGATACAGTGAGTTTTGTGAGTCGCGATCGAGTTTCGAAAATCAATGGTAGTGGTTTCGTTCCTTGTAAACGAACTTGAAAAAGGGTAAGTAAGTAAGGGTGCTAGTGACAATATTTTAACCAATGTGTCTCCAATAACTCTGTGACTATGGCGCTTGCAACAGTGCCCACATATCGGATACTCGCGTGTGAAAGTGGACATGGTAAACATCACGATAATCATATTAATTAGTCTGTGAACGACCATGATAGATTAAATTCAAAGTAATGGATTTGGTGAAGTGTGTGTAGTAAAGCTAGTGAAAAGACGTAAATTTTACATAAACACTTTGGCACAGCGGTTGAAATATTATCACTAGCACATTATTTCGTTCTACCCTTTTTCTAGTACGTTTACAAGGAACGAAACCACAAACATTGTTTTCCGAAACTCGATCGCGACTCACAAAATTGACTGTAAATGCAAAACGTACCAAATATGCGTATTAAACGCATATTTGGTACGTTTTGCATTTTGTTAAAAATAAAACATTATTTTAGTTCTGTATTATTTAGGTCCCACGTCTTAAGTGATGAGTCCTGTTGAAATAGTGGCAGTATGTGGCTAAAAGACGTATGCCACTGCCTACCCCCTCGGGGATAAAGGCGTGATATAAAAATAGAATATGACTCTATAATACGCAAAATTTTAAAATCTTTTAGCCACAAACTATAACTAAAACTATAGGCCCACATTTCACCGTATGCATTTTTGTAGCACGTAACAAATGGTGAGCCCATTGCCGTGTTATCTATTTTTATGGATCTCATAATATTAAAAGAAGCTCTACCATTAACTACTTATCTAATGAGTTTGTTATGTGTGGCAACTCTAATGGATACTATGCTGCCGGACTCCTACCTACTAAACCTACCTTTCCTTTAAAAAAAACTCAATATTTTATATACTTCTATTCTATAAAAATATTGAGAGTAAATTTTTACGTTGCGTGCGCAGACCGTCCAAAACCAACACCCTGGTTGATAAGTGTTTCCATTACAACTTTCCATTACAATGTAAAGTACGTTGTGCTATTTGCAATAAATTCTTAAAAAAACGTATAAATACTTTCAAAGTAGTTTGCAAACACGCTGAAGTTAGCTATAGTCAACATTTAGTTATTTATACAAACGTAGGTTATTTTTTTTTTCTACATAAGTAGGATAAGGCAAAAGATAATATTTCTAAAAAAAATTTTTACACGCCAAAGCAGTATAACAGTAAACTTCTAACGCGTGTACATAAGTACACACACACATTTTTAAGTAGAATGGTACTCACGCGGTCTAATTCTCAGAAACTGCAACACATTTCCAATTATTGGCTTCCGAGGTGGTCCAGGAAGCTTATCTAGAGGATGCTCCTCATCACCCAGTAGCTTCCAAACGACGTATCCAATCACCACAATCGCAGCTATTGTGATGTACATTTTCAACTATGATGACTTTTATTCTGAAATAAAAGTGTACATATATTAAATAAAATTATTGAAATTAGTGTGTGTAGGGCCCCATCAAGATCTCCGGGGCCCAAACGATCTCATCTGCTAGCGGTTCAACTGCTGATTGATGGACGATGCAATGACGCAGAAACGCGCCGCGGTTTCATTTACATAGATTTCAGAGCCAGTTCCCGTGGGAATACGGGAATCAAATGTAGTTTAAGGTACTCCTTTTAACATCAGCTATCTGCCAGTGAAAGTCCTGTTGAAATCGGTCCAGGCGTTTCAGGGATTACCGGGAACAAACCGACAGACAAAAAAGAATGTATTTTTTATGAAGTACATATAGGTACTTTAGTATGCATTTAGTAGAAAGCGGTTGATTTGGAATAACAACCAGACACTTCGATTTTATTTATTTGTATAGATTAGACATGTACCGATAAATAACTAATGTCAAAAATCATAACCAGTATGAGATTTATAATTATGGTATGGATGATGAGGACCTATTCCATTTCATGTTTAAAAAATGGTTTTCCTCGTATCATTAATCGGCAGGTTAATGCGTATGGTAAGCTAACGATTAAGCATTTTCCATTCTAACACCGGCATATAATTCACTTTTAGATGAAACAAGCAATGGACCCAAAATACTACCTTGTGGGACTCCAGAAGTTGTAAATATATTTTTTTATTATTTACTTCTATATTGCGCCTTACCCCCGAAGGTGTGGCTAAGGCATATTATATGCCCACTTTTCACCATGTGGATTTCTGTCCCACGTAATAGGTGGTAAGCCCATTGCCGTGTTGAAATAGACAGACGCAGGTTGTGGCTACCTGCTGTCGATTTTTTTCAAGCCGCTTAAAAGGCCTTCAATTTGACTCAACGACTGCCATGTTACTCAGTACAAGCAACCGGGACCAACGGTTTAACGTGCCTTCCGAAGCACGGAAACGCTCGCAAATGTAAATTCCACAAAGTGGAAACCAACCACAAAATGATAAAAGTTGGTTAACGCATATCGTATATCATATCGATCGTTTTCAGAACACTGAGTTCGCGGGACCATGAGAGCTTCAATTAAAATAAATAAAAAAAAGTAAATTTAAATAGGTAATAAAAAGTAATAATGGTAGTAACTGTTTATTGATTCAGGTTATTTCTTCACACTAATATCCTCCTCCCTAAAAAAGAAGTTTTTCAATTTTATGATGATTCCGTCATTATATCTAAATAACTTTTGCCTCAAGAGTTTATCTAAACAACAAATTTAATTATGTGTCCTTTCGAAAGCATTGAAGGTTACAGTTTAAACACAAACAACACAGTTTTTTTTTACTTTAAATGCCCGAATTAGATAATTTCCTTCGGGGATACAGTTGGGTAAATAGTTTCGAAAAATAAGTGATACATCATTTAACAACCCGGCGGCAAGGTCCTTTGTTGTATTCTTCATCTAAGAGCTCTCTCTCAATTAACTTAATTTCGATTAAGTACGTACATCTTAATTTTACACTTATTATATTTTAGTAAGTAGATATATTATTATTAACTGACATATTAGTATTTAAACATACAATGCCTGTCATTATTGTGCGTAAAATAATACTTTTATATCCATTGTGTGTACTTAAAACTTGTTTACAAACCTTGATCAAAACACAATCATGTGGATCATGAGTAAAGCAATCCAACACTTCCGCTTGATCACTGCACACAACAATTTTATTCTGAATGAAAAACTAAAACCACAATTATCTACCATAAAATAAAATATACGTGATCAACAGCCACAACGATTCACAAACGCTCTACTGATGCGATTTACACAATACTGATGATAAAAGCAATAATAACAGACTAAAATATCTACAGTACTCGTATCTTTAAATAAGACTCTAATGATACATTCATGGACGGTGTTCTAACAGATTATAAAACGTATCCAACAAAACTAGGCAATGTAGGCATGACATATCAATTACATCTATACACTAGGTTGGTATGTGTTACGTCAGTAACTTGTGTGTGTAAAAAACCGGTCGGTCTGTTTATGAGTGTTGTTAATAACTTTAATATAGGTATACAATAAACAGATAAACACTTTAGATTACGCCTGCAAGTGACTCGACTGGACTCACTGGACTCAAGAATAATCTCAGCCGGTTTTTTATCATAGTTCAACGTACACTCCATAGATGGCTTTAGTATTATCATGATAAAATAGATCAACTTGTGATCCAAGCGTGATTCCAGGTGTTAGTATTAACTATCCTATTATTGCGTTTCCATTTCTTTCTATCATGGAATTCATAGCTACACGCGTTTCACATGTAGCAGTACCTGCAAAACCATATGAAGCAAAATTAAGCGTCCGTGGTTGCGGCTGGACATTCAGTTTTAGCTGTAACGCGTTCAAAACGTCGGTGATCGTAAGTAGAATTTTGTTTCATGTGAAGTCCCGAGTAGTGTATAAAACATGAGTATACACAGCGTAAATTTTAAAAAAAAGTAAATAAATAAATAACATATGAAGCAACTCACAAAATGAAGGCAGTCACGGTTCATAACGGAGTCTCTTGGCGCACAGCATTACTTTCATTCCAGCACACGCAGCTACTGTCTGTATTGCTACAGAATCAGTCACACCTGACATCCATGTAAGACATAGGCTGGATGGACCCCATAAACAATACACCATGGTCAGGCCCATGGGTTTTCTTTAACGTGCCTTCCAAAGCATGGAACTAGGATGGGTCTAAAGGGCCGAATAAATATGATAAAATAAATAAATAAAATAAAATGTGTCTATTTTAGATGTTAAATTTGGAAGAAATTTTGAACCCGATGCCTTTTTAGTGAGGTGGTAACAAAAAGGCTAAAAGGTCTCATGTGTCAGACACTAATTAGCACGACCAATTAAAGTCCTGGTTGTCTCGGACTGATAGTCTCAGACTAATATGTACTTAAATTCGTTATTAAATGACTTTTATAGTAAAGGTATACGCCACTGTTCAGTTAATCTTCAGGGACTTCCACACGTTAGTTTCAAAAACACTTAGATACTCTAGATTCAGACACTATTTTTAAATTTTCGTATATTGTATTATCTCCAAGAGTCAACTACATAAATTGATAAAATACTCGTTATATATTTTAATAAAAATATTCACCTTTAATAAACAATCTGTTTAATATTCTGTTGAGCCTTTACGCCTAAAAGTATTTATTTTAGGTTTTCTACGGTATCCTCAAGAATATCACATTTCATCTCAGGTTGATAAGATACAGTTAGATCGCCAATCAACCTCCTTGAATGTTCTGGACTTCATTGAAGATGCGTTCCTGTGATCACGTGAACTTTTAAAAATAAAAATAAAAATAAATATCCATCACGCCTTTTCCCCGAAAGGGTGGCAGAGGCATATTATATGCCCACTTTTCACCGTGTGGATTAAATAATTGTTATTTATTTAGGTCACATACTCGTAGTATGTGACCGAAATAAATAACAATTATTTTTGAATTTCACAGGGATTCGTAAAGTAACAGGTGAGAAGTAGAATATGGCTAGAAATCTTACGGCCCATCATCCGAAGACCCTTCGTTACCGAAGCAATCTCATAACAGAATTACTGACAGTGTCTGTTTCGATAGAAAGATGATCAGCTCGCGTAATGAAGATTTCCCGTTGCCATTTTTCCCAGGAACTTTTACCCTGGGTAAATAGTAGCTGATTGTCTATTTTAATGTATAAACTAGGTATACGAGTATTACTATAAAGTTTTATTGAAATCCATTGAGTAGTTTTTTACGCGAAAGAGTAACAATTATCCGTCCACACGTTCATACAAACTCTATCATTTGTACTATTTATTGTAGTATAATAGGATAAGCTGTCAATAACATTAGAGCATAGGTAATCGCAGTGGCTGTTGTGTCGTAGCGCTGAAAGTACAGTACAATACAAATTAATAATTAAACTATTAACAATATTTTAAAGAACACCTCTAGTACTGTTCCACAATATTTACTTTATAACCCTAACCGGTTTCGCCGCACGGCATTCTCAAAGGTATACAATAGGACCACTGGACCTAGTAGGTAATACCTACTGGCCAGTCAACGCGGTCAAAACAGTACCGAAAACCAAAAACTATAGCCGTTTCTAGCAGCCAAATAAACATGGACTACAAATTCAGATAGTAATTTTTTTTACGTGTGGAAAACCCCTCGGATGTCATACTGGACTAGAACCGACTAAAACCACACGGTCCCTGCCTATCTGTCTATTGCCGGACGCTCCGGGTAACTCCTCGGAAAGATCTCCCTCCCAGTGCTCCCGGCAGATCAGATAGGGTCTAGGATGTGTACATGAAAACAGAAAATATTGTTTATACAATAAACTGTATTAACTATATTTTCTCTGATGGAACTTGTTACGCATATTAATTAACACCACTTGTAATGTTTACAATTACTTTAATTATCTGATCTGATGGTTTCGCCTTACGGCATTCTCAAAGGCTTCTCTCACATCTTTAATATGAATAAGATTTTCAGGTCACCACAACCAACGTATGTCTATTTTCAACAAGGCAATGGGCTCACCACCTACGTTACACAGGAATACACATAGTGCAAAGTGGGCATACAATATGTATGCTTCTGCCACCCCTTCCGGGGATAAGGCGTGATAGATAGATAAAGTTTTTCAAACTTTCGTGGTGTACATACATACAAACATATTGTCACGCCTTTGTCCCCGAAGGGGTTGGCAGAAGCATACTATACGCCCACATTTCACCGTATGAATTTATGTCCGTTAAGTGGGACATAAATGGTGAGCCCAATATTGTCATGTTGAAATGGACAGGTGCAGGCTGTGGCTACCTACTGTTGAAATTTTTAAGCCGCCCATAAGACCTTTAACCAGGCTTAACGACTGCCATTTTACTGGCAACCGGGACCAACGGCTTAACGTACCTTCCGAAGCACGGAAACGCTTGCAAATGTAGATTCCACAAAGTGGTCACCCATCACAAAGGACCAGCTATAGCGAATGTTACTAAACGCAGTGATCGTTTACAGAACACTGAGTCAAAGCGGCCACGAGCACATCGCGCTTCACTTTCGTGGTGTACGCTTATATTAAATGGTATAAAGACAATAAATGGGGCAATCTTAACAATAACCTAGTAACACTGTGGCGATTTCTCAAAATTTTGAACCCCACATTTCCACCCCTTAGATATTGCCCAAATGCAAAAAAAACACAGCTTCAAATTGTGCTTAAATATTTAGAATTCGATTTCTATAAAATAAAAATTGGGACCGAAGAATGAGTGACGTAATTAAACTTGCAACCCCTGCTGTTTCAAATTATTGATAAAGTTCTTGCAATCGACATTTTTTTTTACTTTTAATATTAGCAGTTTATTAAAAAAAAAAAGCTTATCATTCAGATCAAAGAGGAAATTTGTCTCAAATATAAAAAATATTCTTATTTCTAAAATTGCACTATCCGTATTTTAAGTAGGCTCCGACATTTAATCTATTGTACTTTTTTTATGGATGCTATGTCAGACTCCTACTGACTAAATCCATTCGGTGCCCTTCCTTTTGTCTATGACCAGGAGTCCCGAGTGAGCCCTCGAAAGGTTAGCCACAGCTTCAGACAGACTTTATCCGCCAACGCGGTCTCGTCTACGGAAGAGTTCAAGTGTTATCCCGTATCTTTAGGGATTCTGGTGTAATCCTGCTTCTCTGGGGAGGAATCCAGTGCTATCCTACTTCGTTAAGGGGGTGAAAGACGTACGCATAGTTGTCATACCACACCACCGTTTAGAGTGTAACGACGGCGAGCAGCCCACCCGCTGTCCTCAGACTCCCGGTCATAAAGGCATGGGCACCACAGGCTATGCAACTCGAGAGGGAGAATTTTGTTCCGCTCACTCTCTGCCGCTTCTTTCGCGAGCATGATATGCTCGCAAAAAGCTGCAGTTGCGTCTTACTGGCTCTCGCCGGAGACCATATTGACATTATTATATTAAGTTGAAGGCCTTTATGGGCGACATAACATTTTCAATAGTGAGGTCGTCACAATCTGCGCCTGTCTGTTTTAACACGGCAACGGGCTCACCGCCTGTTACGTGGGACTAAAATGTATACACTGAAACATGGGCGTATTGTATGCCTCTGCTATGATTGAAACACTAAATATTATCTTCACCCCAAACATCTAACTCAATCTCAGCTCTAGCTTCAGCCTTAAGTAATAGATCAAACAACAATCTTCTCTTCATCCCAAACTTCACTTCAGCTGTTACTTCTTCAACATTATCATCTGCTCTTTCTCCTTTCCTTTCCCTAATTACTCACATCATCAGCAAATTTTCGAGCAGCTTTTAAATGTCTGTTAAACTGCTTTTCTTCAGCTTATATTATGAAACAGATGTTGGACCATAGCCAAAATTTTGTTATCATAGGAGTAAGCCCATGTTTGAAATGGCCGTCTTGTATTTATGAAAAAGGTAAGATTAGCTGTACACAGAGGAGTGCTGTTCCCCACACTTATGTATGGCAGTGAAAGTTGGGTGAGTCAGATGTATTATAGATGTAAAATTAATGCAGTGGAAATGAGAAGTATGTGACGCTGTAGTGAAATTGATAAATTGATAGACAAAGAATAGTGTGATAGGGAAACCAGGTATGTGGTATAACAAAAGATTTAGTGAAAAAGAAGGATAAATGGTGCGGACAGGCGGAAAGGATGAATGAACTGACGAAACAGATTTTTTAAACTAACAAACTGGTAGAGGTCGACCTCGGCGAACGATTTACAACGTATGACAATCAAATAGAAGACCTACTGGGAAAAGCCAGGTCAAAAGCGCCTTAACTGGCAAGTGTGTATGATAACACTTATGAAAGTAGAAGCGTAAGTTGTATGCCAGGATCGTAGCAAGTGAAAAGTCACTGCCTATCCCTGTAGGAGACGTGATTGATGTAATAGACAAAATAACCAATTAATGTGGCATTTCTATTTGAAATTTTAATCATCAATTTAAGTACGCTTGGTCTAGTGCTTAGTACAAGTGTTCGGCTTTTCCAAAAATATTTTCATCAAAAACAAGCGCTGTTGTCGTATTTTAGTGCTTTTGTGTTGTTTTGTGTGTGTATTTTTACGCAACTTCCAAATTCCCACTGTGGACCGACTTACTAAACCCCTACCAAATCCACACTGAGTTATTGGCGGAGCAATAGCCACGCCACAAGAACAAAAAAAAATAAGTACACTTGGAAATAATGACAGTAGGTATTTGACACATTCGCTATCATAAGTTTTAACTATTATACAGGGTCATTTGTAAAACACCAGCAACCTGCTAGGAGTGGATAGCCAAGGTCATAACCAACAACGTTTGTTCTACCACTGCAGGCAATTTGTTACACAGCGAGTACTATCGTACATTGTACGTGCAACTTCGGGCTTCGTCATAGGTTTTCGCCCTTGGATTCGCTTAAAAGAACCCTGGGTCTCTTTTTCGACACGTACTGCGTGCTTCGATAAACGATGGATGTGCGCGCATCAATGCGGTTGAAAAAGGTGAAGTAGTTATGACCGGTCCACCCCCATCCCCTGTGATTTTCACGAGTTGTGTATTACTGTTATTCAATCAGTACATTAAATTAAAGATAAATATTTAAAAAAAAATTCAAAAATTTCAAAAAAAAAAATTATATATATGAAATTTTTTATATTATAATTCGTAGCACATGTTTTTATGATGTTAGCTCCCTAGTCTTAGCATGTTACTGGTGTTTTAAAAATGACCCTGTAGTTCATTCGTGGCCCCGCGGACTTAGTGTTCTGTAAACGATCACTGCGTTAAGCAACTTTCACTATGGCTGGTCCCCGGATGGGTGACCACTTTGTGGCATTTGCATTTTAGAGCGTTTCCGTGCTTCGGAAGGCACGTTAAGCCGTTGGACTCGGTTGCCAGTAATATGGCAGTCGTTAAGCCCAGTTGAAGGCTTTATGGGCAGCTTGAAAAATTTCAACAGCAGGTCGCCACAACCTGTACCTGCCCAATTCAACACGGCTGTCTCACCACCTGTTGGTGAAATGTGGGCGCAAAGTATGCCTTTGCCTACCCCTTCGGGGATAAAGGCGTGACAATATGTATGTATGTATGTATGTATTATAATTCATTATATTGAACTTCAATATTTTTACTTCAAATATTAACATTTTCCATGTTTAAATACGTACCTACCCCATTAAGTTTATAAATACTGAAAACTTTTAATTGATGCTTTTTGTTAAATAATTGAAAGTTTTATTTAATTTTGTCATAAACTCTTCAATATTTTCTGAGAAACTGCTAGAGCTAATAATAGACTCCATTTTGTTGCAAATTTAAAATCAACTCTTTCGGTTTTAGATTAAATTTACAATGAAATTAATTAACTAAAATAAAAGTTGTAACAACACATAGATTCATTTTATTATTGTTTACTAGTTGACGCCTGCTGCTCTGCGCGCGTAGTGAAGTTTTCCGGATTCCGTTTCCCACACTTGTTCTTGATGGGTAAGCTATATTATTGTAAAGTTTCATCAAAATCCATGCAGTTGATTTTGCGTGGAAGAGTCACAAACATCCATACTAACAAACTTTCGCGTTTATATTATTAATAGAATTAAAAAATATTCAAAGTTCAGTACATTGCCCTCCATTAACAGTAATGATACGTGAGGAGTACATTACATAGGAGTACATTAAGAGACGTGCGAAAAAAATTTTTAATGAAATTTATATTTTGTACCACACTCATATTTCGCGATCTAGCCCAAATTAGGCTAATTATGATTGTGGTATGGGATCTAGACAACTGATAAACGTAATTATATTTATAGGTATACTAATTTATAAAGCTGAAGAGTTTGTTTATTTGAACACACTAATCTCAGGAACCACTGGGTCGAATTGAAAGAATATTTTTGTGTTGGATAGCCAATTTATTAAGGAAGGCTATAGGCTAATTTAATGGGAATAGTGGGAGGTACTTCAGACCTTCAACTATTCCCATTTAATAAAAGTCACTAATAAAAATTGGCCCATGTTTATACATAGCCCAATTTTTTTTGGCTCTTCATCTTATAGTGAACTCCCAGTTACTTCCAAACCATGTCTGCAATTGTAAGGTACACTCTAGCAGCTACCTGCAGCTGTCGTTTGGTTTTGATTTATGGACATCGATTCTTCGTCCGTTGGTCAGCAGCTGCTAGCAGATAAGGTTGTTTGGCCCACAGACGTACAAGAGTAAGCAGACCAAACATTTTCCTTTGCATATGGAGCAACACTTCGTCCTTTTCACTCTTGCCATTTGTTGTATAAAGCTATCTCTGTTATTCCTGTCTAACTCACACTTTGACACCGAACACCGCGTAGCCAATTTTTCTACTACAACTCAGCTACAAACTTGTAATGACAACCGCCGCTGGCATCTTTAAATCAAAGATTTATGTGTCGAAGTGAAAATATTAAATAAAATTATTAGAAATGTTACAAAGTAGACAAAAAATATACAAAGAGGTGTTGTGTATAGAGCGATGAAGTTTCATTATCAAGAAATCACCAGAAATAACTAAGCTAAGCTACCTGTCTATGTATGTGTAATAGGCTACGCCATTTTTCGCTTACTTTGGGTTGGCTTACTGTCTTATATGTCTGTGGTTTGGGCCCTAGATATCTTGGTGGAACTCTTTACAACCAACCGGACATGTTTTATTTTTAAGTAGATTATGTTATGAACATGGCCCGGGCTTAAAAGTAAATAAATGAATAATAAATAAAATAATCTTTATTCATCTAGGTCACATAGTATCATTTATAACCGTCATTATAAATGATTCTACATTAAAATTACTTTTCCAATCGCCAAAAGTATTTACAAATTGTTACAAAACATTGAGTGATCATAAGTTTATATAATAGAAGAAAATATTAAACTATTATTGAAATACATTTATATAATAACAAAGGCATAGCAGTAACAATATTGGCTGGTAGGTATAGCAGTCGCTTTGCTATTGATTTTCCGATATGCTTATTTGACTGCTAGTGCTCACAAATGGGTGACCACTTTGTAACATTTATATTTGCGAGTGTTTTCAGGCTTCCGAAGGCACGTTAAGCCGTACGTGTGTCCCGGTTGCCAGTAACATGGCAGTCGTTAAGCAAACATGGAGGCCTTCGGCTTGAAAAATTTCAACAGCTGAAGCCACTACCTGCGTCTGTCTATTACAGAACAATGAGTTATTAGGGCTACAAGCACTTCAATTTTTAATAAAATAGGCTGAGCTGATCATGTATAGGGGAATATAGTATCTGATTAGTCCTATAGCGCAGGGAATCTATTAACATAATGAAAAGTACTCGAACCTTACATTGTATTAATTTTTGATTTTAACCTATATCGTATTTATCTTCCCGTTGTATCTCAACGGTGTACTCAGAGAGGACAGATCACCGGGCTTCACAATTTCGATCAATAGATAAAATGAATGTAAATAATGGCCACTAAGAATGTAAAATAATTGCTTTTTATTCTAATATTTTCAAATATATTGTGATGGAACGTGCGCGTAAAATCGTGTTCTGTGCTTTATTTTGCATCTATTGTCCTAATGTAGGACTCTACATCGCTTTCTATTTACAGCTGGGAGTTTGTATTTTATTCAGCCCAACACAAAGAATGAATATAATCATTTATTTTTAAATATACAGGTACACTCAGGTTCGGAAACAGATTAACACAATTCAAAGTTACAAACATGCAAATTTCCATACACAAATATATTATTTGTGAATGGAAATTTGCATGTTTAGTCTTATCTATGTCAAATTGTTTAGCAAAAGTGTATTGGGACTAATCCCATCCGCATTGCCATTACTGCGACTCTTGTAAACCTGGATCTACAGCAATGACCATGATCAGAAAACTTACACTGAACTCGATCTCCGTGAAGTAACAAGACAAGTTCTAACAACCCAGAAGAGAGAGTTGTAAAAAGAACGTAAAGCCTCTTCCCTCATTTGCAAAACGGGAGACCTGAGGGTCAAATCTACTATTTCAATTGCGTAAGAATAGAATCGAAATCGTCACTCAATAGAAAGCCGACGGTAGAATTTTGTCAATTTCCGTAGTCCACTATTACAATCGCTATTCAATAGACTTCTATTGGTCGGCCGACGAGCCAGTGACCGCTCGTTAAAGTCAAAGTTGTCTTTTGGTGGTCTACTAACATTTTATCAGCTAAAAACAGCGATTCCGGTTATATTTTCTGACTTGTGAACTGCGATTGTGATATATATATGATAGATTTAGTAGACTTACTACTTTTGGACCAACCGCAATAAATTGTATATAGAATAAAAATAGGTCAGTTTTTTATTGTATAGTAGTAGACTCGCCCTCTGAAGTCGAAACCATGACTTGGCAAGCGTACAGTCTACCCGCCGGCATATGTGGAAATGTCGCAGTAAGAAGGCGCAGGATCATGGGTTGAAGAGTGAATCGGGAAAGTCCTACGTCTAGTAGTGGACTGCCGTAAGGCTAATATGATTGATTGTAAAAATGTAATATGAAATATAATCTATACTGATAAATGAAGCTCAAGGGTTTGTTTATTTGTTGTATCTCATGACTATATACTGAATTGATTTTAAAAAAAGCTTTTCGTGTTGAAAAGCCCATTTACCAAGGAATGCTATAAGCTATATATCATCACGCTACTACCCTGGAGAGAGGAGCAGTAATCATAAATGTCAAGTAAGCAAGAATATTTTCATACATTAATTTAAAATTAAAAACGACGGGTGACGGGAGTTCAAAGTATGTTACGGGCGAAGCCGCGGGGGTAGTAGGTTATACTATAAAATAAATTGAAGGATGATGTAATTAAAGAAACACATTATATCATAAATGAATTTATTATTATTTATACATTAATACTAAATATGAGTGATGTATCATTTCACAGGGTACTTACAGTAGAAGATTAAATTTAAATTTTGAAGTGGATAAATCTTTCAGTCTCGAGCTGGACTCGAACCAGCGTCTTCTGGTTCAACGCACCAGTCGCGTTACCAACTACACCAACCGTACCCTGCTCGTAACTGACGAATTAATCCACCTCTTTACGTCTTAAGGCGACGTAAGATTAAATTCTCACAGATAGATATATCGTTTTATTTTGAAAAGTTCAATTTGCCTAGCACTTTACAAATGAAGTAAATTTCAGTCTCAAAGCAAAAGTGTATTTGTTCACACTATTGATAGATGGCACTTATTGGACCTTGCTACACATCTTGAACAAAAACACGTACAAGTGTTCCACTTATTTATTATTTAAACCTGACCGGTTTCGCCTTACGGCATTTTCAAAGGTTGCTGACCTTTGAAAATGCCTATTTTATGTATTTCGGATGTCATTGAGTACAAAATGTAATATAATAATGTAATATATTATTGTACTCAATGACATTCGAAATACATAGAATAGGTGCTAGTGCTAACCTTCGAAAATACCGTAAGGCGAAGCCTATCAAGTTTGAATCTATATATATAAAAGTAAAGTCGTGTTAGTTACACTACTTATAACTCAACAACGGCTGTACCGATTTGGCTGAAAATTGGTGCCGAGGTAGCTTAAAGCCAGGAGACGGACATAGGCTACTTTTTATCCCGGGAAAAATTTCCTGTGGTAAACGGGAACGGAAAAACTACGGGCGAAGCCATGTGAAATTAATAAACGACGGGATTCAAATGGGTGCCACGGGGTTCAAATAATGTCACGGGCGAAGCCGGGCGGGACAGCTAGTATAAAATAAGTAGAACAGTACAAGTGATTTTGTTCAAGACAATAGTGTATTTAATCAAAATATTCTTTTTGTAAAACTTGCCGAATCCAAGGTTGGAACTGAGCCGTGTCGGTGAATACGACGTACTCGTCAAGATTGCACAGGCCGTCTGTACTTTTCAGAGATACGGAGACGACGCCACGTATTTTCCACTTTCCTCCGTCTAAGAGATACAAGCCACCCCCAGAATCACCATTGCAAGGACCGGATCCGTTGCGGTCTCCTGAAAAAATCAAAAAATAATGTTAGGTACATGTTTCTGTACATTTTTGAAGTTAGCGCTCGTGGCCCCGCGGTCTCAGTGTTCGGTAAACGATCACTGAGGTACGCAACTTTCACTATGGCTGGTCGTCGGATGGGTGACCACTTTGTGGCATTTACATTTGCGAGCGTTTCCGTGCTTCGGAAGGCACGTTAAGCCGTTGGTGCCGGTTGCCAGTAAAATGGCAGTCGTTAAGCCTGGTTGAAGGCCTTGTGGGCGGCTTAAAAAATTTCAACAGCAGGTAGCCACAATCTGCGTCTGTCTATTTCAACACGGCAATGGGCTCACCACCTATTAAGTGGGACAGGAATCCACACGGTGATAAGTGGGCATATAATATGCCTCTGCTACACCTTCGGGGATAAGGCGTAATGGATATTTATTTATTTTTGTAGTTATACTGCTGTTGGCGCGTTAGGGAAAAATAATGAGAGTAAATTTTAACCGACACCATGAAGTTAGCTGATAATTGTTTCCATGACAACTTATAACTACATTCAAAGTACTTTTCAAACACCCTAATGTTAGCTATCTCCACAGCATTCTATTTACTTTCATGCATCTGCTGACATACCCAGGTTTAGCTACCGTAAAGCAACGTTGGCACTAGCACTGCGGTATGAATCGCCAGTCGTGCTTCTTTTACGATACTTTGTCGCTTTACCAATTGGAAAAGGAAATCCTTAAATCACACATTCCATCATAATATTATAAATAAATTAACTTAATGTTAACATTAAACATAACCTTAAAAATATGATACATAACTAAAATATATTATTAAAAGAGGTCCCTTTAGGCAAGGTTCCGAAGATACTGGCAGCGTTCCACCTTTGAATAGCAAGACTAATTCTTTGTCCGAGGTAGCTTCGGTCTCCTGTGATGTCGACTAACCTTTTCGCAATTTCCTTAAAAAGCCTTATAGCGCTGGACCCCACGGACCAAGAGTCTCGACACCGAATGGGACAAAATCATATTCAAAGACAAAATTATAATTGGAACAAAGCACCGTTAACTTTGTTTCCGGCAGCTACTCGCCATTCTACATCCGAATCACATCTTTCGATGTACCATCCGCGCTAAACATACTTCCTAAATACACAATTTCATTCACTTGCTCTAGAAATTCCTAGTTTACCCTACTCTCGTATTTAGTTCTTACGTCATCTCTTTCAAATACTAGAACCTTAGGTTTTTGACAACTTATAACTACATTCTAAGTAGTTTTCAAACACCCTAAAGTTAGCTACGAGTATAGTCAACATTTTAGTTTTTTCTACAAACGTAGAATAGGGCGAAAGATAAAATCTTTAAAAAAATTTTTATCTTGTTACGCCAAAAATGTATAATTTCTAACGCGTGTACATTACTACCAACACACTTTATTTCTTGTTATATTTCGTGTGGAAACTCTCAGCGATGACTTCTACCGATTAAAACCACACGGTGTCCTTCTTTGCCTATGGTTAGGAGTTCCGGATGAGCCCTCGGAAGGAAAGCTGCCGGGCTCCTGACAGATTTTGTCAGTCGTTATCACTTCTCTAGACATCATGTTCATTTTTAGCAAGTGATAACTTGATATCGTTAATTTAAAGTCATTGTTAAACCTAATTATTATAACAGATAAATAGAAGCGCTCGTGGCCCCGCGGTCTCAGTGTTCTGTAAACGATCACTGAGTTACGCAACTTTCACTATAGCTGGTCCTCGGATGGGTGACCACTTTGTGGCATTTACATTTGCGAGCGTTTCCGTACTTCGGAAGGCACGTTAAGCCGTTGGTCCCGGTTGCCAGTAAAATGGCAGTCGTTAAGCCTGGTTGAATGCCTTATGGGCGGCATGAAACATTTCAACAGCAGATAGCCACAACCTGCGTCTGTCTATTTCAACACGGCAATGGGCTCACCGCCTATTACGTGGGACAGGAATCCACACGGTGAAAAGTGGGCATATAATATGCCTCTGCCACCCCTTCGGGGATAAGGCGTGATGGATATTTATTTATTTAATTATTATAACAGGGCCAATTAATAGTAGATTAGTAGCCAAGGGCTCTAAGGCATCAATTGCAGCCCGAGATATTTTTTATTTAATCGAAGCGTCTATAGTTCGAGAGTGCAATTTATGCTTACACCCGAGCTAACTACTCTGCTTTACATCTCGATTGTGAGGTAAGTAGAAAAAAACCGGCATTACAAGAATAAAAAATATTTTAATAAAACATTTTTTTTTTATTATATTTTTCAAGAACGAAATTGAGCTTCGTTGTTCGATATTTAAAATTGACGACTATTATACTCATACGAAGACAAGGCTGAATAGCGAAGCGACCTCTTTTGTCATTGGGCTGAATGCATGATGTCTATGTGTCAGTATGATGGTTAAATTTCTTAAAAGAGTGAAGTTTTTTTTTAATTACTTACCGCCCTAGGGCTTCTCTAGCTACATTATTACCCTAGAGCGCTAATTGGTCACCTACAAGCCCCATTTGGGGGTAATAAGGACCTACTTACCGAATATGAGAGATGTAAAATAAATAAATCATTATTTCCGAGACCCAAGCGATCACTCCTCCTACGGTTATCCTGCTGACCTCAATTACTTTCAAAAATACTGTAAATCAAAAGCTAAACGATAAGAACGTCAAGAATATTCGCAAAGCAATAGGTAGAGCCTGAGGAAGAACCGGGCAATAAAACTCATGGCCACTCTTTTCCAACCGCCAATTATTAACTAACTAACTAACTATCTTCACGCTGTATCCCTGACGGGGTAGTCAGAGAGGACAGATCGCCAGGCTTCGCGATCAATACATACTTCTTTCGCTTCTTCGAGATTCATCAATCGCTTTATACACGCACGTCTGGGTATCCGAGTGCTTTTGACCTTTCCGTTTTTGAGCAATCTGCTCACGTGGTCTTCATATGTAAGTCTCGGCCTACCCTGACTCCTTCTACCCTCTACTTTTGAACAATATATATTCTTCGTCAATCGTTCCTCACTCATTCGTTGGACGTGTCCAAACCAACGGAGCACGCCCTTTTCCAGCTTAACGCTGACACTTTCATTCAAACCTGCCATATTGCGTATCACTTCGTAAGGTAACGCCGCACAATTTTCGAAGTGATCGCATCTCCACAGCATTCAATTTACTTTCATGCATCTGCTGACATACCCAGGTTTCACTACCGTAAAGCAAAGTTGGCACTAGCACTGCGTTATGAATCGACATTCGTGCTTCTTTTACAATGCTTTGTCGCTTTACTAACTGGGACAAAGCACCGTTAACTTTGTTTCCGGCAGCTACTCGCCGTTCTACATCCGAATCACATCTTCCATCCGCGCTAAACATACTTCCTAAATACACAATTTCATTCACTTGCTCTAGACGTTCCTGGTTTACCCTAATCTCGCATTTAGTTCTTACGTCACCTCTTTCAAATACTAGAACCTTAGTTTTACTTGCATTCTAGCGAAGACCCTTACTTTCACACTCCTCTTTCATATTAGTGACTAATGCCTGAAGGTCGGCTTCTGATGAGGCCATGAGCACCGCATCATCAGCGTACAGCAGACAGTTTATTTTTATTTATTTATTTAACAATTTATGTACACAAATTATAATATAAAATTGAAAATAGCAGGAAAATTGTACAACGGTACTGCTTATTTCTTAAAGAAATCTCTTCCAGCAGACCGGCAAGAGTAGAGAATCAAGAAATCATTAAAAGGGTAGAAATGTGTAAGAAAGTTTTAAGAAATGAGAGTACATACACACAATATAATATACACATAATATAATATACACATACATATAATAAATACACTTATAAATATATAAACACATAAATATATAAACATATAACTTCATATTTTAAAAAGAATTAATAAATATCGAAAACTTTATCGAAAGATCAGGATAACGAGGAAAGATAGTGTTCACGGACTCTATTTTTGAAAGAAGAGATAGTACGACTTTCTCTGATGACTGGCGGCAAGGAATTCCATAATCTGACTGCATGAACAGTGAAGGAATAAGAATAGAAGTCAGTTTTGTGGACAGGGAATTTGAGGTTGGAGCGGAGGTGAGACCTGCAAGGAGCATCAGGAGATCGTGTAAATGAGAATCGCTCCTTAAGGTAACAAGGGGTTTTTGGATTGTATAAGATATTGTAAAGAAGGCACACAATTCGAGTATTTCTGCGAAGGCGGATTGGGAGCCACTTGAGTTCCTGGCGAAAATATGACACATGATCATATTTTTTGAGGTTGTAAATAAAACGGATACACAAGTTTTGCAGCCTCTCAAGCTTGTCGAGTAGCTCCTCTGTGACATCTAAATAGCAAATGTCAGCATAGTCGATAATGGGCTGGATGAGAGTTTGGGCAAGGATAATTTTGGTTTTTAAAGGCAAGAACGACTGTATGCATTTTAAAGAGTGGAACGAGAAATGAACCTTCTTGCTATCTGCATTAACTTGGGAACTCCAGGTTAGGTTGGTATCCATTAATACTCCAAGGTTTTTGACGTTGTCTGAATAAGGAATCAGAGTACCATCCAGCAACAAAGGTGGAAACGTGGCCCTTACTGAATCGGTACATATGTGTCTACTGCCAATTATTATGGCCTGTGATTTGTGAGGGTTAATGAGTAATCCGAACGACCTTGCCCACTCAGTTATACGGTCCAAATTCTGGTTCATGTCGGCTATACCAGTTGGGGCATCAGATACAGAGAAATGGTACAGCTGCAGATCGTCAGCATAGAGATGGAAATTACAGGAGATTATACTTGAGACTGAGTTGATGAAAATGGACAACAGAAGAGGAGAGAGAACACCACCCTGAGGCACGCCCGCAGTGAGTTGACACCAAACTGATGACTTACGATCTAAGTTTATACATTGCGAGCGCCCTCGAAGATATGAGTCAAACCAAGAGATAGATGATGAAGAAATATTGATAGCCTTCAGAGTACCAAGGAGAAGGTCAAAATCAACAGAGTTAAAGGCACTACTGAAGTCAAGCTACGTCAAAAGTGTTAGTCTTTTGCCTTCCATGGCCAAACGAATGTCGTCTGTAACTTTAACAAGAGTAGACACTGTGCTGTGCCCAGCGCGAAAGCCAGATTGGAAAGAGCTGAGGAGATTATTTGCAGAAAGAAAGGAGGAAAGCTGCTCGTGAACAATATGCTCAAGAACTTTCGACAGGTAAGGGAGAATTGAAATTGGTCGAAAATCAGTCATTGCAGAAGGATTAGATGTTTTGGGAAGAGGGATAACATGGGCAAGCTTCCAGGTGTCAGGGAAGGAGCCGGAGAATAGAGAGATAAACGTTAAGACAGGGAGCAAAGTGGAAAGGATTGGGAGAATCATCCTTGAGCATATGTTATCGTTACCAGTAGCAGTCGAAGAAATAGACAGGAGAGATTTTTTGACATCCGATTCAGAGACAGGATTAAATTGAAAGGAAGTAATCTGAGGTATGGGCTGGTTTGAAAGACTTTACAGAGCAGAACTTTTAGCAACCGCATCCAATGTAACTGGCGGTAATGAGAAGTGTCTGTTTAAGGCACCCATGTCAAAGTCGGTATCTTTTAAAATAGGTGCCCTACCCACACCAACAGTTTTTAGGAATCTCCATATATCAGCACTACTTTGAGTATTAAGACATTTAAGGAAATGGTGCCTCTTTGCATCTCTACACATTCGACTGCAGCGGTTACGCAGTGTTTTAAACAGAAGCAGGTTGTGATCTGACGGACTATTTTTATAGCGCTTCTTCGCTCTGTCCCTGCGTGCCATAAGATTTTTAATAGTTTCAGTTAGCCAGGGTGCTGGATTGTATTTAATTTTAAACTCTTTTAATTGGGGCATGTCGGTCGAATAACTCAGTAACTTTAGAGGTGAATAAAGTGACCATTTCGTTAATGTCATCAGATTCGAGCACTAGCGACCAGTCAATGCTTTCAGCATCCACCTGCAATGCCCCCAAGTCAATATTCTTGAAGTTGCAGAGGAGGCGGGTTTGGGCTACGCGTTTTGGCGGACGGACACGATAGGAAAGGAACAGGAGATCGTGGTAGGAGAAGGGGGCAGATAGCTGACCATGAGTGCTCACATCATCAGAGTAAAGTCACCCAAATTCACACCCATATTAAAATCTTTCAACTTCTGCAGGCAACTTTTACAATTATTACATTAGTTTTATTTACATGATAAATTCTATAGTAATAAGTTAATACAAAAGAAACAAAATCAAAATCAAATCAAAAGCGAATGCCAGTTCCAAAGGCTCCCTTTATGGAGCAGAATCTAGCAAGAAACTCGATAAAATTGTAGGTATGACTTACAATAATAAACTTACATTGTTCTTTGTAGTAATGTGAGAACAGTCGACTAAACTTAGTTTGCTTTAAATTTAAATAGTATTATTTGTAATAATTGCTTTAATAGCTATGTGCTGACCAGTCCCAACATGCGGCACCCGTTCACGGGTATGACGCATATCCAATAGAATGTAAGGTTTATTGTTATTAAGACATACATACATATTGTCACGCCTCTATCCCCGAAGGGGTAGGCAGAGGCATATTAAACGCCCACATTTCACCGTATGCATTTTGTCCCACGTAACAGGCGGTGAGCACATTGCCGTGTTGAAATAGACAGGAGCACGCTGCGGCGACCTGCTGTTGAAATTTTTTAAGACGCCTTTAGGGCCTTCAACTTGGCTTAACGACTGCCATTTTATTGGCAACCGGGACCTACGGCTTAACGTGCCTTCCGAAGCATGGAACTGGGGTGGGTATAAAGGGCCAAATAAATTTAATAAAATAAAATGTGTCCATTTTAGATGTTAAATTTGGAAGAAATTTGGAACCCGTTGCCTTTTAGTGAGGTGGTAAAAAAAGGCTAAAAGGTCTTATGTACTAGACACTAATTAGCACGACTAATTAAAGTCCTGGTAGTCTCGGACTGTTATTATTATTTAGGCTACTAGGAATAGCTTTGGTTTGGCTTTTTCGTCATTGTTAGGAGCGACTGCCGTCTGACCTCCCAACCTCCTAAGGGCACCAGCGTCGTTACCTCGTCCGTTGATCAGCTGGTGCACCGCTAGCAGGTGAGGTCGTTTGGGCCCCGGAAATATTGGTTATCATTTTTTTTATATATTTTCTGCGTCATAATGTTTTTTTAAATATTGCTATATTCTATATATAGCAATATTTAAAATATATTTGGTCGTAGAATAAGGGAAAAGACTCATGACTCCCACGCCCGGTCGTACCTGGTGCAAAGGATAGCCATTGCTATCCAACGAGGCAATGCCGCAAGTGTATTGGGCACCTTTGCATCGGGTATGGTCAGGGGTCGGTTGTTCAGTAGGGAATAGGTGAGTGTAGCCATTCATGTGACATTTGTATTTTATAATGACATTTACTTATTCTATATATTCTATTTTATTTATATTCGTTGCATTACAATTTAAACAAACGTCTGTTAAGTATACTTTTTTATTCAAGACTCCAAAACAGACTTCTGGCATTTTATAAGTGTAAATAAAAAGTTTGAGATCACCACCTTGTGGGACAAAATACACCTAATTTAAATGGATGTTTTTGTATGCGTTTGGGTGGCGCACTGGATGGTTTAGATTCACAACTCAAAAAAAAGAGAAGACCGTAAGGTAGGTATACTGCAGAACTACGTCTCTTGTGTCCGCTAGTATTATATATAAAAACTAGCTGTCCCGCCCGGCTTCGCCCGTGACATACTTCGAACCCCGTGGCACCCATTTAATCCCGTTGTTTAATAATTTCACATTCACAATAATGTATGAACCTTAGATTATATAAACACCATAATCTAAGGGGTCGAATTAAATTAATTTATTTGCGCCTATTTTTGTATTTGCGATAACTCGTAAGATATTCATTTAATTTGCTATGTGTAAAGGGACAAAATAATCTTCATGAAATGCTGAAGCCAACTAACGTAGTAAAAATGATAAGGATTAATAGCATATTTGTGTAAATAGCCTTCAAATTACCGCTTTATAACTGCTGTTTTTTAAAGTATTAAAATGAATATAGTATGTTATTCTTAAGAGATAGACATATGTCGTCGCGGACTTTTTTGTAGACCTTTATTAGATACACAATTGCACCATACATTATTTTGTTATATCTCAAAGGGTTTAGGCAGCGTTTTTGTTGAAAGCTTATTTTTCCGACATCCCCAACAAATATCGTTATAATTTGGTCAATATAAACAAAAACTTAACAAATTATACATAAAAATCTTCTATGAGAATCACTCTAACTATTAAAAAAAAAACCATATCGTAATCCGTTGCGCAGTTTTAAAGATCTAAGCATACATAGGGACAGACAGAGAAAAGCGACTTTGTTTTATAATATGTAGTGATATTGCAATCCATACACAAACCTGCACAGAAAGTTGTATTGTAAGTGATATCATGGAACCCGACACTGCTGGATCGACACGTTGTAGTAGACACTATAGGCAAGTATGCTAGCTTTGGTTCTCCAAATCCAGCACCACCCAGCTTCTTCTGGCTGCCCCAACCTGCAACCTGAATTATCATTAACTAGATGACCCCCACAGCTTTACCCGTGGAATATTTTGACCTCCCGTCGCACATATTAAATCCCATCGCTTATAAATTCTACAAGGATGCATAAAAATTTGCCCGATTTGTCGACATTTATGGCTACTGCTCTGCTCCCCAGTGTAGTAGCGTAATGATATATAGCCTATAGCCTTCCTCGATAAATGGGCTATCTAACACAAAAAGATTTTTTCAAATCCGACCAGTAGTTCCTGAGATTAGCGCGTTCAACCAACCAAACAAACAAACTCTTCAGCTTTATAATAATAGTATAGATAGGGCTAATAGAAAGTGCTCGCGGCCCCGCTGTCTCAGTGTTCTTGGGGCCGAGTCTACTATTGACAAGACGTAAAATAGAAATAGAATCGCTGTTTTTAGCTGTCAAAATGTCAGTAGACTATCAAAAATGCAACTGACTAGCGGCCACTAGTTAGTAGTATTCAATCGGCCGACCGATAGAAGTCTATTGGAGTACGATTGTAATATTAGACTAGGAAAACCTCTCTGGGACATCTTTCCGAGGAGTTACCCGGGGCGTCCGGCAATAGACAGTTAGGCGGGGACTGTGTGGTTTTAGCCGGTTCGAGTCCGGCATGACATCCGAGGGGATTATCACAAGTTAAAAAAAAAAAAGTCTACGAAAACCTGTCAAAATTGTACGGGTGACTTTCTATTGAGTGACGATTTCGACAAGATTGAAATAGCAGACTCGGCACCCTGTAAACGATAACTACGTTAAGCAACTTTCGCTATGGCTCCATTTTTGTGATATTTCCATTTACGAGCGTTTTCATGCTTCGGAAGGCACGTTAAGCCGTTCCCAGTTTCCAGTAATATGACAATTATAGTTATATTATAGCAAAATAAATTTGATAGCCTTATGGGCGGCTTGACAAAATTTCAGCATGTAGCCACAACCTGCGTCTGTCAATTTCAACACAGCAATGGGCTCACCACTAAAATGAGGGACATAAATGCACATGGTGAAATGTGTGCATGTAGTGTGCCTCTGCCACTCTTCAGAGATAAGGCGTGATTGATAAACATTAATTGATACTCTCAGACACTAAGGTCCATATTCCAGAACGTTTCTCAATACTCGATCAACGCTTGAGACTAGATTTTGCCATATAAAATCTACTCTCAAGCGTGTCTTGAGTATTGATAAACGTTCTGGAATACGGCCCTTAGTGCTTCCATACCCCTTAGTTACATCGAGGTATACATGTATGTTTAAATTTTAATATTTTGTTATTATTTAGTTTGTTGCTCTGACTCTAGAACTTGTTGTATACAAAACTTGTATTAAACTTGTTCAATCAGGTGATTCACATATACGAAATAATGTTTAAAACAATTGCTATACATGTATAGAACAAATAATTCTACAAGTTAAGTTTTTGACAAGAATTCTACAAGTTTTGTATAAAACTAGCAGAATAAGTACTTTTCTTTGTGTACACGGGTGTAAGAAGTGGTCTAAAGTAGTCGGCGAACGATGAATGATTAGGAACCGTTCATTTACTGGTTTTATCTCTGTAAATCAATCATCGGTATTTATTCCTCACAATCCACAATATCGAACTAATGAGAGTTCTAAATAAGATAATATGAGATGTTGTTGCACGTAGGAAACTCGTCCGATTGAAATTGCGTAAATTAATTTTATTATTTTACTTGTCGTCAACTCGCACTGCACTTAAATTTAGTGGTAGTTAGGTACTGCTAACAACAAAAGAGTCTCGTAATAATTTTTTTTTTGTTTAAACTTAACTTGAACTTCTTAAAGGATAGGAATTAGAAATTAATTTTTTTAATATATAGGCAAGTATGAAAAATCTGATGCAGAAGGGGGAATCGGGAATGATGAATGAACGAGAAATAAATGCTTACAATTCCTGAAGCCCCCACAACTCGTTCAAGCAAAGTGTCGCCGGTCCAAAGGCAAGCCGGTCTGATATAATCGTTGAACTCCACTCGTTTGTTAAACGTGAGCACCAAGATATCACCTGAAACATTCATTTCATACTTAAATACTCAAAACAATTATTATACTATTGAGGTTGTAGACAAGCATAAAGCACGACGGGTCGGGCGATGGTTATGTGAGTCTGGACGTAGTAATAGTAATTATCTCATTGGAGACCAAATTGCGAGTCATTGTCTCAATCGGGACATCTCAATCATCTCAAAATGCTCGCAAAAGAGGCCACAGAGAACAAATGGCATGAAAGTTGCCTAGTCTGCGGCGCTGTCAACGCAGACTTGTTTTGCCCAAGACTACTGGCCTCGATGATCGGAGGCCTGAGGTCGGCAGGTGGGGTAGTCGCCGCCTTACTGTTTTAGCACCAAGACGGCATCTAGATGTGAGAATATTACCGAGGCGTCTCGGTACCTCAAGAAGCGGAATAACACCCGAACCTACGACAGCGGGTTTGCCTACAGGTTCGGGTGTTATTCCGCTTCTTGAGGTACCGAGACGCCTCGGTAATATTCTCACATCTAGATGCCGTCTTGGTGCCAAAACTGTAAGTCGGCGACTTCCCCACCTGCCAACCTCAGGCCCCCGATCATCGAGGCCAGTAGTCTTGGGCAAAACAAGTCTGCTTTGACAGCGCCGCAGACAAGGCAACTTTCATTTCATAAAAAAAAACTTGTAGGCACTATTCCACATCATTAACTTTTTCACCTGACTGGTTTTGCCAAGTTGGGTTAGGTGAGGCGGCTATGGAAGCCAAAGTCTGCCGGGAGCTCTGGGACATTTTTCCGAGTAGTTACCCGCGGCGTCCGGCAATAGACAGTTAAGCGACCGTGTGGCTTTATCCGATTTGAATCCAGCACGACATCCGAAGGATTTTCCACACGTTAAAAAAACTATAGTTGAGTAAAAGTATTCAAACTACAGGACTTACTTTGAAGCGAACTACGGTTAAATGAGTCAGGAGTGGCTGCACCAATCAGAGTTCTTGTAACTGTGATGTCGTCGTCCCAGTCGTTTAGGTTGTGCACGCCCACTTTGACCACTAATTCATTTAGTGAAATCTGGTATCTGGGTAAGCTCATACAATGGGCAGCTGAAAAAATTGAAACGGATTGTGCTAAAATGATCAAAAATTCCACTGAAAATTAAAGTACCAATCAACAAATGTTAATGTATAATGTGTACGTAAAGTTTATTATTTAGATTCTGAAAATAAATTGTAAATTTATGTGACAAGTAAATGATAAATAAAGTAAGGCCTTTTGAATTTCGATTTATTGGCTGCCCAACACAAGAATAATGCAAATGCATGCTTCTTCGTTTAACCTGACTCCATCTTCCTTTATAAAATTTTCACACTCATTCATCGGATGTGTATAAACCAACAAAGCACGCCATTTTCCAACTTAATGCTGACACTTGCATTCAAACCTGCCATGTTGCGTATCATTTCGTTACATATTCTGTAGGCCAACGTTACGCCGCACTATTGTTGAACTGATCGCATCTTTACAGCGTTCAACGACACCAATCCCCTCTACTAGCACGCAAGTCTAACAATCCCTATAAAATGAATTTATTGCCGGTTGAAGTCAGCCATCCAGTTAATATCCAAATAAAAAACACTACTTTTAAAATAAGAATACATAAAACCCAAGGCGCCCATAGTGGGCACAATAGGCATGCCCACAACCCAAATTGACCTGTGGTACTACATTTTATTGAGATGTATTGACTGAAGAAAGGATATTATATCCAGTCTTAATATAAAAAGTTAATGGTGCGTGCATAGCACCAAAAACCTTGACGTAGGAACGTCTGGGCATATTATCACTAATCTAATGTCTAAGAAACATTTCATACCTACATCAATTGCAGTATAAACTTTACATTATAACTACACATCTATACCGATACTAGATGACCCGTACAGTTTCGCCCGTGGAATATTTCTACCTCCTGTCGTACCTATTTAATCCCGTACCTTATAAATTCTACAATGATGCATAAAAAATTGCCCGATTTGTCGACATTTATAACTACTGCTCTGCTCCCCAGTGTAGTAGCGTAATGATATAGGTATAGCATATAGCCTTCCTCGATAAACAAGTTGCAAGAGTGTCGCCTTCGTTGGTATGGTCACGTCTTGCGGCAACCGCTGGGCTACGTAGGTAACAAATGTCTGGCCATGTCAGCCCCGCCGGGTCCCGGTAAGAGGGGAAGACCCAAGAAGTGCTGGCTTGACGTCGTAAGGGATGACATGCGTGCCAATGGTCTCACTACAGGGGATGCCGAAGACCGTGCGAAGTGGAGGAGAAAATGTAGGAAAGCGGACCCCGGGCGTCGCGAGACGCAACTGGGACAGACGCTCGGATGATGATGATGAGCCTTCCTCGATAAACGGGCTATCTAACACAAAAAGATTTATTCAAATCCGACCAATCGTTTCTGAGATTAGCGCGTTCAACCAAACAAACAAACTCTTTTATCTATACTAATATTATAAAGCTGAAGAGTTTGTTTGTTTTACATATTTCGGGGCTTATTTGCGACGTATATTATTAAATACAAAGCCTATCTTGTACTTCCCGACGTTTCGACCGGATTACACCAGCCGTGGTCACGGGTTGACAGTTCAGTCAACCCGTGACCGCGAATAAGACCCGAAATATCATAAATATGAGTGACAATCGCGAACGTTCAAAAACATTAACTTAAAACTCACCGGTAACAACATGTCTGTTGGAGACCAGAGTACCGCCACATATAAAGTTGAGGTTCCCTCCTTTAGTCCAGTAAAGAGCGACCAACCAGGGGAAATCCCCTCTGTCATAACTTTTGCCATCGTAGATAAGCGGAAGCTTATTGTTAATATTGGATCGCGTACCGCACTCGACATTGGACTGCGGTTGTGGCTGCCGATTCACTACTCTGCATCAAATATGGGAACTATTATGACATGAATAGATTATTATTCTATTGCCCGTTAGGAATGTCAGCAGTGTGTCAGAGTGTGGTGTATTTTGCCGTCTATTGCCGAAGATTTCACTTTGAATCTTATAAGGTGTTTTCGAATTCATGTACTCGTAGCTAGCTATCTCAGCGCTCGCGGCCCCGCTTACTAGGTGTTCTGTTAACAATCTCTGCGTTAAGCAACTTTCACTATAGATGATCCATGGATAGGTGACCACTTTGTGGCATTTACATTTGCGAGCGGTACCGTGCTTCGGAAGGCACGTTAAGCCGGTGGTCCCGGTTGCCAGTAAAGTGTATCATCTATTTGTGGCATTTCCATTTACGAGGCTTTCATGCTAAGCCGTCGGTTCCGATTGTCAGTAACATGGTGGTCGTTAAGTCAAGTTGAACGACTAATAGGTGATTTTTTTTAAAATTTACTCACTACATGTTACAACTGTTAAGTGGGACAAAATATAACTGATAAAATGTTTGCATCTCGTTGCTTCTATCTACCCGTATATTTTTATTCCCCGTACTGAATAGATTCAGAGATGAATTTCTTAGAGTTCGGTGTCAATTTTTGGCAACTACTGTTTACAAAATTAGAGGTTGTCACCATCGTGATTTGGCGATTTAAATTTAGGTAGGTATTTGTGTAAAACACTCGATGGATTTTTCGACTTGCTGACAAAGTCATGGCAAAGAAAAGGAGAACGTGTAACAAAGACCCATCCACTCCCTCCTGCCAGTGTGGCACACTAAGGCCAATCAAGAAACAGTAAACTGTAACAGGCTGATTAGGTTATTAGTTAACCGCTTTGAGGTACGATTTTGAGATAAAAATGGACACGCCTTGCTAAAAGAGCCCCAATACTGTAATAGTGAGAAGAAATTATGAGTAGTGGTGTCGAGTTTTCATTTCTCGAAGCGGTAAATAATCTCTTAGGTTCTGCATTTTTATTTTCCCCAATAGCAAAGCAAACAATTCACCAATATTTTGTTGTATTTGGTCCAATATAATAGGTAGTCTAGGTAGGCCTCTTGCCTTGATTAGACGAATAGGTATTAGTTAGACCCCTATGTGCTGCAATCTAGTCATATGGTGGAGGTTGCTTATAATGCGTATATGAAATTTAATACGGAAATAAATTCACACTGAAGCAGGCTTCGAACCTGGGCCTTTTCCCTTGCCGGGAAATCGCTTTAGACCACTTAATATCACCTGCGTACGGGGGTGAATTGCGCAAATATTTCTCATAATACTACATTATATATCTCAACCTACTTCTATGAGAGAACGAGAATTAACATTAAAGTACCAGGATATATCACTACATTTTATAAAACAAAGTCCTCCACTGCGTCTGTCTGTTTGTTCGCGATAGACTCAAATATTGCTGCACCGATTTTTGTGCAATTTTAGCAATGGCTCTCGAGGAATGTCGAAGTATATAGTTTGTTGAGTTTTTGTATAAATTGGCTAAAATATGAAGATATTTGTTGGAGATGTCGGACAAAAATAAAGCATCTGCGGAGTTTAGGGAAGTCTGGGAGCTTTCAACGAAAACACTGCCTAAGCCTTCTGAGATATAGCAAAATAATGTATGATGAAATTGTGTATCTTATATAGGTCAATAGAAAAATCCGAGATGGCATATGTCTATCTCTTAAAGATAATATACTAGCTTACTATAACACTGTGGGAAAGATGTACGGGAAAACTTTACCACACGGGCGAAGCGGTGGGCATCAGCTAGTAGAATAATTAAAAATATGTGTGTGTACAGGTAAGAAGTGAAACCTATTTACGACATTTTTTTACAGATAAAGAATTTCACTCATCCGTCTATAAAGAAGTTTCACTTAAGTTCAAAAAGTTTCACTTCCAAACAACATGGCGTGTAAAAAACATGACGTTTTTTACAGCTATAAAATTACTCTCATACGTCGATAAAGAAGTTTCACTTCCCAACAACATGGCGCGTAACCAAAAAAAGTGATGTTTTTTTTACAGCTATAAAATTTCTCTCAACGTCGATAAAGAAATTACACTTCAAAATTTACCTTTGTGTACTCGTTTCAACCAGTTCGTTTTGCAGAGATTCTTCGTGAATAGTCGTTACAGGAGGTCGTGTAGGTCTTGAAGGTTTTACTTGGGATGAAATTGAAGGATTTGCTTGTAAAGTAGGCCTTGAAAATAACGAGGCTCCTGTAGGTGTTAGTGGTCTTGATAAAAGTGATGGTCTGGATAGGCTTCCTTGTGTAGATGGTCTTGCAGGACTTGCTGGTCTTTGGAAAGTTGACAGAAGCTCGTCATGTGCTCCTTCTGTATGTAAATAATTTAAAAAAGCCTTTTATTTCTGAAGATTAAAAATGTCTTATTCTTAATTCTATGTTATTATTGAAGATTGTTGTTAGTAATTGTTAATTTCTTTTTATCCTATATTTTTCTTATTTTAATATTTGGTCTTCAAGAACCCCTCTGTAGGTGAAGGCCTCCTCCAAAGCTAGCCAGTCCACTCTAGATAGGGCCACTTGAATCCAGTTAGTGCCAGTTATTTTTTAAATATCACTCGACAGATCCCACATTCGTCCGCATAGGCGGTGATTTGGTCGAGCGCACGGACCAGGTTAAATACTTGGGATCTGTTTTTCACACGCCCAGTGACATCGATTGCGATGTCAAGTCACGCATTGCTGCCGAGTGGGCCAAATGGCGGGAGATGACCGGTGTCATTTGTGACCCTAAAATGCCGATCCGGTTGAAGGGACAGGTCTACAAAACCATTATTAGACCTGTCCTTTTATATGGCAGTGAGACGTGGCCGATATTGGAGCGACACAAGCAGGAGCTGCGTGTCACGGAAATGAAGATGCTGCGGTGGATGTGTGGAGTCACGCGGATGGACCGCGTGAGGAACTCTCGCATCCGCGGCAGCTTTCACGTCCGTGACATTGCAGACAAGTTGCAAGAGTGTCGCCTTCGTTGGTATGGTCACGTCTTGCGGCAACCGCCGGGCTACGTAGGTAACAAATGTCTGGCCATGTCAGCCCCGCCGGGTCCCGGTAAGAGGGGAAGACCCAAGAAGTGCTGGCTTGACGTCGTAAGGGATGACATGCGTGCCAATGGTCTCACCACAGGGGATGCCGACGACCGTGCGAAGTGGAGGAGAAAATGTAGGAAAGCGGACCCCGGGCGTCGCGAGACGCAACTGGGACAGACGCTCGGATGATGATGAGGATTTTTTAAATATCATCTTCCTCATAAGCTACAGTAGGTCATTTTCTCCTTCTTTTGCCTTGTGGACAGGCCACGTGGTCACTCTTTTTGTCCATTTGTGGTCCAGTAGGCGCGCTACATATCCGGCCCATTTCCATTTAATTGAGCAAGTACAAATCTATATGTAAATATAAGAATTAAATACGTCAATACCCAGATACGACTGTAGAATGTTCGCTATTAAGATTCGTCGAAGTCGAAGATTAACCTAGTTATAGGTTAATCTTAGACGAATATTATGGAATTAATTGGAACGTCTATATTATAACTAAATTATACAATCCAATTACTGTTATTCTGTATACAATAAAGACTGTATTCATCTTAGTATATTTATATAAGCTTATCATTTCTAGAGTCTATACTAATATTATAAAGCTGAAAAGTTTGTTTGTTTGTTTGGTTGAACGCGCTAATCTCAGGAACTACTTGTCGGATTTGAAAAATTATTTTTGTGTTAAATAGCCCTTTTATCGAGGAAGGCTATAGGCTATATATCATTATGCTACTACACTGGGGAGCAGAGCAGTAGTCATAAATGTCGACAAATCGGGCAAATTTTTATGCATCGTTGTAGAATTTAGGAGCGACGGGATTAAAATAGGTGCGACAGGAGGTCGAAATATTCCACGGGCGAAGCTGTGGGTAATCTAGTTGTTTATACGTGTATTGAAGAATAATAAATATATTATTATCGGACATTTTTTTAGACAACGCCATTTAGCCCAAAGTAAGCTAATATAAGCTTGTGGTATGGTATCTATACAACTAATATGCATACTATATATTTCTAAATACATATATAAGTAACATATACAAATAGAAAACAGCTAAATTTGGACACATTTTTTTCTCGATCACACAAATATTTGTTCCGACCTAGGAATCGAACCCGTCACCTCAGTGCAGCAGTCGCAGTAACTATTTTTTTTCTATATGTCAAGTTTCATGAAAATCCGTCACGTACACATGATTAAATTCGATAGTCAAAAAATAAATAGATACGAGTAGTAACATATTATTTATACTGTTGATTGATGGCACTTGATGGAATTTACTACACGTCTTGAATAAAAACACTTGTACTTGTACTTTGTGTGATGAGCATAATGGTTTATTTCGTATCCGGGTGTTATTTATCTATAATATGTTTGTATTTAGATATATATAAGTACTAGATGACCCCCACAGCTTCGCCCGTGGAATATTTCGACCTCCCGTCGAACCTATTTAATCCCGTCGCTTATAAATTCTACAATGATGCATAAAAATTTTCCCCGATTTGACGACATTTATGACTACTGCTCTGCTCCCCAGTGTAGTAGCGTAATGATATATATCCTATAGCCTTCCTCGATAAATGGGCTATCTAACACAAAAAGAATTTATTAAATCCGACCAGTAGTTCCTGAGATTAGCGCGTTCAACCAAACAAACAAACAAACTCTTCAGCTTTATAATATTAGTATAAATGTTTATCAGTTATTTATTTTATTTTTAGGTCTACTAACGATTGTTAACATCAAAACTTACACTAAGTACATTTAGAATTACATTCTCAATGTTCCAATCACTTAGAGGCAAACACCGCACTCACAAATTAAAAGTCACAAGTAGTAAGCTTAAGCTATTAAAATAAAATGCAAAACATAACATATATATCTAAATAATCTATATAATCTATAATACATTCTACTCACTCAAAATCAGGCCCAGAACGATTGACTTAATCTTTGCTACAGAGTCAAAGTGAAGATCAATTTGATCACTATAACTATTAATTATCTTGCACAGCCTCGAACATGGCGAATTGGCACCCAAAACAGTTCGCCTTAGAGGTGGTAAAAGTGGTGTAATTGAGTAACGCGGGATACTAGCCGGCACTCGCATCTTTATTAGACCCAGAACTTGTGAACAGTCCACCCTTGACGCAAAGACCTTGCTGGCAAACACAGCATCATTCAGAAGTCTACGACTAGTCAGAGACATTAAGCGGAAATATTTGAGGCGACTTCTAGATACTCGAAGATATTTTCTTAGCCACGCCATTCGAATAAGCTAAATGCCAAACAAAGTGTTTTTGTATTCGTTCAATGCGCAATGAGTGAGTGGCATAGTGCGGCCGCCAGACTACACTACAGTATTCTAGTATACTGCGAACAAGGTTATTAAATAGTAAGATTTTAGTTTTATTGTTCCTAAAAGATTTACAATTTCTTAATACAAAACCGGATAATCTAGAAGCATTTTTAATAATGTTATCTAAATGAGGTACAAACGTCAACTGTGCATCGTATATCACACCTAAATCCCGAATGGGATTTACTTCATTTATTTTGTCATCTGTTATGTGGTAATCGTATAAAGTTAGGTTAATTTTCCGTGTAAATTTAAGATGGTAGCATTTTTTAGAATTAAGGTGCATGCCATTATTGGTGCACCACTGAATAAGTCTATTGATGTCGCTCTGCAGAAGTTCTGAGTCTTCTCGAGACTTGATTAATATCACAAACTTCAGGTCGTCCGCTAACATAAAAATGTTAGAGTGTTGAAAGCAAGCTGAGATGTCGTTAATGAAATAGTTGAATAGAACAGGCCCTAAATGGGAACCTTGAGGTACACCCGATGTAATATTTTGTAATCCAGATTCATACCCGTTAACCACTACAAAGAACTGCCTATCATGTAGATATGAGCTCAACCAGTCAAGCAAAGACCCAGTTATACCGTGGGCACGTAGTTTGAAAATTAAGATACTATGTGAGACTTTATCGAAAACCTTACTAAAATCAGTATAGATAACATCGTATTGGAAACCCGCATCCACAAATTTAATTAATAATTCAGTGAATGGGACCAAATTCGATTCAGTCGATCTACGCTTGACAAATCCATGCTGATGATCGCTTAAGTAAGTTTTGAGATGGTTTTGTATATATGGATATAATAGTGATTCAAAAACCTTAGAACAGGTAGATAATATAGATATGGGCCTGTAATTAGATACCGTAGCATTGCAATCTGTTTTGTAAATAGGTACCACCTTGGCCACTTTCCATTTTAAAGGAAATATGCCAGAAACTAAAGACTTATGGAAAATTTGTGATAACGGCCGGACTAACACATCAGAGCATGCCGCAATAAACAAAGGCGGAATACCATCTGGACCAGCACCTTTTGAAATATCTAAGCCTTTCAGCTTTTTCAAAATTGTTTCATCATCAAGCTCTGGGCAATATAGGCACGTGCTGTAATTATCCAATAACTGCAAATATTCTGCATCAATGCAATTATGACGGCTGGCACCGGGACTATAGACAGAAGAAAAGTATTTAGCAAAGAGCTCACATACTTCTAACCCATCTGAAGTGGTTTTAGACCCATCGGTCATGATCATCGGATAAACACCCGAGCCTCCCCTTTTGGCCTTAACATATGACCAAAACAGTTTAGAATTAAAAGTTATCTGGTTACCATAGTAGGTACAAGCTCTGCTTAGTTTGGAATCAGATGGCGTTGTGTGAGTTGTCCCAAGGTTATTTATTTATATTTATTTATTTATTCCACATTATTTACTTTTCACCTGATCGATTTTGAGCTTATGTGTCAACCTTTGAAAATGCCGTATGGCAAAACCAGTCAGGTGAAAAAGTTAATGATGTGGAATAGTGCCTACAAGTTTTTTTTTATTCAAGATAGTCCATAGGCTACGGTGACCACTTTCCATCAGGTGGGTCGTATGCCTGTCTGCCACCACAGTGGTATAAAAAAAGAAACAAATGTTACACTTACGATTATTAAAATAATTGAAAATATTGTCATAAATATTTTCATCTCCTTGTTGCGACGGCTTTTGAACGTTTTGATCATTTTCGAAATTAGACTCTATGTTTACTTGTTGGTGGTATATCGAAGGGCTGGACTCTTGTCCCGTTGACTTTATGTACGTAGTTCGTTTCAGCATGAAGTTTGTCACAATTTGGTTTGATTGAGGTGTAACTGAAATTAAGATAACTTATATATTGCAATTTAAAATACAATTTAAATAAAATAAAATAAAAGAGTGAATGGGCAAACTGGTAAGGGGCGACCTCGACGTACATATGTGAACCAAATAGAAGACATTTTAGAGAAAGGTCAGGTCAAGAGTACCCTTAACTGGCGTGTGTGTATGAAAACACGAAAGCCAGGATCGTAGCAAGAGGAAAGCCATAGTCTCTGCCTACCCCAATGGGAGACAGGCAGACCCCAATGGATTTTACATAGGTACATACATATCGTCATGTATGTATATAATAATATGTAAAATCCATTTATTGTTTACAAAATTTAAAACTTATGAAGCACTCGCTATCTAAGTGTTATGTAAATGATAATTTTAATAAGCAACGTTGGCAACTGCTGATAGGAGGCCGCTTCGTGGCATTTCTGATGACTAGCGTTTTCATGCTTCGAAAGGCAAGCTAAGACGTTGGTCCCGGTTGCCAGTAACATGGCAGTCGTTAAGTCAAATCGAAGGCCTAATGGAAGGCTTGACAAGTTTCAACAGCAAGTCGCCGCAAATTGTACCAGTCCATTTCAAGACGGCAATACAGCTTACCACCTGTTACATGGGACAAAAATGCTAATAGTGAAATGTGAGCGTATAGTATGTCTCTGCCACTCCTTCGGGGATAAAGACATAAATGATAAATAAGTAAGTAAAATTTAAACATCACAAAAAAGCGTAGTTATTTGTAATTAATTACTAGAGTAAAAGTATTAATTTCTTTTTAACAAGCCCGATGATTATTTAATTTACCATCACTATATTCATGATTACTTAATACATAAATATTTAAAGCAATTAGTATGCTAACTTTTCATATTATATTTTTTAAACTGAAAAAAGACAACTTATTTCAGGACGGATCTTGAACCCGTGACCTTTGACTTATGACCTAACGACGATTATTATCTATACTAATATTATAGAGCTGAGGTTTGTTTGTTTGTTTGGTTGAACGCGCTAATCTCAGGAACTACTAGACGGATTTAAAAAATATTTTTGGGTTAGATGGTCCATTTATTGAGGAAGACTATAGGCTATATATCATCACGCTTATTACCTAAAGAGCGAAGCATAAATGTTGACCACTCAGGCAATTTTTTATACATTATTGTAGAATTTATAAGCGACGGGATTAAACAGGTGCGACGGGAGTTAGAAGTATGTCACAGGCGAAGCCACCTAGTAGTTAAGAATATAATCTTGTCTCTGAATGGTTTTGGGTAGCTCAGTGGCGTAGAGCATTGCTCTGGTTGGGCAAAGGGCTCAGGTTCAAGCCACATCCTGAACCAAATTGTCTCTTTCACTGTAATAAATAAAATACACGAAATACATATTATCTGTTAACACAGTTATCTCTCCTTGTACAATGCTGCAGAACTGTTCAAATCTCACTACCAATATGTCAATGTACTTGTCTCGGTGGAAGCAGGGAAGGTTGTGGTGAACCAAGTAAAACTAGATTATATCGGGTGAAATAAATTATTTCTACTTGAGAACATTCTGAGCCAATCTTGTAGCGACGGATTTTATTGCCACCCTCCCTTCTGCCTTGATAGATAGGCTTTCACATAGCTCTATTTATTACATTTGCGAATCGCTCGTAGTACGTTAAACCCTTTATGCCCCTTATACACTTATGTGGTAGTCTTTAATACAAGTTGAAACCCTTATTGGTGGCAGGAAAAATGTCTATAGCCGGTTCATAACTTGCCTCTCATTATTTCAAGATTGTTGTGCACTATTTAGTTGTACGATAGCAGAATGAAAGTCGATTAGCATTATCCACTAATCTAAATATAGTATTCCATATTTAATGGTATATTATTTAAAATTTATATTTTTAATAAGTATACACTACACTGTCAAGTCTCACTGTCTGTTTCAAGATGGCTTACTATTTTGTTGTACGATAGCAGAATGAAAGTCAATTAGCATAACCACTAATAATATAGCATATCGATGTAGCATTCAATATTTCATAGTATATTATTTAAAATTTATATTTTTAACAAATATATATTTATATTTACATAAATAATAAACAATTGATTTTTTTTCGCATAAACAAGAACACAATTCTAATTTATATTCCCAAATATATTCTGTAACTTTGGATTGAGTTTATTTACTTCTGGAGCTAACTGTACGTGTGTATTTATGCTCTGCTCTCATTTGATGTCAAGTGGAAAGGTGCCCATAAGACTGAGTTATATTTTGTTATTTTTTTATACATTGAGTGCGAAATTAATAACATTTTTCTTTCTTTTATCTCGAATTTATTGTGTACGAGGAACATATGGCAGATTTTATCACCAAATCAAAAAATGAAAGTTTGTCAAAGTGTCATCTCAGTAAGTAATTAATCGTTGAAGTCGTTCACGCGACCTCATAACCAACTTCCATTGATAATAATATCTCAGAAATGTACCAAGAGAAAGGGACAGTTACAGAGTATATATTTTTCGTTTATTTTTCGAGGAGCGACTTAATATTTTTAACCCTCGACGAGAAACGATGCGTGTTATAAGTTTAGAATGTATAAAGTATTATAGGTTTTACTCTTTGTTTGAACGCCGATGTGATCTAAATGATTCTTAGGTAATTATGAAGACCAACAGCTAACTTCCTAGGTGATGAAAGGTTGTCACAAAAATACCTATGTCCGATCGATCTGAAATCTAGAATGCTGTAGGTATATATATTTATATGGTGTTTCCACGACATGGCTACTTGCAACTTGCTGGTGCATCAAATAGTCTGCGGTATACCCAAATCCTTAGTAAATTACAGCATTATACGATGTTTAGAGTTATGAAAACAGTCTAAACGAGTAGTGTAGTTTTTAGTAGGTTTGGATGTTTTAACTATATTATATTACTAGGTGACCCCTACCCCAGCTTCGCCCGAGACATACTTCGAACTCCCGTCGCAGCTATTTAATCCCGTCGCTTATGAATTTTACAATAATGCATAAAAATTTGCCTGATTTGTCAACATTTATGACTACTGTTCCGCTCTCCAGAGTATTAGCGTGATAATAGCCTTCCTCGATAAATGGGCTATCTAAAACAAAAATATTTTTTTCAAATCCGACCTTTAGTTCCTGCGATTAGCATGTTCAACCAAACAAGCAAATACACTTCTTCAGCTTTATAATATTAGTTTAGACTCTTTCTTAGTAGATACCTTCTCTTAACAAGATTTTTTTTTACTTACTTTTGGGGCCACTGCATATTGTGTTTCCGTTGACTGTGATAGCAGTGATTCTTGGCAGGGGTGCCCCCTCTGGGAACTGAACCTGGTACTGTAGTGGATATCCTTGGTTATAGCCCTGTAGAGCGTGTTTTTCGTTTGCTAAATCTAAACGTCCATAGTCCTGGAAATCGAATTTGTATAAATTTTAATCGAAAATAGCTAAGGAGAACTATATTTCATCTTAAATCCAGTTTGAAAAATAATGTCATTTCGGAATCTAATTATAACTAGTTTTGCTTAATATAATATGTACAAAACATGCAAATTAGGTTATTAATTATTTTTTTAAAACATTTTCATTTTTTTGTAAATATAACGAGGACGTCATAGCAACTGTTATGTTTATTTTTTATTAAACATATGACAGTTAATGTTAATATTAATGTTATGAGAAATCGCCATATTTGAGAGTGGGATAGGCTTAGGGAGTCGGATCTTTGTGCTAAAAATTTAAGTATAATCTCAAGATTACTTCATTACATTTGACAATGTTTTCTAAATTTAGACAATTGATAAATAAATAATTATAGTGTGACACTTTTTATACAGGGCTTTCTAGCTCAAACTTAGATATAAGCTTGTTCTATGGAATCTAGACAACTATATACATACAAATATATTTCTAAATACATACATATTATGGGAAACAACATGTAATCTGGGTGACTTTGTTACAAAAAAATTCTTACATTAACATATCCGTCCACTGAGAAACTAGCCTGTAGGTCTAAACGCGACACAGGGGCAGCACCTTGGCTTCTTCGTAGAACAATTTTACCAAACACGTTAGATCCATCAGCAGAATGGTAAACAAATATATCAGGACACGGTGACTCTAAAAACTGGCTGTACACTAAACATAAGTTTATCATAAACACTAAAGCAATATAACAAATCGCTGTTTCCATGATATTTTAAATAAATACTTTAAAAAACGTCAGCTCGTATAGTGAATAAAGCACTGTCTTGCATTAAAAACAGATTAACAATGATAAACCAGATGCTAAACTCGTTTCTGTGACACCATGATCGATTATTGGGATTTTGGTATTTGAAATTTGTTCGTACGTGTTTTCTAGTCACCTACTTAAGATTCGCAAGTCAAACCAGTTAATAGTAATACTACAGGAAACGGACTGTTTATTAATACTATTTGTGCGCCGCGGATTCCTGCGCGTCAAACTTTATTCTACTTTTATGTTTATCAATCACGTCTTATCCTCGAAGGGGTGGATATTATATGCCCACTTTTCACGTGTGTATTCCTGTCCTACGTAATAGATGGTGATCCCATTGCCGTGTTGAAATAGACAGACGAAGGCTGTGGCTAACTGATTTTGAGGGCCTTTAACTTGGCTTAACGGCTGACATGTTACTGGCAACAGGGGCCAAGAAGCAAGAAAACAAAACTAAACTATCCATAACTGATGTTTCAATGTTTTAAAATAGGTCATTAAAAAGATAAACGTATTATTGAATTGAGTCTTCTTTAAAAAAATCGTCATGTTTTTTTGTCACGTGCCATGTTGTTTTGAAGTGAAACTTCTTTGTATGTAAGAAATTTTATAGCTGTAAAAAATGTGTAGTCTGGTACACACATATATTTTTTTTAGTAGGTGCGAACCTCTTATGCATTTTATTATTGTGTTTGTAATTAATAGCGTCATATATTTTTATAATTCTAGGGTCGTATTATCAAGCCTCAAGTATTACTTAGAACTAGTTTTAAGCGGAGCTTTTCTTATAGAACCGTACTCGATTCGTGAAACGTCAATCTAGAATCACCTGAGAGCTGTCACAGCGAAATGACGTTTGATTCATATTATAGAACAGTCCTCAAGTGTCACTTCGGTAATCCTTTATTTTTAAACAGTTTTTAGCTCAGATTCGCTACTTGATTCGAGATTTGCGAGCAGTTTTTGTATTATTGAAATAAATTGCTTATGGCTAACTCAGTGTTCTGTAAACTGTCACAGCGTTAAACAGATTTCGCTCATACTGGTTGTCAGATGAGTGACTGTTTTGTGGCATTTCCATTGCCGTGCTTCGGCAGGCCGTTGGTCCCAGTTCTTAATAACGTTAAGTCAAGGTAAATTTAAAAAGCAGGGGCCGAGTCTACTACTGACAAGCCGTAGAATAGAATCAGAATCGCTGTTTTTAGCTGTCAAAATGTTAGTAGACTATCAAAAATGTCACTGACTAGCGGCCACTGGCGCGGTACGTGTCAGTAGAATTCTATTGGATGACCGATAGAAGTCTATTAGAGTACGATTGTTATAGTAGACTACAAAAGCCTGTCGAAATTGTACCGGTGGCTTTCTATTGAGCGAGGATTTCGACACGATTGCAATAGAGGACTCGGCCCCCAGGTCGCTACCACCTGTGCCTGCTATGTGGGGGAAAAAGGCATACGGTGAAATGTGGGCGTACAGTATGCCTTTGTCACTCCTTCAGGGAAAAAGGCGTGTCTGTCTTTGAAAGTTTGTGAGATTGCATGGTTCAATCCACATTGCTCAAAAGAGCAAACTACCATATTATAAGGCCTAATATGTTCTCCATCACTTACAAGCAGGTCAGATAGTGATAAAATCCTAACTTACCTGAGATAAAAAGCTGTTACTTACTTTATTTATTTTGTTGTGGATGAACTTCTTGCCTTAGTAATACTGTTATGCGTTTTTATTTTGTTATTTAAATACTGTTTTACATTAAATGATAACCATAATGAGTTATGAGAGTTTTATTTGGTACCTGTACAAATAAGAAGAAGTATAAATAAATAAATATTGTGGTACATTTTGTTTTCACAGCTCCGTCTAGCCCAATGTAAGCTAATATAAACTTGTGTTATGGGATCTAGACGACTGATAAACATACTTAAATATTTCTAAATATATACATAGGAAACACCTAAACTCCGAAACAAACATCCGATCACACAAATATTTTTTTCCGACCAGGGACGAACCCTGGACCTCAGTCGCGGCAGTCGCATGCACTACCGCTGCGCCGAGGCAGTCAAACATATAATTAGTATAAAATTGACACAATAACAGAGATGTTGCACAGAGCAAGCGCTTTGAAGCATACACTACTCGGATAACTTGCCCGTACTAAGGTGTGTAGTTATTAGCGCAAATTAGACAATAGGTAATTGGCCAACGCTGTAATCATAATTATAAATGTACAATCTTTAAAACACTGCAAAACACCGATACAACATTGTAGAACACTGATAGCTCCATGAAGGGTAGGCTGCCTTTGGAACTGGCAACTATAATAACTCTCATTTTAATTATTGTCATGAATAAATTAATTAACATTGTAGGACATTTTTTGCAGCGCTTTCTAGCCCAAAGTATAGCTTGTGATATACAACTGGGAAACATACTTATATATTTCTAGATGCATACATAATATTATATATAGACACGAAAACTCCGAAACATTTGCGGATTACACAAATATTTTGTCCAGTCCGGGAATCAAACCCAGAATCTAAAATTGTCTATAGGAATAAAAATATTTTTGATTTTGATTTTAAAAACTTTGTAAAGTCAAATAATTTATTTAACTTAACAAAGTTTTTATGGGCGACCTTTATATTTACACATTGAATTTACATAGTTTGTTTGTAATAAATAAAATCAGAAACTATGGTGCCAATTTTAAGAATTCTTTCATTTGATATCTACATTCTTCATAGATAACAGGCTATACTGGAATTTCAAAAAATTTGGGCCTCCGTACGAAATCTCAAATAGGAAAACATGACGAAGCGGGTGAAGCTGTGGGCATCAGCTAGTACTAAATAAAGCTATAATAGTTGATAATGTCAGCACGAGGTCACCGTACTGAAATCACATTAAATTGCGCTGAAATGAAAATATGTAGGTTTTTACTAAAGGTCGCCGACTCTGCCGCCTACGTTCACTAATCTCACCTATTACTTTAAGTGCGAGACTCTTAATGAAGGGGTCGGATACAGTGGAGACAACCCAAAGGATTTCAAGATATCTATACTAATATTATACATACATACATATTTTCACACCTTTATCTCCGAAGGGATAGGCAGAGGCATACTGTACGCCCACATTTCATTTACCGTATGCATGTAAGTCCCACGTAACAGCCTGGTGAGCCTATTGTCGTGTGGAAATGATCGTTAAGTTTTCAACCAGGCTTAACGATTGCCATTTTACTGGCAACCGGGACCAACGGCTTAATGTGCCTTCCGAATCACGGAATCGCTCGCAAATGTAAATTCCACAAAGTGGTCACCCATCTAAGTACCACCAATAGCGAATGTTGCTTAACGCAGTGATAGTTTACAGAGCGCTTTTTAGCACTAATATTATAAAGTGGAAAGATTTGCAAGCTTGTTTTTAATGAATAGGCTCAGAAACTACTGAGCAGATTTAAAAAATTCTTACACCTATACAGTAACATAGGCTATATTAGATTTTCAAAAAGACTAGAGTTCCGTACGAAATTTTGCCACCTTGTGAAGCCGCAGCGTACCGCTAGTCTACTATAATTATGTTAAACTAATGAACTTGGGTATTCTTAATTGTGTTTAGGGTTGTTTGTTTATTCGTTGTCAAGTCTAAGGCTATAACTGAGTATATAACTTTCTGCTAAGGCCTTTTACTATAATTTTTACATGTTTTTTTACCTAATTAGTTTAAATGATAGGTTTAGGATAGTCAGAGTAGGCCGAGGCTTACATATTAAGACTAAATGAGAAGATTGCTCAATAACGGAAACGTCAATAGTACTCGGATACCCAGACGTGCATGTATAAAGCGATTGATGAATCTACAGGAAGCGAAAGAAGTATGCATCAATCGCGCTACCTGGTGACCTGTCCTCTCTAACTACCCCGTAGTAACCCCGTAACAGATACAGCGTGAAGATAGATAGATAGGTCATCATCCGAGCGTCTGTCCCAGTTGCGTCTCGCGACGCCCGGGGTCCGCTTTACTATATTTTCTCCTCCACTTCACTCGGTCGTCGGCATCCCCTGTAGAGAGGCCATTGGCTGGCATGTCATCACGTACGACGTCAAGCCAGCACTTCTTGGGTCTTCCCTCTTACCGGGACCCGGCGGGGCCGACATGGCCAGACATTTATTTCCCGCGTAGCCCAGCAGTTGCCGCAAGACGTGACCTATTATTACCGTATCTAATTAGTTTAATAAAGAAAGGAATAAAGGTATAATGTAACAAGATGCGCGCTTATAACGATACCATTGTTAACCTACTCCTTTGGTATGTCACTCAGATGGACTCGAATAGAGCTGGACGCCCTGGATAGAAAGGTTCGTACTCTGTTTACTGCATTCCAAATGCATCACCCACGTTCGTCTGTCATGAGGTTGTATATCCCGCGGAGGTCTAAGGGTCGAGGCTTCTTAAATGTTAAGACTCTCCACAACCGCGAGATATGCAACCCTAGAGAATATTTTCTGTCAGCGGACGTGAATATGCATCGGGATGTAGTAGCAGTAGACAATAGACTTACCCCGCTTAATCTGACTAAAAGAACTGGTGCAAACCTGTGATACTCACTACTGATGATCGCAAGGAGATATGGAAGAGCAAGGAGCTGCATGGACGATTTTTCCGGGCCCTGTATGGGGCCGACGTAGATATAACAGCATCTGTTTCCTGGCTACGGTTTGGTGACCTCTTTGGAGAAACTGAAGGTTTTGTCTGTGCAATTACACACGAAGTAGTAATGACGAATAACTATCGGAAGTATATTCTGAAGGATGGGACGATTGACATTTGTCGGGCATGTCATCGTCCGGGTGAATCTATTAGACATATTATTGTTGTTCTCGTCTTACTAACGGGGAGTATTTGCATAGACACAATCAAGTAGCCAGGATTGTCCGTCAGCAACTAGCTCTTACATATAAACTTGTGGAATTGGAGGTGCCCTATTACAGATATGTACCCAGCTCTTGAGAATGGTCGTATCACTTTGTACTGGGATCGATCTATCATTACTGACAGGACTATTGTTGCCAATAAACCTGATATAGTGGTTATAGATCGATTAGAGCGTCGCGCAATGATTGTTGATAGTGCCATCCCACATGACGAAAATCTCGTAAAAGCAGAAAAAGAGAAACAATTAAAATATTTGGACTTGGCTCACGAGGTTGTCGACATGTGGGATGTGGATTCGGCAATCATTGTCCCGATAGTCGTATCAGCACATGGGTTGATTGCCAAGAGCCTCGATCAATATCTTACGAGGCTTGCGTTAGGCAGCTGGGTCAAGGGCTTGATGCAGAAGGCAGTTCTCGATACGGCACGCATTGTGAGGAGGTTCCTGTCTCTGGAACCATAACCACCGGTTGCTTGGTCCCTGTACCCGATACCGGTGGGCTACTATTTTTTATATTTTTAAATGTATTTGTTTTTATAGATATATTTAAAAATTAAATTTATATGTTTGTATTGTAAATAAAGGAATAAAATAACCTCAATTTAACCTTCAAAAAACGTCATCGTTGGCATTACAGCAGTAACGCCGCCGGTTCCTAGAAACGTAAATTAAGCACAAAAGTAGCAAAATGTTGAATATTTTTTGAGTATTTTTTCAAGGCTAATGCACAACGTCTCTTACCACTGATAACATCATTGTGAATGAACTAAATTTAATTTTAAATATTTTATTAAAATATTTACGTTTTGTTTATCAATCACGCCTTATCCCCGAAGGGGTGGTAGAGGCATATTATACGCCCGCATTTCACTATGTGCATTCCAGTCCTACTTAATAGGTGGTGACGTAGACAGACGCAGGTTGTTGTAAATTTTCTAGCCGCTAACCTTGTTTTACTATCAAATTTATAGGTACAATATTTTTGATCTCTGTGTATCTAAGAATCAATGGGACTGCAAAGAGCTTACCACCTGATACGTGTGACAAAAATGCATACGGTGAAATGTGCATACGGTGAAATAAAGGCGTGACAATATGTATGTGTGTATATCTAAGAATCTCCCATTATTAAACACAAAAACAAGAAATATACGGAACGATCGTAAATTTTAATGCCTCACAGCCGTCACCCATCTGAGAACCAGCCATAGCGAAAGTTACTCAACACAGCACAAGTTCGGATCGTTTCGATTAAAAACACTTAGTTAACGGGGCCACGAGCCATTTTAAAGGACACAAATAACATTAAGACCAGTTCAATTAATGATTAAAAACAAACATAATCACTTTATGTTATTAGATACATTGTAGTTACATCAACGGCTAAATTTCCTCGTCTAAAGGCCGATTCACATCAGACGAGCGAATGCTCATTCTATCCTCTCTTCGTCAAATTTCATTAGTGTAAACAGTTCTAGTTCTATTTGAATACTTATCAAATAATTATAGATTTGTCACTTAAAATAATAGAAAAAAACTAACTAACTAACTAACTGTCTTTACGCTGTATCCCTGACGGGGTAGTCAGAAAGGACAGATCGCCAGATGCATACTTCGCGATCCATGCATACTTCTTTCGCTTCTTCAAGGTTCATCAATCGCTTCATACACGCACGTCTGGGTATCCGAGTACTATTGACCTTTCTGTGTTGAGCAATCTGCTCACGTGGTCTTCATATGTAAGTCTCGGCCTACCCTGCCTTCTTCTACCCTCTACTTTCGCACAATATATATTATATTCTTCGTCAATCGTTCTTCACTCATTCGTTGGACATGTCCAAACCAACGGAGCACGCCCTTTTCTAGCTTAACGCTGACACTTTCATTCAAACCTGCCATATTGCGTATCACTTCGTTACGTATTCGGTCGGCCAAAGTAACGCCGTACAATTTTCGAAGTGATCGCATCTCCACAGCATTCAATAAAATAATAGAAGCCAATCAAAATGCCAGATGTAAGTTGCATCGCCTTTTGAACACTACAAAAATACAACTTAGAAACAAGATATTATATCATGTAAATAAAACGAATGTAATTAATGGCGGTTAGAAAAGAGTGGCCATGAGTTTTATTGTCAGGTAGAGCCCGAGGAAGAGCTCAGGCTCTACGTATGGCTTTGCGAATCTGGCAGGATTCAGGACATTTACATGTAGGAGAAATAATCTTGGCGTTCATAAGTGTAATTTTGTGACCTTATTGAATAAAAAAAAACATTTCATTTGAGATGCATGGTAGAAAATTGAAAATCTACTGAAATGTAATGTTGAAGAAGCAATATCGTGCATAGTGGATCACTACCAACCACAGAATTGCTACTAATGAACAATGAGTAATTGAGCATTCGTTCGGCTGATCCAAACATCATCATCAACATGTGCAAGAATTCTAGTTCTTGAGCTATCGTTTCCACTTAAAGATAAAGAAAGAATGCTCTTGTTCGTTTGATCTAAACCCACCTTAACTGAAGTATAAATATCATGTACACAGATTAAAATTTATACTTTGATATTTGCAGTCGTAAAGTACATTGCGTTTTAACTAAAAAGAAATAAAAAAAATTTGACTCTTAAATTTCTGTGAATTTCTTAATAGATCCGGTAAATTTAACTTTATCAAAACTGTTTCTCTTTCAAGTAAGTGAAAGTAATTGTTTTTTAGATAAGATTGTTTTTATTTTTAAGTAGATGTCATGCCTCACGATTGACATTTTTCACAGTAATTTTGGGACGTCAGCGGTCCTAGGGCGTCGCGAGACGCAACTAGGACAGACGCTTGGTTGATGATGGTCTTAGGAACGTCAGCGGGCTAGGGATCGTAATCCATACAGCCTGAGAATACATAAAGGTGTTAAGCACAGAACAGAAAAAACAGTTTTTTCTGTTCTGTGGGTGTTGAGTGTGAAAGTATTTTCTACAATTATCATAACTGCTTGGTATGTCAAGTCCATTGTGTAAAAACCGCTCTTTTTGTTAAATTGTGGTTTTGACAATGCAAAAATAATAAAAGAGAAACATGAAAATTTTAACAAAATTATGTTATGGATATTTTTTTTGTAATTTGGCGTAATGAGATTAAATTTTTTATAATTTAAACGAAAATTAAAGTAATTTCTAGTTTTTTAAAGATTTAAGTTTTTTACTACTCAGGTTTTACCTATTGCCTTTCGAGTCTGGCAGTAAATTTAGAAGCAATAACTTATGTTAATAGGCGTTACTTTGTGACCTACACGAATAATAGTAATAATATTTTCATTTTCAATAAAAGTTTTTCTTCTTTCTATTAAAGAGATAGAATAACATGAAAAACAATTATTTGTTTAACAAAATGTTAGTTGTATACAATTTCTTCGCTTAGGTTATATACCTCAAATGTAAATAAGAAAATGTTTGTTTGCTAACTAACTAAGTAACTATCTTCACGTTGTATCCCTGACGGGGTAGTCAAAGAGGACAGATCGCCAGGCTTCGCGATCCATGCATACTTCTTTCGCTTCTTCGAGATTCATCAATCGCTTCATACACGCACGTCTGGGTATCCGAGTACTTTTGACTTTTCCGTTTTTGAGCAATCTGCTCACGTGGTCTTCATATGTAAGTCTCGGCCTACCCTGACTCCTTCTACCCTCTACTTTTGAACAATATATATTCTTCGTCAATCGTTCCTCACTCATTCGTTGGACGTGTCCAAACCAACGGAGCACGCCCTTTTCCAGCTTAACGCTGACACTTTCATTCAGACCTGCCATATTGCGTATCACTTCGTTACGTATTCGGTCGGCCAAAGTAACGCCGCACAATTTTCGATGTGATCGCATCTCCACAGCATTCAATTTACTTTCATGCATCTGCTGACATACCCAGGTTTCACTACAGTAAAGCCAAGGTTGGCACTAGCACTGCGTTATGAATCGCCATTCGTGCTTCTTTTACGATGCTTTGTCGCTTTACTAACTGGGACAAAGCACCGTTAACTTTGTTTCCGGCAGCTACTCGCCGTTCTATATCCGAATCACATCTTCCATCCGCGCTAAACATACTTCCTAAATACACAATTTCATTCACTTGCTCTAGACGTTCCTGGTTTACGTTTTATGTTTGTTTGCCGTTTATTTAACACTAGCAGATGCCCACAGCTTCGCCCGCTTGGTGCAATTTTTCGTACCAGTTTACTCCAGTATTATATAGTACGCTAGTATGTTATCCTTTATAGACCTGTATAAGATATATGTTTCCATCATACATTATTGAAATGAAACTTCTTTATCGACGTTGAGAAAAATTTAATAGTTGTAATAATAAAAAATCGTCACGTTTTTCGGTCACGCGCCATGTTGTTTTGAAGTGAAACTTCTTACTCATAAATGATACTTCTTTATCGACGTAATAGAAAAAAAATATAGCTGTAAAAAAATGACGTTAATAAGTTTCACTTCTTACCTGTTTACTTTAGTACACACATATCATTTGTTATGTCTCCAAAGGCTTAGACAGCGTTTTCGTTGAAAGGGCGGTATATTTTTTTCCGACACCTTCAACAAATATCGTTATTATTTTAGCCAATATATACTCAACAAATTATATACTAATACAATCTTCGAAAACTAATCTATCCATTGGAGAAAATTGCGCACACTTGAACTGAAATTTGACACAGTCAAAGTTTATATGAAGAAAAAGTATCTACAGCCATCACGACTACTTTTCACCGTGTGTTGTCCTGACCTACGTTATAGGTGGTGAGCCCATTGCCGTGTTGTTGTTACCAATAGACAGAAGCAGGTTGTGGCTACCTGCTGTTGAAATTTTTCAAGCTGCCTATTCGGCCTTCACCTTGGCTTATAATAAAGCATTGTTTTTGTATGGAATGTTATTTTGTTTTTAATTCGTATTTCCCTACTCCCTACCAGTAACTCTGTCAATCTGTCTGTGTACGCTTTCACCCCTATTTTTATATAAGAGGAGAGATTTGCTTACAGACTACCCACTGCTGGCAATGTAAATGCAAAAAGCAATGGGCTTGTGTGGGTGTCGCCCAGCACATGATCGTGGTGGTACTGGGAACACCCACTAAAACTCCTCGGCTATCTTTCTGCCCTCGTAGAGGTATTTTAGGACCTGTTAAACTCACTAAAACAACTCTGGACTGCCCGGCCTGGCCGGGGTACCGCGCCGGTGGAGGATTATCTGGGTATGCTCAGATAATCCCCAGACGAGGTGGCCTGTGCAATGATCAGTGCAGTTCACTCTTACGGCTGGGCAAGACCGGCGGTCAAAACCACCCGTCTTCTCCTGCTCACCTGTCAACGCCCTCTTCGCGCTCCTTCTCTGCAGTTTCCTTCGTCGTCATTACTTGCTCCCTATGCCTCTGCCCTGTCAAGTATAGCTTTCACTATACTTAGCAGCGCAAGTAATATCCCGCCGAGCGCCCCGTTTAGTACGTGATGGTCGTTTTGCCAGGCCGGGCATACAGCTATCGTGTGCTCGACTGTATCGTCAGGGGCGCCGCAGTGGTGACACATCGGTGTCTCCTCACGACGCGCAATACGGTGCAGGTAATGACCGAAACATCGGTCAAAACCTGTACCAAGCAGTAGGTGAGGCAGCCCACTTGGCAACTCACCCACTCCTCCAACACCGGACGAATTGCTTCGATCGTCCAATGGCCTGTCCACCGGTCCACCCCCATCCCCTGTGATTTTCACGAGTTGTGTATTATTGTATGTACAATCAGTACAAAAAATAAAAGTTAAACTTGAAAAAAAAAATCTAAAATTCAAAACAAATAATTCTAAAAATATTTGTAGAACATGTTTTTATGATGTTAGCTACCTAATCCTAGCAGGTTGCTGGTGTTTTACAAATGACCCTATATTTCCACAATTTCAGTCAGAAGATTGAAGATGTTCGTTGAAACTGTTGCTGTGTTATTCCTGGCTTTGTTAATATGGCTGTATATATCAGACGGGACGGACCCCCTGGATAAACTGCCAAGTCTACCAAAACTACCGATCATCGGAAATGCGCATCAAACGATGAGAGTACCAAGTGGTAAGTTAACCTTAAAATCCTACTATAACACGTGGTTCAATAAGTCCCGAGACTAAGTACTAAAACAAGGTTCTTTTTTATAAAATTATTTTTTATTCATCAACGTAGTCTCCTCCAAGAGCGATACAGTCCCTCCAACGCTTTTCTAACTTTTCTATCCCATGCGTGTAGAACGATTTGTCTTTGGCTTCAAAATAAGCCTCCGTTGCTGTGATAACTTCACTATTTGAGTCGAATTTCTTACCCTGGAGCATTTTTTTGAGATCTGCTAACAGCCAGTAATCGCTGGGGGCCAAGTCTAGCAAATAAGGGGGATGAGGAAGCAATTCAAAGCCCAATTCATTAATTTTGGCCATCGTTCTCACAGACTTGTGACAAGGCGCGTTGTCCTGGTGAAACACCATTTTCTTTTTGTTCATTTGAGGCCGTTTATCCGCAATTTCGTACTTCAATCGCTCCAATAAGCACATGTAATAGTCACTATTTATATTTTGCCCCTTTTCAAGGTAGTCGATGAAAAGTATTCCATGCGCATCCCAAAATATAGACGCCGGCCGATTTCTGAGTATTTGGCCGCTTTGGGCGGCTTTCATCACCCGCTCTCCACTCCGCTGACTGCCGATTGGGTTCCGGAGTAAAATCCATGATCCAAGAATCCAAAATCCAAATCCAAGAATCCATGTTTCATCCAGTGTCACATACCGACGTAAAAAGTCCTTTTTATTACGATTCATGTTCCTTTTGATCAGTTGTAGTCAGCTGAAATCTTCACTATCTCGGCTATCTCGCGCACTTTTATCTTCCGATCTTACATTACGATTTTGAGGAATTGGTTAACATTTTGTTGAGTCACTGCTTCATTTGGACGACCTGAGCGTTCCCCATCATTTGTGTCCATGCGACCGCGTTTGAGGTCGGCATACCACCGATAAATGGGTGCTTTAGAGGGAGCTGATCCCGCATAACATTTTATAAGCCATTGCTGTGCTTCAACGATATTTTTCCAATTAAAAAACAATGTTTTATTAACACGCGTAAATCGTTTTTTTCCATTGTATCGAAACTGACGAAGCGTAGCGTCACTTAAATGTCTGCATAATCAATATTTTAATATTCCATTTTTTTAAATTTGACACATGTCTTTTATAGAAGGCCAGTACTTTTTAAAAATCAAAAGAGTTTTTAATATTATACGCCATTTCCAAGTTAGTCTCGGGACTTATTGAACGATCTAGTACTAGCGGCACGGATGGCCGTTTTGACGTTTGTTCTTTCATGAAGTTTCGTATTAATTTTAATTACATTTTATTTGTAGAAATATGTGAATAGTCGACCGCATTAGAGGGTATTTATACTACGGTAGAAAACAGAGTACTTATGTAAAACAAGTAAAATATCATCACTATTGTAATATGTCAAAACGGCCATTATAGCGTGCCGCTAGTATAATATTATAAACGCGAAGGTTTGTAAGAATGGTTGGATGTTGTCAGTTTGTTACTCTTTTACGCAAAAACTACAGAATGGATTTTGATGAAATTATACAATAAGCTTACATATCAGAATAACATATAGGACTACAGACGGGGAGAAGTTCGTGTAGGAAACTAAAACGAGAAAACTGCAAAACGCGTGCGAAGCCGCGGGTGTCAACTATTATTTAATGAATAAATCTATTCCAAATTAAACCAATAAGACATATTGTTATAATTAAGTCTTCCAATAAAGCCATTTGAGTATTTTCCCGAATTCAAATTTGCGTACACCAAATAGAAAACTAATATAAACATTTTGAACGCTTAAACAAGTGAAATAGCTCATCAGTAAGATTGATAAAGATTAATTCTAAAGATAGCTGACATCCGTTAATCAGGGATTAAGCGTAAGAGAGATTCAACCGGCTTCTTGATTCTATGGATGTATTGCATGTCTTTTTGTGTAATAATACTTTAAAAAATACTTTATATTTAAAATTAGGGTCATACTACCACTACGATAGAACTAGAGATAAAACTGTCTTACTAGTATTATCATAAAGCTATTCAGCAGAACTGTTTGGGAAAGAATTATACTACTAGAATATACGAGCGAGTAGTATTTTATCGATATCGATAGGCAAAAACAGAATAACTAGGTATAGCCAATCCAGTATTGTCATCGCTTTCGCAATGTTGTTACGATTATGATATTATTTACACGTTGGTACAAGGTACGTTCATAGTTCGTTTCCAGACAATTTATGAAATTGCTCTTACAACGTAGTGATTAAGTAAGTACTCTGTGTAGGTACGATAATCGGCCTTATAATTGGATTGGATAGGAATTATCTATTACTGTGTAATGTAATGAGGAATAACTAAGCAGCTACTGACATTTCAAAATAATATTTGTTATTATTGTACATTGTAACATAATTGTATAATCTGCTCCGGCTCGCGTGAATCACGTCACCGCACACTGGCTTTTTTTAGTATCCGCAACCGGCGATTTTGTGACTAATGGCCGGTTTCAATAACTTCAGTTAAACATAGATCGCTAAACACACACAGGTAAACAGATAAACACACAGATAAACAGTTGAATTTTTAACTTTTTTGACAGATAGTTCAATGTCGTAGGTAAATATTTCTATCTATCTTTGGTTATTGTACCGATATACCGAGTGTAAAGGTACCGATGGTAACAATTTTGACATTATTTTAGACAATAGTTGACTGAGGAGGCGAGCTAAGCGAGCCGACGAAAGTCTCCCTTTTAACTCCACTGGTACGGGAAAAATGCTATTGATATCCGACCGTCCATCCGTCCATTCAGTCTACAGGTCACATTTTTCATCGGATTTGCATGCAACTTGGCATGGACAATGCAGGCAGGGGGTTTTTTGATCGGGGGGGAAATGGAGGTAGGGAAGGGGAAATGGTCCCAAGTGGTTGGCAAGAGCGCTCAAAACGTAAAGAAGCAATGTCGATTTTTTATTTAATAGACAAAGAAAAAAAAAAGTTTCTCAGAAGTCTACGGTTCACAGAACCACTAGTTAAAGATAGATAGGTTATTGAGACCGGCCGTAAGTCTGTGCTGCATCGCCTTTGGGCGACACGCTGACTTCCGGGTGCAGCTCGGTATTCCATGTCATGGCGACTGCTCGGATACTGTTGCGCTATTTCAAAAGTAATTCAGTTGCCGCTTCTAGCATTATTTAATTGTAAATTTTAATAAAGTGAAAAAAGACAGCTCTATTCGAGACGGGGATTGGACCCGTGACCTTTGCCTAACCAGGATAATGTTCTAGCCACTGAACTACCCGAACCGTATCGAAACAAGTTAAAATTCTACATCATATATTAATCGTCATTTAAGAGTTTTTTTTTTCGTGTGGAAATCCTCATAGATGCTATGCCGAACTCCTACCGACTAAAACCACACGCTACCCTTCCATCTGTCTATGGCCGGGAGTCCCAGGTAAGCCCTCGGAAGGATAGCCCCAGGGCTTCAGAGTCATTTAAGAGTATGACCTACATTTAAGAGTATTATTTAGGTGTGGAGTGGGGAGGTCTCGGTCGCTGCATTTGGCTTCTAATAAGCTACAAGTCGTCGGTTCCCTATACTAAAAGAAACTAGTATGTGGAGGCCCTAAGATAAAAAGCTGGAAAAGCTTACTTTGTGAAGTGTTAAGTAAGGTTAGATTAATGTTGTTTACTAAAATGTGACGTATACAGTAGACACCAGCTTTATTCCTTCCTCAATGACACCAGCCATATTAAGTTGTTAATTGTCTTCGCCCATCTTGAGCAGGCAAGGGAAACTCAGTCCATACAGCCTTGTCTTTAGTTTATATTCTTTAGTTATTTAGTAATAATTGTCTTCGCTTTACACTTGGAACCAGAAGTTTGTAGAAATGTATTAAAAATAGAACTAATGTGGCTTGCGGCGCCGGTAACTTGGAAGTGAATTAAGAGAAACGAGTTTTAATTAACCGCTTCGTTAGGTAGGTAATTATAAATTAAATCTATACTAATATTATAAAGAGAAAAGATATGTAAGTTTTTTTTGTAATGAATAGGCTCAGAATTACTGGGTCTGTTTTAAAAATTGTTTCACTATTACAGTAGGTAACACAGGTTTATTAGATTTTCAAAAGTATAGGGTTCCGTACGAAATCACGAATAGGAAAACTTCACAACGCGGGCGAAGCTGCGGGCTTCAACTAGTTTGTATATAAAGCTGTAATGCGCCGTAGCCCTACATAAAACCACAGTATAAAGAGTAAACCTATCAGTAGCGTTACGCCTTTGAAGTTGACAAAAATGCCGACAACGTCTAGACAGTGATGCTTGTAGGGTTGTCACAAGTATACAAGGCTGATGTTATTTATAATGTACTAGCTGTCCCGCCCGTCTTCGCCCGTGACATACTTCGAACCCCGTGGCACCCATTTAATCCCGTTGTTTAATAATTTCACAATAATGTATGAACATTTTCCAAATTCATTGATTACTTCTCCGCTCTCCAGTACTTAGGTACCTACCTACCCGCACGGCCCGGTCGAATTAAATTAATTTATTTGCGCCTAATTTAGAATTTGCGATAACTCGTAAGATATTCGGACAAAATAATCTTCATGAAATGCTGAAGCCAACTAACGTAGTAAAAATGATAAGGATTAATAGCATATTTGTGTAAATAGCCTTCAAATTACCGCTTAATAATTGCTGTTTTTAAAGTATTAAAATGGATATAGTATGTTATTCTTAAGAGATAGACATATGTCGTCGCGGACTTTTTTGTAGATCTTTATTAGATACACAATTGCACTAGACATTATTTTGTTATATCTCAAAGGGTTTAGGCTCCGGTTTAGGAAAGCTCCCAGACGGCTTATTTTTTCCGACATCCCCAACAAATATCGTTATAATTTGGTCAATATATACAAAAACTCAACAAATTATACATAAAAACCTTCTATGAGAATCACTCTAACTATTAAAAAAACCCGTATCGTAATCCGTTGTGTAGTTTTAAAGATATAAGCATACATAGGGACAGACAGCGAAAAGCGACTTTGTTTTATAATATGTAGTGATTTATTAACTCGTACTCGCAATCAACTATCAACATTATAATATAATATCTTAATCTTAATAATATTATAAATTTGAATGTTTGTAGAGATGTTTGTTACTCTTTCACGTAAAAACTACTGAATAGATTTTAATGAAACTTTACAATAATATAGCTTATACATCGGAATAACACATATACTTTTTATTCCGGGAACAAGTTCTTATGGGAAACGGGAACGGAAAAACTTCTCTACGCGGGCGAAACCGCGGGCGTCAACTAGTATGTATATATAATAAATCAATAATATAAATACCGGTTTAAAAAAAGGATCTGAGATTTCACCAATTGCCGCACACGGAAGTAAATAAGGTTCATTTCATGTCGAATCGATAGTTTTTTTTATGAGAAAGCGTTTACGAAATGGCTGCCGCGTAGTAGATATAAAATTATGGGGTTTCTAGCAATCAATATGGCCGCCTAACTATTCTTATAAAATTTCATGTTGGGTATCGTATAAAGGGTTTTTTGGTATGATGAGTACGAATTTAGTGTTAATTTTGCAATCCAATATGGCCACCGTGTCGTTATTAATAAAACCAAGGGAATGAGAATTGACGATGAGAACTAGGGATGAGAAATGGGAATCCCCAGCTTCCGGGGATGGGAACTGGGAATTCAAACAAGGGTGAGCTGACATATGTAATCTCATATTATTATGTTTCTTCTTTTCACGGGTATCTTCTTTTTTTTTATGAAGTTACCCGGGCTTTTGGTAGGCGTACATGGGGACATACTGGTCCAACACGCAGAGGCCCGTTGAGAATTTTAATCTAAAAGGAAATGGGACCCCCACTGCAGACAGTCCACGCCCGCCTTATGTAGAAGAACGATAATGGACCACCTCCAATGGGAGTTAAACTATTGTAAAATATGCTAACTAAGAAATGGGCTATTGGGTTGGGGGTTTGATGAACTAGGTGATTATAACTATGGATAAAGGCGGCGTCTGCCATTTTATATCTGATTATCCTAATTTTGGCAGACGGTGACTCGCCAACTCACTAGATGGGCCCTATACAATCGCCATAGGCATGATAAGCCTGTAAGGCGACAGTAGGCAACACCGGTGTGAGCGGCTTGGGGAGTCGAGCGGTGCGGCGCCGGTTTCACCATCGCGGGTCTGACCCGGAGCGGGCTTCCCCGTAGTTATGCCCTTGAAAATGACACTTCCTCCCCCGAGCATGTAGTTCTGGCTCCCTCCCTCTGACCGGCCAATTAAGGCAAGCCAGAATTGAGATTTGCTGCACTCCCGGGAATAGCACTCTCATTGCTCTCCCGTTAGCCCATTAAATGCTAACCGATGCCGAAGGGCAACAAAACTCTGAGAAATAGGGACCGATGTGTACTCACGCCCATTCAGCTCGCCACAAGCTGCCCTGCGGATGTGAGCTTTTCAATAACTTTCTGATACATTTTTTTGTTGATATCAGAAAGTGGATAACTCAAAAAGGCAATCTACTATACCCTCATAGGGTTGCGTTAATCCTATAAAAGATTACGACTGTTCTCGAGGGGTATATTATTATTATTATTATAATTAATTTGTTCAATTAGTCTCCGCCCCGTTGAGAACTCTAAGAAAAAAAAAACCAAATTATATTTTTACGAATTTTTAATAATTTTTAATTTAAAAATTTATAATAATTATATAGATACGAAGTTCGCCGGCTATATTAGGTATATTTTCGGTTTTTGACTAACTGGACTTAATGCTACTGTTGTTTTCAACAAAAAAATATTGGTTACGCTTTGAACAAGTTTAAATATTAATAGCGAACATGGACAAAAAGCAAAAGCATACGGTGAAAAGTATTGTACGCCTCTGCCTACCCCTTCGGGGATAAAGGCGTGAAAGTATGTTACTCGTATGTTACGAGTATGTTATTAATAGCGAACATTGAATTAATAGTCCTGAGTTTAGCTTATCACTGCTCGCTTTACAAACAAGTGTTTGAAGATAATTGTTGCTTAGGAAGTAAATACAAAATAAAAATACAGTTAATTATTTAAGACTTGTCAGAAGTTGTCATGATCATGAGATCGAAGCTTCTCCACTCAATACTTTGAGTCTAAACATTTTCTTAGAGCATGAAATTAAATACCTATATTAATATTAGGGCTTCTGTCGAGACACTCATGGGATTTTGTAGGTTGAACCCACTATTAAGTACGTTGTCTGGTGTGGCGTTACAACCGGCGATCCTGAAAGCAATTGCCAAAAAATCCAGCTCAGATTATTAGCCCTGTCAATTGCAGGAGCAATAGGGATAAGACTAATACTCTGAGCGGCTTGGCTTGGCATGGCTTGGCTTGGCATGGCTTGGCCAGTGACTTGGGTTGGCTTGGCAAAAGCTCGGCAATGGCTCGGCTTGGCAATGGCTTGGCTTGGCAAATGGCTTGGAATGCTTATAATAAGCATGCCACGCTATTGCCAAGCCGTTTCCAAGATTTAATATATAATATATTAAAGCTTGGAAACGGCTTGGCAATGGCTTGGCAATGGCTTGGCAATAGCTTGGCTTGGCAAAAAGTAATTGGCATTACCATTCATTACGCATATATGTTGTTTGTTCGTGTTTTATTTCTGTTCGCAAACCGAATTACCTATAATAAAACTAACTATCTTCACGCTGTATCCCTGACGGGGTAGTCAGAGAGGACAGTTCGCCAGGCATCGCGATCCATGCATACTTCTTTCGCTTCCTGTAGATTCATTAATCGCTTCATACATGCACGTCTGGGTATCCGAGTACTTTTGACTCTTCCGTTCTTAAGCAATCCGCTCACGTGGTCTTCATAAGTAAGTCTCGGTCTACCTTGACTCCTTCTGCCCTCTACTTTCGCACAATATATATTCTTCGTCAATCGTTCCTCACTCATTCGTTGAACGTATCCAAACCAACGGAGCACGCCCTTTTCCAGCTTAACGCTGACACTTTCACTCAAACCTGCCATATTGCATATCACTTCGTTGCGCTTTCGGTCGGCCAAGGTTACGCCGCACAATTTTCGAAGTGATCGCATCTCCACAGCATTCAGCTTACTTTTATGCATCATCTGACATACCCAGGTTTCGCTGCCGTAAAGAAACGTTGGCACTAGCACTGCGTTATGAATCGCGAGTCGTGCTTCTTTTACGATGCTTTGTCGCTTTACTAATTGGGACAAAGCACCGTTAAGCTTCCGGCAGTTACTCGCCGTTCTACATCCGAATCACATCTTCCAACCGCGCTAAACATACTCCCTAAATACACAATTTCATTCACTTGCTCTAGACATTCCTGATTTACCCAAATCTCGCACTTAGTTCTTACGTATTCTCTTTCAAATACCAGAACCTTAGTTTTACTTGCATTCAAGCGAAGACCCTTTCTTTCACTCTCCTCTTTCATATTGGTGACTAATGCCTGAAGCTTGGGTTCTGATGAGGCCATTAGCACCGCATCATCAGCGTTCAACAGACAATTTACTGTTAAGTCACCCAAATTCACACCCATATCACAATCTTTCAACTTCTGCAGGCAACTATCCAGATACACTATGAACAGCCAGGCAGACATGACACAACCCTGTTTGACGCCTGTACAGACGTCGAAAAGAGGCGTCACATCCCCCCCTACTCGCACGCAAGCCTTACAGTCCCTGTATAGCGACTGTATTGCCCGCAGTAGCGAGCCATCCACACCATATCCGGGCAGCAAGTCCCACAGAGTTTCTCTCACAACGTTATCAAATGCTTTCTCTAGATCCACAAAAGCGCAGAAAACCTTCTGGCTGACAGCCAGAAACTTCTCCGCGATCATGCGGAGAGAAAACACTTGATCCATGCGACCTCTTCCACGTCGGAATACGCATTGAGCCTCCCACAAATACCTTTCAGACTTTTCTTGCATTCTTGCCGTTATAACCTTTGCATACACCTTACTAGCTAAGCTGACCAAGCTGATCGCTCTGTAGCTGGAGCAGTTTAGGCGAGAGCCTTTCCCTTTATAGACCTTTTGCAGTTTGTATCTCTCTTTCATATTCAAATCATTCCGCGAGGCTAAGTAGTCCAACCATGCTTTCTTCTTCATTCGTACGGCTTCTTTCACTTCATCATTCCACCATGCATCGCACTTATTACTACTGCCTCTTTTTGTCTCTCCACACACTTCCACAGCGGCATTTACCATACTATCCCTAAGGTTCTGCCATACACATTCCGCACTCTCACTACTAACATTGACGTCGCCAAGCTTTTCGGCTACCCTTTCTTTATATTTATCCCTAATGGATGCATCCTGCAGCTTCCAGCTTTTGATGCTATAAGTCGGCTCAGGTTCAGGACACTTGACACGATGACGCCAACCCGCGAGCAGACCCCTAATCCTAATTATGACTAGGTAGTGGTCTGATCCCAGCTCAGCGCCACGATAAACCCTTGTGTCCATCACCTGTTTACGGAGCCGACTATCCATTAGGAATAGATCTATCACGCTTCTCTTTGACTTACATCTCCTCGTATACATTTGAATTTGTTTGTGGTTGAACATTGTGTTCGCCACAAACAAATCCTTTTCCTTACAAAATGCCAGTATAAGCTTGCCAGCGTCATTCACCCTTTTGTCCCCATACTTACCGAGTGCCGACTCAAATCCATCGCGAGCGGTACCCACCCATTCATTTAAGTCTCCACACACTATAAGTCTTTCACTACCTTCTATCACATTAAGAGCTTCTCTCATACTCTCCCAGAAGTCCTTTAGCTCAATCGCGCTCGACGAAGACACTGGTGCGTAAGCAGCCACCAGGAAAAGTTTCGTCAAGCCGAGCTTTAAACGGATCCAGAGGACTCTAGGACCAACCAATTTATACTCATACATACCGGAGACCAATCGCGAGGACAACAAAATCCCAAACCCCTGGCTGTCATGCTCGCTCTCTGGTACTCCAGACCATAGCGCGAGCATCCCACCCGGGAGCTCCAAGACTTCGCTGCCCTTGCGCTTGGTCTCTGTCAGGCAGACAGCATCTAATTTTCTCTCTTTCATTACATCCATTAACTCATTCATCTTATCTGCCATTCCTCCCCTAACATTCCACGCAGCTACCCTGCACGCCGTCCTCCACTTCCCGCCGTGTCGGGCCGCGCGTGTAGGGTGGCGGTTCCCTACGCCGCTCTGGCACACACTTTTCGCACCAGCGGGGACGAACTGGTGCGCGTCGCCTCGGGGGCACGCCCTAACATGGTTCGCCTCTGTGGCACTCGTGTTGGAGTAGAATTGCAGCCCTGGCTGGCAGGGATGGCGACGGGCACGCTTCTACTCTTCATCCCCATATTTATTACTATATACCTATAATATGTAATACTAAGGAAAGCCTGTTATTAGCCATACTTTTAAGGTACATACTGTCTAGATTTACATTTGTATCGCCGTTGGTTTTCACAATAAATAAATATTTGTTTTACAGATGAACTATTGGATTATGTTGTGGGACACACTAAATTGTACGGCGACAGATACATTTATAAATTAATGAGGTACAGGTTACTGCAACTGACCCGTCCTTCTGATATTCAGGTTGGTGCCTCTACTATATTTTCTAAAAAATATTTTTATGACAGAGCAAGAATCAGTGGCATCATCATTTACTCTTACGATTACACTAATTCCTACAAGCGCCTTTATCCCCGAATGGGTAGTCAGACGCATACTATACATTTCACTGTGTGCATTTTTTCCTACGTAACAGGTGGAGAGCCCATTGCCGTGTTGAAAAGGACAGGCGCAGGCAGTGGCGGCTGCAGTTGAAATTTCTCAAGCCACTCATAAGGCCTTCAACTGCGCTTTACGACTACCATTTTACTGGCAACCGGCTTAACATGCCTTTTACGATTTTATTTAAAACAAATATTATAGGGGATAGGGGATGAAGAGTAGAAGCGTGCACGTCGCCATCCCTGCCAGCTACGGCTGCAATTCTACTCCAACACGAGTGCCACCAGGGCGAATGATGCTAGGGCGTGCCCCCGAGGCGACGCGCACCAGATCGTCCCCGCTGGTGCGAAAAGTGTGTGCCAGAGCGGCGTAGGGGACCGCCACCCTACACGCGTAGCCCGACACAGCGGGAAGTGGAGGACGGAGTGCAGGGTAGCTGCGTGGAATGTTAGAGGAGGAATGGCAGATAAGATGAATGAGTTGATGGATGTTATGAATGAGAGAAAGTTAGATGTAGTGTGCTTGACAGAGACCAAGCGCAAGGGCAGCGAAGTCGTGGAGCTCCCGGGTGGGGTGCTCGCGCTATGGTCTGGAGTACCAGAGAGCGAGCATGGCAGTCGGGGGGTTGGAATTTTGTTGTCCTCACAATTGGCCTCCGGTATGTATGAGTATAAACTGGTAGGTCCTAGAATCCTCTGGATCCGTCTAAAACTTGGTTTGACGAAGATTCTCCTGGTAGCTGCTTACGCGCCAGTATCTTCGTCAAACGCGAGTGAGCTAGAGGACTTCTGGGAGAGTATGAGAGAAGCTCTAAATGTGATAGAAGGAAATGAAAATTGTATACCGTTGGTACCGCTCGCGATGGTTTTGAGTCGGTACTCGGGAAGTATGGGGATAAAAGGGTGAATGACGCTGGCAAGCTTATACTGGCATTTTGTAAGGAAAAGGATTTGTTTGTGGCGAACACAATGTTCAACCACAAACAAATTCATATGTATACGAGGAGATGTATGTCAAAGAGAAGCATGATAGATCTATTCCTAATGGATAGTCGGCTCCGTAAACAGGTGATGGACACAAGGGTTTATCGAGGCGCTGAACTAGGATCAGACCACTACCTAGTAATAACTAGGATAAGGGGTCTGTTCGCGGGTTGGCGTCATCGTACCGAGTGTCCTGAACCTGAGCCGACTCATAGCATCAAAAGCTGGAAGCTGCAGGATGCATCCATTAGGGATAAATATAAAGAAAGGGTAGCCGAAAAGCTTGACGACGTCAATGTTAGTAGTGAGAATGTGGAAAGTGTATGGCAGAACCTTAGGGATAGTATGGTAAATGCCGCTGTGGAAGTGTGTGGAGAAACGAGAAGAGGCAGTAGTAATAAGCGTGACGCATGGTGGAATGAGGAAGTGAAAGAAGCAGTTCGAATGAAGAAGAAAGCCTGGTTAGACTACTTAGCCTCGCGGAATGATTTTAATATGAAAGAGAGATACAAGCTGCAAAAAGTTAACACGAAGCTGCAAAAAGTTAAACTGATAGAAGAAGCTCGTGAAAGGTGATAAAAGACAGAATGAAAGCGGATAAAAGGTTGTCGTCCAATTTCCGGGATAATGCCAGGCTCTTCTGGAAAGAGGTAGGCAAGACCCGGAGTTGTTCGGCAATCTGCAGTATGAAAAAAGTGCTGAGTGTTAACAATGACGTCCTAACAGACCAAACTGACGTCCTGCAGAGATGGAGTGAATATTATGGAAAGATGTATGCAAGAAAAGATAGAGATGCCACCTCGGGAAGTGGAGCTCACTTCGATGCTCCGGATCCCGATGTCATTAAAGTCATTAGTATGAAAGAAATTGAACAAGCGATAAGAAGTATGAAATGTGGTAAGGCTGAGGGAAAAGACAGAGTTACTGCTGAGATGATCAAGTACGGTGGGTCGCGCGTCTGGGACACTCTGTCTGTTATGCAACTTGTGCTGGCGGACGGGTGAGGTCCCAGATGATTGGCGAATAGCAGTTGTAGTAACTATTTACAAAGGGAAAGGCTCACGCCTAAACTGCTCCAGCTACAGGGCGATCAGCTTGGTCAGCTTAGCTAGTAAGGTGTATGCAAAGGTTATAACGGCAAGAATGCAAGAAAAGTCTGAAAGGTATTTATGGGAGGCTCAATGCGGATTCCGACGTGGAAGAGGTTGCATGGATCAAGTGTTTTCTCTCCGCATGATCGCGGAGAAGTTTCTGGCTATTAGCCAGAGGGTTTTCTGCGCTTTTGTGGATCTGGATAAAGCATTTGATAACGTTGTGAGGGAAACTCTGTGGGATTTGCTGCCCGGATATGGTGTGGACGGCTCGCTGCTGCGGGCAATACAGTCGCTTTATAAGGACTGTAAGGCTTGCGTGCGAGTAGGGGGGGATGTGTCACCTCTTTTTGATGTCTGTACAGGCGTCAAACAGGGTTGTGTCATGTCCGCCTGGCTGTTCATAGTGTATCTGGACAGTTGCCTGCAGAAGTTGAAAAATTGTGATATGGGAGTGAATTTGGGTGACTTTTTAGTAAACTGTCTGCTGTACGCTGATGATGCGGTGCTCATGGCCTCATCAGAAGCCGACTTTCAGGCATTAGTCGCTAATATGAAAGAGGAGTGTGAAAGTAAAGGTCTTCGCTTGAATGCAAGAAGACTAAGGTTCTAGTATTTGAAAGAGATGACGTAAGAACTAAATGCGAGATTAGGGTAAACCAGGAACGTCTAGAGCAAGTGAATGAAATTGTGTATTTAGGGAGTATGTTTAGCATGGATGGAAGATGTGATTCGGATGTAGAACGGCGAGTAGCTGCCGGAAACAGAGTTAACGGTGCTTTGTCCCAATTAGTAAAGCGACAAAGCATCGTAAAAGAAGCACGACTGCCGATTCATAACGCAGTGCTAGTGCCAACTTTGCTTTACGGTAGCGAAACCTGGGTATGTCAGCAGATGCATGAAAGTAAATTGAATGCTGTGGAGATGCGATCACTTCGAAAATTGTGCGGCGTTACCTTGGCCGACCGAATACGTAACGAAGTGATACGCAATATGGCAGGTTTGAATAAAAGTGTCAGCGTTAAGCTGGAAAAGGGCGTCCTCCGTTGGTTTGGACACGTCCAACGAATGAGTGAGGAACGATTGACGAAGAATATATATTGTGCGAAAGCAGAAGGTAGAAGAGGTCAGGGTAGGCCGAGACTCACATATGAAGACCACGTGAGCAGATTGCTCAAAAACGGAAAGGTCAAAAGTACTCGGATACCCAGACGTGCGTGTATGAAGCGATTGATGAATCTCGAAAAAGCGAAAGAAGTATGCATGGATCGCGAAGCCTGGCGATCTGTCCTCTCTGACTACCCCGTCAGGGATACAGCGTGAAGATAGATAGTTAGTTAGTTAGTTAAATATTAATTGGAAATTGGCACGCAGTATTATATTATTATTGTCTCTATTAGGGCACAAGCGAGAGAGCGACTTTTTTGTCGTGACTTATTATTGTGATTAGTAAATACTCGAGTTATTTAATCTGCTCCATACAAACGAAGTTAGTTTTACGATATCGCCTTATGAGCATTAGAAACCAAAACATCGATTAAAAGAAAAAAGGAGTGCATCCCTACTTTTGACCATAGGTAGCGCTCTAACTGAACTCATACCGCCGGCAGTTCTTTGATAGCGCGCGGCGATTTTGTTGTCGGCATCGTCAAAGGCGGGATACTGCAAGATCAAAAGGTCAGCTTACACCTGCCGGTGCGGCGGCTCCTTTTGATATCACATAAACTCGTCACCGCATGTCAAAAAAGGTGTCGACAGTTTTTAAAAAAATGCAGTATTTTAAGGAAATTTAGGTAATTTTGAAACTAAAAACAAGCATTTAAAAAATTGTTAACTATTTTATACTTATAAAGAATATGCGTTTTAATTATTTTTGGTTATGTTGTTGAAGTGCCTACTTTCGGGTCGGACAAGGTTTTCGTATATAGGTAAATATTAACAAATTATAAATTGTAAAAATAAGTTGATGAAATAATTAGATTGAGGGAAAGTAATTTTTCGCCAATAATCCACTTTTTGTGCCTTCAGACCATTCATTTCAGACCAAATTCATCAAAATCCGTAGAGACGTTAGGCCTATAGACGGAAAAAACTACACACATACATACTCGCATAAAATATTACCCTCGCTTACTGATGTATCGTGTATACTCGTTAATCATGATAAACGGTATACTCGTTAATCATGATAAACGAAAAAATCTATTGGACTACCCCAAGGAAGTACGTTAGGTCCCAATATCGATAAATAATGTCTGTATACTGTTATTAACTAAAGGGCTTACTTACGTTGTTGAATCAGAAGACCGAATTTTTATATTATTATACATGACGGTTTAAAGCACATAAACTATTACACAAAAGTATAAATTCAAAATCGCTAATTTAGCTGAGTCCGAGACTACCAGGATTTTAATTGGTCGTGCTAATTAGTGTCTAGCACATAAAACCTTTTAGCCTTTTTGTTACCACCTCACTAACAAGGCAACGGGTTCAAAATTTCTTCCAAATTGAACATCTAAAATAGACATATTTTATTAAATTTAATCGGCCCTTAAGACCCACCCCAGTTCCGTGCTTCGGAAGCCACGTTAAGCCGTTGGTCCCGGTTGCCAATAAAATGGCAGTCGTTAAGCCAAGTTGAAGGCCTTATGGGCGGCTTAAAAAATTTCAACAGCAGGTCGCCGCAGCCTGCGCCTGTCCATTTCAACACGGCAATGAGCTCACCACCTGTTATGTGTGACAAAAATGCATACGGTGAAATGTGGGCGTTTAATATTGGCTCACCACCTATTACGTGGGACAGGAATACACATGATGAAAAGTGGGCATATAATATATATGCCTCTGCCACCCCTTCGGGGATAAGGCGTGATAGATAAATTAATATGCCTCTGCCTACCCCTTCGGGGATAAAGGCGTGACAATATGTATGTATGTATTTTAAATATGCCTAATTTACTCAGGTGGTGTTATTTCACTCTAAAAATATATCCAAGAGCTTACCTTATGAATTTGTAAGGGACTGGCTAGGTAGCGGTTTGCTGACTAATACAGGTGAGTGTGAAAATGTCTCAATCACTCTCACTTTTCACAATGCTCATCGTATCATTTGTATTTATCCTCTAAGCAACTTTCTTCAGGTCATCGGCCAACCTGGTTATGGTACGTTCTTATTGTTTATGGAATATAAACTTTATATACCTATGATTGACGCCTGTACAGTCCTCAAAAAGACGTGACACATCTACCTCCCCCCCCCCCCCCCTCCCCCAAGCCTTACAGTTCCTATAAAGCGACTGTATTGCCCGCAGTAGCGAGCCGTCCACACCATAAATCACAAACTTAAATCATTTTATCATATTTGAATTCTTCAAAAACAAATGTAAATCCCCAGGTGAAGATTGGCACAAGCGTCGTAAGATCCTGACGCCTGCCTTTCACTTCAATATCTTGAAGAACTTTGCCAGTATAATGGAAGAAAAGAGTGGAGACCTCATTAACTTACTGAGAGATAAGAAGGGTGTTGATTTAGATGTGATGCCAATAATCAGTGATTATACTTTATTTGTAATATGTGGTAAATATTGTTAATTTAAATTCTATATTTCTTTTACTAAATCTAAATTAACAGTACTATTTACGTTAGCATGTCTTTCTGACACAGAAACAGCAATGGGTACAAAACTTGATAAAGACAAATCAACTGCCGCGGTCGAATATAAAAAGACTATTGAAAAGATTGGTTTAGTCGTAATAAATCGGCTGCCCAAGATTTGGCTATGGTCTAATTTCATATTTAAAAATACATCTGAAGGGAAAGAATTCTTCAAGTGGATTGAAATTCTACATTCTTTTGCTGAATTTGTCATTAAAGAAAGAAAAGCTCGCAGAATAGAAGGTGATATTGTGAAATTGACAGCTAATCAAGATTTAGGTACAAAAAGGAAACTCGCAATGTTAGATCTCTTGCTTGACGCTAAAGCTAAGGGTGAAATTGATATTGCTGGAATCAAAGATGAAGTTAATACGTTCATGTTTGAGGTAAATCCATCATTAATTATTATGTCACATCTCGATTTTTTAACAATTCCGACTTTTTTTTCTAAAACATTGTATTGCTTGTATTTTCACCAACCTGAATTCCTTTTTCTACAAAGTTTTTAGCTGTATTTTGCTTCATACCATAAAAGAAGACAATTGCACAGAAAAGTAATAGTACTACGTAGAGAAGTGTCACTCCCTAACAAAAGTCAGCTTTAGGTATAAAACATACCTAGACTCGCCGCCTGCAAGCTAAATTGAAACTTGACGTTGAGTTTTCTTTGCGCGCCAGATAAGAGTTTTATGACCGAGCTGCGAAGTCCGCGAGGGGTTGATGAATTTCAACGATTACGATTATTTTTCTGCTTTTGGTGGAATTTGCGAAACAGTGGTTACCACCAAGGTATAAGATCCCTTATAGATCTTATACATTCCGAGACTACCAGGACTTTAATTAAAAAACTAATAATAGCTAGACACTAATTAGCACGAATTAGTGTCTAGCACGTAACACCTTTTAGCCTTTTTGTTACCACCTCACTAAAAAGGCAACAGGTTCAAATTTTTTTCCAAATTTAACATCTAAAATAGACACATTTTATTTTTTTAATTTATTCGACCCTTAAGACCCACCGCATTTCCGTGCTTCGGAAGGCACGTTAAGCCGTTGGTCCCGGTTGCCAATAAAATGGCAGTCGTTAAGCCAAGTTGAAGGCATTATGGGCGGCTTAAAAAATTTCAACAGCGGGTCGCCACAGCCTGCTCTTGTCCATTTCAACACGGCAATGGGCTCACCACCTGTTTCGTGGGACAAAAATGCATACGGTGAAATGTGGGCGTTTAATATGCCTCTGCCTACCCCTTCGGTAATAAAGGCGTGACAAAATGTATATATGTATGTATGTATAGATCTTATACCTTGGTTTGTTAGTATTATCAGTATGGTTTGTACATATTCTGTATATAAACATTAGTATTGTAATTATAAGTACAAAAATAATGCCATACGATAATGATTGTAAATCAAGTCAGGTTTCTTCAGCCGTCTTTTTTTTAACCGTACTACTGGTACGAGTAGTACAACGGGCAATAAAAATAAATTCACCTATAAAATAAAAATCTAAAGTATCTGTTACCTCAATTTCTTTAATATCTTTAAATTGCGGAACGGTTATTATGAAAGTTCTTTTTCTAGGGGCATGATACAACAGCGAATGCAATCGCCTTTGGTTTGATGCTATTGGCAGACCACGAAGAGATTCAGGTACGATATGTTTTCATTTTTAATCACAATTTCAATCAATTCCTTTATGTTTCATGTTAAAAAGTCCTACACACTAATACTTCAGTGCTCTCTTATAACACTGCTACCTCTAACTGTTTGACTGCCTCGGTGGCGCAGTGGTAGTGTATGCTACTGCCGCGTTGAGGTACCGGGGTCAATTTTCGGATCGGAACCAATATTTACGTGATCCTCAATCGTATTGCTGGTTTCAGAGTTCGGGTATTTTTTATGTATAATGTGTATGTATTAAGAAATATATATGAATGGTATGTTTATCAGTTGTCTAGATCCCACGGTACGAGTATAAGCTTATTGCTTAATTTGGGCTAGATTGCGCTTTGTAAAAAGTGTCCCACAATATTTATTATTATTATTATTATTATTTATTAACTACACGATTAAAGTTTTCCAATCTTTTAATCTTGTACCCTTGCTATAGGAAATTAAGGTGGTAAAAAATTACCATTGGTATGTTTTAGGATCGTATATTCTGGGAAATTCAAGATATATTGAATAATACTGATCGGTTTCCTTCTTTATCCGATCTGGTTGATATGAAGTACATGGAGGCTGCTATCAAGGAGACTCTCAGACTTTATCCCTCTGTCCCATTTATAGGTCGCATGATCGAGGAAGATTTTATGCTTGGTAAGAAAAATTTAACACAAATACTCAGCTAGAGACGACATTCGTAAGAGATTTAAATACATCATAAATCATAACTTTATATTATATAGTAATATAATATAAAGTTATGATAACGTATAAAACAATCATTACTGATTAGTAGGCTTGTAGCAAATTTTCGTCTTCTATTAGTATCAAATCGAAATATTTTCCAAGACTTTTTTTAAAAGTGTTTACAATATTTTGATAACTTTGCACATTACCGTATTTGCTAGACAAATAAACATTTTTTTTAAATTGAGTGTTAGAGTTGTGGTGGTGGTTAGAGCTAAAGATAATCTGAGATAAGTCGGGCCTAATGGATGCTCTCGGACTTTTCTCAATCTAAATATGCGGTGGTGGTGTCGGAGCATGTCGGAGGTATATGTGGTAAGTTGAGTGAGGTGTAATACGAGAGGGACGGTGGAGATTAGGAAGAGTGTAGGGAGTCGTAAGGTGTGTGGCATGACTGTGTGAGGGGTTGTCTTGTTTTTAAGCATAAAAATAATGTTTATTTTTGTTTAAAAGGTGTTAAATAAAAATATCCATCACGCCTTATCCCCGAAGGGGTGGCAGAGGCATATTATATGCCCACTTTTCACCGTGTGAATTCCTGTCCCACGCAATAGGTGGTGAGCCCATTGCCGTGTTGAAATAGACAGATGCAGGTTGTGGCTACCTGCTAATGAAATTTTTAAGCCGCCCATAAGGCTTTCAACCAGGCTTAATGACTGCCATTTTCTGACAACCGGGACCAACGGCTTAACGTGCCTTCCGAAACACGGAAACGCTCGCAAATGTAAATGCCACAAAGTGGTGACCCATCCGAGTACCAGCCATAGTGAAAGTTGCGTAACTCAGTGATCGTTTACAGAACACTGAGACCGCGGGGCCACGAGCGCTTCAAAGGTGTTGTGGTGTGTATTATGTTGTTACTATTTACAGTCTGGGTTACATTATAATATTATGATGTTCATTATCATTGGAGTCCAAATGAACTTGCAAAAAAATGTAAACGTACAGTTTTACAACATAACATGACACTTTGCGTCGGGAGCGCTCACATACGATTAGGTCTGATAAAGGTTTTATTTCGTGCACGCTTAGGTTGTGGAATGAGCTCTCTGCCTGGGTTTTCCCGAACGTCTACAGTATGGGGTTCTTCAAAAGGGGTCTTAGAAGGTTTATAAAGGGTCGGCAGCGCGAGTGCTGCACCACTGTTGTTGCAAACGTCCATAGGCTACGGTGACCACTTTCCATAAGGTATGTAAGTAAGTAATAGTTTATTGTACCCCAAGAATACAAAATCTAAATAGTTGTAGTTTACAATTACAGGCATGGGATGGACAATATGATATTAGGAATTAGATATGGAGCAGTATGCTTGTCTGCCACTTCAGTGATATAAAAAAAAAAAAATTATCCACAGATGATGTGCTAGTAAAGCGAGGAAACCAAATCGGTATACATATCTACGCGCTTCATCGCCGAGAGGATATTTTCCCTGAAGCTGAATCGTTCAAACCTGAGCGGTTCCTACACGGCAGTGAGCTGAAAAATCCCTTTTCTTACGTACCTTTCAGCGCAGGACCGAGAAATTGCATTGGTGAGTAAACACACTAGCACTGCCGCCTATTGATGGCCCACTTAGGCCGACTTGCATGATCTTGGGTTAACGTTTATAACACTGAAGTATGGACTAACCACGAGTAAAATCAATGATTTGTCTTGCATCACCCGAGTTAAGGGTAAACCTTGGGTTAAATCGCTACAATTTTAACTTATCGATTTCTGAGGATAAATTCGTCTTACCTTGGGTTATCAGCTGGCAGACAATGCAGTGGCACTTGACACGGCCTCCTCAAAGCGACACACCGCGCAATCATAATACGATATAATTAAAATGCACTCTGCTGTCATGTTACATTCATTTGTGTAAGAAAAAGTCTTATGTGGTAATCTGTAGTGTAAAAGAGATGGGCATACATGTTTCATTCTTTGTTCATTCATTAATGTTTCGTTTGATGACATAAAGTGACAAGAAGTGACATAGAACTCTGGGTTAGTTAACCCGATGATATTTTTCAGTGGTGTAAGACATGATTAAGGTTTAAAAGTTATCTACTTAATTCCGAGTTAACTAACTCTTTAATTAATTATTTAACCCCAGCATACATGCAAGAGGGCTTTACTGTTTAACAGTTAACTGCCTCGGTGGCGCAGTGATAGTGTATGCGACTGCCGCGCATGAGGTCCCAGATTCGATTTCCGGGTCGGAACAAATATTTGTGTAATCTACAAATCTTGGTTTCGGAGTTTGGGTGTTCCCTATGTTGTAATATATAATTAGTTGAGAAATATATAAGTATGTATATCAGTCGTCTAGATCCCATAGTACAAACTTATATCTTAGTTTGGGCTAGATCTAGATGACCACCCCGGCTTCGCCCGTGACATACTCCGAAATCCCGTCGCACCATTTCTTTAAACTTCTCAGGGATACTACCCCTCTAGACAAAATGAAATTGATCTACCTAGCTCTTGGACAGTCAGTCATACAATACTGCATCTCTGCTTGGGGTGGAGCAGCAAAGACACATTTCCTGGAACTGGAAAGAGCACAAAGGGCTGTACTAAAAGTCATTTCAAAGAGGCCTTACAGGTACCCAACTCAACAGCCTTATTCCGACCTTAAAGTGTTAACAGCTCCGTGTGGTTTTACACAAACACCTCACTAAACGTGATCCTAACCCAAGAAGACGTGCAAAGGGTGGTTGCGCCGGTATACGATTCGGAAGTTGCCGTGTTATTTTTTCTATGTTGCATCTCAATTCAATTCAATCCTTTATTTGCGAATATGGGTACAAATGGTGTTACATAAGACTTAACGGCTCCGTCACATTCCACCTTTCGGCATGCAAAGTTTTTATATTATTAATTTACAAGTACCTAATTAATAGTAGACCATAAATCATAATACCCAATTTCATGTCAACAGATAAACACAATCAAATCATAAAACAAACAATGTCAAGTACAATCATGTCAATGATGCAATACTCTTTGCAGAGAATATATATATTTATCATCTAGGAATTCCTTTACACTATAATACGTCTTCTCTACCAATACATTTTTTAGCTCCAACTTAAATCTGTAAACATTATCGAGTTTTCTTAAATCTAGTGGTAATTTGTTATATATCTTGGAAGTCATACAAAATATGCTTCTATTGAGTAATGTCGTCTTACTGGGCTGATATCTTATTTCAAATTGATGACGACTGCTGTATAACTTGTCATATAAGTGCAAATTCCTTTTTAATATATATATATACATGGCAGCGTAAGTAATTTCAGGTCTTTAAATATTGGCTTACAGCTATCGGTTCTTTGAAGTCTATAAATAGCACGGACACATTGTTTTTGGGCTTTAAAAACGTACTCCCAGTCAGTGGAGTTTCCCCAGAAGATTATAGCATATCGCAGTAGGGACTCTGCATATGCATGGTAAGCTACCAGAACTGCTGTTATGTTAACAGTTTTTGATAACATGTACAGAGCATATGAGCATTTGCAAAGTTTTGCGCACAGATCTTCAATATGCGATTTCCAGTTGAGATTGCAATCAATCTTCAAACCGAGAAATGTTGCCACATTTACTTCCTTTATACTAATATCAGAAAATTGTACATAGAGGTCTATTTGGGGTCTCTTTCTATTCCTAAACAACAAAAGGCTTGTTTTTTCAAAATTAATTATAAGATTATTAGCTGTCAACCATTCAACTACATTAGTGAGGCCTTCATTAATTGTACTCGCCATGTTATCGTTATGTTTTTTAGAAAATATGACAGTACTATCATCTGCGAAAAGAATCATTGGTGATTTTACAGCTTTTGGAAAGTCATTGATATAAATCAAAAAGAGCAAAGGACCCAAGACACTACCTTGAGAAACGCCGTACTTGACGTGTCTGTATTTGGATAAAAAAGACAATTCTTTTCTCTTAGTTGTTGACACCGTTGTAATAGAGGTTGCTTGTTGCCTATTGTTTAGGTAAGAGCTTATTAAATTTAGAGCATTGCCTCTTACACCATAACTTTCCAACTCCATTTGTTTTTGATTAATTAGTTGTCGACACTCCCACCCCTCTTCCCTTTATTCCATTTCTCTTTCGCACCTACCTTGTCTCGCATAAAAGAAGAGCGAGACAGCTGTATTACGCGCCATATAAACCGCAGCGCTGTCAACACACAGGCAGCGAAGAAGGACTGAAGAGGTAGTACTGCAATGGCCGCGCGCGCGCTCGCGTAAACCTTTCGCAATAGTTGTGTTTTCCATGGATAAATAGTATTTTCGTGCAAGGAAACCAGGAATCCAAGTCCAGGGACGTCCCCGGCGGCCTCCACCTCAGCATCTCGCAGCAGTAGCAAGGTAGTGTGCCCATTCCTGTTTCCTGGTCCTAACGATCCGGATTTTTGATCCATTCGCTTTAGTAGTTTGCCAATAGAAACGCAATAGTTTTGATTCCATAGGGAATAAACGCATAGGTATGGGTTATAGTTTTTATTCCATTCGGAATAAACGCATAGATTAGGCAATAGTTTTTATTCCATAGGGAATAAACGCAAAGGTATAGATTATAGTTTTTATTCCATTCGGAATAAACGCATAGATTAGGTAATAGTTTATATTCTATAGGGAATAAACGCATAGATAATAGTTTTATTCCATTAGGGAATAAACGCATACTTACCTACTGTTTTTCGCATAGGTAGGTACTACATAGTTGGTAATTTCGACTGCACTGCATAGTAATAGGTAGACCACGCGGGTAGGTACCTAGGTCCGCGCGCACAAGTACCTACGCTCGCTCGCGTCGCGTCTCGCTGCTCGTCACCGCTTCCATTTTGATCGTTCGTTAGTTTTGCACTGTAGGTAGCTATAGTTGTTTTGTTTTAACAATGCCTCCGAAAGAGATTCCGATTCCACAGTTAAAACTATTACACGCTAAGAAGGATAGCCTCTTTAAGCGTATGCAATTAATTCGTGATTATTCATCGAGGATCGCAGATGAATCAATAAAAGAATTGTTTTTATCCTCGATCGAAACCGTAGATACTTTGCGCTTAGATTTCGAAAATGTTCTCGATAAAATTAACTTGCTTGAATTAAAATTAAACCCCGAATTCCTATTAAGTCCTGACGCCATGTCATCTTACTAAGTTTTAATTTGTCGCATAAAACGTGTGATTTGCTGAAACGGGACCGACTTTAATTACCGCCCATACAAATACCCGAATTTGATGGCGATATTAAAAATTGACCTTTGTTTTTCGCTAGTTTCGAAAATACGATCCATAATAATAATTCGTTATTGGATCACGAAAAATTACATGACTTAGTTAGTAAAAACCGGCAAAGCAAAAACCGTTTACGCCGAAATAACGCTTTGCGCCGAAAATTATAGTTTGATTTTGAATACTTTGAAGGTCAAATACGAAGACAAACGCTTAGTAACAACCGCTTATTTGGATCAAATATTTAATTTGAAAAATAGCTCATCGTGTAATGAACACGACTTAGAAAAATTCTTAGATATTTTTGCATCAGCTGTTCGCGCCCTAAAGAATCTCAAGGTCAATGACCTCTGTGACTTTTTGTTTTTGTATATCGGTTTAAAGAAATTAGATTCCGAAACCGTTCGCTTATTTGAAATGGATAGACGTAGCCATCAAATACCTAAGTTCGACGATTTAGAAACTTTCTCTCGTCAACATATTCGAATTTTGCAACGAACTTCGTTTAACCACGGAGTAGCAAAAATAGTCCGACTAATCGTATTAGTAGTAGTAAGCCCACGAAGTCCATGAACTCTTTTGTTAATTTTGAACCCAAGTGTTGCAAGTGTTGCATTCGAAAAATTGTTCTTTGTGTCAAGGTCACCATGACCAACTTTATAAATGTTCGGAGTTCAATAAACTCACTCCTAGCGATCGCTATAAATTAGTTCGGTCTAGTAATTTATGTATCAATTGTCTCAATAAGAAACATCGTGTTTCATTCTGTAATTCGAATCATTTTTGTCGCAAGTGTAATGTTAACACCATTCATTATTACACTTCGAAAACAATAATTAGTAAAAATTGTTGTAGTCGTCTTGGTTTGCATATAAATAACCGCCCCGCCTGTAATGTTGTGAAAGGTAGGGGGGGTTCCACTGAAGCCGTTCAAGGTTCTGTAGGGATTAAATTCCACTCGCGTTTTGATTTTGATGTTAGTTTTTCGATGGATTCGCTAGTCGTCGATAAGGTTCAGGACACTCCTTCTGACCACATCATTAAATTGTGGGACCGCTTTAGAGCAGAGTTTGCTATGCTCGAGCAAATTAGAATACCGCCCCATGTTGGCATCTCCGATGATAGTATTGTAACTGTTTTAGGTTTCGCTGACGCTAGTGAGAAAGCGTATGGGGGTGTTGTGTACTTCCACGTTCGGAACGGTGATGACATTTCATTTCACCTTATCAGCGCCAAATCTAAAGTAGCCCCTAGTAAGGTAGTCCCTCTCGCTCGTCTCGAGCTGTGCGCTATATTGTTTCTAGCCCAGCTCATTAGTTCGATTGTTAGTAGTTGTCGCAACCGCATTAATATAGATAGAATTTTTGCATTCTCGGACTCGACCGTCGCTTTGTGTTGGACACATTCTTCGCCCCATCGTTGGGATACATTTGTCGCAAATAGGGTGGCAAAAAATCAGTCGGAATTGGCGCCCCAAAACGTTTATCACGTCTCAGGTACGGACAACCCTGCCGATTGTTTGTCTCGTGGGTTAACACCTGCACAGATTTTGGATCATCCGTTGTGGTTCCATGGCTCTTCCTGGTGCCAAGCCCCACCTGATGAATGGCCTGTTAGCCCTTACAACCCCGCTACTGTGTCCACGCCGCCAGAGGAAAAGAAAACCTCTTTAGTTACTACCGCACCGCTCGACAAAATGGCCTATCTTAGAGTTGGCTAGCCGTGTTTCATCGTGGTCGATTCCTTTACGTAGTGTTGTTTTTTTTGTCGATTTTTAAAAATCCTTCCTCGTCGCGAGTATGTTACCGCGTTTGACTTAAAACAAGGCTTAGGTAATCGTGTTTCGTGAACTTCAGCGATTTTATTTATCGTCTGAAATTAGAAATTTGGAATTAAATAAACCTTGTAGTCGCGCTTTTCAACATTTGAAACCTTTTTTCAAGGATGGCCTCATTCGAGTTGGTGGTCGTTATAGCCAGTCCGCATTAGAGTACGATCAAATGCATCCTATAGTTCTCCCGCGCAAGGATCATATCGTTGATCTTTTAGTTGAATATCACCATAGGGTGAATTGTCACGCTGGTCCAGATTTATTAATGTCGATTTTGCGCCAGAAATACTGGATTCTCTCCGCACGCAATTTGATTCGTTCGATAGTTCATAGATGTATTCCGTGTTTCAAACTTCACCCGAAGTCAATGCCCGAAATGGCCGATCATCGTCCTTGTCGTGTTGTTCAGGCTGCTAAACCGTTCGTACACACGGGTACAGATTACGCTGGCCCTTTCAGGGTAACAATTTCTCGTGGTCGTGGTATACGCTCCACGAAAGCTTATGTTTGTCTTTTTGTTTGTATGACGACTCGCGCCGTTCATATAGAGTTAGCTGGTGACTTGAGCACGCCATGCTTCATGGCTGCATTTAAATGTATTCAGACAACGGTACGAATTACATCGGAGCTCGTCGTAACCTTTCCGAACTACATATTTTTTTGCGTTCCCAACACTTTAACACTGAATTTGCCTACGTCTTAGCTGAAAACCGCATTGAGTGGTCGTTCAATACGCCCGCCGCCGCCGCAAGCCACTTTAGTGACAATTGGGAAGCTAATATTAAAGCTTAAAGTCGCACCTGTTTCGCGTTATAGGTGAACAGATACTCACGTTTGAAGAGCTGAGCACCATGCTCACTCAAGTCGAGGCCGTAATGAATACGCGTCCTTTTTGTAGAACCTTGTCTAGTGATCCCTCGGAGCCGCTTGCACTGACTCCAGCGCACTTTTTGAATGTTACACCGTTAAAATACTTACCCGCCTTTGAAATAGAGGAAGATCGACTTCATCTTCTCTCGCGTTATGCCTTATTGGATAAACTCGTTCAATCGTTTTGGATGCGTTGAAGGACAGACTATTTGCATACACTACAGTCACGTCAGAAATGGAATACTCCATCGAACCCTATTACTGTCGGTACTGTCGTAGTTATTTTAACTAAAAATATGCCTCCATTACATTGGGCGTAGTAGAAGAAGTTTTCCCTGGGTCAAATGGGATTACCCGTATAGTTCGCGTTAAAACCGCAACTGGTTCGTACTTGCGACCAGTTATTCGTCTTTGTCCTTTGCCTAATCAACAGTAACTTCAATAACAAATTCAGCTTGTTCGATTAGGTTTAGTTTAGTTCGATAGCATTTTGTTTATTTAGCAGCTAAAGCTTAGTGGTAACTGTATAGTCAGTGGTTCCTTTTTCGAAGGTAACCCTTAAAGCCGGGGGGGAAATGGTTGCGCCGGTATACGATTCGGAAGTTGCCGCGTTATTTTTTCTATGTTGCATCGCCGATCTCCATTTGTTTTTGATTAATTAGTTGTCGACACTCCCACCCCTTTTCCCTTTATTCCATTTCTCTTTCGCACCTACCTTGTCTCGCATAAAAGCAGAGCAAGACAGCTGTATTACGCGCCATCTAAAACTCCACCGCAGCGCTGTCAACACACAGGCAGTGAAGACGGACTGAAGAGGTAGTACTGCAATGGCCGCGCGCGCGCTCGCATAAAACTTTCTCAATAGTTGTGTTTTCCATGGATAAATAGTGTTTACGTGCAAGGAAACCAGGAATCCAAGTCCAGGGACGTCCCTGGCGGCCTCCATCTCAGCATCTCGCAGCAGTAGCAAGGTAGTGTGCCCATTCCTGTTTCCATTTCTTTTTGTCGACAACCGCGAGTAAATTTCATTTTTGTCTTTCCCCGCAAATACAGTCCACTTCAAATTTATTTATCTCGCCCGCTGAACCAAGGGATATGTCTACTCCAGCGCGGCCTGCAAAACTTCTTTCGCAAGAATTCAGTTTAATAGTTTGAGTTCTAAAATTTATAACGAAATCCATAAACAACTAAATACAGCAGATCTAATCAGCCACAAAGTCAAATTCAAGGTTTATGACTGGATTCAATCCCTGGACTATCGGCAAACTGAAGAGCTGCTTATATTTAAAAGTTAGACCTACAATATCTCACCTAATAAGCACATTTCTTTACACATTATAACTCAGCAAACATCCACAGACATTCACCACCCTCCCCCGCACGTGCACAAACTCAGCCAAACACACACACACACACACACACACACACACACACACACACACACACACACACACACACACACACACCGCACACTCATTACTAACTTTATATTTATTTCTTTATTGTATATCTTAAAATCATAAAGGCCTTATTATGGTACAGGCAGCAAAGTAAAATATCTTGGCTAAGCAGAACATTACCTAATTAAATCCAAATATGGTCAGTATGTACTTTTCGTGCATTAATTTTTTTCTGTGACTTCTTTTCGTGTAAATTTCTGCTCTGATGCTGAACGTACCTGACTAAAACAGCGACAGTTCATCTTTTCACATCAAAGGTATAATTTAGTAACGTTTCCCACGTACGGACACTACCTTCCAAAACACAGGCATCAGCCTAGTTTGGAATTTAGTCTTAGTACTTTTACATACATACATACATATTATCACGCCTTTATCCCGGAAGGGGTAGACAGATGCATATTAAACACCCACATTTCACATTTGTAACGCCTCCCCCCCTGGGGTTTTGGGCAGTATTTAAATATGCGCGCGATTGAGAAACGTGTGTAGAAAGAAGATGAGTAGAGATTCTTATCTCTCGCTAACCGTGAGTTAAAATTCTAGCTAAAGAAAGGAATACCTAAGTGATGCTATTGAACATGTTACGTAATATATGGCCTTGTGATCCGTAATCGTCTAGTGGTTAAATTTATAAAAAAAAAGGTAATTGTTTGATAATATTTTATAAAATCTCTGAAAAACACAATGATCGAAACATACAAAAGATGAATGGTGAATTGTTATCTTAAAATAAAGAATAGTTTGTTTACTGCAAATAAAGTCTCATGCATTCTGACCTGATATAACTGGCACGAACTAATTTCTACTTGTAGGTGATTCGGGCTCGATTCTGGATCCTGTAAATTTTAATTGACCTATGAGACTAGCCTTTGTCCATACTACAATACCCCAATGTGCGTCCCGTCAAATATAACACAATATAAGTTTATTCCGACAGATTTTGGTCTAAAAGAATATTTCAAGTAGAAATCGCAGAATGAGTGAGTGAGTTGTTTGATGTGAAAATTTGTAGTCCTCTTGACAGCAGGACGAAGTGACCAGAATAAATGTACTCAACATTAAATACTGGTTTTGAAGCATAGCACTAACATGTGCTGATGAGCAATCTAGGGTATCAATCCCTGTCTGGAGTCTAGTAGTTTGATATGGAAGGATAAGTCATATTGGCTGAGCGTACTAAAATAGCTTAATAAACATAGCTTCCAAAGTGTCGTATTTGAATTCAAAGCATGTGTGTAATTGGAGTTCAAAGTAATTTTAATCAAGTTAATCATGACTAAGCCAGATAACATCACAGCAAGGAACTCCCCTCGGTGCGAGGATTTTCGTCATCACTACAGATCGGCCAGACTGTGCTAGACTTTCCCCGGAGGTATTTGTTTAACCCCATAAGTCGTCCTGTCGTGTGAGTATCATTAGCGTCGAACACCATGGCTAGAGAAAAATTAAATGAACTCGCATTACTTCACAGCCAATGAGATAATTTCGAGTAAAGTTGTAAACACGCTCTGCCATATATATATCGCCTCGAAGTGTGACTAATATCTAGTAGAATTGACACTGATTAAATACATTCAGCACTTAATTCAGTCTTTAACTGAAGTCTAGCACTTACACGTACTAGCGTGAAACCTCATATTAAATATGAAAGGTCATAGTTGGATAGTTGGATGTATGAAAGGTCATATAAAAGACTAGCGCATTATAGTAGCTTAAATAAATTAAGCTTACTGAACAATACATTTGCAGTCTAGGCACATCTGTAAGCTGGAACTCTGGATCATATTCATCAAGTTAGCCATGACTTAGCCAGATAACATCACAACTAGGAACTTCCCACGTTGCAGGTTCAATCATAGATATCCCCCGAGAACTTATTTACAGCCTCATAAATCGTCCTGTTTGTGTGAGTATCGTAGCGTCAAACGCCATGTCTCATTAATATTAGTGTGTATTCGTATTATATAGGTTTGTAGTCGTTGAATAGCTGTGCACGTCGACTCAAATAGTAGTGTCTGATGGTGGTATACGCTGGACTATCTATATTTTCTCGAAGTTAGCCGAAATCTAGTATGATTCAACACTGATTAGATGTACTCAGCATTTAATTCAGTCAAAAGGAACAATTTTGTAACGTATGTAGCACGCTACATTAATTCAGTCGTCATTTGTAATCGCCAGCACGTCGCATCGTCAATAATACTTGTTCTTATAATGTTTAGACCAAAACCAAACCGGATAAAGTATATTGAAGTTATCTAATTAAATCAGCTAATCGTTCTGTCGTTAAGCTAAATTTAATTATTCCTTATTTACTAACACTTTTTACGATGTTGTAAATTATTTAATCATGTTTTGAATTATATAAAATTTGAAGTCCAAAAGATTACAAATATACATAATATGCAAATAGATATCTAAAAATAAATTCTACATGCACAACCTCTTATTCTAAAAATCACACACATGCACATAAACAAATTTCATACATTTCAGTACATATGATACATATATTTTATTATAATATAATCTGTTTAAATCTGACCCGTTGAGCCTCATAATGACGCTCACTCAACGATATCTTCGTATTTAATTAATTAATTTTAATATTTAACTTTGTCCATGAGAAAATTCATAATCAAACACTAAATAATCTCAGCTTATTAATTTTATTTGCACACTGAATTATCTAGATATATTTTATTAAATCAAAACCAAATCTATTAGTTAATCTTAAAAGCATTCGAGTAATAATCCATCTACCTAGAAAATAATTAATTTAATTTGAATAAAAGAATATCAAAGCACATTAGATGATTTCAACAAGTAACAAAATATATTTTATTAGGAATAATTTGAAATAAAACCAATCTCTGTAAAAACAAACGGCAGTCTCAATAAGTAATTATACTTAATTGGAAGAATTATGAACAAAAAGCAAATCTCAAAAAATAATACTTAATAGGAAGAATTATAAACAAAAGGCAGTCTCATTAAGTAATACTTAATAGGAAGAATTATAAACAATAGGTAAATCTCAATAAGTAATTATACTTAATAGGGAAAATTATAAGCAAACGGCAGTCTCATTAAGTAATACTTAACTTATAAGCAGCTAGTCACTTTCACACAAACACTAGACTTTGATTCGGAGGTCTTACTCCTAGTTAGGCAAATGTGCCTCGATTCGCGCCCGGTTTGCAACTGAATAAAACTTTTCATGATTTGAACTCATGGTATTTTGGCCCTTTGTCCTCAGTTTTGAACAGAACAAAAAAAGGTATCCCTTTTTTTGTTTACAAAATGCGCGCGTCCTTCATAGAATATTATTTTAACACAAACATGTGTCAAGTGGTCACAAGACAAAATCTCAGATATCAACACAAAAGTTTAGCAGAAAAACTGTTTAAATGGTTTAGTTCCCACTTATGCGGCCAATTTTAACTAGAATTAATATCATTGTACCCAAAGCACTTATGAACTGTCACCCGATTTTACTATTTATGTGCGTATTTTTAAATGAATACCTCTTAGCATTCGTCTGACCCAAAGTTAAAATAAGTACAAAAAATATAACGATTTATGGCCCGAACCGCACTTGTATGCAAACCCAACGAAGTTTTTCGTAACAACAAAAAATTATAAGCCATTTATGTACTCCACTAGTTACTTTTATTTATTATATAAAGGGGGGCGGTAGAGGCCGTCACATCTCCCCCCCTGAATGTGTGCGGAAAATGAACCTGTTCACCTTTACGAACACATTCATAATCTTTTTATAGCTCCAAGCCCAGTATCTTCTAAATTCTTCTTCAATTATATCTTATATTACATAAAACTAGGTCCCGTAGCTTCCATTACGCTACACGTCATCAAAGTTTCTTTACCTGCTGCTGATCCAAAGAGATTATGAATTTGATTTTTATTTCTCCGTAGAGATTTTACATACGAGCTTTCCCCCCCAGGTAAGTGCTCCCAGCAAGACCTGATAATATTAGAAAACCACCCTCACGTGCCAGTGGTACACAAACCACCTCACCTGTTTATGATAAATAAGCCACATCACCTGCATACGGTATCATATAAGTCACCTCACCTGCCAATGAATATTATATTTAAGGTTGGACTCCTTGACTTCTCTAACGCTAAACGCGAAGTTTCTCTACCTGCTGCTAATTTGGAAAAGCTATGAATTGAACTTTTCTCCTTAGAGATTTACTTTACTAGCATTACCTTTTAGGTAAATGCTTCTAACAAGCCTCTAAATTATCTCTCCTGCGAGTGGTTTATAAGCCACCTCACCTGCTCGTGTTACTCAGGCAACCTCACCTTGCTAGTGATATAAATACAACCAAACCTGCTAATGGTATATAACATACTGCTGATTTGGAGAGATCTCATTTACGAGCATTACCTCTCAGGTAAGCGCCCCTTAACAAGCCTTTAAATGACCTCTCCTGCAAGTGGTTTATAAGCCACCTCACCTGCTAGCATTATACAAGCAACCTCACATTGCTAATGATACAAATACAACCTCACCTGCCAGCTATAGAAATGCTGACGGACAGTGTCTCGAAACAGTTTTAACAATAGTTATAAACATTGTGTAAGGGTCCAAGCCCCCTCACCCCTCTAGTATTTTAAAAGCAACTTAACCTTGCTAGTGGTACAAATGCAACCTCACCTGCCAGTTATACAACTGCTGACTGACAGACTGAATGGCATATTTATAAAATTAAGTTAAAACTAACTTACTAGAATACTACTAGCAACAACAAAATCGTGTTCTCCAACGTGACGAGTGTTTCCAAATAAATATATACACGGTGTCAAGGACCGAGTCACCTCACCCGCTATCGATGTACCTGCTGACTAGCAAATGCAGTAACGATGCCAAACGATTCCATTGCCGTTACATTAAAATAGCTGGACTAGCTAAGTGTACACTATGTTACTAATATTATAAATGCGAGAGTTTCTAAAAATGGATGTTTGTTACTTTTTCACGTAAAACCAACTGAACGGATTTTAATGACCTTTACAATAGTATAGGTTAAGCATCAGAATAACACATAAGCTACTCTTTATCCCGGGAACAAGTTTCTGTAAGAAACGGGAACGAGAAAACATCTCTACGCGAGCAAAGCCGCAGGCGTCACTTAGTAATAAATAAAGATGAAACCGGATTATTTGAACTAAAACATGATGAGAGTCTCCAATACCATCTCCAAATTTATTCTAGTATAAGGGGCCAATCAACCTCGCCTACTAGCGAGTACCTGCTGATTATCGGACGAGTACCTGCTGATTAACAGACGAGTACCTGCTGATTAACGGATGAGTACCTGCTGATTAACAGACGAGTACCTGCTGATTATCGGAGGAGTACCTGCTGATTACCGAACGAGTACCTGCTGAATATCAAACGAGTACCTGCTGATTATGGGATGAGTACCTGTTGATTAAGGTACTAGACAACGACGTAGGTGTCCTTACAGGGTTGGTAAGTCAGACGACAGTCGTTTCAATCAATGCCGGAAGTAAAAGTCAAACGCTAGTTGCTTTTAACAACCAAACATAAACAAACTTCTAAGCTCTAACCCCAGGTAGAATTTGGAATTCCCCATGTGTGTTTTTCTGTTGACAAAGAATTAATAATGCCAGTGGAACCATTTTCTAACTTATCAATACTATTCATAGTCTCATCAATTTCTTGTTACGAATACTCAGATCCGCATTTATAGCTAATGGGTCACACCGCTGGTCTGTCATGTCTGAAATCTGTTCCTTCTGCGCTTATCAAACATGAAAAAAATCCTCTTTCACGTAGCCTATATAAGGATTGAATTCATTTCGTTGTTTAAAATAAAGACAATAAATATATAATATGTACAAAATCCAAAACAGATTGCATGTGACTCTTTAAATGCAGTTTCAAATTTATAAAATAATTTATTTTTTTATAACATTTCTCTTTTTTCAAAATTCACCATTCATCTTGACTGTCTATAAAATGTCTTGTAACAAAGCCTATTATTTAACAGATTTGGCCATTTATTTTATTACAGGGTTATATTGTTGTTACGAACCCTTAAACAATAAAATATCTATTTCGTTTGTTCGTTTCGTCTGAAAGTAATCAATGTTTTTTCTAAAACACAGATGTTAGTAAGTTACACAAATGTATTTCTAAGACAAAGAGATATCCGCTATTCATTGAATTTGCTGTGGGAACTATATAAGTAAAAATCCTTTTTTTTTTTTAATAAGGAATTGTTATTGTAAAATAACAGACCCAAAATTTCTATTTTATGGCACACCAGATGGCGAACCCGCCTTACCTAAAGGCGACAGACTCGACAATTTAGTATATGAAACCTATGTACATCTTTAGATATACCGTACTGCTGCTTAACCTCTCATGGCCAAATAGCATGAAGATATTTAAGCAAACTTAAATACCTACGTTGTGTATTTTTTTGATAAAAGTTTGTATAGACATACAAACATACATACAAAATATTTATAGTGTTTATATTGAACCTGTGTTCGACTAATATGACGTATAGTATCTATTATTAAATATACTATCAAACAATTTCTAAATTTATTTATTTGACCCTTTATTTGTTTTTAAACGTTGTGTTAGTAATTACCAAGTTCTTTGATACTTCGTTGCAATAATTTTAATTATCACATTTTTAAAGACGAATGTATCCTGGTCAACACGGTACCAGATGTAACGCCCCCCCCCCCCCCCCCCCCGTGGAAAACGCCCGTACTTCGACCGCGCGCGATAAGTAAAGGTGTGAAGAGGGAGATGAGTAGAGATTCTAAAATCCCTCGCTAACCGATGAGTTATAGTACTTGCTAAAGAAAGTACTTCCTAAGTGATGCTATTGAACATGTTACGTAATATATGGCCTTGTGATCCGTAATCGTCTAGTGGTTAAATTTATAAAAAAAAAGGTAATTGTTTGATAATATATTATAAAATCTCTGAAAAACACAATGATCGAAACATACAAAAGATGAATGGTGAATTGTTATCTTAAAATAAAGAATAGTTTGTTTACTGCAAATAAAGTCTCATGCATTCTGACCTGATATAACTGGCACGAACTAATTTCTACTTGTAGGTGATTCGGGCTCGATTCTGGATCCTGTAAATTTTAATTGACCTATGAGACTAGCCTTTGTCCATACTACAATACCCCAATGTGCGTCCCGTCAAATATAACACAATATAAGTTTATTCCGACAGATTTTGGTCTAAAAGAATATTTCAAGTAGAAATCGCAGAATGAGTGAGTGAGTTGTTTGATGTGAAAATTTGTAGTCCTCTTGACAGCAGGACGAAGTGACCAGAATAAATGTACTCAACATTAAATACTGGTTTTGAAGCATAGCACTAACATGTGCTGATGAGCAATCTAGGGTATCAATCCCTGTCTGGAGTCTAGTAGTTTGATATGGAAGGATAAGTCATATTGGCTGAGCGTACTAAAATAGCTTAATAAACATAGCTTCCAAAGTGTCGTATTTGAATTCAAAGCATGTGTGTAATTGGAGTTCAAAGTAATTTTAATCAAGTTAATCATGACTAAGCCAGATAACATCACAGCAAGGAACTCCCCTCGGTGCGAGGGTTTTCGTCATCACTACAGATCGGCCAGACTGTGCTAGACTTTCCCCGGAGGTATTTGTTTAACCCCATAAGTCGTCCTGTCGTGTGAGTATCATTAGCGTCGAACACCATGGCTAGAGAAAAATTAAATGAACTCGCATTACTTCACAGCCAATGAGATAATTTGGAGTAAAGTTGTAAACACGCTCTGCCATATATATATCGCCTCGAAGTGTGACTAATATCTAGTAGAATTGACACTGATTAAATACATTCAGCACTTAATTCAGTCTTTAACTGAAGTCTAGCACTTACACGTACTGGCGTGAAACCTCATATTAAATATGAAAGGTCATAGTTGGATAGTTGGATGTATGAAAGGTCATATAAAAGACTAGCGCATTATAGTAGCTTAAATAAATTAAGTTTACTGAACAATACATTTGCAGTCTAGGCACATCTGTAAGCTGGAACTCTGGATCATATTCATCAAGTTAGCCATGACTTAGCCAGATAACATCACAACTAGGAACTTCCCACGTTGCAGGTTCAATCATAGATATCCCCCGAGAACTTATTTACAGCCTCATAAATCGTCCTGTTTGTGTGAGTATCGTAGCGTCAAACGCCATGTCTCATTAATATTAGTGTGTATTCGTATTATATAGGTTTGTAGTCGTTGAATAGCTGTGCACGTCGACTCAAATAGTAGTGTCTGATGGTGGTATACGCTGGACTATCTATATTTTCTCGAAGTTAGCCGAAATCTAGTATGATTCAACACTGATTAGATGTACTCAGCATTTAATTCAGTCAAAAGGAACAATTTTGTAACGTATGTAGCACGCTACATTAATTCAGTCGTCATTTGTAATCGCCAGCACGTCGCATCGTCAATAATACTTGTTCTTATAATGTTTAGACCAAAACCAAACCGGATAAAGTATATTGAAGTTATCTAATTAAATCAGCTAATCGTTCTGTCGTTAAGCTAAATTTAATTATTCCTTATTTACTAACACTTTTTACGATGTTGTAAATTATTTAATCATGTTTTGAATTATATAAAATTTGAAGTCCAAAAGATTACAAATATACATAATATGCAAATAGATATCTAAAAATAAATTCTACATGCACAACCTCTTATTCTAAAAATCACACACATGCACATAAACAAATTTCATACATTTCAGTACATATGATACATATATTTTATTATAATATAATCTGTTTAAATCTGACCCGTTGAGCCTCATAATGACGCTCACTCAACGATATCTTCGTATTTAATTAATTAATTTTAATATTTAACTTTGTCCATGAGAAAATTCATAATCAAACACTAAATAATCTCAGCTTATTAATTTTATTTGCACACTGAATTATCTAGATATATTTTATTAAATCAAAACCAAATCTATTAGTTAATCTTAAAAGCATTCGAGTAATAATCCATCTACCTAGAAAATAATTAATTTAATTTGAATAAAAGAATATCAAAGCACATTAGATGATTTCAACAAGTAACAAAATATATTTTATTAGGAATAATTTGAAATAAAACCAATCTCTGTAAAAACAAACGGCAGTCTCAATAAGTAATTATACTTAATTGGAAGAATTATGAACAAAAAGCAAATCTCAAAAAATAATACTTAATAGGAAGAATTATAAACAAAAGGCAGTCTCATTAAGTAATACTTAATAGGAAGAATTATAAACAATAGGTAAATCTCAATAAGTAATTATACTTAATAGGGAAAATTATAAGCAAACGGCAGTCTCATTAAGTAATACTTAACTTATAAGCAGCTAGTCACTTTCACACAAACACTAGACTTTGATTCGGAGGTCTTACTCCTAGTTAGGCAAATGTGCCTCGATTCGCGCCCGGTTTGCAACTGAATAAAACTTTTCATGATTTGAACTCATGGTATTTTGGCCCTTTGTCCTCAGTTTTGAACAGAACAAAAAAAGGTATCCCTTTTTTTGTTTACAAAATGCGCGCGTCCTTCATAGAATATTATTTTAACACAAACATGTGTCAAGTGGTCACAAGACAAAATCTCAGATATCAACACAAAAGTTTAGCAGAAAAACTGTTTAAATGGTTTAGTTCCCACTTATGCGGCCAATTTTAACTAGAATTAATATCATTGTACCCAAAGCACTTATGAACTGTCACCCGATTTTACTATTTATGTGCGTATTTTTAAATGAATACCTCTTAGCATTCGTCTGACCCAAAGTTAAAATAAGTACAAAAAATATAACGATTTATGGCCCGAACCGCACTTGTATGCAAACCCAACGAAGTTTTTCGTAACAACAAAAAATTATAAGCCATTTATGTACTCCACTAGTTACTTTTATTTATTATATAAAGGGGGGCGGTAGAGGCCGTCACATCTCCCCCCCTGAATGTGTGCGGAAAATGAACCTGTTCACCTTTACGAACACATTCATAATCTTTTTATAGCTCCAAGCCCAGTATCTTCTAAATTCTTCTTCAATTATATCTTATATTACATAAAACTAGGTCCCGTAGCTTCCATTACGCTACACGTCATCAAAGTTTCTTTACCTGCTGCTGATCCAAAGAGATTATGAATTTGATTTTTATTTCTCCGTAGAGATTTTACATACGAGCTTTCCCCCCCAGGTAAGTGCTCCCAGCAAGACCTGATAATATTAGAAAACCACCCTCACGTGCCAGTGGTACACAAACCACCTCACCTGTTTATGATAAATAAGCCACATCACCTGCATACGGTATCATATAAGTCACCTCACCTGCCAATGAATATTATATTTAAGGTTGGACTCCTTGACTTCTCTAACGCTAAACGCGAAGTTTCTCTACCTGCTGCTAATTTGGAAAAGCTATGAATTGAACTTTTCTCCTTAGAGATTTACTTTACTAGCATTACCTTTTAGGTAAATGCTTCTAACAAGCCTCTAAATTATCTCTCCTGCGAGTGGTTTATAAGCCACCTCACCTGCTCGTGTTACTCAGGCAACCTCACCTTGCTAGTGATATAAATACAACCAAACCTGCTAATGGTATATAACATACTGCTGATTTGGAGAGATCTCATTTACGAGCATTACCTCTCAGGTAAGCGCCCCTTAACAAGCCTTTAAATGACCTCTCCTGCAAGTGGTTTATAAGCCACCTCACCTGCTAGCATTATACAAGCAACCTCACATTGCTAATGATACAAATACAACCTCACCTGCCAGCTATAGAAATGCTGACGGACAGTGTCTCGAAACAGTTTTAACAATAGTTATAAACATTGTGTAAGGGTCCAAGCCCCCTCACCCCTCTAGTATTTTAAAAGCAACTTAACCTTGCTAGTGGTACAAATGCAACCTCACCTGCCAGTTATACAACTGCTGACTGACAGACTGAATGGCATATTTATAAAATTAAGTTAAAACTAACTTACTAGAATACTACTAGCAACAACAAAATCGTGTTCTCCAACGTGACGAGTGTTTCCAAATAAATATATACACGGTGTCAAGGACCGAGTCACCTCACCCGCTATCGATGTACCTGCTGACTAGCAAATGCAGTAACGATGCCAAACGATTCCATTGCCGTTACATTAAAATAGCTGGACTAGCTAAGTGTACACTATGTTACTAATATTATAAATGCGAGAGTTTCTAAAAATGGATGTTTGTTACTTTTTCACGTAAAACCAACTGAACGGATTTTAATGACCTTTACAATAGTATAGGTTAAGCATCAGAATAACACATAAGCTACTCTTTATCCCGGGAACAAGTTTCTGTAAGAAACGGGAACGAGAAAACATCTCTACGCGAGCAAAGCCGCAGGCGTCACTTAGTAATAAATAAAGATGAAACCGGATTATTTGAACTAAAACATGATGAGAGTCTCCAATACCATCTCCAAATTTATTCTAGTATAAGGGGCCAATCAACCTCGCCTACTAGCGAGTACCTGCTGATTATCGGACGAGTACCTGCTGATTAACAGACGAGTACCTGCTGATTAACGGATGAGTACCTGCTGATTAACAGACGAGTACCTGCTGATTATCGGAGGAGTACCTGCTGATTACCGAACGAGTACCTGCTGAATATCAAACGAGTACCTGCTGATTATGGGATGAGTACCTGTTGATTAAGGTACTAGACAACGACGTAGGTGTCCTTACAGGGTTGGTAAGTCAGACGACAGTCGTTTCAATCAATGCCGGAAGTAAAAGTCAAACGCTAGTTGCTTTTAACAACCAAACATAAACAAACTTCTAAGCTCTAACCCCAGGTAGAATTTGGAATTCCCCATGTGTGTTTTTCTGTTGACAAAGAATTAATAATGCCAGTGGAACCATTTTCTAACTTATCAATACTATTCATAGTCTCATCAATTTCTTGTTACGAATACTCAGATCCGCATTTATAGCTAATGGGTCACACCGCTGGTCTGTCATGTCTGAAATCTGTTCCTTCTGCGCTTATCAAACATGAAAAAAATCCTCTTTCACGTAGCCTATATAAGGATTGAATTCATTTCGTTGTTTAAAATAAAGACAATAAATATATAATATGTACAAAATCCAAAACAGATTGCATGTGACTCTTTAAATGCAGTTTCAAATTTATAAAATAATTTATTTTTTTATAACATTTCTCTTTTTTCAAAATTCACCATTCATCTTGACTGTCTATAAAATGTCTTGTAACAAAGCCTATTATTTAACAGATTTGGCCATTTATTTTATTACAGGGTTATATTGTTGTTACGAACCCTTAAACAATAAAATATCTATTTCGTTTGTTCGTTTCGTCTGAAAGTAATCAATGTTTTTTCTAAAACACAGATGTTAGTAAGTTACACAAATGTATTTCTAAGACAAAGAGATATCCGCTATTCATTGAATTTGCTGTGGGAACTATATAAGTAAAAATCCTTTTTTTTTTTTAATAAGGAATTGTTATTGTAAAATAACAGACCCAAAATTTCTATTTTATGGCACACCAGATGGCGAACCCGCCTTACCTAAAGGCGACAGACTCGACAATTTAGTATATGAAACCTATGTACATCTTTAGATATACCGTACTGCTGCTTAACCTCTCATGGCCAAATAGCATGAAGATATTTAAGCAAACTTAAATACCTACGTTGTGTATTTTTTTGATAAAAGTTTGTATAGACATACAAACATACATACAAAATATTTATAGTGTTTATATTGAACCTGTGTTCGACTAATATGACGTATAGTATCTATTATTAAATATACTATCAAACAATTTCTAAATTTATTTATTTGACCCTTTATTTGTTTTTAAACGTTGTGTTAGTAATTACCAAGTTCTTTGATACTTCGTTGCAATAATTTTAATTATCACATTTTTAAAGACGAATGTATCCTGGTCAACACGGTACCAGATGTAACGCCCCCCCCCCCCCCCCCCCCCCGTGGAAAACGCCCGTACTTCGACCGCGCGCGATAAGTAAAGGTGTGAAGAGGGAGATGAGTAGAGATTCTAAAATCCCTCGCTAACCGATGAGTTATAGTACTTGCTAAAGAAAGTACTTCCTAAGTGATGCTATTGAACATGTTACGTAATATATGGCCTTGTGATCCGTAATCGTCTAGTGGTTAAATTTATAAAAAAAAAGGTAATTGTTTGATAATATATTATAAAATCTCTGAAAAACACAATGATCGAAACATACAAAAGATGAATGGTGAATTGTTATCTTAAAATAAAGAATAGTTTGTTTACTGCAAATAAAGTCTCATGCATTCTGACCTGATATAACTGGCACGAACTAATTTCTACTTGTAGGTGATTCGGGCTCGATTCTGGATCCTGTAAATTTTAATTGACCTATGAGACTAGCCTTTGTCCATACTACAATACCCCAATGTGCGTCCCGTCAAATATAACACAATATAAGTTTATTCCGACAGATTTTGGTCTAAAAGAATATTTCAAGTAGAAATCGCAGAATGAGTGAGTGAGTTGTTTGATGTGAAAATTTGTAGTCCTCTTGACAGCAGGACGAAGTGACCAGAATAAATGTACTCAACATTAAATACTGGTTTTGAAGCATAGCACTAACATGTGCTGATGAGCAATCTAGGGTATCAATCCCTGTCTGGAGTCTAGTAGTTTGATATGGAAGGATAAGTCATATTGGCTGAGCGTACTAAAATAGCTTAATAAACATAGCTTCCAAAGTGTCGTATTTGAATTCAAAGCATGTGTGTAATTGGAGTTCAAAGTAATTTTAATCAAGTTAATCATGACTAAGCCAGATAACATCACAGCAAGGAACTCCCCTCGGTGCGAGGGTTTTCGTCATCACTACAGATCGGCCAGACTGTGCTAGACTTTCCCCGGAGGTATTTGTTTAACCCCATAAGTCGTCCTGTCGTGTGAGTATCATTAGCGTCGAACACCATGGCTAGAGAAAAATTAAATGAACTCGCATTACTTCACAGCCAATGAGATAATTTGGAGTAAAGTTGTAAACACGCTCTGCCATATATATATCGCCTCGAAGTGTGACTAATATCTAGTAGAATTGACACTGATTAAATACATTCAGCACTTAATTCAGTCTTTAACTGAAGTCTAGCACTTACACGTACTGGCGTGAAACCTCATATTAAATATGAAAGGTCATAGTTGGATAGTTGGATGTATGAAAGGTCATATAAAAGACTAGCGCATTATAGTAGCTTAAATAAATTAAGTTTACTGAACAATACATTTGCAGTCTAGGCACATCTGTAAGCTGGAACTCTGGATCATATTCATCAAGTTAGCCATGACTTAGCCAGATAACATCACAACTAGGAACTTCCCACGTTGCAGGTTCAATCATAGATATCCCCCGAGAACTTATTTACAGCCTCATAAATCGTCCTGTTTGTGTGAGTATCGTAGCGTCAAACGCCATGTCTCATTAATATTAGTGTGTATTCGTATTATATAGGTTTGTAGTCGTTGAATAGCTGTGCACGTCGACTCAAATAGTAGTGTCTGATGGTGGTATACGCTGGACTATCTATATTTTCTCGAAGTTAGCCGAAATCTAGTATGATTCAACACTGATTAGATGTACTCAGCATTTAATTCAGTCAAAAGGAACAATTTTGTAACGTATGTAGCACGCTACATTAATTCAGTCGTCATTTGTAATCGCCAGCACGTCGCATCGTCAATAATACTTGTTCTTATAATGTTTAGACCAAAACCAAACCGGATAAAGTATATTGAAGTTATCTAATTAAATCAGCTAATCGTTCTGTCGTTAAGCTAAATTTAATTATTCCTTATTTACTAACACTTTTTACGATGTTGTAAATTATTTAATCATGTTTTGAATTATATAAAATTTGAAGTCCAAAAGATTACAAATATACATAATATGCAAATAGATATCTAAAAATAAATTCTACATGCACAACCTCTTATTCTAAAAATCACACACATGCACATAAACAAATTTCATACATTTCAGTACATATGATACATATATTTTATTATAATATAATCTGTTTAAATCTGACCCGTTGAGCCTCATAATGACGCTCACTCAACGATATCTTCGTATTTAATTAATTAATTTTAATATTTAACTTTGTCCATGAGAAAATTCATAATCAAACACTAAATAATCTCAGCTTATTAATTTTATTTGCACACTGAATTATCTAGATATATTTTATTAAATCAAAACCAAATCTATTAGTTAATCTTAAAAGCATTCGAGTAATAATCCATCTACCTAGAAAATAATTAATTTAATTTGAATAAAAGAATATCAAAGCACATTAGATGATTTCAACAAGTAACAAAATATATTTTATTAGGAATAATTTGAAATAAAACCAATCTCTGTAAAAACAAACGGCAGTCTCAATAAGTAATTATACTTAATTGGAAGAATTATGAACAAAAAGCAAATCTCAAAAAATAATACTTAATAGGAAGAATTATAAACAAAAGGCAGTCTCATTAAGTAATACTTAATAGGAAGAATTATAAACAATAGGTAAATCTCAATAAGTAATTATACTTAATAGGGAAAATTATAAGCAAACGGCAGTCTCATTAAGTAATACTTAACTTATAAGCAGCTAGTCACTTTCACACAAACACTAGACTTTGATTCGGAGGTCTTACTCCTAGTTAGGCAAATGTGCCTCGATTCGCGCCCGGTTTGCAACTGAATAAAACTTTTCATGATTTGAACTCATGGTATTTTGGCCCTTTGTCCTCAGTTTTGAACAGAACAAAAAAAGGTATCCCTTTTTTTGTTTACAAAATGCGCGCGTCCTTCATAGAATATTATTTTAACACAAACATGTGTCAAGTGGTCACAAGACAAAATCTCAGATATCAACACAAAAGTTTAGCAGAAAAACTGTTTAAATGGTTTAGTTCCCACTTATGCGGCCAATTTTAACTAGAATTAATATCATTGTACCCAAAGCACTTATGAACTGTCACCCGATTTTACTATTTATGTGCGTATTTTTAAATGAATACCTCTTAGCATTCGTCTGACCCAAAGTTAAAATAAGTACAAAAAATATAACGATTTATGGCCCGAACCGCACTTGTATGCAAACCCAACGAAGTTTTTCGTAACAACAAAAAATTATAAGCCATTTATGTACTCCACTAGTTACTTTTATTTATTATATAAAGGGGGGTGGTAGAGGCCGTCACACATTTCATTTAGTACTTATAGCGCAAAAAAATAATTTGAAATTATGTATTAGCGTAAACTACATACGAGTACCATGTAAAATTTTTGAATGCAAATAAAGAACATTTTATTTTTTATTTACCTATTTATTCCCGTCGCCTATAAATTCTACAATAATGCATAAAAGGACAGTGACCACTCTATGGAGTTTTGGCCTCGACGCGGACAATTTTGTAGCGCCTTAAAAATACTGCTATTACATAGCTGAGACTATGTAGAAACCCATTATATAGATTTTTTTGTAGCCAGGTAAAGTATTCTCAATTTAATTTTCAATAGTGATCATTATCATCTTCATATGTTAGTAAAACAATGTCTAGGATTGAGCTGGAGGAGTAATATTTTCACCATACCTTACCCAACTTAAGTACCACATCACAAACATGATAGTAGCAAACAACCAATAAGTGTTTGACCGACAATAATGTAACAATAATAATGTTTTATGGTGTCTAGGTTACCAATGTTATTTTCATATATAAACAAATTATGTTTTTGCTTATATGGCATATATAAGCAAAAAAACATATTTTGTTTGCTATATTTTTACCTCTTAATAATCTACAGTTGACGGCTAAAAGGAATCATGCCCAAAATCTTGCTAGTTCAATCTTTGCACATTTAAACAATAAAAATGTATCATTATTTCTTATGTGTTTACCATATTATGATCCTAGTTGTTTTATTTAGAATAACTTAGCCTCTACAATCACATCAATATTATATAGAAAATAAAAAAAGCATTATTTTTTGTCACCAAGTATAAGGAAATTATAAATGGAATTAGTGGAAATTATAAATGGGGATGAAGAGTAGAAGCGTGCACGTCGCCATCCCTGCCAGCTACGGCTGCAATTCTACTCCAACACGAGTGCCACCAGGACGAATGATGCTAGGGCGTGCCCCCGAGGCGACGCGCATCAGTTCGTCCCCGCTGGTGCGAAAAGTGTGTGCCAGAGCGGCGTAGGGGACCGCCACCCTACACGCGCGGCCCGACACGGCGGGAAGTGGAGGATGGAGTGCAGGGTAGCTGCGTGGAATGTTAGGGGAGGAATGACAGATAAGATGAATGAGTTGATGGATGTTATGAATGAGAGAAAGTTAGATGCAGTGTGCTTGACAGAGACCAAGCGCAAGGGCAGCAAAGTCTTAGAGCTCCCGGGTGGGATGCTCGCGCTTTGGTCTGGAGTACCAGAGAGCGAGCATGGCAGTTGGGGGGTTGGAATTTTGCTGTCTTTGCGATTGGCCTCCGGTATGTATGAGTACAAACTGGTAGGTCCTAGAATCCTCTGGATCCGTGTAAAACTTGGTTTGACGAAGATTTTCCTGGTAGCTGCTTACGCGCCAGTATCTTCGTCGAACGCGAGTGAGCTAGAGGACTTCTGGGAGAGTATGAGAGAAGCTCTAAATGTGATAGAAGGAAATGAAAGACTTATAGTATGTGGAGACTTGAATGGATGGGTGGGTACCGCTCGCGATGGTTTTGAGTCGGTACTCGGGAAGTATGGGGATAAAAGGGTGAACGACGCTGGCAAGCTAATACTGGCATTTTGTAAGGAAAAGGATTTGTTTGGTGCGAACACAATGTTCAACCACAAACAAATTCATATGTATACGAGGAGATGTAAGTCAAAGAGAAGCATGATAGATCTATTCCTAATGGATAGTCGGCTCCGTAAACAGGTGATGGACACAAGGGTTTATCGAGGCGCTGAGCTGGGATCAGACCACTACCTAGTCATAACTAGGATTAGGGGTCTGTTCGCGGGTTGGCGTCATCGTACCGAGTGTCCTGAACCTGAGCCGACTTATAGCATCAAAAGCTGGAAGCTGCAGGATGCATCCATTAGGGATAAATGTAATGAAAGGGTAGCCGAAAAGCTTGGCGACGTCAATGTAAGCAGTGAGAATGTGGAAAGTGTATGGCAGAACCTTAGGGACAGTATGATAAATGCCGCTGTGGAAGTGTGTGGAGAAACGAAAAGAGGCAGTAGTAATAAGCGTGATGCATGGTGGAATGAGGAAGTGAAAGAAGCAGTTCGAATGAAGAAGAAAGCATGGCTGGAATACTTAGCCTCACGGAATGATTTTAATATGAAAGAGAGATACAAGCTGCAGAAAGTTAACACGAAGGCACTGATAGAAGAAGCACGTGAAAGGTGCAGAATGAAAGCGGATGAAAGGTTGTCGTCCAATTCCCGGAATAATGCCAAGCTCTTCTGGAAAGAGGTAGGCAAGACCCGGAGTTGTTCGGCAATCTGCAGTATGAATAAAGTGTTTTCATACACGCTCGCCGATTAAGGGTCCTCTTGACCTGGCCTTTTGTCAAAAGATCTTCAATTTGATCGGTATATGTACGTCGAGGTCGACCCTTACCAGTTTGCCCATTTACTCTCACCGCATAAATTTTCTTCGTCAGTCTATTTTCATCCATCCTCTCCACGTGTCCAAACCATCTAAGCATCCCTTTTTCTATCTTAGTCACTACGTCTTCTGTCATACCGCAATGTTCCTTTATCACGCTGTTCCTTTCTTTAACTATCAATTTCACTCCAGCTATACTTCTCAGACTCCTCATTTCTACTGCATTAATTTTACTCCTATGCTTCTTCTGCCATACCCAACTTTCACTGCCATGTGTTAGTGTAGGGACAAGCACTCCTCTATGCACAGCCAGTCTTGCCTTTTTAGACACGTTCTGGGTGTGTAAGTAAGACACGGTCTTATTTACATTAACTTTCATTCCTTTGCCTTTCAGCGCATCATGCATAATATTAACCATCAACTGCAACTCGTCCGCTGATGATGCAAGTATTACCTGATCATCAGCGTAAAGAAGACATTTGATAGTCAGATCAGTCATTTTTAGACCATACGCACTTTCTTGCAGTTCTTTCAAGCAACTGTCAATGTATAGGTTAAACAGTCACGGTGACGCTACACAACCCTGTCTCACACCTTTTTCGATGTGAAAAAAGTCTGTGCAAGCTCCGTTGATTCTGACACAAGCACTGGATCCTTCATATAGAGATTTCAGTGCTCGTATCAAGTTGCTGCTTACTCCATACATGGACAATGTTGACCACAGTTCATTCCTCACCACTCTATCATAGGCCTTTTCCAAGTCTACGAATGCGCAATAAACTTTTTGACTCTTCGCCAAAAGTTTTTCAATTACGCATCGTAAGGAAAAGACCTGATCCTTGCATCCTCGTCCTTTCATAAATCCTGCTTGCACATCCCACATTTTCCCTTCAGTTTCATTCATCACTCTTTTTTTATCAAAACTTTCGCATACAATTTGCCGACGATGCTGAGCAAGCTTATGCCGCGGAAGTTATTGCACTCTTGCTGCGACCCTTTTCCTTTATACAGCGGTACGATGACAGCTTTACACCAATCTTCTGGTACGCTGCCACCCCTCCAGCAAAGGTAAAAAGGCGGTACAGCTGGCAAACCCGCTTTCAGCATCTCGACAGAAATCCTATCAATTCCCGCAGCTTTGCCTAGTTTCATAGTATTCAATGCTTCCATAATTTCTTCTATACTTATATCACTTTCATTGCCGCTTTCACTCACTTCCCAGCAATGTGTCTGTGCTTGCATACCCTCTTTTTCAAATAAACTTTCAAAATTTTCCTTCCGTCGTTTGAGCACACATTCTTCACCTTTCACAACACTGCCATCATGGTTTCTGATATGGGTGAGCTGCGATGTTGTCTGTTGAGCTCTCTCATTGTTCTTATGGATTTCCAAAAGAATTTAAAATTATTTTGGAAATCATCAGATAACCTGTTGTCAAAATCATCTCTGTCATCCTTCTTATTTCTTTTTATCACCTCTTTTGCAACACGCTTAAACCTTTTATATTCATCCTTTGCCATTCTTACATCCTCATCCGTTGCCTTCTGCATTTTTTGATTGACTTTTGTAGTCAGCCAATCCAACCATGCTTTCTTCTTATCGGACAACGCTTTCATGACTTCAGCACACATTCTCTTTACCTTAAATCCTTGGCTCCTCTTGTTTACTCCACACACTTCAATCACAACTTCCACGAGTCCTTCCTTAAACGACTTCCATAATTTTTCCATCTCACATACCTCATCTAAATTTTTTAAATTTCTTGCTCACTTTACTTAAAAATTCTTCTATTATACCTATCTTTTGCAAATTATCGACTTTTATGCGCTCTAGTACACTACAGGGTTCATGCACACGGTGCCGCCACCGTTGAAACAGACCTCTTACTCGATTCATAACCAAGAAGTGGTCTGTGTCAATACCGGCACCGCGGTATGCCCGGGTGTCTAACACTTTCTGTCTCAGCCTTGCATCTACAATCACAAAATCAATCATGCTTCTGTGGCTTCCTTCTTGTCTCGTAAACAAGTGGATATCCTTGTGGTTGAACATGGTGTTGGTTACCACAAGATTCCTCTCCAAACATACTTCAAGCAAGCTTTCACCATTTTCATTAACTCGTTCGTCACCATATTTTCCCAATACACTTTCATATCCATCACCCTTCACACCAACCCAACTGTTAAAATCACCTAACATTACTATTCTTTCGCTCTGTTTGCATTTACTCAGAATATCACTCATACTCTCCTAAAATGCCTGCCTCTCGCTTTGGTCTCTTGAAGATCGGTACCACCGCGCATCTTGCGGAGCATAAACTCCTACAACAAAGATGCGGGTGAGTCCAACCTTCAACCTCAACCAAAGAAGTCTTGGGCTCACACATTCATATTCTGTCACACATTCATTCATTCTAGCGGATAGTAGCACACCAACACCCTGGCACGCTGTACTGGTATTGGTTACACCTGACCAGTAGGCGGTTTAGGGTGTGTAGTGGTGTCACATCCTTTCCTCTTTGTTTCATTCACACACAAAATATCAAGTCGTCTCTCTCGCATCATCTTGCATACCACCACTATTTTGTCTCTCATTCCTCCTCTTACATTCAATGTAATATATGCAATCAGGCACGTTTAAAACTAGGCTCGCCCCTAGCCACGCAGCACATCGGCACGGCGACCTTCGCTTGGCGGAGAGAGGATGGGACGAGGACAGGGTAGGAAAAGGATTAGTGGATAAGGAAAAATGAATGAGGTAGGAAAAGGACTAGGATTAGGGTAAAATAATCTTAACCTTCAGTATTCCAATCCGTAAAAAAATCAAATAGCCAGGACAGTTGTTAACACACCTTACATAACCTCTGCAGTCCGATTTTATTGCTGTAGTACATATCATATATACTTTGTTTATATATGTAATATATGTACTTACTGTGAGTCACCTAGAAACTTAACATCTCTCTTCATAGTTACAGTTCAGGAGAAAAAACAATGTAATAGAGTATCCGTGGCTCTCTTCAAATCTGGCAAAAATATGGTTCCTTCTAGGTTCTGTTATTTGACTTGAAAATTATTATGTCTTTACAGATTGCAAGTAACTTGCCCATTGGGCAAATCCAACAAGTATAACAGGTTCTGTCAGATGCTCTTATTTGAAACAAAAAAGGCAATGAAAAGTACTTAAATAGTTATATGTTACAAACCTGTTGATGTAAGAGGCTCCAAAATAATCTATGGCAACAAGCCATATATCACCTGCAGGTAATGCAGCTACTGGCTAGCTATTGAACTGATTAAAAACAATAGTTTTAACATTTGAAAGCTATGTTGTGTAAAAGTAATACAGTAGTAATTATAAATATCAAAAAGGGGGCAGAGTTTAATACAATAATATACTGAATAACATTATATTCAATAAATTATTATAAATGGGAAATCAGGAGTGAGGCACAGCTAGTCTATGTATATGTATGTTGGTCACTATAATAATACATGCCTAATAAAGTAAATCCTTCAAAATCAATAAAAATCAAAAGGAAAAAAGTACCTTAAGTGAGATAATACTTTTCATAGTTTATCTACACTTAACTTTATCTATATAACTTATATACATGTGCATCTGGGTCTAAAAGTACTAAAAGTAAGTAAGAGACCATTTATAACAACCTACTTGAAATTAAAAAAAACTTACTACTCAGAGTACAATCCACTAAAGAATTACGTCCGGCACTTCCATCAGGTCAAGAGTTATGACGACTTCTGTGTGTAATATCATTCATTACCACAACAGATTCAACAGACAAAAAAATGCCATTGTCTTTATTACAGGACCCAAAAAGCCATGGTGGTCGTGAAAAGTTGAATTATTTATTATAATACAAAACACTCGATAAATACAAACGCGAACTAGGTATATAATTATATAGGTGAAAATATAATTTTAATAAGACACTGTGTTGTTTTATTGTTTACAATACATTCAAGGTCGTTCGACTTCGATGACAGGTTTGATCAGTGTTGCTAGAAGATAAAAACTAGAATACCCAAATCGGTTGATCTTTTATAAAAATATGCATTTATTTAAACATATTTAGTATTTTAAAAATACAGAAGTATTTTAAAAAAGAATAAAATAATTTCATAAAACATTTAGCTCAGTTTCAGTTATTAAATGAAATAGTAGTGACTAATAAATATGGAGTTTCGACTTTTAATTCTCCCTACCCTTGTCATTACTTTTATTTTATGCAACACAAGGGTGACAATCAAAATAATATCCATTTGTAAGCCAAGATAAATATTTTTTTAATTCGTTTTGAATATCAGATAAGTGGCTATAACCAAATTGTCATTAATATTTATTGTATAATAAATAAAAATTATTACAAGTTTTATAACAATTTAAATTTTAATAAGACACTTTGTGTTGTTTTATTGTTTACAATACATTCAAGGTCGTTCGACTTCGATGACAGGTTTGATAAGTGTTGCTAGAAGATAAAAACTAGAATACCCAAATCGGTTTATCTTTTATAAAAATATGCATTTATTTAAACATATTTAGTATTTTAAAAATACAGAAGTATTTTAAAAAAGAATAAAATAATTTCACAAAACATTTAGCTCAGTTTCAGTTATTAAATGAAATAGTAGTGACTAATAAATAAGGAGTTTCGACTTTTAATTCTCCCTACTCTTGTCATTACTTTTATTTTATGCAACACAAGGGTGACAATCAAAATAATATCCATTTGTAAGCCAAGATAAATATTTTTTTAATTCGTTTTGAATATCAGATAAGTGGCTACAACCAAATTGTCATTAATATTTATTGTATAATAAATAAAAATTATTACAAGTTTTATAACTTTCCAAAACTGATGTCCGCGCTCAGGCCAGATTCGGTCACTATCCTTTGCCCGATTTGTCGACATTTATGACTACTACTCCGCTCTCCAGGGTAGAAGCGTGATAATATATATTCATATAGGCCTATAGCCTTCCTTGATAAATGGGCTATCTAACACAAAATATTTTTTTCAAATCCGACCAGTCGTTCCTGAGGTTAGCGCGTTCAACCAACAGAAACAAACTCTTCAGCTTTAAATATCCTACTAATATTATAAACGCGAAAGTTTGTAAGTATAGATGTTAGTTACTCTTTCACGCAAAATCTACAATGGATTTTGATTAAACTTTTCAATAATCTAGCTTACACATCAGAATAACACATAGGCTACTTTTTATCCCAGAACAAGTTCCTGTGGGAAACGGGAACGCGTATATTCACAGCGCGTGCGGAGCCGCGGGCGTTAACTTGTAACATTATAAGCTTTTTATTTTTGTACAGGTCAACGTTTCGCCTTGCAAGAGATGAAGATCACGTTCTGCGAGATCATCCGCAACTTCAAACTGGTGCCAAAGATGAAGGGCGCACGACCAAGGCTTGTAACCGATATGCTGCTGAGACCCGCTGAACCTATTTATATAAAATTTATACCACGTAAATAAAGACCATCCAATCTTGACCATCTATAAGGGACTGTGGTCCCACCTATTTGACTCGGAACTGAAAGGACCACAATATATCATTATCATCACTACATATTATAAAACAAAGTCGCTTTTCGTTGTCTGTCCCTATGTATGCTTAGATCTTTGAAACTACGAAACGAATTACGACGCGGTTTTTTTTTATAGTTAGAGTGATTCTTATAGAAGGTTTTTATGTATAATTTGTTAAGTTTTTGTATACATTGACCAAATTATAACGATATTTGTTGGGGATGTCGGAAAAAATAAGCCGTCTGGGAGCTTTCAACAAAAACGCTGCCTAAACCCTTTGAGATATAACAAAATAATGTATTGTGCAATTATGTATCTAATGTAGGTCTACTAAAAAGTCCGCAACGATATTTGTCTATCTCATAAGAATATCATACTATATTCATTTTAAAACTTAAAATATCCATTAATTATAAAGCGGTAATTTGAAGGCTATTTATAAACACAAATATGCTATTAATCCTTATCATTTTTTCTACGTTAGTTGGCTTCAGCATTTCACAAAGATTATTTTGTCCCTTAACACCTTGCAAATTTAATGAATATCTTACGAGTTATCGCATATTCAAAATATAGCGCAAAGAAATTAATTTCGTGTAACCATAATTCGACCGAGCCGGCCGTGCGGGCAGGTAGGTACTGGAGAGCGGAGAAATAATCAATGAATTTGGAAAATGTTCATACATTCTTGTAAGTGAATGTGAAATTAATAAACAACAGGATTAAATGCGTGCCACGGAGTTCTAAGTATGTCACACTGGGACAGCTAGTGTTTAGATGTGCTAAAGTGTAAAAAAAAAAATCAGTTAGGGACTGGACCTGAATGACCTTTGCCTAACTACTGGGTTACCAAAACCGTACTGAAATAAGCTGAAATACTTTACTGTAATATACGAATAACTAGTTGTCACCTGCGGCTTCGCCTGCGTAGAGAAGTTTTCTCGTTCCCGTTTGTCAAAGGAACTTGTTCCCGGGATAAAAAGTAGTTTATGTTTAAGCTATATTTTTTATAAGTTTCATTCAAATCCATTCCGTAGTTTTTACGTGAAAGAGTAACAAACATCCATTCTTACAAACTTTCGTATTTATAATATTAGTAGGATAAAATAAATAAGCCTTTTATTTCATGAAGATTACAAATTCCTTTTCCATAATTCTATTTTAGTATTGTGAAAGACTGTTGTTAGTAATAAAAAATATAATATTATTATTTATTATTTACCTATCGTGCCTTATCCCCGAAGGGGTGGCAGAGGCATACATATTGTATGCCTACTTTTCACCATGTGTATTCCTGTCCTACGAAATATGTGGTGAGCCTATTGCCGTGTTGAAATAGACAGATGCAAGTTGTGACCTGCTGTTGAAATTTTTCAAGTCGCCCATAAGGCCTTCAACTCGACTTAACGACTGCCATGTTACTGGCAACCGGGACCAAGTCTTAACGTACCTTCCGAAGCACGGAAACGCTCGCAATGTAAATGCGACAAAGTGGTTACCCCTTGAAGACCAGTCACAGTGAAAGTTGCGTAACTCAGTGGTCGTTTACAGAACACTGAGACCGCGGGGCAACGAGCGCCTTTCTAATATAATCGCTTATAATAAAATAACAACTAATTTAAGGGTTAGTTTTTAATTTCTATTTCAATCCTATATTTTTCTTATTTTAATATTTATTCTGCAAGAACCCCTCTATAGGTGAAGGCCTCCTCCAAAGCTAGGCAGTCATATATAGATTAGGCCATTTGAATACAGGTAGTAGCTATTTTTTAAGTTATAATTGTTTTGTTGTGTTGGGGGAAAATGATGACAGTAATTTATTACATTGCGCGCGCAGACGAAAAACCGACACCATGAAGATAGCTGATAAGTGTTCCCATGACAACTTATAAACACCCTGAAGTTAGCTGATAAGTGTTTCCATGACAACTTATAAACACCCTGAAGTTAGCTGATAAGTGTTTCCATGACAACTTATAAACACCCTGATGTTAGCTGATAAGTGTTTCCATGACAACTTGTAACAACATTTAAACTAGCTTTCATTCTTTTGGGGATGAAGAGTAGAAGCGTGCACGTCGCCATCCCTGCCAGCTACGGCTGCAATTCTACTCCAACACGAGTGCCACCAGGGCGAATACTGCTAGGGCGTGCCCCCGAGGCGACGCGCACCAGTTCGTCCCCGCTGGTGCGAAAAGTGTGTGTTAGAGCGGCGTGGGGGACCACCACCCTACACGCGCGGCCCGACACGGCGGGAAGTGGAGGACGGAGTGCAGGGTAGCTGCGTGGAATGTTAGGGGAGGAATGACAGATAAGATGAATGAATTGATGGATGTTATGAATGAGAGTAAGTTAGATGCAGTGTGCTTGACAGAGACCAAGCGCAAGGGCAGCGAAGTCTTGGAGCTCCCGGGTGGGATGCTCGCGCTTTGGTCTAGAGTACCAGAGAGCGAGCATGGCAGTCGGGGGGTTGGAATTTTGCTGTCCTCGCGATTGGCCTCCGGTATGTATGAGTACAAACTGGTAGGTCCTAGAATCCTCTGGATCCGTGTAAAACTTGGTTTGACGAAGATTTTCCTGGTAGCTGCTTACGCGCCAGTATCTTCGTCGAACGCGAGTGAGCTAGAGGATTTCTGGGAGAGTATGAGAGAAGCTCTAAATGTAATAGAAGGAAATGAAAGACTTATAGTATGTGGAGACTTGAATGGATGGGTGGGTACCGCTCGCGATGGTTTTGAGTCGGTACTCGGGAAGTATGGGGATAAAAGGGTGAACGACGCTGGCAAGCTAATACTGGCATTTTGTAAGGAAAAGGATTTGTTTGTGGCGAACACAATGTTCAACCACAAACAAATTCATATGTATACGAGGAGATGTAAGTCAAAGAGAAGCATGATAGATCTATTCCTAATGGATAGTCGGCTCCGTAAACAGGTGATGGACACAAGGGTTTATCGAGGCGCTGAGCTGGGATCAGACCACTACCTAGTCATAACTAGGATTAGGGGTCTGTTCACGGGTAGACGTCATCGTACCGAGTGTCCTGAGATTATAGCTGCAAAAGCTAGAAGCTGCAGGATGCATCCATTAGGGATAAATATAATAAAAGGGTAGCCGAAAAGCTTGGCGACGTCAATGTAAGCAGTGAGAATGTGGAAAGTGTATGGCAGAACCTTAGGGATAGTATGTTAAATGCCGCTGTGGAAGTGTGTGGAGAAACGAAAAGAGGCAGTAGTAATAAGCGTGATGCATGGTGTAATGAGGAAGTGAAAGAAGCAGTTCGAATTAAAAAGAAAAAAGCATGGCTAGACTACTTAGCCTCGTGAAATGATTTCAATATGAAAGAGAGATACAAGCTGCAGAAAGTTAACACGAAGGCACTGATAGAAGAAGCTCGTGAAGGGTGCAGAATGAAAGCAGATGAAAGGTTGTCGTCCAATTTCCGGGATAATGCCAAGCTCTTCTGGAAAGAGGTAGGCAAGACCCGGAGTTGTTCGGCAATCTGCAGTATGAATAAAGTGCTTAGTGTTAACAATGACGTCCTAACAGACCAAACTGACGTCCTGCAGAGATGGAGTGAATATTATGGAAAGATGTATGCAAGAAAAGACAGAGATGCCACATCTGGAAGTGGAGCTCACTTCGATGCTCCGGATCCCGATGTCATTGAAGTCATTAGTATGAAAGAAATAGAACAAGCGATAAGAAGTATGAAATGTGGTAAGGCTGCGGGAAAAGACAGATGATCAGACTACTGAGATGATCAAGTACGGTGGGTCGCGTGTCTGGGACACACTATGTCTGTTATGCAACTTGTGCTGGCGGACGGGTGAGGTCCCGGATGACTGGCGAGTAGCAGTTGTAGTACCTATTTACAAAGAGAAAGGCTCGCGCCTAAACTGCTCCAGCTACAGGGCGATCAGCAAGGTCAGCTTAGCTAGTAAGGTGTATGCAAAGGTTATAACGGCACGAATACAAGAAAAGTCTGAAAGGTATTTATGGGAGGCTCAATGCGGATTCCGACGTGGAAGAGGTTGCATGGATCAAGTGTTTTCTCTCCGCATGATCGCGGAAAAGTTTCTGGCTGTTAGCCAGAAGGTTTTCTGCGCTTTTGTGGATCTAAAGAAAGCATTTGATAACGTGGTGAGAGAAACGCTGTGGGACTTGCTGCCCGGATATGGTGTGGACGGCTCGCTACTGCAGGCAATACAGTCGCTTTATAGGGACTGTAAGGTTTGCGTGCGAGTAGGGGGGGGGTGTGTCACCTCTTTTTGATGTCTGTACAGGCGTCAAACAGGGATGTGTCATATCCGCCTGGCTGTTCATAGTGTATCTGGACAGTTGCCTGCAGAAGTTAAAAGATTTTAATATGGGTGTGAATTTGGGTGACTTTACAGTAAACTGTCTGCTGTACGCTGATGATGCGGTGCTCATGGCCTCATCAGAAGCCGACCTTCAGGCATTAGTCACTAATATGAAAGAGGAGTGTGAAAGTAAGGGTCTTCGCTTGAATGCAAGTAAAACTAAGGTTCTAGTATTTGAAAGAGGTGACATAAGAAATAAATGCGAGATTAGCGTAAACCAGGAACGTCTAGAGCAAGTGCATGAAATTGTGTATTTAGGAAGTATGTTTAGCGCGGATGGAAGATGTGATTCGGATGTAGAACGGCGAGTAGCTGCCGGAAACAAAGTTAACGGTGCTTTGTCCCAGTTAGTAAAGCGACAAAGCATCGTAAAAGAAGCACGCATGGCGATTCATAACGCAGTGCTAGTCAGCCAACTTTGCTTTACGGTAGCGAAACCTGGGTATGTCAGCAGATGCATGAAAGTATATTGAATGCTGTGGAGATGCGATCACTTCGAAAATTGTACGGCGTTACCTTGGCCGATCGAATACGTAACGAAGTGATACGCAATATTGCAGGTTTGAATGAAAGTGTCAGCGTTAAGCTGGAAAAGGGCGTGCTCCGTTGGTTTGGACACGTCCAACGAATGAGTGAGGAACGATTGACGATGAATATATATTGTTCAAAAGTAGAGGGTAGAAGGAGTCAGGGTAGGCCGAGACTTACATATGAAGACCACGTGAGCAGATTGCTCAAAAACGGAAAGGTCAAAAGTACTCGGATACCCAGACGTGCGTGTATGAAGCGATTGATGAATCTCGAAGAAGCGAAAGAAGTATGTATGGATCGCGAAGCCTGGCGATCTGTCCTCTCTGACTACCCCGTCAGGGATACAGCGTGAAGATAGTTAGTTAGTTAGTTTCATTCTTTTGATGTTTTTATTTCTAACTAGTGTATTATTCCTGTTACAAACAAAGATTTGTGGTATTAGTGATGAAATCTTATTACTAAAGCAGTATCACTTCTAACGCGTGTACATAAGTACACACACACACTTTACTTTTTTTTAATATCATCTTTCTCAATAAGCTTAGCTCTTTTTTTTCCAGCTGCGTAGGAAAACAGTGCTAAGCTTAGTCATATTATTAGTCAAGATATAAGTTTTTTTTTTTATGTGAGACACTTTTTTTGCTCAGCGCCAACTAGCCTAAACTAAGCTACAAGGTTGTACTATTGGATCTACCTACTACACGGGCCTTCACGCGAAACAAAATTCTACTTACATTCACCGACGTTTGAGTTGAATTCCCGAGTAGTAGGTATATAAAACATGAGTATACACCGCGAAAGTTTAAAAATAACACTATTGGATCTACACAACTAATATACATTTATTTATAAATAAACAGCAAAATCACTCACTGACTTAATAATCTGATTAATTTAGTTGCGGGTTCCAAGACATGCTAAAACTTCCTGGGACGTCACCGAGATCGAGCTCGGTGTAACTTTTGTGGTCTTGCTCATTGCTGTAGATCCTGGTTTACAGGAGTCACGTTAATGGAAATGCGGGTAGGATTAGTCCCAATAAAAAAAAGCTGGGTGTAGCTTTTTTTATTGGGACTAATCCTACCCGCATTTTTTTATAAATTTATAAATTTTTTTATAAATAATATACCCGGTCTTATGCTGGGCTTAAATGTGAACAAACCCCTTTTATTATATAAATTATTTAATGTTTCTAGAGAAACTTTGAGAGAAGAAGATAATAATACCCCTTAGGGATGGAAATTTTAAAAATCCTTTCTTAGTAGATGCCTACCTAAAACATTTATAAAAAGAAGGAATATATAAGGTTAATAAATTAGTAAAATATACAAGAAACCAAAACTTAAGACCCTTAGAAAATGTAAAAAAATATTGTTTACCTAAAACTAGTAACAAATATGGTAATAGAATCTATACTTACATATTGCCACTTATATTAAATAGCCTGCCTAGTCACATTTTGTCTCGGTAACTGAATTCACAAATAAATTAAAATATTTAATAAAAAAATATTTCATAAGAAATCCCGATTGTACTTATATGGAAAGCCTATAGCAAGTAAAAGCGAAATAGGTGTGTGTGTGTGTGTTCGTGTGTGCGCGCGCGCGCATATGTGTGTGTGTGTGTGTGTGTGTGTGTGTGTGCATGTACGTGCATACACCCGAGTCATTCATATTTTGTGTGTATGCATGTATAAAAATATATTAATCATATTTATGATCATTATTTTCAATGTGTGTAGGTGTGCGCGTTAAAGTGAGTATGCACTTCCGCGCGCATTATCAAATTACCATAAGTAGTTAATAAGTTTTTTATATTCATAGTAATAAGATGTACTTTTTCAACCTATTAATGGTCCATTTGTATAGCGTTCCCTGCTCACCCAAAACCGCAGTGGTTTAAGTGAGTAGCATTTTATATACCTACATTACAAAAATTATGTATTTTGATCAATAAAAAAAAAAATAAGTGTCTAGGTCCAGGAGCTTTGCCTGGGCGTTGACAGGCGAGTGAGTGATTATTGTGGGATATTTTTTATACAACGCCATGTAACCCAAAGTATGTGTATATGTATAAGCTTGTGGTGCAAATAATAAAATAAATATTGTAGGACATCTTAAAATATTGTGGGACATTTTTTTTCACAGCGCCGTCTAGCCCGTACTTAGCTAATATAAGCTTGTGTCATGGGATCTAGACAACTAATAAACATACTTATATATTTCTAAATACATACATACATATCATACTTAGGAAACACTCAAACCCCGAAACAACCTATGGTAATGTAACAATCAAGGCCGTGGTTTTTCTTATAGAAAACCCTCTTTTCCTGATATTCTATAGTTTATCTATCACGCCTTTATGCCCGAAGGGGTGGCAGAGGTAATAATAATAACAAATCTTTAATCATTTAGGTCACAAAGTAACACTTATGAACGTCAAGAATATTGCATCTACATTTACTGCCAGATTCGCAAAGCAATAGGTAGAGCCTGAGGAAGAACCTGGCAATAAAACTCATGGCCACTCTTTTCTAAACGCCAGTAATTACATTAGTTTGATTAACATGATATTTGACCAATTATACAGTAATGAATTTAAACAACCAAAAAGCAAAATCAATGTTGTGTTTAAATCATATCAAAATTAGAGCAATTATAGTTGCCGGTTCTAAGGGCAGCCTACCCTTGAAGAAGAAGAATCTGGCAAGAAAGTCAGTGGATGCCATTTTAAAATGTAGGAATGACTTACAACATTAAAATTACACTTACATTGTTCCTTTGGATTTATGTAAGAACAGTCGACTAAACTTAAGTTTACCTTAAATATAAATAAGATTATTTGTAATAATTGCTATAGCAGCTATGAGCTGACCAGTCCCAACAGACGACACCCGTTTGCGGGTATGATGCATTATATCAGCCATCGCCCTACTCAACCGTATTATAGGGAATAAGGCGACCCAATACATACGCCACCACTGCCAGGACACTTAAGCGAGCATGACATACTCAAAAACTGCACAGCAACTATCATGTCAATTTCAAAGAAATAAATAAGTCTACATGGTGCTCACACAATAACAAACTCAAATTACATTGTATATTAGTTAATACCGGGACTAAACGCAGCCAATTTAGAAACCTTTAGTTGTCAGACGTTTCCAATTATTAATAATGTAGAGATGTAAAAAATACAACATATATATGCAGATAGACAAGGCATACGAGTATCACAAGATTCATTCGAATACTAAATAGCTCAAGCGAACAGCAAGCAAATCATTTCCATTTATTTTTATTGTTCAAATAATCATTAGTTGTGTAATAGGCCCTTTTCAAGAGGTGCGTCTTAATTTCCGCCTTAAATTTATGTAACGGCAGGTTCATTATGTTTAAAGGAATTTTATTTTATAGTCGTACGACAATTCCTGCAAAAGAGTCGTGAACCTTTTGTAAACGATGATGCGTTTTAATTAATTTATGCTTATTTCTATTATTTATCGAATATATGTCACTGTGTCTATTGTATAAATGTATGTTCTGTTTAACTAACATAATATTTTCAAATATATACTGTGATGCAACCGTTAAAATGCCAATTTCTTTAAATTTTTCTCAAAGATACACTCTAGCACTCAATTTATATATTGCACGTATAGCTCTCTTCTGGAGTACAAAAATTTCTTGTAGATCAGCTGCTTTGCCCCACAGCAAAATGCCGTAAGACATGACACTATGAAAATAACTAAAGTATACCAGCCTGGCAGTTGCCACATCAGTAAGCTGCCTGACTTTACTAACGGCAAAGGCTGCCGAGCTGAGTTTACCTGCAAGACACGTTATTTGGGCATTCCACTGCAGTTTGCTATCTAAAGTGATCCCAAAAATACAGTTGATTGTACAAGATTAAGGGTATCACTGTTCAATGTTATATTTGTACCGCAATTCCTGACATTAGGCATGCTGAATCTGATACATTTTGTCTTCTTAGCGTTTAGTAGCAAATTATTAGTCGTAAACCAATCTACAACTTGGGCAAGTGATCTATTTACGCCGTTAAAATTACTAAGCGTACGATCAACTTTAAAAATAAGTGACGTATCATCAGCAAATAGAACAATGTCGCACAAATTCTATATATAGTTTTATATATTTTTACTTGAAATGTTGGTCAAGACAAAGCAAGAACTAGCACGAGAGGCCAGGAAAGACAACTCACCGCTAAACTCCATGGCGTTCACACCTACTGACCCATGGGAAGTGAGAGGTGTAATTCTTGGCCTCAAATCGCATAGTGCTCCCGGATGGGACAAAATTACTACAGACGTTCTGAAACAAAACGCCTCAGTGCTTAGCCCACCTATAACTTATCTGTGCAATTTAAGTATGGAAACGGATATCTTCCCCACCTTGTTTAAGTTTTTTTTTTTTTTTTTTTTTAATAAATAAATAAATATTGTGGGACACTTTTCACACAGCGCCATCTAGCCCAAAGTAAGCTAATATTAGCTTGTGTTATTGGATCTAGATAACTGATAAACATACTTATATATTTCTAAATACATACATATTATAGATAAATAACACCCAGACACAGAATACACCATCGTGCTCATCACACAAAGTTTTATCCTGTGTGGGAATCGAACCCACGACCTCTTGCGTAGCAGTCGGATGCAGTCCCACCGCGCCACAGAGGCAGTCTAGTTTGCAGTGGTTTGTCCGATTTTCAAGTCAGGCAATAAATGTGAGCCTAACAACTACCGTCCTATCTCTCTTTTATCAACACTTTCTAAGATACTCGAAAAAATCATCAACAAAAGACTAATTGCGTATCTTGAAAAAAATAAATTTCTTAGTAACAATCAATTCGGCTTTCGACAAAATAATTCTACTGAAGACGCTGTACTGAAGCTCACATCTGCTCTCGTATCGTATTTGGACAAAGGAGAGAAGTGCCTGGGTGTCTTCCTAGACCTTCAAAAAGCCTTCGACACAGTATCCATTCCGATTTTACTAACCCGTCTGGAGAATGTTGGTGTAAGGGGAGTGATCTTAGAATGGTTCAAAGATTACCTGTCCCACAGAAAGCAGCGTGTTAGGGTGCAGAGTCATGAAAGTGATGACTCCATCTGCAAATATGGCGTGCCCCAAGGTAGCACACTCGGTCCATCGTTATTTCTCATTTACATAAATGAACTGTGTAGTGCTGTTGATCTGCCAGGACTGCAACTATTAATGTATGCTGATGACACAGTCCTCATTTCACATGGTTATACATGGGATGCTGTATTTGATTTGGCTGGAAGTGGACTCGCTAGAGTAGCTGCCTGGTTGGAAAATAGCCTGATGACTCTGAATACCACAAAATCAAAATACATCTGCTTTACTAAGACAGCAGCTGGACGGCCCGATGCTAGCAATATCCTACAAATTCATACCTTCCCGTGCAACGGAAGAGCTGACCATGCCGCCTGTGATTGTGATGCTCTGCTGCAGGTAGAATCAATAAAGTACCTTGGTGTTACAATTGATGAACATCTAAGATGGAACACACATCTAGAGACCACAATAGGTAGGATTAGAAGGCTGATCTTCATTCTTAAGAACCTTCGCTCTATAGCCGACACTACACTACTTGCTCAAACATACCGTGCATTATGCGAATGCCTTCTCAGATACTGTATATGCGCTTGGGGTGGAGCGGCGAAATCTCTTATGATAAATCTGGAGAGGACACAACGTGCAATTCTGAAGATGCTTCTCCGTCTACCGTATAGACACCCTACAAATACTCTCTATGAAATAGTAAATGTCTTATCTGTAAGGAAGTTATACGCATATGAAATCTTGAGAAGATTCCATAAAAAAACAGTGCCAACGCTACCTGCACAGCGTAAACGAGTGGAACGCTTCCCTGCGCCATTATTCAAAACTAGTTTTGCGCAAAGACATTACAACTTTCTGGCTCCATATATACAGGGTGACTTTAAATAGGTGTAATTGTTTTAAGGGGGTAAGAGTACAGCCCATGGGATGTTCAAAAATGTGTAGAACACCTGGTCGAAATCTACTGGTTTCGGAAATACACGATACTTTAACTTTTTTAGGAAAATTACCAAAATTCAAGAGAAATCCTTAAAAATAAAAATAAATACTGGATGCATGGATTTTATTTTTATTTTATTTGATTGCTGGATAAATTATCCATAAAATAAAAACATCAAATGTTATGAATCAGTTAAAATTTTAGAGTTATCAGAGCTAAAACTTGTAACAATAAAAAAAAATTGCTTTATCGAAATTTCAATTGATTTTAGTGAAAAATATCCACGCCGAACTGGTCGTACAAACGATGTCATTAAATTTTTTGTTTCCTTAGCTTTCTAAAAAGGTATAATAAGTGTACAAAATTCTAAGATAGCGCCCAACAAACTCAGTTATTGCCGAGTAGGTAATACGTAAACTGCACATTAATAACATTATTAGCACTTTACCATACTACCCTGCTAAGGTTTTTTCTTTAAGTGTCATTAATTTACCTCGTAACACGTCTCATTGATTTGCTTCTCGCATTTAGTTCTTACGTCACCTCTTTCAAATACTAGAACCTTAGTTTTACTTGCATTCAAGCGGAGACCCTTACTTTCACACCCCTCTTTCATATTAGTGACTAATGCCTGTAGGTCGGCTTCTGACGAGGCCATGAGCACCGCATCATCAGCGTACAGCAGACAGTTTACTGTAAAGTCACCCAAATTCACACCCATATTAAAATCTTTCAACTTCTGCAGGCAACTGTCCAGATACACTATGAACAGCCAGGCGGACATGACACATCCCTGTTTGACGCCTGTACAGACATCAAAAAGAGGTGACACATCCCCCCCTACTCGCACGCAAGCCTTACAGTCCCTATAAAGCGACTGTATTGCCCGCAGTAGCGAGCCGTCCACACCATATCCTGGCAGCAAGTCCCACAGCGTTTCTCTCACAACGTTATCAAATGCTTTCTCTAGATCCACAAAAGCGCAGAAAACCTTCTGGCTAAGAGCCAGAAACTTTTCCACGATCATGCGGAGAGAAAACACTTGATCCATGCAACCTCTTCCACGTCGGAATCCGCATTGAGCCTCCCATAAATACCTTTCAGACTTTTCTTGCATTCGTGCCGTTATAACCTTTGCATACACCTTACTAGCTAAGCTGACCAAGCTGATCGCCCTGTAGCTGGAGCAGTTTAGGCGCGAGCCTTTCCCTTTGTAAATAGGTACTACAACTGCTACTCTCCAGTCCTCCGGGACCTCACCTGTCCGCCAGCACAAGTTGCATAACAGACATAGTGTGTCCCAGACACGCGACCCACCGTACTTGATCATCTCAGCAGTAACTCTGTCTTTTCCCGCAGCCTTACTACATTTCATACTTCTTATCGCTTGTTCTATTTCTTTCATACTAATGACTTCAATGACATCGGGATCTGGAGCATCGAAGTGAGGTCTACTTCCCGATGTGGCATCTCTGTCTTTTCTTGCATACATCTTTCCATAATATTCACTCCATCTCTGCAGGACGTCACTTTGGTCTGTTAGGACGTCATTGTTAACACTAAGCACTTTATTCATACTGCAGATTGCCGAACAACTTCGGGTCTTGCCTACCTCTTTCCAGAAGAGCTTGGCATTAGCCCGAAAATTGGACGACAACCTTTCATCCGCTTTTATTCTGCACCTTTCACGAGCTTCTTCTATCAGTGCCTTCGTGTTAACTTTCTGCAGCTTGTATCTCTCTTTCATATAAAAATCATTCCGCGAGGCTAAGTAGTCTAGCCATGCTTTCTTCTTCATTCGAATTGCTTCTTTCACTTCTTCATTCCACCATGCATCACGCTTATTACTACTGCCTCTTTTCGTTTCTCCACACACTTCCACAGCGGCATTTATCATACTGTCCCTAAGGTTCTGCCATACACTTTCCACATTCTCACTGCTTACATTGACGTCGCCAAGCTTTTCGGCTACCCTTTCATTATATTTATCCCTAATGGATGCATCCTGCAGCTTCCAGCTTTTGATGCTATAAGTCGGCTCAGGTTCAGGACACTCGGTGCGATGACGCCAACCCGCGAACAGACCCCTAATCCTAGTTATGACTAGGTAGTGGTCTGATCCCAGCTCAGCGCCTCGATAAACCCTTGTGTCCATCACCTGTTTACGGAGCCGACTATCCATTAGGAATAGATCTATCATGCTTCTCTTTGACTTACATCTCCTCGTATACATGTGAATTTGTTTGTGGTTGAACATTGTGTTCGCCACAAACAAATCCTTTTCCTTACAAAATGCCAGTATTAGCTTGCCAGCGTCGTTCACCCTTTTATCCCCATACTTCCCGAGTACCGACTCAAAACCATCGCGAGCGGTACCCACCCATCCATTCAAGTCTCCACATACTATAAGTCTTTCATTTCCTTCTATCACATTTAGATGATGAATGAATTATGAAAGTATGGAAAAGCTTTTAACAGTTGTCAATTGAATACACCGTACATTCTCATACACCACGCTAACACACAAGCACTAACAAGACCAACGAAAATACACGCACGCATAACACAAACACACACGCTCAAACAACACATTTCCACGTACTCGTACGAGCGTGCACACGCACACACAGCATCCAAATGACACGTACTGTACTCACAAACATGGATATAAGGTTAAACACTTACCATAATAGTTTTTATGATGTAACTTTTATTTTGTACAACTGACATTAAACTGTCATTACTGTGTAATCATATAGAGGGGAATATACTGACTTCTGCAACACAGTATTAACTAGCGCAGGAGTCAGGGGTTCCACCATCAAATATGTAGAAAGTTTATAAGTCAATAAAGATTATTATTATTATTATGTCTCTTCTTTTTACACGGGTATCTTCTTTTTTTCAATATCATGAAGATACCCGGACTTTTGGTAGGCTTACATGGGGACATAGGTCCAACACGCAGAGGCCCTTTGAGAATTTTAATCTAATAGGGAATGGGACCCCCACTGCAGATAGTCCACGCTCGCCTTATGTAGAAGAACGGTAATGGACCACCTCTAATGGGAGTTAAACTATTGTACAATATGCTAACTACTAAATGGGCTATTGAGTTGAAGGTTAAATGGAGTATGTAACTAAAACTATGGTTGAAGACGGCGTCTGCAATTTTAATATATTATTATCAAAATACTGGCAGACGGTGACTTGCCAACTCACTAGATGGGCCCCCTATACAATCGCCATAGGCATGATAAGCCTGTAAGGCGACAGAGGGCAACACCGATGTGAGCGGCTTGGGGTGTCGAGCGGTGCGGCGCCGGTTTCACGTTCGCGGGACAGGCCCGGAGCGGGTTTCCCCGTAGTTATGCCCTTGAAAATGACACTTCCACCCCCGAGCATATAGCTCTGGCTCCCTCCCTCTGACCGGCCAATTAAGGCAAGCCAGAGTTGAGATTTATTATTATTATTATTATAGAATGGCAGATCGTTAATATAAATTAAAAATAGAAACGGACCCAGAATTGATCCCTGCGGTACGCCCATAGCAACAGATGCTCCAGGGGAGCGAATTTCATTGACATCAACATGTTTTATTCGATCATTTAGGTAGGAGGCAACAAGGTTCAATGCAGAGTCTTTGATACCATATTAAAAGAGTTTTCCCAATAGTGTTTTATGGTCAACGCAATCAAATGCTTTGGAGAGATAGCAGAATACACCAATAGCATCTTGTCTATTCTCCCAGGCGTCATATATATGATTCAGAAGTGTCACACCTGCATGAATGGTAGAACGACCCCTTGTGAACCTATACTGCTCCTTATGTAATAGCATATTTAAATTAAAATGAACTTGTAATTGTTGCAATATATTTTTTTCAAAAATTTTGCTAATGGCTGGTAATATTGAAATTGGTCTGAAATTACCAGGGTCGGTTTTGGATCCAGATTTAAATAGAGGTATTACTTTACTGTGTTTCATTAAATCTGGAAACACTCCTTTATCAACACATTTATTAAATATTTCAGCTAGATGTGGTGATATATTAACAATGATAGACTCAATCAATTTTACAGAAATACCCCACAAGTCATCTGTCTTTTTTGAGTTAAGTGACTTGAATAAAGTAAATTGAATATTATATGCCCACTACACCGTGTGTATTCCTGTCCCACGTAATAGGTGGGTAAGTCCATTGCCCTGTTGAAATGGACAGATACCTTGTTTTAAAATATAAAAAAATCGTATTAGGAATATAATATATATTTCAAAAATTATTAATACGTTACGGTTTTTTTGGCAGGAACAGTGGAAACGCGGCCCCCACACCATCCTATAACACTATTGTATTTTCGAGTGTTATTGTGTAAATATGGGGTGAATTCTTAAACATAAAAGCTTCGACAACCTGCACAAAAATGGATAATGTGTCAGTATGTAATGTAATGTCTCAGTAGAACGCGGCTTTTCTGTTACTTTACGCATATTGCTCCAGTAAAATAGTAACCGCTTTACTGGAGTAGAGCTTTTAAGAAAACTATAATAGATGAATAGACTACAATTTACAAGAATTTACTTCTTATAAAACAAAGAAGTATCATATTTTCGACTTAAGATTTGAAAATGAATAAATGAAGCGCAAAAATTGTGTAAGCGATCACTGCATTAAGCAACTTTCTCTATGGCTGGTCCTCGGATGGGTGATTACTTTGTAGCACTTACATTTGCGAACGTTTCCTTGGTTCGGATGGCACATTAAGTCGTCCGTCCTGTTCTCCATTAAAATGGCAATCGTTAAGCCCAGTTGGAAGAAAGGGCGGCTAGAAAATTTCATCAGCAAATGTTTCACCACCTGTTACGTGGGACAAAAATGTATAGGGTGAAATGTGGGCTTATATATAGCATGCCTCTGCCTTCCCCTTCGGAGATAAAGGTCAAAATATGTGTAGATGATTTGAGAACCATTTTTAAACTAAGCTGTACATCGCCAAAACCAACAATAAAATAAATAAAACACCATTACGAATAACTAAAGTTTCTACCAAGGCTCTAATTAAGAAAACAACGTATATTAAAACTTAAAACCAGTTTCAATATATGTTACCTACGAGTATAATGTACCAGACAAGTTACAAAAACATGCTTAAAAAGAACTAATTTTTTGAACCGTAAAAATAGTATTAGGTATGACCTTGACTCTAGGACGATTTAACCAATGGACGCGTAATGTACTCAATAAAGTATGAAATCATCTTCAACCAACTTTCTTGCGACGGGGAAACTAGTGTTTGTTTGTGGGAAGTGTTGTCACTGTCTAACAACCAATAAAAATACAACTACACATAGAAAAATGTAGGTATTGTAATGTAACATTTTTTACTTACTCTTTTTTTAATTAAATCTTATTATTCATTCTCTCAAATTATTTGCATGGCCATTATCTGTAGCATTCCTAGGCCTTTATATTTCGAAAGTTCTTCAACTTCAACTTTTAGAGCTTGTGGCATTTGTGGATAGGCTTCCACTAGTCCGCCAATGTCATGTTTCGAACTGTTTCGGTTCGGATTAAACTCATTGTACGGTTTGTCAACTGAACAGCCAAAAGGAATTTATATTTTCCGACCAATTGTTTAAAAACTAAATTTTCTTACATAACTGTATACATATATAAGACTAACAATATAGTAGATATTTACAACTTTAAACTAAGATAAGCTACGTTTATTTTATCAATTATCGTTATTTTAAATCTGTGAAATAAAATTACTTAACTAGAAAATATACAAAATTACAGTCTAATTTTATTAATACTAATATAATTACCTAGTTTATATACAAAACGGGTATATACAAGGGGCAAAAGTAGTTTAAGTGACGTAGGTCGATCGAAAGTTCTTAATGTTTGTTTACCTTTTGTAATTTTTAATGTCAGATAATGATAAGCCTTGGTGTTATTTTTAATTTATTGCTAGAGCGGCCAGTAGGTTAGGTTGTTTAGATATTGGACCTTGTTATAAATTTAGAAAATATGTTTAGAATAATATTGTTTAAATTTTGAAATGCTCTGTAAAAGAAGGTAACCGGGGCCCTCAAAGGAGTCTACTTTTGGTGCTCACCTTGAGAGGAGGTGCTGGGAATAAGTGCTGAGTGTGAGGGTTGTGCCCTCCAGAAATAGTGAAGTGATGGTCTGCAGTGTTGTGTGCTATTAACCGGCTCTGTGAAAGACGCCGACCGCTCGTTATTTTCAGCCCTCTACCTGCCTGAATTCGCGACCAGCTTCTCCGAGGTCGGCGACGTGGAGGCCTGAGGGGATTTGAGGCCCCTTCTCAGCGACGTGGAGGCCTTACTTGAAGCCCCTTAGCAACGTGGAGGCCTACGCGAGGCCCCCTTCTTAGCTACGAGTGCTGCTAACCGGCTATTTTATAGAAACAATCAAGAACTTATTTACCCCCGGTTTTCTCTGGTTTTATTTTTAACATTTTTTATATTATATTAAATTAACTTTACCTTTTCTCCTTTTTTCTTTTACTTATCCTTTTAAGCCAGGACTCCTCCAGTCCTGGTGACAATTTTCTTCTAAACTTTACTTTTTCCCCTCCCGGAAAATAGTAACGTTACAGTATGCAATACGAATTTGAGAGATTCGGCTAATTTGAGATGGTAACTCTTTGTATAATGTTTATAGAGAATGAAAGTATATTGAATATAGGCCGATTAAGTTATTGGTATGTTTCAATAATTTAGGGTTTTTGTTAAAAATAGTTACGTTAATTAAATAAATTTTACTTACGAGTGACAACAAATATTAATTGTTCGACCGCTGTAACTTTTACACCATTTCACAGCACATTTCGTATTTTTTTCTTTTTAAATTACCCTCCGAACGTGTACGATAGACTGAGTCCGCCGAACAGCGACTCTGCTAAAAATGGTTAGCAAATGGCAAGCGGGGTATAGGCGCAAACGCGCGTCTATTGGTTAAATCGGCCTAGCCTTGACTGCACCGCGATATAAAATAGTAAAGCGGTTGACCCTTTACTAGGGCTTTCTATGGAGATTTGGCACTAACACAAAGAACACTGCTATTCACTGCAACATATCACTTGTCTTCATTCATGCACATTTTTGAACTCTGTATGTCTAAAAATCCGCCCCTCTCGTTGCCCCGCGGACTCAGTGTTCTGTAAAACAATCACAGCATTAAGCAACTTTCACTATGGCTGCTCCTCGGATGGGTTCAACCACTTTGTGGCATTTACATTTGCGAGCGTTTCCGTGCTTCGGAAGGCACGGTAAGTCGTTGGTCCCGGTCGCCAGTAACATGGCCGTCGTTAAGCCCATTTGAACATTGAAAAATTTCAACAGCGGGTCGCCACAACCTGCTCCTGTCCATTTCAACACGGCAATAGGCTACCACCTGTTACGTGGGACAAAAGTACATACGGTGAAAGTTGGGCGTATGGTATACCACTGCCTACCCCTTTGGGGATAGTGGCGAGATAATATGTCTATGTCTATTATGTATAAAAATCCACCATTATTAAACACAAAATAAAATACCTACGGCAACCGTGCGTCATGTTTGATAATTGGCGCCAAAAAACTCCAGTTTTAGGCACTAGAGAACGCCCGCGACTCCACGTGAGTGGTTAGGTTTGCCCGTAACTTGATTTTCCATAGACTAAAAGTAGGCTATGTGTTAGCTACCTCCACAATAAATAAAAATAAGCCACAATTAAACACCCACTTAGGGGTTCAATTTACAAATATCCTTTCTTAATGCACACCTAAGTTACCTAAAGGAATATTAGTGGTCAATTTCACGGTTCTCGACCCAGCGGTTTAAGCTGTGCGTTGATTGTCTAACTGAACAATCAACGCACAGCTTAAACCGCTTTTGCTTTTATATATTTAGACTAGCTGATGACCACATCTTCGCCCGCGTGGTGAAGTTTTCCTGTACCGGTTTCCCCCAATGTTATAAGAAGCTAGTATGTTATCCTTAAGAGATAGACATATGCCATTACGGACTTTTACGGAGACCTATACAAGATACACAATTCCACCATATTTTAATATCTCAAAAGGTTTAAGCAGCGTTTTCGAGACAGACTGACAGACGAGGCGGAGGACTTTATTTTATAATAGGTATGTAGTGATTGTACTTATCAACCACAGACGCATAATCTACTACCTAGGTATGTTATGAACAAAATTTGGAGGTGATTTTAGTTATAGAGTTCTAAATAACACACTTCATTCAATATCATTCAGTGATTTATAATTTTTTAACAAACGCGCACGTGTTGTGATTTGTTTTTGTGAGTGAAGTTGTTTTATTTTTAGTTAAAATATTGACATATGAATGAACTTGTTTTGAGATCGGATTTTGAAGAAATAAGTCAAGACTAATGTGAGTGAATGATCATTGTACTTTCATTATAGGTCATCGTTTATAGGGAATAACCAGTTTGTGCGTTTTGTGTGAACAACCAGATGTAAGTAGAGACATATAAAGGAACTCGATTAAGTTCCATGAGGGGATAAAATACAAAAGAGTCTTGAATCGCACAAGTGAAGTTTGTACAGAAATTCAGAATATATACAAGAGTTGGTGCGTTGCTTACCGGGGGTCCGTCTCCTCGAGGTAAGCCAGTTCTCACCAATCTGGATAAACTTGGTGGTAATTCAAACATTCTGGACAAATAGTGACACAAGTCAGTTAAATCTAAATCTCCTTCACAGTCGCACATACCTCGAGGCGAGGATGGGTTAACTTGACCCCCTTTTTGTATTGAACTAGTGGAGGCCCCGTTGTTTAACCCGAGTAGTTCCCGTTCCCATGGGAATATGGGGAGAAATATGCTTAAGTTACCATATATAACATTACTATTATATGCCTGTTATAGAACACCTTTCGAACCGCCTATATGGCCTTCAACTTGGCTTAATGACTAATATGTTGTTGGCAACCGATACTAACGATTTACTGTGTCTTGCGAAGCACGAAAACACTCGTAAATTGAATTGCCACAACGTGGTCACTCATCTGAGGACCAGACCATTTTGACGTGCCTTAAATTAAAAATAAATAATGCATATCGGTTCATCAAAAGAATAATTAAAAAAAAACTAAACTAAACTATCTTCACGCTGTATCCCTGACGGGGTAGTCAGAGAGGACAGATTGCCAGGCTTCGCGATCCATGCATACTTCTTTCGCTTTTTCAAGATTCATCAATCGCTTCATACACGCACGTCTGGGTATCCGAGTACTTTTGAATATTAAGCTACTTAAGTACTTTTGAAGCGCTCGTGGCCCCGCGGTCTCAGTGTTCGGTAAACGATCACTGAGGTACGCAACTTTCACTATGGCTGGTCGTCGGATGACCACTTTGTGGCATTTACATTTGCGAGCGTTTCCGTGCTTCGGAAGGCACGTTAAGCCGTTGGTCCCGGTTGCCAGTAAAATGGCAGTCGTTAAGCCTGGTTGAAAGGCTTATAGGCGGCTTAAAAAATTTCAACAGCAGGTAGCCACAACCTGCGTCTGTCTATTTCAACACGGCAATGGGCTCACCACCTATTACGTGGGACAGGAATCCACACGGTGAAAAGTGGGCATATAATATGCCTCTGCCACCCCTTCGGGGATAAGGCGTGATGGATATTTATTTTTTATTTATTTTTGAATATTAAAAAAAATGTTTTGATCTTGTGATTTGCTAAAAACTACCTCGATATCACTCTTTTATTTATACTAATATATGAAGCTGAAGAGCTTGTTTGTTTGTTTGGTTGAACGCGCTAACCTCAGAAACTATTGGTGGGATTTGAAAAAATATTTTTGTGTTGGATAGCCCATTTATCGAGAAAGGCTATAGGTATATATCGTCATGCTACTACTCTGGAGAGCGGAGCAGTAATCATATATGTCGACAAATCGGACAAATTTTTAAGCAAGACAAAAAGTCAAATCTTTTCAGTCTCAAGTCCTACTCTACTTTAAGAGCTGAAAGAAAAAGTCGAAAAGACAAAATATATTTTCTTCCACACGTATCCGACGATATCTAATATTGATTTGCTTTAAATATTATTAAATACAAAAAACTAGCTCACAGACTGAAAAATACATTTACTTTTTAAAATTTATCGTTTACTTAGTTAGCATTATAATAACTTTTTAAACTTGTTTGACAGTGATCATTAAAAAAAAATTGATTATAGTTTATCTCTTATAAGATAATATTTGACGGCCGCGGCTCCGCTCGCGCGATGAACTTTCTTGTTCCCGTTTCCCACAGGTACTTTTTATCTAGCCTATGTGTTATTCTGATGTATAAGCTATATTTTTGTACAGTTTCATCGAAATTTGTTCGTATAAGTAAAACCGTTTAGTTTGTAATAATGATCAACGCTCACGATAGTTATTATTCTAGTAACAAACATACTTACATACAAATCTTTCCTCTTTATAATTCTAGTATAGATAAGGCATGTTTTTGTTTGTCGTGCCGGTTTTTTACTGATAAAAACGATTATCTCATGGAATTAATGGCGATGACCTGGAGATTGGAACGTTGACTTTGCGATTGAAAAGCTTGGCTGCACCCTACCGTAGCTAGTCTAGGCTTACCGTAGGGGTAAACGTGCAAACCTGTTGGCAACTAATCGACTTTAAAAAGGAGGAGGTTCTCTATTCGATTGGTATATATCCAGTAAAATTTATAAGAAATTAGGCAGCGTTCGAAAAGATACAGAATAATTTTTCGTCCAAAAATACCGCAATGTCTGTGGCCTTTTTTTGTTCCCAGTAATGACTTAGTGTCATAGAACGTTGCTCTTGAAAATGGTTCTAGCTGAGATGCTTGACCATCCGTAAGAAGACCGCAGCACAAGACCGATCATTGTAACGACCTTGTATGAATACTATACACAGAACTGACAAATTCCGTAGGTCTTTCTTATGTCGCGCCATAAAAGCATGAAACTCTCTGCCAGCGCACGTGTTTCCTTCCTCTTGCAATCCTGGTCCTTTACGAGAAGCGTGAAAAGGTATATTTCGGGGCTGTCAAAATAAGGGGCGCTATCAGAGCCCTGCGGGTTGAGATAACAGCGCTCAATCGCGGGTCGTCGTCTTGCTTTCCATCAGGCGAGTGACGCCATTTTGACGTGCCAAATACTCGTATAAATAAAAAAAAGAGGCAGCTGTTAATTTGCTCATAGAATCATGATAACGAGCAGGTGCCAGGCTTAAAACCCAGTTCAATTGCTATTGGAAATTAGTCCTAGGTTCATCCAACAATCCATTGCGTTATGCAATTGCTCTCACAGCAAGGATGGAATAGAGGATAGTTTGGGAATGGAATAACGGATTTGCAGTTTCACGATGGGTTTTCAGACTTGTGTATTGAAACCCCACCTAGACCTTTGGGCCTAAGTCAACCTCCCTCACCGGCCTCTTCACCTCACCATATTACCAACTAGTTGACGCCCGCGGCTCCACACGCGTTGTGAAGTTTTGCCGTTGTCGTTTCCCACAAGTGCTTGTTCCCTGGATGAAAAGTAGACGAGATAAATTCAAGTAGGATTTGGAAACAATTGAGAATACATTTAGATAAAGAAGAAGAACGTCTGCAGTATGGGGTTCTTCAAAAGGGGTCTTAGAAAGTTTTTACAGGGTCGACAGAACGAACGCTGCACCTCTGGTGTTGCAAACGTCCATAAGCTACAGTGGCCACTTTCCACACTTCCTTTTTTTTCGGTAGGCCGTATGCTTGTCTGCCTTCTGACTGTGACGCGGTGGGAGTGCATCCGACTGCTACGCAAGAGGTCGTGGGTTCGATTCCCACCCAGGATAAAACTTTGTGTGATGAACACGATGGTTATTCTGTGTCTGGGTGTTATTTATCTATAATATGTATGTAGTTAGAAATATATAAGTTTGTTTATCAGTTATCAAGCTAATATTAGCTTACTTTGGGCTAGATGGCGCTGTGTGAAAAGTGTCCCACAATATTTATTTATTTATTATCTCATCTCAAAAAAAGAAACAGATACAAGTATTCGAATATTTGTCTGTTTCAATAACCGCTTAGCTCTCCGCTCAGCTATCCGTCCACTTCAAACTCTGAAGACTCGACCTATACCAATTGTGGATTTAATTATCAGTTTGCGTTATTTTCCAAATCAATTTCCTAAGAGTGACTGGGATGGGTATACTTATTTGTTCTACACGCACTCATCTAATAGTATGTATTATCAATAGCAGGTCCTAGTGTCAGACTGTATATTGAAATGACGAAGAACAAAATCAATTAAATACAAATTGTAGTATCCTTGGGTAAAAAAATCCTTGACCAATTTAACGGCAGATAACAGTATTCTACAGGGTCATTTGTATAACACCTGCAACGTGCTAAGAGTAGACAGAGGTAGTCATAAACAACAAAGTATTTTCTATGTCTTTTAACAATTCGTTAAACAGAGTACTTACATACATTTAACTGTCAAACTGCCTCATAGGTTTTTACTGTTGAAGGAACTCCATGGGTCTCTTTTGCGTCACATACTGCATGCCTTGATAAACAATAGACGCGCGCGGATGCGGTTGAAAAAGGTTAAGGTCAAAGGAGCTAGCGCCAGTTCACTCCTGTTCCCCACAGGTTGCGTAGTACTATAACTCAAGCATACATACATACATATATATTGTCACGCTTTTATCCCCGAAGGAGTAGGCATAGGCAGAGGCATATTAAACGCCCACATTTCACCGTTTGCATTTTTGTCCCACGTAACAGGTGGTGAGCGACAGGCGCAGGCTGCGGCGACCTGCTGTTGAATTCTTTTAAGCCGCCCATAAGGCCTTTTCCTTGACTTAACGACTGCCATTTTATTGGCAACCGGGACGAAAGGCTTAACGTGCCTTTCGAAGCACGGAACTGGGGGTGGGTCTAAAGGGCTGAAGATATTTAATAAAATGTGTCTATTTTAGTGGTTAAATTTGGAAGAAATTTAGATCCCGTTGCCTTTTTATTGAGGTGGTAACAAAAGGCTGAAAGGTCTTATGTGCTAGACACTAATTACCACGACCAATTAAAGTCCTGGTAGTCTCGGACTTAACTTAAGCAGTACATTAAAATAAAGTTATACGGTAAAAAATTACCCTGTATATGTATATATATTCTGTTATAATAACAAAATGCAAATTCAAATAAATAATAAATAAATGCAGTTGTAAAGGCCACAAAGCGTGGAGTAGGTTGAACTATCAAGGTGACCTGATGACCTTACAAAACATTCAATAACATCAAACGTTCTAATTACGAGACCGACGGCTTAACGTGCCTCCCGAAGCAAGAAATGCTCGCAAATGCAAATGCCACAAAGTGGTCACCCATCCGAGGACCAGCCATAGTGAAAGTTGCGTAACTTAGTGATCGTTTACAGAACACTGAGTCCGCGGGGCCACGAGCGCTTGAAACAATAATTATTAAAAAAATAGAATTGGTATGGTATCTTTATGCCCATGAAGATGAGGTTAACGTGGGTACAAGTGGCCCCATTAATAACTCCGGAGCCCAAGTAACTTTATCTGATAGCGGTGCACTAACTAATCAAGCCATACCTCAGGGGTAGGGAGGTGAGTGTCAGTGATGGTCACTCTCGACAATGCTGATAATAAAAGCCTATAAAAGATCATTCCAGGCTGCAAATATTGTGGGACATTTAAATATTGGGTGAATTTTCCGGGCCCAAAAATTGTGTGGCATGGATGAAATCGGTACTAAAAAACATAGTTATAATTTTCTTTTTTTTTCTAGTACCGTGAAATAGTTATCTAAGTGTAGCACACTAAATATTTTAATAATAAGAAATAGGTATTGCAAAAAAATATCTCAATTTTGTACATCTCGATTGTATTTTTAGTTATCTTCCAGATATTAAGCAAGAATACATACATTATCAAATACATACATCATAAAAAAAAGAAACAGATAAAAAAATCCACGGAAATGAATATTTTAATGGACCTCTTGAAATTTACCCTATTGTGGGTAATTTTTTTACGCACCGCTAACTAGCATAATAGCTCGTACCAGTACCATCCTCGTGATGCCGCTATAATCGCCGCTTTCAATCCGTTTACCGCTCTTATCGTGAACACAGCCTTAGTCATGAGGTTCATTTCCACGTCAACAAATTCGTTAACAAGCAAAATTCCTAAACTATGCGAGTTAAAATTCTGCATTCTTTTTCAATGTTTCCCTTGCATTCCCAAAATGTGAGTTTGCTAGTTCTTATGCGAGAGTGGACTCTTTTTGGTTTAGTTTTGTTGCCCATCAGCTTTGCATGTCTATTATTAATTGCAAGTAAAATTAAGGTTCTAGTATTTGACAGAGATGACGTAAGAACAAAGTGCGAGATTTGGGTAAATCAGGAACGTCTAGAGCAAGTGAATGAAATTGTGTATTTAGGGAGTACCTAGTCAGGTCATAACATAACACAGTAAAAACTTTTCTTTTAGAATGCTGGCCACAAAAAAGTTTATTGAATTCGAATTTAGAATTGTTCATGTAAATAAAAATGTATACTTTTTAGAATTTTACTCTATTTTAAATATGGAGTGGACGCTCAAAGAAGACCGTGTTGCAGTTATTGCGTTGCATCGTTGCGGTTACGCGCCAATTCAAATTTTTGACATACTGAAAATTTTGAATATAACCAAAAGATTCGTTTATCGTACCTTCAAACGATACAATGAAGACTCTAGTGTAGATGACAGGTCAAGAAGTGGTCGCCCTCGGTCTGTTAGGACTCCAGCGTGATAAAAGCTGTGAAGGCGCGAATTCAAAGAAATCCCAAACGTAAGCAGAAACTGTTGGCCCTTCAGATGGGGTTAAGCAGAACCACGGTGAAAAGGGTGATAAATGAAGACTTAGGGCTTCGGTCATATCGAAGAAAAACAGGACATCGTTTAAATGCTCGTCTAATGGACCTGAGACTGAAGAGAAGCCGCGGTTTGTTGAAGCGGTACGCGGGAAAAAAATATCGGGAAATTCTTTATTCTGATGAAAAATTTTTTACCGTAGAAGAGAGCTACAACAAACAAAATGATAAGGTGTACGCACACAGTAGTGAAGAAGCGAGCAACCGTATTCCGCGTGTTCAACGAGGTCATTTTCCACGCTCGCTCATGATATGGTTGGGAGTTTCTTATTGGGGCTTAACAGAGGTACATTTTTGTGAGAAAGGTGTAAAAACGAATGCAGCTGTGTATCAAAATACAGTCCTGACGAACCTTGTGGAACCTGTTTCTCATACCATGTTCAATAACAGGCACTGGGTATTCCAACAAGATTCGGCGCCAGCTCATAGAGCGAAGAGCACACAAGACTGGCTGGCGGCGCGTTCAATTCGTTTGCGCGTTCATCCGGCACTAAGACTGGCCCTCCTCCAGTCCAGATTTGAGTCCGTTAGATTACAAGATATGGCTACACTTGGAGGAAAAGGCGTGCTCAAAGCCTCATCCCAATTTGGAGTCACTCAAGACATCCTTGATTAAGGCAGCCGCCGATATTGACATGGACCTCGTTCGTGCTGCGATAGACGACTGGCCGCGCAGATTAAAGGCCTGTATTCAAAATCACGGAGGTCATTTTGAATAAACTTTATTGTCATAAGAATCTATGTTTTGTTAAGTTCATTTTGGTATATAAATGGTTACATAATGAATAAACTTGTTTCAATTATTTTATATTAAACATGTGACAGAATTTATGACCTGACTAGGTATGTTGAGCGCAGACGGAATATGTGATTCGGATGTAGAACGGCGAGTAGTTGCCGGAAACAAAGTTAACGGTACTTTGTCCCAATTTGTAAAGCGACAAAGCATTGTAAAAGAAGCACGACTCGCGATTCATAACGCAGTGCTGGTGCCAACTTTGCTATACATAGATATCTAGATATTCTTATGCTTTATGTCTCAAAAATAGTTTTATGTAACCTGAAATAGCATATCGAATATCCGGACACCTTTGTGTGCGGATAGCCGTATATCCGGCCAGCTAGATAGCCTTTATAAAACGTTTTGCTAAGATGTCTGGAGCAGCAGTCTATGTTTATTACTTGTCAATAATGCAAAAGAGAAAATATCGGTTCAATCTTGTGAAACTTAGATGTAGGTGGCAAATGATCTCACGAGTTTGTATTTGCATTGGGTCTTATTGTTATTATCGTTATGTCGGTAATAGACATAGACATGTTATCACGCATTTATCTCCGAAGGGGTAGGCAGAGGCATACTATACGTCCACATTTCACCCTAAACATTTTTGTCCTACGTAACAGGCGGTGAGTCCATCTCATGTTAAAATGGATAGGCGCAGGTCATGGCGACCTGCTGTTGTACTTTTTTAACCCATAAGTACTTTCACTCAACAACTGCCATGTTACTGGCAACCTATAAAATTGTCGACCTATAGATTTTCTTGGGCGACTTATTAAATTATCGTATCGATGGTATTAATTATTAATTGCTTGTAATTTTGTGTTCTTGGTCATTGCTGTAGATCTTGGTTTACAGGAGTCACAGTAATGGGAATGCGGGAGACATTATTCCCAACTTAAAATATAAACTGCTTTTTTTTACCACTTAGGTGGCAGACAAGCATACGGGCCATGTGATGGAAAGTGGTCACCGTAGCCTATGTACGTTGCGTTGTAAGATTTAGGGTGCAGCACTCAAGCTGCCGACCCTTTATAAAGTCTCTGTCGGATCTAACCGTATATTATTTCGAAGTAAAAGATATATCATTTGGTCACAACGTTATTTTCAGATTCACAACATCTAGATTCAAGATGTTGTTGGAATTTGTCCTAGGAGGATTACTGGCTATAATATTATGGCTGTACTACACAGACGGTGACGAACCCGTGGATAAACTGCCCGGTCCTAAGAGACTACCAATCATCGGCAACTGTCACCAGATCATGAACAAGCCAACTGGTAAGGACAAAATATTAATATAAATATAAAAAATAAATATAAATATCGTATCTGATTCCAAACTAACAGAGTAACTAGTAACTTACAAACATACTTATGTATTTCTAAATATCTAATTTCACACATAATATAGATAAATAACACCCAGACACAGAATAAACCATCGTGCTCATCACACAAAGTTTTAACCTGGGTGGGAATCGAACTCACGACCTCTTGCGTAGCATTCGGACACACTCCCACCGCGCCACAGAGGCAGTCAAATTTTCATTGCTAACTAAACGGTTTTACTCACGTATAAATATCGGCATAGCGTAACTAGTTTCGGACCTAACGGAGGTCCCTTTTCAAGAGGACCGTCAAGTCACATTATAAGCTGCGCTGGTACTGAGTTGCCAGCGACCTCTCTAGGAACAGCCTTGTCCCGAACTAGTCGGGTGATCCCGAAATTTCCATGTTAGTAAAACCGTTTAGTTAGTAATAATGGTTGTCCATCAAGAAGGTTATTGTTCTAATATAAACTTCAACCAATTTAAGGACATGCCTCGCAAGCTCAGTGTTCTTCTTTTAAACCACTAAGGTGGCAGACAAGCCAAAAGATACTTAAACAAACTTTTTGTTCTATATACGATTACTGCGTTTAGCATCTTGCCATACCGATTTTCCTAGATTTCTGACATTATCCTTTTTTGATTCTGAGTGTAAGAGATCTTTGGGGCCGACGACAGAACGACATAGTTAGAAGGTCAGACAGTACAGGCTATATATCCAAGCAGGGCTTTCAGTGATACAGCATGAAGATAATATACTTAGTAATAAGAAAGCAACTGGGAATACACGAAAAATGATAAGAAGAGAGACCGTTTGTGACATATTCGATTTAAAAATCACTTTAAATACGATTTTTTTATTTTTCAGATAAAACACTGGGTTTGATGTCAGAGTTAGTGAAAGCTTACGGAGACAGATTCTGTTTCAAAATGATGAAACTTAGATTTCTGCAAATCTCTCGCCCCTCTGATATAGAGGTAAGAAGCCATAGAAATTGTAAATCAAAAATAGGAGAAATACCATGTAAGAACATGCTAACATAGTGAAGGTTATTCGCAAACGGCGGGTCGGACAAAGGGGGGTTTTTGATCTTCATCACGAAGTTTGTTTAAAACACAGGATTCCATGTAAAAACTGAATTTAAAAGCTTCGCAAGCCATAGATAATATCTATGGTACGAAAGTTTTGGCGCCAATTCTGGAACATGACGCACGGCTACCGTATTTTATTTTCCAAAACTAGTGTATAATTCGTGATTTTGTGTTTAAGAATGGTGGATATGTGTGAACATGAAGTGTTCGAAAATGTGCATGAGTTATGGAAAGTGAAATATTGCAATGAAAAGCGGTGTTCTTTGTGTTAGTGCCAAATCTCCATAGAAAGCCCTAGTAAAGGGTCCACTGCTTTACAAGGGCAAGCACCAGGACCTAGAACAGAGGACTTGACATCGACAAAGGACTAAACATGACTAAAACTAAACAGTAAGAAAATATAAATACTGCATACTAAGGCTGTATGGACTAAGTTTTCTTTGCCTGCCCAAGATGGGCGAAGACAACCAACAACATATCTATGGTACGCGATTCTAGGACCAGTGAAGATTTTAATTGTATTTAATTGTTGAGCATGTCGCATCGAATCCCGAATGTTCCCGCAAGCCATTTTCTATAAAAGAAGCCCTCGTTTTGCAGATAATATTAAAAGGCCTAAATAATATCCTTCTTTGATTATTAACTATCCAACACAAAAAATTTTTTTTAATTCGAGCCTGTAGTCCCTGAGATTAGAGCAGAGTGGTGTATTTACAGCTGCCGCACTGAGGTTCCGGGTTCGATTCCCGAATCAGAACTAATATATTTATTTGAACCGCAATTCGAATTCGAAGTTTGGGTATTTTGCTATGTATAATATGTATGTATTTAGAAATATATAAGTACGTTTATCTCTGGTCTTGATCATACCACCAGCTATGATATTATCTTGCTTCGGGCTAGATTGCGCTGTAAAAAAGTGCGCTACAATATTCAAAACAATAAAACAAACAACCTCATAGTATTGATATATTATTTACAAAGTATAGATTGATAATACCTAAAGGTCACTCAGCGGTTATCATGTTATACCAAAGTAATTGTTGCGATAAAAGTAATTTGAAGGAGAAGCATACATCATCATCACTACATATTATAAAACAAAGTCGTTTTTCGCTGTCTGTCCCTATGTATGCTTAGATCTTTAAAACTACGAAACGAATTACGATGCGATTTTTTTTAATAGTTTACGGTAACCACTTAACACCAGGTGGGCCGTAAGCTTGTTTGCCATGTCGTAGTATAAAAAAAAACATATTGTCTCGCCTTTATCCCCGAAGGGGTAGGCAGAGGCATAATATACGCCCATATTTAGCCGTATGCATTTTTGTACCACATAACATGTTGTGAGCCAATTCCCGTGTTGAAATGGACGGGCGCACCTGCTGTTTAAATTTTTCAAGCCGCCCACAAATCTTCAACTTGGCTTAACGACTGCCATTTCACTGGCATCCGGGACCAACGGCTTAACGTGCCTTCCGAAGCACGGAAACGCTCGCAAATGTAAATGCCACAAAATAGTCACCCATCCAAGGACCAGCTATAGCGAAAGTTGCTTAACGCAGTGATCGTTTACAGAACACTGAGTTGGCGGAGCTACGAGCTACTACAAATAATAGAGTGCCACTTCAACGACTTTTACACACTGTTGTGTATCTGTTTGACACCATTTCATCGTTTGAGGTCCGTATTCCAGAACGGTACTCAATACTCAATCGACGCTTGAGAGTAGATTTTATAAATAAAATAAAATAAATAAATATCCATCACGCCTTATCCCCGAAGGGGTGGCAGAGGCATATTATATGCCCACTTTTCACCGTGTGGATTCCTGTCCCACGTAATAGGCGGTGAGCCCATTGCCGTGTTGAAATAGACAGACGCAAGTAAGATTAAGATTTTATAAGGCAAAATCTAGCCTCAAGCGTTGATTGAGTAATGAGAAACGTTCAGGAATACGGACCTGAGTGTACCAGGGACACTTTCTAAGCCCTAAAGTTTAGAAAAGTGTTAAAACAGTTCAGTCTGTTCATTCATCCGTCCGCCTGTGCACATCTATTTCTCAGGAACCATAAGAGATAGAGAAGAGATAGATTCCATTCCATATAGACTTATAATATCTTTGATCGCAATTCTGGATTGACATTAAACTGTGAGTGAGTGAAGAATACTTTTGTAGATATTTGACTAGCTAATACACTGAAAGACACAAAGGATAACACCTTTCTAAAAATAAGAGAATATTCAAAATCGATTCAGTAGATCTAGAGATAACCCCTACAATTTCACTACATCACAAACTCTGTAACTTTTTTTTTTAATTAGTATAGAATTATAGGAAATATAGATTTAAATATATATATTGTGCGAAAGTAAAGGCTAGAAGGAGTCAGGGTAGGCCGAGGCTTACGTATGAAGACCACGTGAGCAGATTGCTCAAAAACGGAACGGTCAAAAGTACTCTGATACCCTACGTGAATGAAGCGATTGATGAATCTGCAAATGAAGTATGCATGGATCGTGAAGTCTGGCGATCTGTCCTTTCTGACTACCCCGTCAGGGGTACAGCGTGAAGATAGTTTTTGTTTGTTTGATTTTTAAAAAAATGCTCTGGTGTTCTGGCGACTTCACCTGCTGACTAAGGGACGAAGCAACGATGCAGGCCCCCTCCGGGGTGGGAGATCAGACAGCAGTCGCTCCCAAAAATGCCAAAACTTAAAATCCAAATGTTAGCTGCTCCTCACAGTCGATTAAAAATAGCCCCCAGGCTCCAAAGTCGGGTAGGGTTTGGAAGCAACTGGAAAAGTACTTAAAATGAAGAAGAAATATTTGTAAGAGAAGAAACAAATCGTATGAATTGGTTAAAGTATTAATAGTTCATTTCAGGTGGTATTATCTCACTCCAAGAATATTTCGAAGGGCATAGCCTACTCGTTTTTGCAGGACTGGCTTGGCAGTGGCTTACTCATCAGCACCGGTAAGAAGCATTAAGAAGTGTCTTTTAATGCATGAGACCTGTAATCTGTAAAAATGTACCCGGTCCTGTTAATTCTGCATGTAATGCATTTCTTACAAAAGTTTGAAAAATGATCTTCAACACCACATTATTTATCAAAGTAATCACAAATTATAAGAAGGCATTATATTTCGATTTATTTGTACTGGCCCAAGTGAATTTTAAAGATTTTATTGCGACAATTTTCTTATTTTAGAAATGAAACCCTAGTTAAGTATTATTGAACAGAAGGTTCCGGAGATAAATTTGCCTGAGTTTTCTCGAACGTCTACAGTATGGGGTGCTTCAAAAGCGGTCTGAGAATGCTACGGATTCGGTAGCGCGAGTACTGCACTTTTGGTGTTGCAAACGTCCTTAGCTGCTGTGATCACTTTCCACCAGGTGGCCTTACGGACATGAAAGCCTACGTAGGTACTTGTCTGCCGTTTCAGTGGTATAAAAATAAATTAAAACTGTTATTATCAGATTCATCTACTAACTTTGGGGGTCTTCGTGAATCCGTTGATGGAGGTTACTTCTGAGTCCGAAGTTCAAGCAACCTCACCTAGCGATGCACCTGCTGACTAACGGACAAGGTAACGTCAGGGTTGAGAATTCAGTCGACAGTCGATTCCAACGATGCTGAAACCAAAAGTCTATTAAAAGTCGACCCCGGGCTCTGAATCCAGATTCGTTTTGGAAGCTATTTGAAATACAATAAGAAGAATAAAGTTATTTTCAAGTTCTCAAAATACCAGTCTCGCAAAACACTAAATTCCCAAAGCACCAGAAATATAAAATAACATTACCAAATAACTATCGTATTTCTACCATGAAACTGATGTAAATCTTCGTCTACAGGTGCTCACTGGCACAACCGTCGCAAGATCTTAACACCTGCCTTTCACTTCAACATCCTCAAAAACTTCGCCAGGGTAATGGAGGAAAAAAGCCGAGAACTCGTGAACTTGCTGAAAGAAAAGAAGAGTGCTGAGGTGGACGTGTTTCCAGTCATTAGTGATTTCACTCTGTTCACTATTTGCGGTAATTTCTCTGTGTATTATATTTTTAAAATAAGCATAGGTTATATAGGCTGACCTACCCGGCTTCGCCCGTGACATACTTCGAACACCGTAGCACCCATTTAATCCCGTCGTTTATTAATTTCACAATAATATATGAACTATGAACATTTTCCAAATTAGTTAAATACTTCTCCGCTCTCCAGTACGCCCGCACGGCCCGAAAGATGATGGGGGAGTACTAGTGGTAATATCACGAACATTGAAATCTGATTGTCACACAACCTCATTGAGCACGTCCTAATCGAAATCCCTAGAACGCGTCTACCCAAGTATCACATCGTAAAGAAAGAAAAAAACAGAGAATTAAACACAATTATTAGGTACATACAATAACAAGAATAAAACTAAGAACAAGATAAATTAAAAACCCTTATATGTAATAAAAATTAACAAAATTATTAAATGTGCCTAAAAGGCTACAGCTCTGCATAATGCTAAGGAGTACCACAGCGCTGATTTGCAGCTGAAGCCCGCCAGTTACTCACGGACAATCTGTGCAACCGAAAGTAATTACGCATGCAATAGATACATTATATACAAAATAGATATAATAAATATACATATAATATAAAAATATTACATATGTACACATATTTATTATATTAATTATAATATTAATTAATAGTTATACAATCCAATTATTTAGATAATTATATTTACATATACACAACAAATAGCATACATTTTGAATAGATGCAAAGCTATTTTTCACTTTCGTGAATGCTGGGGTTAAATAATTAATTATAGAGTTAGTTAACTCGGAATTAAGAAAATAACTTTTTAACCCTAATCATGTCTTGCACCATAGAAAAATATCATTGGGTTAACTAACCCAGTGTTTTATGTCACTCTGTCATCCAACGCAACATTAATTATTGAACAAAGAATGAAACAGGTATGTTTACTTCTTTTACACTACAGTTTGCCACATAAGACTTTTTCTTACACGAGTCAAAATTATTGAACCTTTACACTTTTTAAAATAAAATAATTTTATTATCTTTTATAATTTTAACACCTTTTTATTTAATTATATAAAATTACACCAAAACGTAGACTAGTTAACTCTACTATGGTTGAGCTCGTAGTGACCCCTTATCCACTGAACTTGGGTTTTTATACTGAAAAGACCGGTAATGATCCTTTGTCTTTACTTTCTGGAACATTCCATTCAGTCTTCGTTGTCCATGGGTTATTAGGTATTGATATCCAATGATCTTTTGTTCCATTTTTCATAACATTCCTTGTGTCAACATCCCTCACGGCTTCTTCGAAGATAGTGTTGATATTTTTAATGTGTTCATTGTTTGAGGCTATTTTACTCACGAATGAATGTAACATGACAGCCGTGTGCATTTTATTTTTATCGTATTATGTTTGCGCGGCGTGTCACTTTGAGAAGTCCGTGTCACGCATGTGTCAAGTGCCACTACATTGTCTGTCAGCTGCTTTTGACGAATTAACCCAAAAAAATCGGTGAGTTAAAATTTTAGCGATTTAACCCTAGGTATATATACCCTTAACTCGGGGTGATGCGAGACAAAATAGTCATTTAACACGGGGTTAGTCCATACCTCCGAGTTATACACATTAACCCAAAATCGCGCAAGTGGGCCTAAGAGGTTCAATTTTCAGTGTCTTTTTAAACGTTTTGAAAAGACATTAGCTTTCGCAATGGCGGAGGAATGTGTAAGTGCTGTCTATGTATACCTACCGATATGACCTCACTCGTGTGCGGGCAGCATGTTAAACTACTACAGGAGGTGAAAGATGATAATGGAGTGGATACCTACTACTTAATGAATATATGCAAAAAGAAACAAAAGCATTACAGCCATGTATTTACATGGCTGTAATAGAAAAAAAATTACATCTCAGTTTATGAACAACTTTCGCATTATAGGTTATTATTTAAGAGAATGGTTGTAAATGTGTTTTGCCAAATATAGAATTCAAATCTCTTCCCCAGAAACGGCAATGGGCACGAAATTAGACGAAGATCAATCAGCAGCTACAGTTGACTACAAAAATTCAATTTTGAAACTTGGGTTACATATTCTAAATCGCACCACCAAAGTCTGGTTGTGGCCTACCTTCTTATACCAACATACTGCGACCGGAAAAGAATTCTATAGCAGACTTCAAATAATCCGATCTTTCGCTGATAATGTTATTAAGGACAGAAAGGCTCATAGAACTGCTAGTAAAAAAGAAGATTTAATAGCTGATAAAGATTTAGGACCTAAAAAAAGATTAGCTATGTTGGATCTGTTACTAGAAGCTGAAGAAAAGGGTGAGATTGACATGGATGGGATCAAAGATGAAGTAAATACGTTCATGTTTGAGGTGAGGTCAATAATGCCAATAAAATTTTTAGTTCTATATTAATATAGCTTAGATATACCTATAATAAACAAGAAGACCCCGGATAAAAGAGAGGCATAATTAAATAATATATAATAGTATAAAATAAAATAATATTAAAAAATATTATTAGTATCTCTCTCCTTCAGCATCTTCTTTTTTTTTCTAATGACCAGTCATTAAAAAAGTCTTTGCTATTTTTAATCTACAATAAATATTTTTCACACAATGCCATTTTTTTGTGTGTGAAGTTTGAGTGTTATTCCACTTCCTTGGGGCCTGCTTTTGTAAGAACGACGAGCTGCTCACCCGCCGTCCTCAGGCCTCCAGTCATAGATGCCGATAATCTTAGGCGTAGACAAGTCTCGTCCTCGCCGCATACTGCGGAACTCGGGAGTGTTCTCTTCCGCTCCCTCTCATCGCCTCTATTGCGAGCATTACTTGCTCACAAGAAATAAACGCAGCGGTGTCCCCCTTGCTCCCGCTAGAGACCATGGCTCTCAACCTGTCCAGCGTGAAAATGACAAAATATATATTGGAAAAAAACGAAGTTTGGTCACAGATTCTCGGCTACTTTTGGCACATAATTTATAGGTATCCCTCCTTCATATAACTGGTCGGCGACCGTTTCTTCACGCCAGCAGTCTGACCACAAATTAAGTGAGACAAAATATCACCATATCTTGTGACATGTACCTAATTTGTTGTTACTGTACCCAATTGGTGTCTATTTACACCCTATCCGTTTACCAAAACACCGAATGCGGAAGGCGCAAACATTGGATTGCCATAGACTTATGATTGGATTGATTCGATCTACATTGCTCTGGTAAGTAGTGATTGTGGCCTCTCGCAATATTTTAGCCTTTCCGATATACTGACAAACACGATTAGGTAATGTAAACGTTTGCGATTTTCTAACTTTTAAGACATTGAAGTCAAATTATATATTTTCAGGGCCATGACACTACTGCAGTTGCAATAACCTTTGGTATGATGCTACTCGCAGACCATGAAGATATTCAGGTAAAAAATCACTTTTTAAGGTTCTTTTTGTATATCTTTTTTTTTTTTTTTTTAATAATAATAATTTATTTGCGTTAACAATAACAATGATGTACAAAGGAAGTAGGACCCTCCTGTTAAGCAAATGTTGCTTGTATTAGGAGGGACCGCTCTCATCATATCATTATATGGTGATAAGTTATCTAAAGCAAGTACGATTTTATATGAAAATATTAGGAATAATAATAAATGAAAAAAAAAGGAAAAAGCAATTTTAAAAAAGATTTTGAATCTTTTTTATCTTAAAATCTTAGCGTCTTTGATTCTTAGTTACACTATTTCGTTGGACGTGTCCAAACCAACGGAGCCTGCTTATTTCCAGCTTAACGCTGACACTTTCATTCAAATCTGCGCCCTTGTTCAAACCTGTTTTGCGTATCACCTTGTTACGTATTCGGTCGGCCAAAGTCACGCCGCTCAATTTTCGAAGTGATCGCATGTTCACGGCATTCAACTTACTTTCATGCATCTGCTGATTAACCCAGGTTTCTTTACCGTAAAGCAACGTCGGCACTAGCACTGCGTTATGAATCGCGAGTCGTGCTTATTTTACGATGCTTTGTCACTTTACTAATTGGGACAAAGCAGCGTTAATTTTTTTTTTATCAGCAGCTACTCACTGTTCTAGATCCGAATCACATCTTCCGTCTACGCAAAACATACTCCCTAAAGACACAATTTCATTCACTTGCTCTAGACATTCCTGGTTTACCCAAATCATACTGATAAACATAAAAAAAAGTTATTGGCGATCTGTCCTTTTTGAAACTTCACGAGCCATATATTACTTCTTGAACGCTTCCTGTAGATTAATTAATAGTTTCTTGCAGCATGCACGTCTGGGTATCCAAGTACTTTTGACCTTTACCATTTTGAGCAATCTGCTCACAGAGTTTGCGAATGTAAGGCTTGGCTACCCTGCCTCCTCTTCTACTGTACCTATTATATTCTTTTATTTATCTATCACGCCTTATCCCCGAAGAAGTGCCATATGATATGCCTGCTTTTCACCATGTGTATTCCTGTCCCACGTAATTGGTGGTGAAATAGACAGGCGCAGGTTGTGGCTACCTGCTGTTGAAATTTTTAAGCCGCCCAGAAGGCCTTCAACTTGACTTAACGACTGCCATGTTACTGGCAACCGGGACTAACGGCTTAACGTGCCTTCCAAGGCACGGAAACGCTCGCAAATGTAAATGCCACAAACTGGTCACCCAATCGTGACCAGCCATAGCGAAAGTTGCTTAACGCCGTGATCGTTTACAGAACACTGAGTCCGCGGGACTATGAGCGCTGCAATTTCTATTATAATTCAAATTATATTTATTATCTATGTTCTTACAATTTTAACTAGAAAACTCAATTCCTATACTCTTCGTCCTCCTAAACAACGTTCAAAATTCTTATGCAACGCAACTTTAGTGGTATGAATCTCGATGAACTCTACGTCGATGCCTGCAATATTGATTGGGGCCCGCTTTTAGCCATGGAATCTGTTGATTGTAAGGTTAATGAACTGAATAATAAGATAATCGAGCTTTACGACAAGCATGCACCTATCCGTGCTGTGAGAGTGAGGCACTTACCTGCTCCATGGCTCACAAACGAGATTAAAACTTTACTGGCGAAGAAGGCGGCAGCTAAATATAGGTATAAAACTCGTCCTACTAATACTAATCACGAAAAATATATTACAATTCGCAATCTCTGCAATAAGGTGTGTAGAAAAGCACAACGTCAACATATACATAAATCGGTCGAAAACGGCGAACCCACAAAAGTATGGAAATTTCTTAAAAAACTGGGAGTTGGTAAGTCGCAGCATGACTCAGTTCATAAACAAATTGACATTGAGTTGTTAAATCAACACTTCTAATCGTCGTCTAAATTTGATCAGACTAATAAAGACATTACTTTACTATCACTTTCATCTCTTCCAGCTCCTGTCTGTCCACCGTTTTCATTTAATCAATTATCTGATTGTGATGTTAAGAGATGTATTTTGTCGGTAAACTCAAATGCTGTGGGTAGTGATTACATTAGCCGAAAAATGATACTGCCAATTCTAGACCACATCTTTCCTATTATTAGTCATGTACTAAACTATTCCCTTTCTTGCTCGGTGTTCCCCAAAGTTTGGAAAGAGGCCCAAGTTATACCGTTGCCTAAAAAATCCAATCCAACTTCCTTATCCGAATATCGTCCCATCTCTATACTACCTTTCCTGTCCAAAATTTTAGAACGCCGCGTCCATACTCAAATTAGCTCTTATCTTACAATAAATGATCTCCTTAATCCTTACCAATCTGGCTTTCGTCCTGGCCACAGCACAGTGCTGTGTTTGCTTACAGTGCTGTGTTTGCTCGATTTTAGTAGTGCCTTTAACACTGTAGATTTTGATCTCCTTCTTGGCATCCTACGCTCTATTAACATATCTCCAACAGTAATTGATTGGTTTCGTAGTTACCTGTTTGGGCGCCGGCAGCGTATTCGTCTTGAAGAAACTTATTCATCGTGGTCTAATACTTCTGTCGGTGTTCCGCAGGGTGGCGTGCTTTCTCCTCTACTCTTCACGATTTTCATTAATTCCATCTCCAATTTATTAACTTCCTCCTACCACCTTTATGCAGATGATCTCCAAATATTTGCGCAGCACCATTGCAAGATCTACCTGAAGCTTTCTCAGGCATCAACTGTGATTTGACACGTATATCCAACTGGAGTAAGCTACATGGTTTGGAAGTGAATCCCTCCAAGACGCAAATTATTGTGGTTGGTAGCCCTTGGATGATTTCTAGAATTGACTGGACGCATCTCCCGAGCATTGTATTTAATGGAGTGGTAATACCTATTAGCACCGAAGTAAAAAAATTAGGTATAATTATAGATAATACGTTATCGTGGCGACCACAGATGAGTGAAGTTAGCCGTAAATTGTATGCATCAGCAGGTTGCATGCGCAGGTTGCGAAACTTTTTGCCAACAGCCACTAAAGTTGCACTTGCACAATCTCTTCTTCTCCCTTTGCTTGACTATGCTGATGTCAGCTATCTTGATATCACCGAGGAGCAACTTGATAAACTTGAGCGCCTACAAAATTTTTGCATAAGATTCATATTTGGATTGCGCAAATATGATCACGTGTCAGAATTTCGCAACTTACTCAGGTGCCTCCCAATTCGCCTTCGTCGGAATACTCATATTCTTGCTTTGCTCTATGGCATTCTCTTTAATCCCCGTATTCCCAGATATTTAAAAGAACGTTTTGCGTTTCTTCATGACACACATTCATTGGAATTGGCAATACCTATGCATTCCACAAAATTTTATGATAAATCTTTTACTGTTCAAGCTGTAAGATTGTGGAATGCATTGCCTGTGTCCATTAGGCGTGCGCAATCACTGAATGTTTTTAAAAGTATGGTCAAGGAGCATTTTCTTACGACTTGACTGCTAGGTTCCTTTCAGTATATGAGGACATATTTATATTGTTAATATTTCATTATACTTTTATGTACAAATATTATATGTATGTATGTATGTGTATTTTATTTATATATATATATATATATATCCATCACGCCTTATCCCCGAAGGGGTGGCAGAGGCATATTATATGCCCACTTTTCACCGTGTGGATTCCTTTTTTTTATTATTATTTTTGTGGATTATTTCATTTTTATTTTATTTATATATTAATATTTATATATTTGTATGTGTATATATCTATTTATATTATTTACCATGTATTTATATATTTATTTATTAATATGTAGTATTAATGTTCCAATAGTCTTAATACTCAAATTACTACTATTTTATTTTTTTATTTATTTTAGTTTATATTATAATTTTAAATTAGGTTAGGTCTATGTATCTATTCCTATATTTGTTTTAGATATACTAGTCATCACTTACACCAACAACTAGGTACCCACTATAGTGCTGGTTCTTTGAATTTATGTCCATCCTAAGGTTGCCTGTAAGAAATTGCTTTTAGCGATAAGGCCGCCATTTGTACATTTTACTATTATGTAATCCTTAATTTTAATGTAATGATTGGTGTACAATAAAGAATATTCTATTCTATAAGTAAACGGGATTACTCACGTTTTTACGGCCAGTAATAGACTGGTTTCAGCTGTATTCAGACAGCCTTTTTCAGAGGTGCGAATCGTGCAGCCGTTTTCAGTGTGCGGTCGGTCTATTACTGGTCGTAAAAAAAGTGAGTAATCCCGTTTACTTATTTATGATATTCTTACAAACTTAATATCGTTTACAGGATAAAATATTGTGGGAAATTCAGGGCATCTTAAACAACAGCGATCGCTCGCCTTCCATGTCCGATCTGGCTGATATGAAATATATGGAAGCTGTCATTAAGGAGATCCTCAGGCTTTATCCAAGTGTTCCAATATATGGTCGACATATTGATGAAGATTTTATGTTAGGTATGTAAGATTTATCTTTGTGTTATTGTTGCCTTACACAGAGACTGAGACAACATTCATAGTCCGTGCTCTAGGAAAGATAACCTTGCATATTTTAATAGCACATCTAGTATGGTTGGTGAGTTCTGTACATACATACATACATATTGCCACGCCTTTAACCCCCAAGGGGTAGGCAGAGGTATACTATAGGCAGACTTTTTACCGTATGTATTTTTGTCCCATGTAACAGGTGGTGAGCTCATTGCCGTGTTGAAATTGTGTGGCGACCTGCTGTTGAAATTCTTCATACATACATACATACATATTATCACGCCTGTTTCCCATCGGGGTAGGCAGAGACTATGGTTTTCCACTTGCTACGATCCTGACATCCCACTTTCGCTTCTTATACTTTCATAACTGTTTTCGTACACGCTCGCCGGTTAAGGGTACTCTTGACCTGGCCTTTTACCAAAAGGTCTTCGATTCGTCTACTTTCATCCATCCTCTCCACGTGTCCGAACCATCTAAGCATCCCTTTTTCTATCTTAGTCACTACATCTTCTGTCATACCGCAATGTTCCCTTATCGTGCTGTTCCTTTCTTTGTCCATCAACTTCACTCCAGCTATACTTCGCAGACTTCTCATTTCCACTGCATTTATTTTACTTTTATGCGTTTTCTGCCATACCCAACTTTCACTGCCATACATAAGTGTGGGGACCAGCACACCTCTGTGTACAGCCAATCGTGCCTTCTTCGAAATGTTTTGACTGCTCATAAAGGCGTACATGGCTCCATTCACTTTATTTCCTTTATTCCTTCGCTCAATGTCATAGTCATACTTTCCATCTCTCGCAAATTTTGTACCTAAATATACAAACTCTTTTACTTGTTCTACTCTTTCTCCTTCCACAACAATTGAGCAATCCGTCCTACTTGCCTCTGTTTCAAAAACCATTACTTTCGACTTATTTACATTCACTTTCATTCCTTTGTTTTTTAACGCATCATACATAATGTTAACCATCAACTGCAACCGCCGATGATGCTAGTATTACCTGATCATCGGCGTATAGGAGGCACTTGACGGTCAGTTCATCCATTTTTATACCATACGTACTCTCTTGCAGTTCTTTCAGGCAACTGTCCATGTATAGGTTAAACAGCAACGGCGACGCTACACAACCCTGTCTCACACCTTTTTCAATGTGAAAAAAGTCTGTGCATGCTCCGTTGATTCTGACACAAGCACTGGAGCCCTCATAGAGAGATTTCAGTGCTCGTATCAAGTGGCTGTTTACTCCATACATGGCCAGTATTGACCACAGTTTATTCCTCACCACTCTATCATAGGCCTTTTCCAAGTCTACAAATACGCAATAGACCTTTTGACTTTTCGCCAAAAGCTTTTCTGCTACGCATCGTAAGGAAAAGACCTGATCCGTACATCCTCTTCCTTTCATAAATCCTGCTTGTACATCCCACATTTTTCCTTCAGTTTCATTCATCACTCTTTTTAGCAAGATTTTTGCATACAATTTGCCGACGATGCTGAGCAAGCTTATGCCGCGGTAGTTTTTGCACTCTTGCTGTGACCCTTTTCCCTTATAAAGCGGCACGATGACAGCCTTACACCAATCTCTTGGTACGCTGCCATTCCTCCAACAAAGGTTGAAAAGGCAGTACAGCTGGCAAGCTACCACGCCTTGTCTCGCTTTCAGCATCTTGATAGAGATCCTATCAAGTCCCGCAGCTTTTCCCACTTTCATGCTATTCAATGCTTCCGCTATTTCTTCCATACTTATGACTTCTTCCATACCAATTTCGTTCATTTCCCAGATACTTGTCTGTACTTGCATATCCTCTTTTTCAAACAAGCTTTCAAAATATTGCTTCCATCTTTTTAACACACATTCTTCTCCTTTCACAAAACTACCATCATGGTTTCCGATATGGTTGAGATACGATGTCGTCTGTTGACCCCTCACTGTTCTTATGGACTTCCAAAAGAATTTCATATTCTGTTGGAAGTCATCAGATAAACTTTTATCAAATTCATCTCTTTCATTCTCTTTCTTTCTTTTCATCACCTCTTTTGCAACACACTTATACCTTTTGTACTCCTCTTTTGCCATTTTTAGGTCCACATCCGTTGCCTTCTGCATTCTTTGATTGACTTTTGTAGTCAACCAGTCCAACCATGCTTTCTTCTTATCAGATAACGCCTTTCGGACTTCTGCACCCATTCTCTTTCTCTTACATCCTTGGCTTCTCTTACTTACCCCACACACTTCCACCGCAACTTCCACTAGACCTTCCTTAAATGACTTCCATACTTCTTCGATCTCACATACGTCATCAGAATTTTCAAATTTCTTGCTTAGCTTACACTTAAATTCCTCTTTTATGCCTATCTCTTCAAGTCGCCCATAAGGCCTTTAACCAGGCTTAACGACTGCCATATTACTGGCAACCGGGACCAACGGCTTAACGTGCTTTCCGAAGCACGGAAACGCTCTCTAGTAAATTCCACAAAGTGGTCACCCATCCAAAAGGACCACCTATAGCGAATGTTGCTTAACGCAGTGATTGTTTACAGAACACTGAGTCAGCGCAGCCTCGAGCGCTTCTTCTGAATTCCTGGTATAATTCAGTGATACGACCTCAACAACTCCAAATAAAGGCTTATACACGAAATCTGAAGCCATTTCATTCACAAATACCTAACATATGGTGCACGGGATAGCAGTTTGGATCCATTTCTCAAATTGCTTGTGTAAGAGGCAAGTTATCTACAGCAGTAATTTGCACACATCGTATAGTTCTCCAAGGCCCCTCTGGAGACATGGGGCACAAATCATGTAAGCACTGGAAAGCTACCACGGAAAACTGGGCGTTGTTTATTTATTTATTTATCATTTATGTACACAAATAGCTTAGTCAAATGAATTAAAAATAAAAAGGAGAATAAGAGCACAATGGTACAGCACATTTCTAAAAAAAAAGAAATTTCTTCCAGCAGTCCGGTGAGAGGATAGCTCAAAGAAGTAGAACTAAGGTAGAAATGTGTAAGACCTATTGATAAAAAAAATGCACACACAAACTTGTATTAATATTCTCATCATCATCCGAGCGTCTGTCCCAGTTGCGTCTCGCGAAGCCCGGGGACATGGCCAGTCATTTGTTCCCCACGTAGCCCGGCGGTTGCCGCAAGACGTGACCATACCAACGAAGGCGACACTCTTGCAACTTTTCTGCAATGTCACGGACGTGAAGGCTGCCGCGGATGCGAGAGTTCCTCACGCGGTCCATCCGCGTGACTCCACACATCCACCGCAGCATCTTCATTTCCGTGACACGCAGCTCCTGCTTGTGTCGCTCCAATATTGGCCACGTCTCACTGCCATGTAAAAGGAAAGGTCTAATGATGGTTTTGTAGACCTGTCCCTTCAACCGAATCGGCATTTTTGGGTTACAAATGACACCGGTCATCTCCCGCCATTTGGCCCACGCGGCAGAAATGCGTGACTTGACAGCGGACGGATGTGGGATCTGTCGAGTTTAGTGCCAAGTACTCGGTCTTCGCCACATTTAGTTTCAGACCACCGTTCCCAAGCGACTCCTTCCACGCCTTCACACATCGCACCAATCTGCCCCTGTCCGCGTCTGCCAGCGCAATATCGTCAGCATACATGAGCAACCATGGAGGCTGCTCATGCGAGTTCCTGATGCTGTCCGACAATTCGTCTAATATCACACTGAACAGAAGCGGAATAAGGACCGAACCCTGGTGTACCCCGACTGTGATGGGGAAGGGTTTCGTGTCACCAACAGCAGTCCGAACCATTGAATCGGAGTCACAGTACATGTCCCGGATAGTGTCAATATAGACCTCTGGACCCTCTTTGGACCGCAGTGCCCACCAGATCATCGCTCGAGGAACACAATCGAAGGCCTTCTGCATGTCTAGGAACATACAGTGCAGAGGCGTGTTCTTCGACCTGTATTTCTCGGCGACAACACTCAGGGTAAAAACAGGGTCCGTGGTCCCATGACCAAGGCGAAACCCATAATGACACTCCGAGACAGTACACTCCTGCCGGAACTCGAAGATCTTCATGGTGTGGAAAATAACCTTTATACCGCAGTAGCTCCCGCACTCCAGCACTGACCCCTTACCATTGAAGACTGGAGTAATAATACTCAGCCTCCATTGGTTTGGGATCTGCCCGCTGAGGAGTACGCGGTTGAAGAGGTTTACTAAGATAAGAGACACCGCGAGGACCCATCGCCTTCCAGACTTCGATGGGGACTCCATCTCTCCCACAGCTTTGCCATTCATCATGCGGCGAAGAGCAATCTGGACTTATGCAAGCGTTATCGGTGGCACTAGTCCCTGATTTGGAGGGAAATCCGGAGGCTGCACCGCTTTATGCTGCTTATTCAGCAGCTCGTGGAGGTACGAGCGCCATCTCTCCTTCACCGCGAGGTCTTCGCATAGCAGGGTGCCATCTGGATCTTTTACACAGCGGCACTTGAAGATATACAGGATATCTTCAAGCACCGCTGTGTGGCCGCTTTGATCCTGGAGCCCGCCAATTTATAGATAAGCTTCTGCTCCTCAGACGATTCCAACTTCTCATATAGAGGTTGTAAGTGGTCACGTCGGGCCCTGGCTACAGCTCTCTTAGTGGCGCGATTCGCAGCCCTGTATGCGTCGCGATATTCAGGAAATCCTGATACTTGCCAGTTTTTAAAGAGGGCTTCCTTCTCCCTAGTCTCCCTCTGGACTGTGTCGCTCCACCACCAGGTTTCCTTGTCACATTTGCGTCCACCCTCAGACTCAACGAGCACCACCTTCGCCGCTCCAAGGATAACCGCCTGAATTCTGTCCCAGTAATCTTGAACCGGTTCGCCTTCAGTGTCGATGCACTTGTCACCGACAGCTGAGACGAACTCCTGGGACCTAGTTTCATCAAGCAACCACCATCTGATGCGGCGCTGGCTCCGCTTGATGCGTTTGCCTTCGGGCTTCACGCAGAGGTCCATGACAAGGAGACGGTGTTGTGCAGTGAGACTCTCTCCGAGTATGACCTTGCAGTTGGCTACCTTGCCGATGCTGTGTCGCCTAGTGAGTGGGAAATCGATCTGAGTCGCGCGCCTCCCGCTTTTGTAGGTGATGAGATGTTATTATATCTTTTTGAAATACGTGTTTACAATGGCCAGATCGGCAGCCGCACACGTTCTGGGGATAGTTTCACCTTCAGCGTTGCGGATGCCGTATCCAAAACCACCATAAACACGCTCAAACTCCTCTCACCCCACACCCACATGACAGTTCAGGTCGCCGCCCAAAACGATTCCCTGTGACAACGGAATGCTCCGAAGCACTCCCTCGAGTTGGCCCCAAAACGACATCTTTTCGGCGTCGCTACAACCGGCCTGTGGCGCGTAGGCACTTATCAGGTGGGTAATAATCCCATCGATAAGCACCCTCACGATCATAAGCCGGTCGCTACAGCGTTTTACCTCCAAGATGCCACTCTGCAGCCCCTCGGAGAGCACTACGGCCACTCCGTTCTCCCCACCAGGCGCACCCGTTTAATACAGCTTTCTGCAGAGGCCGGGCTCTGTTGCCCTTCCACCGAGTCTCCTGCAGGAACGCCACGTCCACCCTCCGCCTGGAGAGTACTTCGGCCAAGTCTACCGCACGTCCAGTCAGTCTGCCAATGTTCCACGATGCGAAGCGGATACGGGTTGGGGCTAACTTCTTTAGCCGTGCTAGCCTGACACACGGCAGCCCTAGCCCACTTGCCACAGGAGTCGGGCGGGGCTCCTGCGCGCCGTTTCGCGGCGGCGCCCTATTCCTAGCTATATTCTTTGAGATTGTACTTTTCCATTTTGTTTTGGCAGGTGGCTTTTATGGGAGCAACGCCCTCCAACCTCCCAACCACAAAGGGGAAAGCCAGCGCCAGAGCCTCGTCCGTTATTCAGCAGGTGCACGCGCTGACACGTGAGGTTGACTTGGGCCCCGAAGATCTTGGTGGGGCCCCCTACACCCCGTGAGGGTCACCTAGTACTTATATAAAATATATTTAAATTCTTTCACAGATGATTTGCTAGTGAAAAAAGGCACTACAGTCAACTTGCTCATCTACGATATGCACCGCCGCGAGGACCTGTTTCCCGACGCTGAAGCCTTCAAGCCCGAGCGGTTCCTTCCTGGTAGCGAGATGAAACATCCCTTTGCCTACGCGCCTTTCAGTGCTGGACCAAGAAATTGTATTGGTTAGATAAACTTTTTTTGGTTTGGTTGTTCATTTCAACACGGCGATAGGCTCACCACCTGTTACTTGGGGTAAAAATGTACACAGTGAAATGTAGGTGTATAATATGCCTCTGCCACCCCTTCGGGATATAAAGGCGTGACTGATAAGCAAACATAATCTTTGTCACGATTGATAGTAGTAGCTACAAGATTAGTATGCGGCGTTACATCACTGACATCAAGCATTTCAGTACAAACGAACCAAATTATTTCGTACCAATATTATTCCTGCGATCATCACAAGCACATGTTAACGATGATGTCCGTGCATTTGTTTTTGATTAGGACATGACTTGCACGATTTTAAGTTCTTGGCATTTAGCGTCACGAATGTTACCAGAAGCGATATCTTAGATTAAATATTCCAATGCTGGATAAATACACCTATTTATAATTGTCAAAATATAAGAAAGGAAAATCTCCTTTGTAAAATTAAATCTTTGAAAAATCGTAGGTACAGAAAATTCACAGAAAAATAACATATTCATCCAAGTGAGGGCATCCAGATCCAGTGAGGACAACTAATTACATAATTCTATATGTCACTGAACTTCTTTTTCACCAATTTCAATGCGGTACGCAGTATATTTATTTGCCACTAGTATGTCACAGGCAGGTTATACCGAGGCGGTCTAAAAAAAAATATTCGACCAATCGAGCATGGGTGAACTATATACTTTTGGAGTGAAAACTTCTTATGGCACGGTACGCATATTTTTAGATGAGTTTTATTTTTGTTTGATTTTGAGATTATTTATTAATTTCTCTAAGACAAAATGCATGCATATACACTCGCCGCACTGCACCGCAGGACTACTAAAGATTTTGCAAATTATAAAATAAGTATAAACGGACACACATATGAATGTTTACACAACGAAAAGAATAATTGTAAGTGCCTTAAATTGGAATTTGTTAATAGTTCATTGTTAATTTCAGCTGGAAGATGCATATTGAGGATGTACAAATGTATGTGTTGTATGTAATAAGCTCAGAACTTTACTGGGAAAATTTTAAAAAACTAAACTAAGTAGAACACTTACAGATTCATTGATTGGTTATAGGCTCAGTGTCTATGGACGTACTTTCAAAACTTACATAGATAAAATTAAACAGCTACAGATGCGCTTGCTAAGTACTTAGCGGATAAAAAAGTTAAATGTGAATGTAATGGAGAATATGAAAATTATTTATTATTTGCCAAATACTATCACATCAAATATTTTTCAAATACTATCGGAGAGCGCCGCCGCTGTTGCTGGGGAGATCAGTCTGGGGATGGAATACTACATCCTCTACACTGATGTCGCCAGCATTCGCAAAGCCCGTCTCTGGTTCGGTCGTGAATGACTCGACATAAGCAGTTGGCGTATCGCGCTTGGACCAGGGCTAGGGCATCAGGTGACCCGATTGTGGTCAACCTCAAAGCCGCATACAACAGAGCGACGAAGCCCAGCAAAAGGCCTTCATAAGAGCGGATACCCAGCGCATAGCGCGGCTTGGCCAGGAGCTTGCCTCACATCCCACGGGTAGCCGAGGATATTGGCAACTGGCCAAAGCCGTGCAATCTAACTTCTGCCGACCTTGGCTACCACCGCTGCGCTACCCTAATGGAACCCTGGCTCACAAGGCCCAAGAGAAGGCTGACTTGTTAGCCAACCTCTTTGCGGCCAATTCCCGGATCGACGACCGTGGCAAGCAGCCTCCAACAGTCGCTAGTTGTGGCAGTGCAATGCCAGACATAATTATCAGGCAGTGCGACGTCCGGAAGTTACTGCGGTCGCTCGACGTCCGTAAGTCCAGTGGCCCCGATGGTATTCCTGCGGTGGTTTTTAAGAGGTGTGCAGCGGAGTTGACTTCAGTGCTAACACACGTGTATCGCCTGTGTGTGTGGAGGGAGGCTAACGTGCAACCGATCCCCAAGAAAGGGGATAGGTCAGACCCATGCAACTATCCCCCCATAGCCGTCACCTCAGTCAACTGTAAGTTTTTTGAGCTCATCATAAACACGCAGCTCATGCGTTATCTGGAAGATCACTCCTTAATAAACGACCGGCAATACGGATTAAGGCCGAAACGGTCAACGGTCAACATCTTCTAGCATACGTTACAAACCTTTGGGGTGAGGCTATGGACAAGCATGGCGAATCCTTGCTTTCGATAAAGTCTGGCACTCATCACTTCTTACCAAGCTTCCGGCATATGGCCTGCCACCTCAACTATGCACATGGCTCGCCAGCTTTCTGCATGAGCGCCGTATTCGGGTCCAATGCGACGGTCAGGCTTCCGACTACTTGCAGATAAATGCTGGCGTGCCGCAGGGGTCCGTTTTGTCACCAACTCTCTTTCTTCTGCATATCAATGATATGTTTCCCCTGGGCAATATACATTGCTATGCAGACGATAGTATACTACATGGGGAATATATTAGTCACCCGGCGGTAAAACGGACGGATGTTGAGGCTATGAGGGGACAAGTTGTGGCGGAACTCGATCGAAGTCTGGACCGCATCTCTCGGTGGGGTCTCGATAATCTGGTCGATTTCAATGCCAGGAAAATGCAGGCGTGTGCATTTACTGCAAAATTATCCCCATTCCTTCCCCTTCCAACTCTTCAGAGCACAACTCTACCGCTGCAAAACTACCTCAGCATTCTGAGGTTGGACGTTCGTCGAGAGCTCAACAATAAAAATTATATCGAGGGGTGCATCATCATCTCGCAAGCTCGGAATCCTGAACAGGGTGAGGCGGTTTTTCACGCCGGAACAGAGATGCTTATTATATAAGTGTCAGATTCGTCCGTGCGTGGAATACTGCTCACATCTCTGGGATGGCTCCGCCAAATACCTGCTTGAAGATCTCGACGCGTTGCAGCGACGTGCCATCCGCATCATAGACTTTTTTATTAGTTGGAGATGCGCAGAACGGTCGCCAGCTTAGCTGCATTTTACCACCGCATCTACCACGGTGAGTGTTCTGAAGACCTCTTCCAACTAGTCCCACCCTCCCGCTTCCGTTCCCGAACAACACGGGGGGGGCAGAGATGTCATCCTTACTACGTATACTGTGGACACCATCTGCCCAGAACGGAAAGATTCCGTAGGTCCTTTTGTCGTACCATAAAAATATGGAACTCTCTGCCGGCGCACGTGTTTCCCTCCTCTTACAATCCTGGGTCCTTTAAGAGAAGCATGAAAAGGTATATTTTTGGGCCGTCAAGTTGAGGGTCGCTATCCTAACCATGTCAGCCAACCAACAGGCAAAACATGTTAGCTCAACCCAAAGCCATCAATTATTATGGAGAAAGAGTGACTGAATTCTTGGTACCAAAATTTTTTAATAAGTTAGAAGAATTAAGGACAGAAAATAAACTCAGTAAAACGCAAATTAAAATTAAATTAAAAATTGCTTTAAGTGATATGTAAACTATGTTAAAATTAGAGTTTAATATTAGTTATTAATAAGTGTACTTATATTTGTACATGTGTAATTATTATATAATTATATTTGTGTAAGCGTGTGCAGTGGTGTGGGTGTATTTGGAGCAGTGTGCCAGTATATACTGGCACATTGTTTTAGGTATACATGCACTACGTTATTACTAGTATGTTTAAAGTTTATTACTATGCTAGTTATTTTTTCCTGATTTATGTATAGGGGTAGGTATAACCCATAAAAACTAATTTTAGCGCATATCTTGCCAACAAACTGTTTTGCAGTTTGGTAGGGGATTTTAATTGTAATCTTTTGTACCTACTTGTGAATAAATAAATAAATAAAAAAAAAAATATATAATCTCTGGACTCGCGACACCGTTACCGAGACGCTATAAAAAGTTTTGAAGTATTACATTGATAATTTCGAACTCATTTATCAACCTTCGATAGCTCTATTAGTAGAGCGTGGACTGGAAATGGTTATAAATTGGAATCCATAGGTCGCTGGTTCAAATCCGGCTCGAAGTAACTTTATTTTTTTAATTCTTTTTGTCTTTTTCTTAAAGTAATTGGGTTTCACAATAGTATTTTTTTCATAATCACATCATTAACGTCTATCCCGGTCAATTAACTAGTGATAACCGATGATATATTAATTAGTGATAACCGCAAACACGGCTAGATAAATAAATTATAACTAAATTTAGTTTTCACTTCTGTCGGCACTCCCTCGTGCAACCCGTAATTTTTTTTATTCTGTGCAGGTCAACGTTTCGCCATGATAGAAATGAAGATTACGCTTTGCGAGATAATTCGAAACTTCAAGTTGGTGCCGAAGATGAAGGGCGCCAGACCAGGACTCATAGCCGATATGGTATTGAGACCAGCCACTCCTGTGTATATTAAGTTTATACCGCGTAACTAAGTAAATATTTGAACAGACAGACTTATTTATTAATTCTCCTGTAACAAAAATAAGCTAACTATAACCCAATTACAATTAGGAGTACTCTGTAATCCTTCGTCTACTTTGATCAATTACAATGTCTTCATGAATGGGTTTGAAAGTGTTTTCTTATTTCATTAAATATCTTGTTCCTTTCCTTACCACGAACTTTCTACAAACTTACAAATAGCCCTGCAATTCATTTATTTCAATCACTCAAACTCAACCCTATTGCTCAGCGACTTACGCCATGTCTGTATTTAAACGTTTCTAAACTAACTTTAATTTGAATAAATTTCTAAATAATTAATTTATTATTGACTTAACATAAATATTTTCCGTGCATGTATAAAGCGATTAATGAATCTGCAGGAAGCGAAAGAAGTATGCATGGATCGCTAAGCCTGACGATATGTCCTCTCTGCCTATTCCGTCAGAGATACAGCGTAAAGATATTTAAGTTAATAATCTTCCTGCCCGTCCTATGAAAATTATGTATGGTGAGACGCATAGGGCTTTATTGCATGGTATTGAAACTCAGAATTAGTTGACTCGGGTGGATTGGCGGCTACATAAGTATCACAGATCAGTCACGTCTATATGCCCAAAAAGGGTAGCAGAGGCATACTATTCGCCCACACTTCACCATAAGCACCTTTTTCCCACGTAAAAGATGGTGAACCAATTTCCAAGTGTCACCGATCTGCCCGGCAAGGGCAGAGGTATACTATACGCCCACAAAAGCTTCATACATGCACGTCGGTAGAGAAAGTCTGCCTCGGGCCGTTTCAAGAACCAGGGGTACCATTCGCTCCTTTCTGCCGAGGTAGGCGGCGGGGTTTAGTAAATAAATCAATAAATATCCATTACGCCTTGTCCCCTAAGGGGTGGCAAAGGCACATTATATGCCCACTTTTCACCGTGTGGATTCCTGTCCCACGTAATACTTGGTGAGCCCATTGCCGTGTTGAAATAGACAGATGCAGGTTGTGGCTACCTGCTGTTGAAATTTTTCAAGCCGCCCGAATTTTTTTTGGGGTTTAGTGGGTATACCATAACATCGGGAGTCCCACATACGCTCTCTATTTTTAGAATAGAGGTTACGGTGCGTAAAGCAATCTCAAGAGTTGAAAAAAAAAATGGGTACCTCTCGCACTGGTACATCTTTCCGAGGAGTTACCCGGGGGGTCCGGCAATAGACAGTTAGGCAAGGACCGTGTGTAGCCGGTTCGAGTCCGGTATGACATAGGGGAAAAAAAGGGGTACCATTCATTGTCGGGTCAGGTAAAAAATATTAAAATTTCTATGGTAGTGTTTAATAATACAAATTCAGTGTGATCACTGAATTATTCGGTTGCTCCGAAACGATATATTCGTAGGCAGAGGCAATATAACTAAGGCTGGAAACAGTGCTCCGACGACGAGGGTCACTGCGGTCAGCGCTGACGGTCATTACGTTCCATCGGCGTTGTGATAATGCCTTTAATGCTACGATGACGACGAATTGAGACGCGTCTGTACAAATAAAATTGTATCCTTGGGTTGTAAATGCTTTTATATGTGCAAACTATTTTTGAGGAAACGACGGAATAGTAGGTGGCGAAGATATCACGTACGCCCAATATTTTTCCAAGCTTTTATTTTACCATCACTGTCTTTATAAAATTCAGAAAATAAATCCCATAATAAAGCCCTCGAAGTTCCGCTAACTCAGTGTTCTGTAAACGGTCATTGCGTAAAACCTTCAATATGGCTGGTCCTCACCTCTCATCGTTTACATTTACGAGCGTTTCTGTGCTTCGGAAGGCACATTAAACTGTTGGTCCCGGTTGAAAGGAACATGGCAGTCGTTAAGCCAAGTTGAAGTCCTGGACGGCTTGATAATTTTCAGCAGCAGGTCGCCACAACCCGTGCTTGTCCATTTCAATACGACAATGGGCTCACCACCTATTACGTGGGACGAAAATGCATACGGTGAAATGTGGGCATATAGTATGTCTTTGTCTACCCCTTCGGGGGATATAGGCGCGACAATATATATATATATACTAGATGACCCCCACGGCTTCGCCCGTGGCATAGTTCGAGCTCCCGTCGCACCTTGTTAATTCCGTCGCTTATAAATTCTACAATAATGCATAAAAAATTACCCGATTTGTCGACATTTATGACTACTGCTCCGCTCTCCAAGCGTGATATATACCTATATCAATTTGTCTATTCATGGAAATGACTTTCGAGTCATGGACATGACATTCCATATATTTTATATAAAGAATGATGTCACAAATTTTATTATACCCAAGGAAATTATTATGTGTATTTATATGTATGTATGTGTATTTATTTGTGCTACATTGAATTTATTAAATAAAACAAATATTTGGAGAATCAGTCTTAAATTGTTTTTAATTTTTAACTTAACCTAAATCACATGTTTTATTGTTTTTAATTTTTAACTTTAACCTAAATTACATGTTTTATCTTAGGATTAAGATATCAACAACAAATTTTGGAATAAAATATTTGTAATATAAATTTAGTAATAAAAAAATCTGTTGAAGAGATCAAAAACATTGTACTTATGGCACATTTTTAATTCAGTCTCAATAAAATCTTAACATTATAATTTAAAAACGTTCAAATTATCTTTTAACTTTTGTAATATTTCTTAATTAAAATATTTTAAGGTCATCGTCGCTCTCACTGTCAAATATCCTTAACCCCCTCTTTTCGCGCTTACTATCGCATTCCTTATGTTCCTGTTCTTCAGTAGCACTATCTTCCCGTTCTTCACTATCACTATCAAGCTCGTTGTCTTCTTTTTCTTTAGTCTGATCATAAAGTTCTCTATCTTGCAGTTCTTCAATCTCACTGTCTAATTCCTTATCTTCCCGTTCTTCAGTCTCACTATCAAGCTTATTATCAAGTTTATCTTCCTGTACTTCAGTCTGATTATCAAGTTCCTTATCCTCCTGTTCTGTAATCTCACTATTCAGTTCCTCGTCTTCCTGTCCTTTTGTCTCACTATCAAGTACCACATTCTCCTGTTCCTCGATTTCACTATCCGGTTCCTTCTGTTCTTCGCTATTTCTGTCATTTATTTCTTCCTGCAGCAATGGATTGGAAAATTCCACAAAACTGTTGGGCAACGAGTAGTGTAGACACCGTTCTATGGGGGCGCATGTGAGGCATGTTAACTTTCTTAAACATATTTTTTGCGTGATGCGCGAATCCCATGTCATTTGATGGACTTTTGTGATTCCAGGTACATTATTGATTTTTCGTTGCAATAGGTTATTAATTTCTTCAATTTGTTTTGTAGTTACGGTTGAAATTATGACATTGCTAGTGTTTTCTCTGATACATTTCATAAGTGTATTAAAATCAGGTATATCTGACCCTTGAGCAACAATGCGATCAGCAGTGCGCTTTATTACTGCGCCCACTCCATCCATGGGCCCTTTGCCATGACCTGCTTCACAGAAGTTCCAAGTCGCAGTTTTTAAGCTGTATTTCTTTGCCAAGTATTGAGTATACAGATAGAACATGTATCTGTTTCTGTATTGTGCACTAGGACCGTCACTTAAAATATGTAATTTCTGAATTGTGCGCGACGATGCAATTAGATCTAGTATCTTTTTAAGATGAGCACATATTGCACTTGCATCGTGGCGCAAGTTCTCAGAAAATGTGCAAAATGAACAACTGATCACTTTTTGCGTATCTGGACATCTGTAGTAATAAACACCAGTATGAAGACTGGCTTGCTGTCTGGAAGCACCGAAATGTACTGACTGGATCTCATTCGCATATTTGCAGCAATAATTTTCAGAAAAGTCGATCTGCATGAATATCTCTCCATCAACAAGGTTGTTCTTCATTTTGGTGGATTGTTTATATTGATGTGAAATGTTGAATTGGTGTTCTAAAAACATTTCCATGTCTTCTAAGAACGATTCTACTAGCTCTTTTTTCGTAACTGTTTTCTGTCCTTTTACTGTTCTTCTTATTTCCTTTTCTTGTCCTTTAATCAATCGCTTTTCTTTTGTGACACACCAAATCTTATATGTAGTAGTATCCGAACCATCAAAAAGTTGTACTTCAGGTGATTTATGTAAGCAATCACGACATTTACGCAACATGCAAGCCTCGTTGTTGATATCACAAACCATGCTTTTACACAATTGTGTTAAGTTTGGAGCGTTAAAAATTCCCAAGTGTTTCAAATTATCGAACTTAAGCTGCATATTTTCATGTGTAATACATAAACATGTATCCCTTTCAGTAACTTGACGAGAAACGATCCAAAAAGGACGCATCCTGCAAAAAGTTGCAAGACTCAATTTTTCCTTGTTTTCGATCTGGAACTTGCTATGGAGATTAGTAAGTGTATCACACAAGTAACGTTTTTGTTTTTTGGTTTTGTTCTTGGTGATTACATCTTTTTTTCCAGGACACTGCTTACTGTTGTCATCACGCTCTAAGAAGGCAATAATTTTTGAATTTATTTGTTTCAGCTTTTTGGTTATAATCTGTTTAGTAACCACTTTCTTTGGATGACTAGACAGATGCTGAATTTTTTGATTGGCCCTTAGCAATTGTACCCGTAATTAATGAACCTTTTTTTCCAGCGATTTGATTACAGTTGCCTGAGTGTTTATTTCCAAATTAGACTTCTCACGTCGTTTCCGGGCAAGACGAATACCGACAACTTTTTGCCTATTCAAATTAGAGCTAGAGCTAGCAGGTGTAAGACATTCTTCTCTGGAGAACGATGATTCAGGATTAACAAGCGACCTTCTGGAAACCAAAGAAGCCGATGACGAAGCTGGAGAAAGGTAAGAAACATTTTGTTGCGAATCAGGGCTAGCTACATTTTGGTCACAAGCAATGGACTCTGGAGTATTCTCTCTCAATCTTTGTAGTAGTTGCTCATTCCGTTTTTTATTCTGTCTACTCCTAGCTTTACGTTCTCGCCATTCACGTTGAGTAGTACGTCGTTCTCTTGGAGTCATTTCGGATACTATTTTTACCTGCTTTTTGCGTCGTTTTTCTTCATAACGCAGGTTATCTTTTCTCTTACTGGCTTCATACAATTCGGGGTTAGCCTTAATGCGAGCTCTTCGTTTTCGTTCGCATTCTCTCTTTTGTTTACGAATTTCTTCTGCTGTCTTAGGTCTTTTATTTCTCGCCATCTAAAAAAAGTAAATCATGTATTTTGTGTATTTAAAAGCATTTTGTTTATGTATATGGCAATAATTAGAACAAACAAAATAATTAAGACCCCACTGTCTCAGTATTCTGTAAACGATCACTGCGTTAAGCAACTTTCGCTATAGTTGGTTACGGATGGGCGACCGCTTTGTGGTATTTCCATTTACGAGTGTTTCCGTGCTACGAAAGGCACACTAACGTTGGTCTCGGTTGCCAGTTACATGGCAGTCGCTAAATCAAGTTGAAGGCCTAATGGGCGGCTTGAAAATTTTCAACAGCAGGTAGCCTAAACCTGCGTCTGTCTATTTTCATCACGGCATTCGGCTCACCACCTATTACGTGGACAGGAATGCACACGGTGAAATGTGGGGGTATAATATGTCTACGCCACCCCTTCGGGGATATAGGCGTGATTGATGAACAAAATAATTGGAATGATCTAAGTTTAAGTTCACATCCCTGGACCTTTGGTCACTTCCATGCAGGAAAAATATCCACGTAATCAATGGAAGTGACATCCATGGAAAGGACATTTTTGGTTCAAATACGGAAAACTAACCTAGAAAATCTCGTCTGTGCCACCTATTTCGGGAATTGTAATTTGATCATCATACCTACAAAACAGCAAAACAAATATAATTTTAACATTATATACTTACTTGGCAAAACAAACACAGTAGTGACCACGTATGCTTGACGACTTTTAATTAGGTTATTTTATTGTTTTTTCACGACAAACGTATTGTGATCAGTAAGAAATTGACATCTCATTATGGTTATGACAGGTGACGGCTTGTCAATGCTCCTATAAATTCGGATTCACGCACTGTTTTTTCTCAGTAAAAAGTTATTGTGACCTTTGTCCACGGAAGTGACCAAAATTTAAGTCACATATTTTAATTCGTTTTATTGTACTTTTTTTTATTATTTGGATATTAAATTATATGCTGATATGGGTTAGCATTTATTAAAATTTAAGATAATGTCCTTATATTGTAGAAATACAATGCAACAGATTTGGAAAAAAATATTATATCTGTAAATTTGCTTCAGTCACATCCACGGAAAAGACATTTACACGATTATTTTTTAATATTTAAAATTATAATGATAATAAATCTCGTATACTTTCATGTAGTCTTCACCAGACATGGTAGCACTACCTCGATAAATACATCAATTCCACGTGCCCATTTTTTATTAAAGAAAAAAATTACTGTCACAGATAATTTTACTGAAAATGAGAAATACCCGTATGGAATGTCACGTCCATGACTCGAAAGTCATTTCCATGAATAAACAAATTGTATGGAAAGTCACTTCCCTGGATTCAGTTTCTCTACCATGAACGTTCGATTTTTTTTGGATATTTTGAGTAAAACGAAAGATCTGTAAGCTCGGTAAATATTTTTTTATAGTAGATTATGACCTAAATTATTGATACTTACAGCTATTTCACGTAAAGTTGACCAAAACATTTTGTTTTATTTACGTCATCAGAAGTAAAAAATACCCATATAGCCTATCTTTCAAGTTGGATCAAACTACATACGGTGTGCTTCGATTAAAATCGGTTCAATGGTTTAAGAGTCCATCGCGAACAAACAACGTGACACGTAATTTATATTATAATAAGAAGATATGTAAATCCAACAAAGGCGGAGGAAGGCGTGCTTCAGTTAAGTATTTCCGTGTCTATATTCATTTTTGCACTTAATCATACATACGCGCAGAGGCTTATATTGATGTAAGACATGTACCGAGATTCCGATTCCGTGTTGGTGACACGAAACCCTTCCCCATGACCGTCGGGGTGCACCAGGGTTTTGTCCTTAGTCCGTTCTTGTTTAGTGGCCTACGTGGGATACTAATGTCTGGCCATGATGACCCCGCCGGGTCCCGGTAAGTGGGGAAGTCCCAAGAAGTGCCGGCTTGACGTCGTAAGAGATGACATGCATGCCAATGGTCTCACTACAGGGGCGGCCGACGACCGTGCAAAGTGGTGGGGAAAAAGTAGGAAAGCGGACCCCGGGCGTCGCGTGACGCAACTGGGACAGACGCTCGGATAATGATGATGACATTTGCATAGATATATAGCTACGTGCGACTGGCGTCTTCCCTGACTGTCGGTCACTGCACTGTTTCCTGCTTGTATGGCTGAGGATTTTCAACCAAATGGGCCCGTGCATCATCGCTCATACCGTTAACCTAAATCTACCAGGTGATACTCGTATACAAAGTGGTGGTTCACATTGTATTTAAACTACTCGGTAAAGGTGAAAAAGGACAACTTAGTTCGAGACGGGGATTAAACCAAAAACCTTTGCCTATCCAGCGCAATGTTCTAGCCACTAAACTACCCGAACCGTATCGAACTATGTTGAAATTCTTCACCATATTTTAAACGTTATTTAAGAGTATGACCAGTGCCATCTATCGAGCTACTCAACAACTTGATACCAATGAACAGTGTTACAACCATTTTTTAACATTGATGCGATGGACGCCACTCAATCTATGGATAAAATTATACAAATTCAGAGTGAGGGACTTTTTTCACTTTTATAAAAAAAATGTGAAAGTTAACATACTAATTGCTTTAAAAAAAAATTCTACAAGGTAAAGTCGCACGAAAAAAATAAGATTAGTCAAGTTTCCAAACTAAATTTCTAAATGGCTGTCTGTCACCTAGGTACAAATTGTATTTACGGATCCGGTGGAGTGTAAGCGAGTCCTATATTACGAAGCTCGCAATCCTCTTGCATGAAATCTTTAAGTAGGAGCTTTTTGAGGGCCATCCGACGTACCTGAAAGTTAAAAAGTTTAATGTAGGAACTTTCTTTGTTTACGGATCGCGCCTTACTAATTATTAGGTTCAGTTTATTTTCTTATTTAGGGTCCGTACCTCAAAAGCAAAAAAACGGAAAACTTAGGATTACCTTGTAAAAGAATTATTTTGTGGAAATGATTTGCTGGAAAGTAAAATAATATAAAATAGTAAATGGGCCATCAAAAAAAACTTCCTAAGTTTCTTGCCGGTTCTTCTCAGGTGGGCCGTGTTCCGAACCGATGGTCACTTTATTTTAAATAGTGTATGACATTTTGTAAGCGCCGTTAAAATGTCTATGCAAAACAAAGATTTTTTTTTTATTTTAGTCAGGCAGTCCATCCATCCGTCCGTTTGTCTGTCACGCCCCTTTATGTGCCACGCCCCCCTGGAACGCGTGAAGGTAAAGTGTTGATATTAAAACTATTCACTCAAGTCTACGGTCTCTTGTAGCTGTGATAAAGATATAAAACTTTTAAGTAAAAACAAAAAGTTATGACAAATTTACAAAGTCACAAAGCAATAAAGTTGCCGGCTTTTTTCAATATCAAGAGATGGATATTTATTTATTTTGTGGATCTAGAGAAAGCATTTGATAACGTTGTGAGAGAAACGCTGTGGGACTTGCTGCCCGGATATGGCGTGGACGGCTCGCTACTGCGGGCAATACAGTCGCTTTATAGGGACTGTAAGGCTTGCGTGCGAGTAGGGGGGGATGTGTCACCTCTTTTTGATGTCTGTACAGGCGTCAAACAGGGATGTGTCATGTCCGCCTGGCTGTTCATAGTATATCTGGACAGTTGAATGCAGAAGTTGAAAGATTTTAATATGGGTGTGAATTTGGGTGACTTTACAGTAAACTGTCTGCTGTACTCTGATGATGCGGTGCTCATGGCCTCATCAGAAGCCGACCTTCAGACATTAGTCACTAATATGAAAGAGGAGTGTGAAAATAAGGGTCTTCGCTTGAATGCAAGTAAAACTAAGGTTCTAGTATTTGAAAGAGGTGACGTAAGAACTAAATGCGAGATTAGGGTAAACCAGGAACGTCTAGAGCAAGTGAATGAAATTGTTTATTTAGGAAGTACGTTTAGCGCGGATGGAAGATGTGATTCGGATGTAGAACGGCGAGTAGCTGCCGGAAACAAAGTTAACGGTGCTTTGTCTCAGTTAGTAAAGCGACAAAGCATCGTAAAAGAAGCACGAATGGCGATTCATAACGCAGTGCTAGTGCCTTGGCCGACCGAATACGTAACGAAGTGATACGCAATATGGCAGGTTTGAAGGAAAGTGTCAGCGTTAAGCTGGAAAAGGGCGTGCTCCGTTGGTTTGGACAGGTCCAACGAATGAGTGAGGAACGATTGACGAAGAATATATATTGTTCAAAAGTAGAGGGTAGAAGTAGTCAGGGTAGGCCGAGACTTACATATGAAGACCACGTGAGCAGATTGCTCAAAAACGGAAAGGTCAAAAGTACTCGGATACCCAAACGTGCGTGTATGAAGCGATTGATGAATCTCGAAGAAGCGAAAGAAGTATGCATTGATCGCGAAGCCTGGCGATCTGTCCTCTCTGACTACCCCGTCAGGGATACAGCGTGAAGATAGTTAGTTTTTTTTTTTAAGAGATGGTCGATTGTTTGATTGTAAGTTAATGTGATAAGTAAGAAAGGTTGGGTATTGTTTCTAACATCATCATCTTAGGTAAAGTAAAGGTCCTCAAGTTGTGACGGCCCTTGGTTGAGATTGAGTTTTTCTTCTCTCTTAGGGACACTAGAGACTAACTACTTTTAGCATCAACGACCGGCGATCTAATTGCTTCAGCAAAATGCAGCAATCGAGCGCTCTACAGCGTACACTTAAAAACGCCAGTTGCGGCGACTAAATTGCTAAAATTCGCGATTCCGATGCTGCGTCCATACGCAGAGTTTTTATATACTACTCGGGACTTCACGCGAAACAATTTCGTACTTACATTCACCAACGTTTCCGCTTGTGGTCGCGGCTGGCCTTCTGTACGAAATTGTTTCGCGTGAAGTCCCGAGTATAGTTTATAAAATATATGTATAAACCGCGAAAGTTTAAAAATTATGTACACAGAGATTTGCAATGCAGTATCAATTGTATTACGTACAGAAAGTTCGAATCTGTCTGGCGTAAAAAATGCGCCTGAATTTAGTGCGTGCTATAGCTGATCGGGCTGACAGTACTCTTGTCCAAATATTGGTGTCCCGCACTAAATTTTATATTTTATATACTACTCGGGACTGCACGCGAAACAATTTTGTACTTACATTCACCGACGTTTCGAGCGCGTTGCAGCGCCCGTGGTCGCGGCTGGACTGATGGTGAGGGCCGAGAGTATGCATGGAGTTACTTTTGTTTGTAGCTACCCTCCATTATTATTATAATGCAGGATAAGGCCGGCGACACACTCCACTCACTACGTCAGTTTTGTTTGGCACAGGTTTTCTACTGTCCAGTTTTTTCATCACTGAATTCCACATCCCAGATAGATTGAATTGAATCCATCCCGGATTGAATCCATCTTCCCTATTGAAATTATTGTATCTTCTAATTTCAATAGCTTCACGCACAACACGAGGATAATAGTGGCAATCAGTGGAGAGGACTTTGGGTTGATGGGGTTCGATCCAGTGATTACTACCCGACTCGAGGTGTTCCGCTATCGCCGATTTGTTGAACTGACGGTTTTTTACAGCTGCGATGTGTTCTTTGACCCTTTCTGCGATGGTTCGTTTTGTTTGGCCTATATATGAACGACCGCTGCTGCAATCCACATTCTAGACACCTGGTGTTTGCAGAGGGATAACGTCCTTTGGTGTTCGCACATACTTCGCTACTTTGGCTAACGGTTTGTATATTGTACGAATGGAGAACTGCCGTAAACAATCCAATCTTGTCCGTTATACCTTTCACATACGGCATATAAGCCGGTTGACGGTCAACACCCGGTTTCATCTTCCTCGGTGCACGTCGTGTCTTCCTGCTACTCGCATCATACCCATTCATCCTAAGTATCTCCTGAACATGCTCCAACTTCTGCTATAGATGCTCAGGGTCGCAGAGATCATTGGCTCTCTTGATGAGCGTGGCGCTTACTGATTTTAGGTGAAGTGGGTGATGATGCGATGAGGCGTGCAAGTATCTGTTAGTGTGAGTGGGTTTCCGGTACACAGTATGGGCCAAGGACCATCAGTTCTCACCATTAACTTAATGTCGAGAAAAGATAATGATCTGTTGTTCTCAATCTCATACGTAAACTGTGTTTTCACATGTAATGAGTTGAGATACTGAGTAAAACAAATCACCTGCTCTCTGTTGCCTTTAAATATGCAGAAAATGTCATCTACATACCTTTTCCACAACCTGATCTGGCTTTGGGCATCCTGGAATACCATGTCTTCTAAATGCTCCATCCAAATATTCGCAACCACTGGTGCCAATGGACTTCCCATAGCAACGCCGTCTATCTGGAGTAATCATGAATTACGGGTAGTAATCACTGGATCGAACTCCATCAACCCAAAATCCTCTCCACTGATCGCCACTATTATCCTCGTGTTGTGCGTGAAGCTATTGAAATTAGAAAATAAATAATAAATAAATAAATATCCATCACGCCTTATCCCCGAAGGGGTGGCAGAGGCATATTATATGCCCACTTTTCACCGTGTGGATTCCTGTCCCACGTAATAGGTGGTGAGCCCATTGCCGTGTTGAAATATACAGACGCAGGTTGTGGCTACCTGCTGTTGAAATTTTCAATCCGCCCATAAGGCCTTAAACCAGGCTTAACGACTGCCATTTTACTGGCAACCGGGACCAACGGCTTAACGTGCCTTCCGAAGTACGGAAACGCTCGCAAATGTAAATACCACAAAGTGGTCACCCATCCGAGGACCAGCCATAGTGAAAGTTGCGTAACTCAGTGATCGTTTACAGAACACTGAGACCGCAGGGTCACGAGCGCTTCGCGCTGAGATTATAATAATGGAGGGTAGCTACAAACAAAAGTAACTCCATGCACACTCTCGGCCCTCACCATCAGTCCAGCCGCGACCACGGGCGCTGCAACGCGCTCGCGACGTCGGTGAATGTAAGTACAAAATTGTTTCGCGTGAAGTCCCAAGTAGTATATAAAATACGAGTATAAACCGCGAAAGTTTAAAAATAACATCCGCACTAAATTTATTTTATTTTATTATTTATTTATTATATTTTATTATATTATATTATTTTAAAGATTAAGTACAAACATAGGTTTTTAAGTTTTAATTATTGTTACTAATATTGTTCTGAACCGTTCAGTTGTCTGTTTGAATAAAATAAACAAAATAAGAGGATCAACACACGGATCCTAAAAGTTCTATCTCTCTCTCCATGGTGCGCTATAATTATACCTAGTAGGTATATATCTGTAGGAAGCGAAATAAGTATGCATGGATTGCGAAGCCTGGGGATCTGTCCTCTCCGACTACCCTGTCAGGGATACAGCGTGAAGATAGTTAGATAGTTGCTCAACAGATACTTAAGCAGGCAATTATGGTTATGCTGATAATAACGTGAGGGTTACATCTCAGTTGCTGTGGGTATAACTATACAGTAAGAATGCAAACGTTAATAATGTACCATTTATAGGTATCAACTAGGTCGTATATTACGTTAATAATGTACCATTTATAGGCATCAAGTAGGTCGTATATTACGTTAATAATGTAACATTTATAGGTATCAAGTAGGTCGTATATTACGTTAATAATGTACCATTTATAGGTATCAAGTAGGTCGTATATTACGTTAATAATGTACCATTTATAGGTATCAAGTAGGTCGTATATTACGTTAATAATGTACCATTTATAGGTATCAAGCAGGTCGTATATTACGTTAATAATGTACCATTTATAGGTATCAAGTAGGTCGTATATTACGTTAATAATGTACCATTTATAGGTATCAAGTACGTCGTATATTACGTATTGCGCAGCAAAAGAGCCGTCTTCAAGTTGGTCAATTTCAGAATCAATTTGTGTCACTCAACAAATGTATTCCTGATAGCAGAAAAGACTCTCAAGTAAATAAAACTTTGAACTATGTTGAATCCAAAAACACCACCTCTCCATCGTATAACCAGAAGAAGGCGCCAGGTCTATATACTACAAAACATAAAATTACTATACTAGGAGACCAGTATGGTCGTGGTGTACGAAAAATTCTACAATACTACGTTGGGGACTCATATAGTATAACTTCAATTGTTAAACCAAATGCGCCGATGAAGGAAATTCTGGCATCATGTGCATCTATGTGTAAAGATTTTAATAGAGATGATTTTATTGTAATAATGGCAGGCGCAAATGACAAAAATCCTCTGAATGTTGTGACTTATCTCTATGAAACTTTACAGCACGCTAACAAGACCAACGTCATAGTCTGCAACGTAAACAATAATAAATACCTAAATGTAGCTAAATTAAATAATACCTTAAAATTTATTTGTACAAATTGTAATAACTCATCTTTTCTTACTCTAGATAACCATTATAACCAAAATAACCGATTTAATTTGTTGCATGCCTGTCGGTTATTACATAGGCAAATATTGCATTTAAGCTACAAATCTAAGCATTTTCAATATGTACTTGAAGCTAAAAAGCTTAACATGGTATCAACTTTCTCTAAGCATTTAAAAGATGCCAGTACGCAAACTGTCTACAGAAACGAATTGGATGACGAAAGTCGCATAACACAGCAAGATCCCATCTTACAATCACAGTTTTTTTTTTAATAATGTTAGGGATACAGCATTGTTAATGCCTTGCCCTCCTATTTCAGTGTCAAATCATACTAAGAGTTTTATCAATATTATCCATCAGAATGTATGTGGAATTAGTAATAAGAAGTTAGAATACGAGTTATATTTACAGTCAATTAACAAAAAAGTTGACTACTTATGTATCACGGAACATTTCTTGAATAGTAAATCAGTTCAAGCATTTAGTTTCAGTGTAGTGCATTTAGTGTAATTTAGCCACATATAACACAAGAAGCAAAAAGAAACGGGTAGGTAGCCTTATTTTATCACACAAAGATAGTGAATATGAAAATATTGAAGTTGTTAATAAATTATATAAACCTGAATACTTTGAAATATGCTGTGTAAGGGATGTTGAGACAGGCCTATACATATGCTGCTGTTACCGGAATCCCTATAATACTAATTTTGAAAGTTTTGCGCAACAATTGGAAAAGCTTTTGACATACATGTTCAATAACAGGTGCATAATTTGTGGTGATTTTAATGTTGATGTCCTTTAAGGAAAGTAAGACAGTATCTGAATTTATTTGCATTTTAAAGTGTTTCAACTTTGCGTACCTAATAAAAAGCATTACGTTTACTAGAAATGATATCCTTTCTTGCCTGGACAACTTTCTTACAAATTTACCTGATGAGTGCATAATACAATTCGCTGTGGATCATAATGGCCACTCGGACGGGCATGGTGCAATATTATGCGATATGATACTGGAAAAAAGCAATACAAAAAGCAATACTGCAAAACGCATAATTAAACGAAGTAAACGTTGAAGCGCTCGTGGCCCCGCGGTCTCAGTGTTCTGTAAACGATCACTGAGTTACGCAACTTTCACTATGGCTGGTCCTCGGATGGGTGACCACTTTGTGGCATTTACATTTGCGAGCGTTTCCGTGCTTCGGAAGGCACGTTAAGCCGTTGGTCCCGGTTGCCAGTAAAATGGCAGTCGTTAAGCCTGGTTGAATGCCTTATGGGCGGCACGAAAAATTTCAACAGCAGGTAGCCACAACCTGCGTCTGTCTATATCAACACGGCAATGGGCTAACCACCTATTACGTGGGACAGGAATCCACACGGTGAAAAGTGGGCATATAATATGCCTCTGCCACCCTTTCGGGGATAAGGCGTGATGGATATATAAACGAAGTAAACGTATTTTTTAACAAAAAAAGTAGGTTTTTATACACAACAGCTGTGTCGGACAGAGAATGGAATGACCTGGGTATAAATGGTTTTTTAAAAGTTTTTACTAATGTTTTTCGTAAATGTCACAAGAGAAAAATAATTCAAATAAAGCCAGAAAATAGTATTTCAATTAAATGGATTACGAAGGGCATCAAAGTCTCAAGTAAAATGAAAAGAGTGCTTTCCGCGCATGGCCAAATCGAACCTTGTTTAAAAAAATACAAAACTAACTATAACCGTATATACAGAAGAGTTATTAAGCATGCGAAAAAGCTAGCTATTGAGGAACATTTAAATTCAGCAAAAAATATTATCAAGGAGACGTGGAGACTAGTCAATGAATACACCAATAGAAATAGACTACAATGTGACAGGAACATCATATTACACATCGATAATAAAATTATAGATACCCCACGAGATGTCGCAGATTTGTTTGCTGAACATTTTGCATCAACGTTACAGCCTAGTAGGAAGGACAGGACTACAGCAATAAATTATCTTAAAGAGTCAACGGCCAGGGTGGAATCGGTCTTGACCTTCAGTCGAACAAGTCCAATTGAAATCACCAAAATAGTAGACCAAATGCGAAATTCAACTTCAAGTGGATACGACGAAATACCAATTACGATTATCAAAGAAAACATCGATGTACTTGCATGTCCGTTTTCATGTTTTTATAACAAATGTTTAGAGGAATCGGTATTTCCAGATCAAATGAAAATCGCTAAAGTCATTCCAATATTCAAAAAGGGTTCTAAGTCTGATCCTAAAAATTATAGACCCATCTCATTACTGCCTACGTTGTCAAAACTGCTCAAAAGGATCATAAAAAGTAGACTCATGACCCACCTTAATTTAAGTAGAGTAATTAACAACAGGCAATTCGGATACCAAAAGGGTGTTGGAACTACAGATGCCATTAATACTCTAATATATGATATTGTTGGTAAAATGAATAAAAAAATGAAAGTAGCAGGGCTATTTATCGACCTAAGTTCAGCTTTCGATGCAATTGATCATGATATACTTCTGGGAAAACTAGAATACTACGGTATAAGAGGAGATTCCTTAGAACTAATGCACTCTTACCTTCATAACAGAAGAATGTATGTTGAATTAAGAAAGGTCGATGAGGAAAACAATGAAATAGTTTACACGTCTAAAATAAAAAGCATAAAACGAGGTGTGAGTCATTTACAAATGACTTGATCAATTATATAAAAATTAAACAACCAGATGTGAAAATTACTGTTTTTGCAGATGACACTAATGTTGTTGTGGGTGCTAAAAATCTAGATGACCTGTCTACATATATAAACAATATTTTAGTAGTTTTAAATGAATGGTTTACAGTCAACAATTTAATTATTAACACAAATAAAACAAATATCTTACTTTTCAAATCCACATGTAGAAATAATGACGCAATTGATATTATATTTAACAATAACAAAATTGAAATAGTTAACACTACAAAATTTCTAGGTGTAAACATAGACTCTCAACTGAATTGGAAAGACGAACTGGAATCACTCAATTCATCAATTTCTTCTGCATGTTATGCGTTAAGAAGTCTTAGAGATGAAATTAGTACCAGACAACTAAAGGCAGTTTATTTCGCGCTAGTAGAATCTAAGATACGATATAGTATAATGTGTTGGGGCAATAGTTATAATTATAACATACAAAAGGCTTTTGTCCTTCAAAAACGTGCAATTAGAACCATTGTTCGAATTCCACAACGGGAGTCTTGCAAGGATCACTTTAAATTATTGGGCATATTAACAGTTCCCAGTTTATATATTTTGACAGTGTTAAGTAACTTTGCCAAGTACATTCATAAATATGAAACACCAAATGAGAGGGAGGTTAGAGAAGGAACAAGACGAAAGATTATATTAAATAGAATAGCACCTAAATTGGATATAGTCAAACATTGCGCTACATATCAAGATGTAGAATTATTCAACAGATTGCCAGCTTATCTAAAGGACTCAGTATATAAAAAATACACGTTTAAGGCGCAACTGAGGACTTTCTTGTTGGACAAATGTTTTTACTCTGTTGATGAACTGAATGTTGGTTTATAGAGATAGATGTAGAAGATTAAACTGGTTTTATCAACTTATTCAATAATTAAAGTAATTACATTTTAAAATTTAATAGTTTATTTCAGAATACAGATTGAAAATTTACTCTAATGACATTATTTTGTAATCTTTGTAATATTTTGACATCTATGTATTTTATGACCTTTGAGTTGATATTTGTGATTTGATTTAATATAATGTATTATATAAAATTATAGGCTAGGCTTATGTGAAATTTCAAACACAATATATATTGTAAATGAAATAAATAAATAAAAAAAAATAAAAAAAAAATGTACCATTTATAGGTATCAAGTAGGTCGTATATTACGTTAATCCACTAAGGAAGGAATGATGGTTCAGCGGGCGAGATAAATAAACTCAAAGTGGACTGTACTTGCGGGGAAAAACTAAAATGAAATTTACACGCGATTGTCGACGGAAAAAGTAATGGAAAAACAGGAATATGCACACTGCACTGCAGGAATATTGCTGCTTGCTGCGAGATGCTGAGGTGGAGGCTGCCGGGGGCGTCCCTGGACTTGAATTCCTGGTTTCCTTGCACGAAACACTATTTATCCATGGAAAATACAATTATTGCGATAGTTGGTGCGATGCGGCCGCGCGCGCGCGGAGTTGTAGCAACAGACTGCCAGCCCTCAAACGTGGCCGCGGACGTGAGGATAGCGGAGCGCGCGTAGGTACTGGCGCGCTCGTAAATCAGCTGTCTCGCTTCTCCTTTATAGGTGCGTGTGCGAGACAAGGTAGGTGCGAAAGAGAATTGGAATAAAGGGGAGCGGGGGGAGTGTCGACAACTAATTAATTAAAAACAAATGCAGATCAGCGATGAAACATAGACAAAAATAACGCGGCTATTCTTTCATCATATACCGGCGCTAATCGCTCTCACCTAATAGAGACAAAAGTAATAATAATACCGGGTGTCAAGTTTACATCAAACTAATTAACTAACTATCTTCACGCTGTATTCCTGACGGGGTAGTCAGAGAGGATAGATCGCCAGGCTTCGCGATCCATGCATACTTCTTTCGCTTCTTCGAGATTCATCAATCGCTTCATACACGCACGTCTGGGTATCCGAGTAGTTTTGACCTTTCCGTTTTTGAGCAATCTCCTCACGTGGTCTTCATATGTAAGTCTCGGCCTACCCTGACTCCTTCTACCCTTTACTTTTGAACAATATATATTCTTCGTCAGTCGTTCCTCACTCATTCGTTGGACGTGTCCAAACCAACGGAGCACGCCCTTTTCCAGCTTAACGCTGACACTTTCATTCAAACCTGCCATATTGCGTATCACTTCGTTACGTATTCGGTCGGCCAAGGTAACGCCGCACAATTTTCGAAGTGATCGCATCTCCACAGCATTCAATTTACTTTCATGCATCTGCTGACAGACCCAGGTTTCACTAACGTAAAGCAAAGTTAGCACTAGCACTACGTTATGAATCGCCATTCGTGCTTCTTTTACGATGCTTTGTCGCTTTACTAACTGGGACAAACCACCGTTAACTTTGTTTCCGGCAGCTACTCGCCGTTCTACTCCAAATCACATCTTCCATCCGCGCTAAACATACTTCCTAAATACACTATTTCATTCACTTGCTCTAGACGTTCCTGGTTTACCCTAATCTCGCATTTAGTTCTAATTTTATGGTATCTTTCAAAGTTCCATCACCTTAGTTTTACTTGTATTCAAGCGAAGACCCTTACTTTCACACTCAAATAATTTTCTTCTTTACATCAAACTGTAGGCGAATATCGTAAACGCGGCCTGTCAGTCTGTAGTAATTAGTTTTATCGTATGAGAAAAGAGTGACGTCCCCTGATACGCTCTGTTGTATGAAATATATAGAGGAAGGCGTCTCTAGTACATAGCGCGCGATTGACATTGATTCATTGTTCTGTGGGTTCATCTAGCTAGAACTAAAATAGGTCTAAGTTGTGAAGATTTTAACTAACTGCTAAAGTCTGCCACTTAGCTTGCCGCAACTCTTCTCGTATGAACATCATTTCTGGACGAAGATCTTGGTGGGAGAGAGGATCCATGGCTATACTCAATTTAGGATCGATGCCTGCTAACTGCTGGTCACTAGAAATTTAAAGAAAAAACGTTTTATAAATTTTACTAAGCTAAATTACAAGACCTTCCGTGCTTCGGAAGGCACGTCAAGCCGTTGGTCCCGGTTGCCAGTAACATGGCAGTCGTTAAGCCTGTTTGAAGGCCTTATGGGTGGCTTGAAAAATTTCAATAGAGGGTCACCACAGCCTGCGCCTGTCCCTTTCTCAGGCTCACCACCTTTTACGTGGGACAAAACTGCACACGGTGAAATGTGGGCGTATAGTATGCCTCTGCCTACCCCTTCGGGGATAAAGGCGTGACAATTTGTATGATACCCGTTAATAGAGGTTTTCACTTCAAAAATGTACGCATGTATGTTTAAAAGTTGTACGGCTCCGAAAAGATACCAATCCAATATGAGCCAATGTAAACTCATTGGCTAGGTAGGTATTCGCTCATAAAATCCAACTCAATTAATATCCTACAAAGTAAACAAACTTTTCCATTTAATCCATGTAGCACAAGAAACTTTGTTAAACGATTGATTTTTAAGTGATTGTGATAGATTTTCTCCGATGTTTACATTGAAATTTCAACTAGTTTTTAAAAAATGATAATATATTTGATAAACGTTTTAAATTTTTTTGAATGTTAGTTTTGAAATGTTTACACTGGTGATTGATGGCACTTGGTGGAATTTGCTACACATGTTGTACTGTTCCACTTATTTATTACTTAAACCTGACCGGTTTCGCCTTACGGTATTTTCAAAGGTTAGCACATATTATTTGTAATTCGGATGTCATTGAGTACAATATGAAAAGTTACAACAACAATGGTTTGACTGAGGGTAAATAAGAAAGTGATGATACCACTTAATATTTTCCCCAAAATTAGGGAGAATCTCAAGAAATTAAGTTTTACATTTAACCATTAATTCAATATTACAATTAAATTTCATCATAAATAATGTCAATTATCAAATAAATATTAATAATAATAATAAAAAATAGAAATAAATGTCATGAGTAGCCAATATCAATTACGTGTATCAATATGATGACATAATGTTGAATCTTCAAAATATTGAATTCCCAAAATGTTGAATCTCAAAATGTTGAATTTTCAAATGTTGAATTCTCAAAATGTTGTATTTGCGAAATGTTGAATTCCCGAAACTGGTTTACGCATCAACAACTAGTGTATACGGTCGTAAAGTTGTAACTAAAGTGTGGTGTAAGTTGTAAAGATTTAAACCAATAAATTTAAAAATCTCAATGAGGTGTAGCGATGCTGATAAATGTAGTTCTGGGACTAACTCCAGAGAGTGCTCTGGAGCATTTTGTTGTCAAATAGAATCGTTTTGAACGGCAATCTGAACGGTCATGTGATTGAGGGGTGTGAGGAGTTTGAGCGAGTTCATGGTGGTTTTGAATAAGGCACTAGTAACGCTGTAGGGGAAACTATCCTCGGAATGTATGCGGCTGCAGATCTGACGTAGATAGACGAAAGTGAAGACGTATTTCATAAATAAATCCTCACATCTCATGACCTCACGTGCTAATCCCTCAGCGCAGCCCTCACTGCAAGAGATGCCTACGAAGTGGAGCGTAAAAAGTAGAAAACGGATCTCAGCCGTGACGAGAGGCAACTGGAACTGTCGCTCGGTTGATGAACATATTATATTTAGAAATCACCTAAATTCCGTAAAAAAAATTACGGGACTCACAAATATTTGTTCCGACCCGGGATTCGAATGTGAGACCTCAGCGCAGTACGTGCGTATATTTACTACCGAGGAACTCCTTTTATGAAAATAATAAATAAATAAATATCAATCACGCCTTATCCCCGAAGGGGTGGCAGAGGCATATTATATGCCCACTTTTCACCGTGTGGATTCCTGTCCCACGTAATAGGTGGTAAGCCCATTGCCGTGTTAAAATAGACAGACGCAGGTTGTGGCTAACTGCTATTGAAATTTTTCAAGCCGCTCGTAAGGCGTTCAACCAGGCTTAACGACTGCAATTTTACTGGCAACCGGGACCAACGGCTTAACGTGCCTTCCGAAGCACGGAAACGCTCGCAAATGTAAATGCCACAAAGTGGTCACCCATTCGAGGACCAGCCATAGTGAAAGTTGCGTAACTCAGTGATCGTTTACAGAACAATAAGACAGCGGGGCCACGAGCGCGTTTAAAAAAAATGATTTAAAGAATTCCATATATTGTTTAAGTTCAACATTTTGAGAATTCAACATTATGAGAATCCAACATTTTGAGAATTCAACATTTTGAGAATTCAACATTTTGAGAATTAAACATTTTGCAAATTCAACATTACAGGCCGGAGCGATATAAACTATTATAAATTACAATTTAATTGCCAATGTCATGTGAAATAAGATTACAGAAATAAAATATGTAGATGTCATATCTTTACTGTAATAAAGGTGAACGGCTTATGTCTAACTGTTGATTTAGGATTATGTTTCTATCAGTAATAATTTATTTATTTATTTCAAGAGCTTCAAGGGCATTCATTTTTCTACCTTTTTCACCTGCATGTAAAACTCTAAAATTTATTTTCGGGTCAAATGAATGTTTCTCTGTTATGAGATGTTCTGTAAAATTAGACTCGGTTTTATTGAGTCTCCAGCCACAGGTATGCTCAGCACCTCAGATTTTGAAAGCTCTTCCCGTTTGACCTATATATTTTTTATTACAATTAGAGCATGTCAATTCATATACACCACTTTTTTGGTCGATCGGTGTCTTATCTTTGTTATTGCATAGAAATTTGTGTAAATTGTGCGTTGTATAAAACGCGGGCTTACACACTGTAAAATGTCTAGTATACTTATATGATATTTTACCGATATTAGGTATGCGTGCCCATCGTTTTTTATTCATATCTGGAGTAGTAGCAGTGCCTCCTTTATAAATTAGATCTATGACTGCCATTGATCTCTTTCGTGAAATAATATTATCTATCAACTTATGTGAGAAACCATTATTGACTGCTTTGGTCTTTATTACTAATAGTTCTTCGACATAATCATTCTGCGACATTGGAATCGAAATTAATCGGTGTACCATCGAGTGAAACGCAGCATGTTTATGGTTTAATGGATGTCTAGAACTTTCAGCTATAACATTATCCGTGAATGTAGGTTTACTATATATTTTAAATTTATGTCTATTATTAATTAAACTTATAGAGATGTCATAAAAAAATTTTTATCAATACCAATTTCTATTGTAAATTGTATATTACGATTATATGTATTAATAAATGTCAAAAAAATATTTAATTCCATAAGATATGTAGATGATATCATTTGCTTATGGACCGGACCTTTTGAAAATGCCGTAAGGCGAAACCGGCCAGGTTTAAGTAATAAATAAGTGGAACAGTACAAGAAAGAAAGAAAAGAAAGAAAACATGATTTATTGCCAACACAGCTAACAGACAGGTACAATATATGTATTTTTCTATTTTTTTTTTGTAGGTTCAATACACGTTTCATCAAATTTGAATATGTTGCCTTAATATTGACACCACGCCATAATAACAAAAAATAAAAAAGTCGCCAGAGAAATAATGTTTTTATCTTATGCCTGTCTCTATACCGGCAGAAAGTCAAGACATAAAAATAAAAGATTAATTACCCACTCAAAGTGGTTTCACCTTAGTTTCGCAGAAACAAATGTTTTCGTTCAAGATTAGTTTTGAAATTCTTGAAATTAATCATTTTGATATTACCTAATATTATTGTAGCGGATTGGGCATGGATACGATGAATTATTGTATTCATTTTTTAAATGACTTTACTTATTTTTTTTTTTAACTCCGATATTCATGCTACTGTCCCCATGTGCGTTCTAAACGTCCATTTCCCTTGGCACTACTGCGGGACACTACTAGTAGTGTCATGGGAGATTTCTATTTCCCGTGACACTACCAGTAGTGCCATGGGTAAAACTGCATTTCACATGACACTACTCTTTCGCAAGTAGTGCCACTGGAAATTTACCTATGTGTTTATTTTTATGTTTTAACTATAATCATCTTTTTAAACAGGGTTGTGTCATGTCCGCCTGGCTGTTCATAGTGTATCCGGACAGTTGCCTGCAGAAGTTGAAAGATTGTGAAATTGGTGTGAAATTAAGTGACTACACAGTAAATTGTCTGTTGTACGCTGATGATACGGTGCTCAAGGCCTCATCAGAAGCCGACCTTCAGGCATTAGTCACTAATATGAAAGAGGAGTGTGAAAGTAAGGGTCTTCGCTTGAATTCAAGTAAAACTAAGGTTCTAGTATTTGAAAGCGATGGTGTAAGAACTAAATGCAAGATTTGGGTAAACCAAAAACGTCTAGCAAGTGAATATAATTGTGTATTTAGGTAGTATGTTTAGCGCAGACGGAAGATGTGATTCAGATGTAGAACGGATCAGCAGATGCATGAAAGTAAATTGAATACTGTGGATGCAAGATTTGGGTAAACCAGAAACTTCATGAGCAAGTGAATATAATTGTGTATTTAGGTATAGGTCGCGCGGCGAATGATGAGCTCTGTAAGAAATTGGAAGGGGAATGCGCAGAACTCAAAAATTAGGTCTAATTGGCGGGGTGAGAGGGCTGAAGGGCGGGAGTGTGGGAGCCTTGGACGCAAGAGTGGTCGAAATCCTACACGCACACTAGTGCACAGTCGCACACTACTCCGCGATATGTCGGCACGTGTTGTCACTAGTCTCGGTACTGTCACGCACATAAAATATTCTACTCTTTTTGGCGAATCTTTTAATAGCGTATTGAGGTTTTGATGCCCCGAGAAAATTGTCTGTCCAATCTGGACAAGAAAGAAAAATGGTTTATTATGTAAATTGTTTGATTATACCAATTATAATTATTATTATTGGCGATAGGTACATAACGTAGTGCTAGTGCCAACGTTGCTTTACTGTAGCGAAACCTGGGTATGTCAGCAAATGCATGAGAATAAATTGAATGCTGTGGAGATGCGATCACTTCAAAACTTGTGCGGCGTAAGTGTGGCCGACCGAATACGTAACGAAGTGATACGCAATATGGCAGGTTTCAATGAAAGTGTCAGCGTTAAGCTGGAAAAGGGCGTGCTTCGTTGGTTTGGACACGTCCAACGAATGAGTGGGGAACGATTGACGAAGATTAATATTGTGCGAAAGAAGAGGGTAGAAGAAATCAGGGTAGGCCGAGGCTTGCATATGAAGACCACGCGAGCAGATAGCTCAAAAACGGAAAAGTCTGAAGTGCTCGGATACCCAGACGTGCGTGTATGAAGCGGTTGCTGAATCTTAAGGAAGCGAAAAAGGTATGCATGGATCGCGAAGCCTGGCAATCTGTCCTCTCTGACTACCCCATCAGGGATACAGCGTGAAGATAGTTAATTTAGTTATAAACTTTCGACAATTTCAGGTTAAAAACAAAAAAATCACCTCGAAAAATTCACCGGGGTAGGCAGAGACTTCTTCCACTTCTTTTACTTTCATAAGTATTGTCAGTGTCACACACATTATATACCTATTTCTACATTAAAATATTACAATTAAAATGCTTTTTCTAGAAATACAATCACTGAAAACTAAATAAAATACCTATCATGGTTTAATATTTACACGCAAAACACTTTGAACTCACTTGTTTTAAATAATATAAACCTACTTACGTACCCACCTACTTACGTTATAAAATTTTAAAAAAAGTTTAATGGTTCAGACAAGTTGACAGTTTCTGTTTCAAAGCAGAGTCGTATTAAACTTGATTCTTTGTGTAATAATATTGTGCGCGATTATACATGCGCAAACTATCCCCACTAATTTTTGTCAGAGCTCATCATTCGCCGCGCGACCTATAGTAGGTATGTTTAGCGCAGACGGAAGATGTGATTCAGATGTAGAACGGATCAGCAGATGCATGAAAGTAAATTGAATGCTGTGGAGATGCAATCACTTCGAAAATTGTGCGGCGTAACTTTGGCCGACCGAATACGTAACGAAATGATACGCAACATGGCAGGTTTGAATGAAAGTGTCAGCGTTAAGCGGGAAAAGGGCGTGCTCCGTTGGTTTGGACACGTCCAACGAATGAGTGAGGAACGATTGACAAAAAATATATATTGTGTGAAAGTAGAGAGTAGGAGTCAGGTTAGGCCGAGATTTACATATAAAGACCACGTGAGCAGATTGCTCAAAAACGGAAAAGTCAAAAGTACCTACTCGGATACCCAGACGTGCATGTATGAAGCGATTGAAAAATCTGCAAGAAGCGAAAGAAGTATGCATGGATCGTGAAGCCTAGCGATCTGTCCTCTCTGACTGCCCCGTCAGGGATACAGCGTGAAGATAGTTAGTTAGTTAGTTTTAACTATATAAATCGTATCTTCACAGTGGTCTTGTTTTATTTAGTATGATATTGCCCGTGGTGGCTCCGTGACACCACCCAATGAAACCACTGGCAGTGTCATGGGTATTATTCCTTCCCCACGACACCACCGCTAGTGTCGCAATTGATTGTCGAAACGCACGTCCAATCGATGGGGACTTTTTATATTTCTTGTATTATGGTGTATTTAGGATCCCCACCAATTTTCAGCTCTATACGAATTTATGCAAGCTCAAATGTTTATTTTGTCTGGATCATAGGTTTAATCAAGGTACCGGGATTGTAAGATTACTGAGGGAACACAAAGATAAAACGACAACAATCAAAGCGGACCAAAATTCTTCTTCAGCTTTCTTCAGAATTATATCGGTTGGTAACTTGTTGGAAAAGTTGAGATAGATATTTTCAGCGTGTAAATTCACATCACTTATTTTATTATTTATTTAAACAAACTTTATGCTCAATAGAAGATAATTAATTTCGTTTTCATATTTTTTTATAGTCCACAAACCTATATTTAAATCAAAACCTATTGGACGGTAGTGCCACGGGTAACTAAGTAGATCACGGGTAATTTTGTTGTATGCGTTCAATGAGCCAATCAGAAAAGTAGTGCCATGGGAAAGTAAAATTTCCCATGACACTACTGGTAGTGCCAAGCAGTAGTGCCACGGGTAATAAACGGTTCTAAATGTCCCTAAATAATATTAAAATAAAAAGATTCCTTATGTATTTTTAAGCTTTCGCGGTTTATACTCATACTAGATGACCCCCACAGCTTCGCCCGTGTAATATTTCTACCACTCGTCGCACCTATTTAATCCCGTCGCTTATAAATTCTACAATGAGGCATAAAAATTTACCCGATTGGTCGACATTTATAACTACTGCTCTTCTCTCCAGTGTAGTAGCGTAATGATATAGCCTATAGCCTTCCTCGATAAATGGGCTATCTAACACAAAAAGAGTTTTTCAGATCCGACCAGTAGTTCCTGAGATTAGCGCGTTCAACCAAACAAACAAACAAACAAACTCTTCAGCTTTCCAATATTAGTATATTCGGGACTTGACGCGAAACAATTTCGTACTTACATTCAATGATGAATTAATTGTTTCGCGTGAAATCCCGAGTAGTATATAAATATAAAAGTTTCTTTGTACAAATTTCCTTTAAGCGCTAACTTTGATTTGATTGGTAAAATAAATTTCAATTACAATCTTGCTCCAACATCTGCTTCGAGTACGCCGGCTTCTTCTAGAGTCTCGGCCTCCGCCGCATCCTCAGCCTGCGGGTCACCTGACATCTTTTACAAATTTGCGGTTTAGGTAAATGTACGTAACTATAAAATTGTTTCGTATATGAGCGGTGTTTAAAACCTTTGAAAAATTGGCACAATATTCGATATGACATAATATTTTTTTTATTTGCTGTAAACACTTTGAATACATTATTTTATACAGCCAGGACTACTTTATTTATTTTTTGGGCTAGTACTTAGGCTTTAACAGAACTTCTAGCAATACTAACCAGGGATATTAGTATTATGAAGCTCCGTAACCGAAACTATATATCCGAAATCAAAAACTATCCGTAACCGTAACCGAATCCGAAATATAAGTATCGGATAATTTCGGATAAAGACGGAATCTAACTAAATGAATCATGCTATGACAGGTTTTTGTTTTAGTTTTGGAGACATTTGGCGGGAAGAGTGACAAGTGCGGACGCTTGCTTTATATTATTTTCTAAAACTAGTGCATTTATCTTGTTTTATGTGCGGGAGTGGTGGTTTCTTGGACATAAAAGTTGTGTTAACGTGCTATAGTGAAAGACAATGATATATTTGCAGTGAAATGCTATTTTCTCTCTTGCCGCGAAACGTCCACTGACAACCTTAGTATAAGAATCACCATTCCATGGACCAGGACGGACAATGAGGACATGACATCGACAGGACAGGACTAATTAGAAGATAAGATTGAAGAAATATGATTTAAAAAATAAGATTGGGCTAAAAGATCTTAGAAACCAGGCCATTAAATAATTATTAAAAAAAAATGTTTTAGTTTTGTCAGGTATAGTTTGTTTACACTAAATAATAATATGTAAATAGTTTTCATTGTGGGATTATATTACTTACAATTTTATATGTACACGTTTTAATTCGATGAAGTGAAAAATAAAATTATTGTTGTACTGATGGAGCAATTATATCGCCCCCAGAACAAATAAAAGCGGTCAAGTGCAAGTCAAGTTCGTGCACCGATGGTTCCGTACCTACCCATTATACCACCATAATAAAATTGGTACCTTATTTCAGGTAGGTGCCAATTAAGCTAGAACTCCAAATTATAAGAGCGGCCATACAACTCAAAGGCCTATATTAATTGGTTTTTCTATGTAAAGGTATGTATGAGCATCCCTTAATTTTCAAGCTTATTTTTTTGAAAATTTTTCTTTATTTGTGACCTTCCGTTGTCCCGGGTCAACGCGAACTACCAATTACGTTTTCGTCCCAAAACGTATAGGATACGTCCGGTTGACCTAGAATTATCAAGTTTGGTTAATAGCAAGGTCTTATAGCGCAAGTAAAGAAGAATAACAGAAATGAAAAAAGTTAGTAGAAGTAAATTAAGGTAAATATTGGTACTTACAAATTTTAACGAAAATCTAAATTTCAACTATTTAAGTCAACATATCCATCACGCCTAATCCCCGAAGGGGTGGCAGAGGCATATTATATGCCCACTTTTCACCGTGTGGATTTCTGTCCCACGTAATAGGTGGTGAGCCCATTGCCGTGTTTAAATAGACAGACGCAGGTTGTGGCTACCTGCTGTTAAAATTTAATAAAGCCGCCTATAAGGCCTTCAACTAGGCTTAACGACTGCTATTTTACTGGCAACCGGGACCAACGGCTTAACGTGCCTTCCGAAACACGGAAACGCTCGCAAATGTAAATGCCACAAAGTGGTCACCCATCCGACGACCAGCCATAGTGAAAGTTGCGTACCTCAGTGATCGTTTACCGAACACTGAGACCGCGGGGCCACGAGCGCTTCATAAGTCAACATGATAAAAAGATATGGTATTTTTATCATGTTGACTCAGAATCAATGGTCTCACTACAGGGGATGCCGAAGACCGTGCGAAGTGGAGGAGAAAATGTAGGAAAGTGAACCCCGGGCGTCGCGAGACGCAACTGGGACAGACGCTCGGATGATGATGATGATCATGTTGACTCAGGACCTTGATTTTTATACACCTACTAGGGACTATAGATTTCAGTATCTGGAATAAATTTGAACTTGCTAGGTCGGACGTTCGGACGTTCCTGATAAAATTGATGGTCACACACGGACAAACAGGCGAACAGACGGACAAGAAAGTGATCTTATAAGAGTTCCTTTTTTTACCTTTTGAAGTAAGGAACCATAAAGAGTGTGTATTATGATTGAATCTGTTTGTAATACCAAATAATGACTTAAAAATAAAACTATTTTTTATTTAAAAATCCTTAAAAACCAAATATCCTTAACCGGAATTATCCGAAACTATCGGACATAGGTATCCGTAACCGTAAGCAAAACCGGTATAATATTATTCTTATATCCGACCGAATTCGTTTCCGAAATTTTATGTCCATAACATCCCTAATACTAACGTAACATAAGGTAACATAGTACCTTACAGGCTTATTCATTGTCTATAGCAAATATTACCTACTTAATTTGACATAGGTACGTAGGTTTCTTCCGTTACGCTAGTACAATCGCTCATTTTCCGCATCCTTGACTATAAGTACAAACAAAAGCTGCCTAGAACTCAACAAACTTCAGGAGAGACTTTAGAACTTCTGCTAGTAATAATAATATTTGATTACATTTCTGAATTTCGAATTAATTGCATCTCATATTAAGTATTAGAAAAGAATAGGCGTCATCCCAAAAACCATTTTCCAATTCACATATACCATGAAAATATTTACCGTCATTTTAAGAGTTTCGAATCGAATTGTCTTTTTCCACTTTATTAAAAATTTATTAGAAATGGTTGTAACACTGTTCATTGGTATCGAGTTGTTCATTAGCACGATAGATGGTTCTGTTCATACTCTTAAAATGACGGTTAAAATATGGTAGAGAATTTCAACTTGGTTCGATACGGTTCGGGTAGTTCAGCTATGCAATTCACAAATCTTGGTCCAAATCCGCTACGGCGCAAATGTCATTGATATTCGAGTTCTATGAATATCGATGACATTTGCGCCGTAGCGGATTTGGATCCGAGATTTGTGAATTGCATAGCAGGTGGCTAGAACATTGCTCTGGTTAGGCAAATGTCAGGGGTTCAATCCCCGTCTCGAATCGAATTGTCTTTTTCCACTTTATTAAAAATGTATTAGAAATTTAGCAAAATAATTGCTTTAAAAATTTATCCATAGACTGAGTGGAGTCCATTGCATCAATGTTTAAAAATGGTTGTAACACTGTTCATTGGTATCGAGTTGTTCAGCAAAGCGATAAAATCTTTACTACAGCTTTCTGTGCAGTTTGTGAAATAATAAGAACAACATTTGTACATCATGCAATAACGTGCTGTAACGTTATCGCATCGCACCTTTTTTGTTATTTTACACTACTTTCAGATAAGAGCAAGCGTCCATTTTTCAATTTCTTGTCCAAACTAAATGATTTTAAATGAACTGTTGAAAAATGCGTGGACGGTTTGGCGCATAAAACTAAATATGGTGCTCAGTTACTGTACATTATTTTCCAATACTTGATTACGGTTTTTGTATTATTAAACATAAAAAAGAGTTCGAAAAGGTGCATGAGAATATAAAAGTGTGATTATAAATATAATATTTATAATAAAAATATTGTAAGTATGATTTTCAATACCTTCGCCTGTTCCTAGGACGAATAAAACAATAACAACTTCTATTGGTGGAGACGTTCTGAAGTGCATATATTTTTTTGTCAAACATTGTAAAATCGTTATCATAACTTGATTACACTCAAACAGTTGAGAAATAATCTGTTTTATTACGTATTATAGACAATTTTAGTAGCTACATGGGGTTATTAGAAAAAAATAATAAAACGCAAAACTGTAAATACAAATGTGTGACTCATCTTGAAACTAGGTCTTTGAACGCACTGTCACTCCAATAAAAGGGTGAGTGAACCGCCTCATTGTTATTTATTGCATTTGCCTCTAATAATACATTAATTAGCTGTTTTACGGACACAGTGAGTGCAATAACATAGGTCACGATAACCATACCAATGTGAGTAATCCTAAAGGTGTGGCACGACCAGGGGCGCTGTATTCCATCAAGTGAAATTTTCGTGGTGTAAAAAAATACTCTGCCTAAAGTTCAATATGACCGAGTACAAATTAGTGGTGGTAGGCGCCGGAGGCGTCGGTAAATCTGCATTGACTATACAACTGATTCAGAATCATTTTGTGGATGAATACGACCCTACAATTGAGGACTCGTATCGAAAACAAGTGGTGATCGATGGTGAGACGTGCTTGCTGGATATATTGGACACAGCCGGCCAAGAGGAGTACTCCGCTATGAGAGATCAGTATATGCGGACCGGTGAAGGTTTCCTGCTGGTGTTTGCAGTGAATAGTGCTAAGAGTTTCGAGGACATTGGGTCGTATAGGGAACAGATAAAGCGGGTGAAGGATGCCGAGGAAGTGCCAATGGTGCTTGTAGGAAACAAGTGTGACCTGCAGGCGTGGGCTGTAGATATGGCGCAAGCGCGTGAGGTGAGTTTGTTTACATAATAAACTACTTTTACATAATAATTATCAAGCATACATTTGTCTCTTTGTTCGTGCCCATAACAAAGAAGACCTAATTGAGGATTAAGTACCAATTTAAATTAATTAATTATTATCAATTATTAGTACACATTTCTTTGTATGTACTAAGAGAAAGGCCTGATTGTATCTGTTGCTTAACAATTATAGCTTTAGAAACTTTGTTTCATATATATTGGTACATAATATACGGTAAATGATAACATACCTAGGATATGTTATTGCTTCTGGGAAACCACCAAAGCATTCATATACATTGAGGCACCACCTTTATAAGTTGGGACTAATAGAATGCCCTATATGTAAAATCTGTGGAGCCCGCTAGCTAAATCAAGCACCACATGATGTGCATCTACATCGCACTTGGTTAAAAAATTGCTAATTGTCCTAGGGCATGTGTATTCGAAACACAGGGGATGCTGGGAATGAAAAGTAGTGGTAGAGCACAGATAGTTCTAAGCAGGTCAAAGTGCTATAGAAAACCAACCCCAACAATAATAAGATAATGTAAATGGTGTAACAAATCTATTGTAATCATCACAAATGTAACTCTAATACTTAGCACTATCAAATTACTCCTAATCGATGGAATACAACAGCTACACATGTGGAGCTATAGGTAGAGACATTGCTCTGACACAAAGAGCGGTTCCTTCGACCAAGCCGGGAAATTAAACCTAGAGGGCTACGACTCAGCTGTTGATGTTGGGCTGTTGTATATATCTTTTTCTTGGAGCTATGCAGGATTGATCTAGTTAAATAGCTCTTTACTATGTGGTACTGGTTGCCACACACACTGTCATCTTGTTGTGTCCCTGAAAACATACCTTCTTTACACAGCAGTATAAAATATACTATTATTTTTTTCTTTCATACTCTAAACATGACTCATATTGGTGGATAATGCTAATAACTGCATATTTTATACAAATACCACTATTTAAGAATGTCTGACTTTGCAAAGCCAAAAGCAACTTGTTAAAAATATAGTCAGTCACTTTTTCACAACACTAACCTAAATTATATTACATTCATCTTGTGCTATAGTATGTAGACAAGCGATAAACCTAATTATATGCTTCTGAAAATGTACATAACAAACTCCAAAACAAACATTTGCATCACATAATTTATTTGGTAAATAAATATCCATCACGCCTTATCCCCGAAGGGGTGGCAGAGGCATATTAGTAGTATATGCCCACTTTTCACAGTGTGGATTCCTGTCCCACGTAATAGGTGGTGAGACCATTGCCGTGTTGAAATAGACGCAGGTTGTGGCTACCTGCTGTTGAAATTTTTAAGCTGCCTATAAGGCCTTTAACCAGGCTTAACAACTGCCATTTTACTGGCAACCGGGACCAACGGCTTAACCTGCCTTCCGAAGCACGGAAATGCTCGCAAATCTAAATGCCACAAAGTGGTCACCCATCCGAGTACCAGCCATAGTGAAAGTTGCGTAACTCAGTGATCGTTTACAGAACACTGAGACCGCGGGGCCACGAGCGCTTCGTAATTTAGTAATTTATTTGGTGGATTCAGAATTTTAACCCAAGTCTTGACCAATGGTGATTGCTCATACTTCTACTAGCTACATTATTGTAAATAGTTTATTATTTAAGTCAAATATTTGTTAACTGAATTTATATTGTCCCTTATTATAATATTTTTTTGAATATTCTGCTAGCGATACTCTTCTATGATATGATGTTGGTAAAAACCGCCACTATGTTATATGAATAAAGCATTGCATCATATATGTTACATAGTATATTATCATTTAATGTGTAGTTCTCCTCAATTTTGAAAATCTAGTTATCAACGGCACATTGTTTTAATGGGATTACCCTTCACCCAAGTTCTGTGTTAGTTGAATGTGTACTGGTTTGGTACTAGGGTGTATGTGTACAGGGTTGACAATGTGAATCACACACAATAGGGACTATATCTTGCTACATTTTTGGACTGTGAAATAAACTACCCTTTACAGTTTTCCTGTCAATTTTTTTTTAAATACCTAAAGTATATGCTACTTTATGTAGATTCACTTTAGCTATTACGATCCAGCTTATGAACTAATAATCAATAGCATAATGAGCTAATCTAAAAATATAAACATCTTCTAAAGGGACCTTAAAATGATTTTACAGGGTTGACAATGTGAGTGTAACTGTTCTGATGTTGCAAACATTTGTTGTGGTGATCATTTTTCATAGATGCTTGCCCACCATGCTTGCCACTTTCAATCATTGCATTACCACCCTGGCCAGACTGGTTGGTACAGGGTTTTGTATTGCACTTTTCTTCTCTTTGCCATGACCTTATCCAAAATCAGCATATGCACCAACACTTGCAGGTGAGGCTGGTGTGAGCTGGACCTTGACCAAGTAATTTTTTTTAAGGACTGTATCCCTACCTTAATGATATAAATTTAAAATATTAAGGAACAAAATATTTGTCCTGCAAAGATACAGGTTATGGGCCCAATTTGTTTAATAATGTGAGTTAATACAGAAAATCATTAAGACATATGGACTTATCCTTACAAAGAAACTCCTAAACAATCTGAATGTTCTTTGTTAATAATACATTATACTTATAGAGATACTAAAAATAAATAAATAAATATCCATCACGCCTTATCTCCGAAGGGGTGGCAGAGGCATATTATATGCCCACTTTTCACCGTGTGGATTCCTGTCCCACGTAATAGGTGGTGAGCCCATTGCCGTGTTGAAATTGACAGACGCAGGTTGTGGCTACATGCCATTTTACTGGCAACCGGGACCAACGGCTTAACGTGCCTTCCGAAGCACGGAAACGCTCGCAAATGTAAATGCCACAAAGTGGTCACCCATCCGACGACCAGCCATAGTGAAAGTAGTAGATACTACAAGTCAATACTAATTTGTAGTTCTCACTGCATTATCTACTTTCGTTATCTGTATTCAAGCCTAGATGAACCACACGGTTTCGCCCGGGAAATACACCGAATCCCCGTCGCCCTCGTTTCATTTCGTCGCTTATAAACTTATTTATCTATCACGCCCTATCCCTGAAGTGGTGGCAGAGGCATATTATACGCCTAATATTCACCACGTGTATTCCTATCCTACGTAATAGGCGGTGAGCCCACAATGTATGGAATACTTTATGTGATTTCTTGTCATTTATGATTACTGCCCTCGCCTATAGCCTAGCTGGAAGGATAAATGGACATCGAACACAAAAAGATTTTTATCAACTTGAACCAATAGTTCCTGAGATTAGCACGTTGAACCAAACAAACTACCTAACTTCAGTTTTATATACAATTTGTATTAGGTACTTACCTAAAAAACGACTATTTAAAATTCGCCTCCGTCCACTTGGCTCCGATAACGTCGCTCCTATGGTACTTTAAACTTAAACGTTAACGTTACGTTTATCTTAAACTTATAAATAAAGCTTAAACGTATAAATACAGCAACAAGATTGTCAGTAAAGGAGTACTTAGTAATTTCCCTTTTGAAAAGAATCGCCATTTTCCGAGCGTCTGTCCCAGTTGCGTCTCGCGACGCTTAAGCTCCTCTTTCCTACTTCTCCTTCATTTGGCATGGTCATCGGCCCCCATTGGCAAGCATGTCATCCTTTTCGTCGTCAAGCCAGCACTTCTTGTGCTTCTTCTTCTTCATTCTTACCGCGACCCGTTTGGGCCGATATGGCCAGACGTTTGTTGAACATACCAGCGAAAGCGACACTCTTGCAACTTATCGTTCCCTTGTTCAAGGCTGGCAGCGCTACAGAGCCGTCTAATTTCCAACCAGTGTCAGTGCTGCCAACTTTGAGCAAAGTATTTGAAAAAATAATCTTGAATCAAATGCTATCCCATTTTAATAGTCATAAAATACTCCATGCGAATCAATTTGGGTTTACGAAAGGGCGCTCAACTTCCGATGCTGGTGTTGAGTTATTAAAATGTATTCATGAAGCTTGGGAAGACAAGCACGATGCATTAGGTATATTTTGCGATCTATCAAAGGCTTTTGATTGCGTTCAACATGAAACGCTGTGCAAAAAATTACACCACTATGGAATAAGAGGCAAAGCTCTCGACCTTCTGTCTTGATATTTGAACAATAGAATACAGAGGGTCGATATTAATGGTACACGTTCCGTAGGATCCATGGTTACAATGGGTGTGCCGCAAGGCTCGATACTTGGGCCATTCTTGTTCCTCATTTATATTAATGATTTACCATTTTATGTAGGGGACAGGAATAGGATTGTTTTGTTTGCAGATGACACCTCATTAATTTTTAAAATTAAAAGACAATTAGATAACTATGACGATGTAAACAATGCAATTGCAAGAGTAGTTCATTGGTTCAGCTCAAATAATCTTTGCCTTAATGAAAATAAAACTAAATGTATAAAATTTACTCTACCAAATGTAAAACAAGTTGCGGCCAATGTTCAACTGAATGGACAAGTGTTAGAGTTTGTAGAATCAACTGTGTTCCTAGGTATAACTATTGATGCCAATTTGCAGTGGGGCCCACACATAGAAAAGACAGCCTCTAGATTAAGTTCGGCTGCATACGCTGTAAAAAAGATCAGGACTCTTAACAGATGTGGATACGGCTAGAATGGTTTACTTCAGCTATTTTCATAGTATTATGTCTTACGGTATTCTCCTTTGGGGGAGTGCTGCAGATTTAAATATTATTTTTGTTCTACAAAAGCGGGCTGTACGCGCTATTTATAATTTGGGCCCCAGAGTTTCTCTCCGAGAAAAATTCAAAGAAGTAAATATTCTAACCGTACCATCACAATACATTTTTGCCAATCTTATGTATGTCCAGAAAAATCTATCACAGTTTTCTAAACTCTGTGATAAACATAATATAAACACTAGAAATAAAAATAATCTTTCAGCCCACCACAGTCGACTACATAAGATTGGCGATTCTTTCCAGGGTAACTGTATACGCTTTTACAACAAGCTTCCCTGTGACCTGAGAAATTTACCTTTAAATAAATTTAAAAAGTTTATTAAAAACAAGCTTTGTGAAAAAGGTTTTTACTCCGTTACAGACTATTTGCAGGACAGGGACGCCTGGAAATGATCTGCTGGCAAAATGAAATAATATTAAATTGTAAATAGGCCATCAAAAAAAAAGCCTTCCTAAGTTTCTTGCCGGTTCTTCTCAGGTGGGCCGCGTTCCGAACCGGTGGTCGCTTTAAATATTTTAAATAGTGTATGACATTTTGTAAGCGCCGTTAAAATGGTCTATGCAAAATAAAGATATTTTTTTTATTTTTTATTTATCTGAAATGTCCTGGGCGTGAATACTGCCGCTGATGCGAAAATTCCTTCCGTGTGAATCCACACAGCCAGCATAGCATTTTCATTTCCGTGACGCGTAGAACCTGTTCCTGTGTTACTGTAGCCTAAATTACTACTCCTAACATCAGCTATCTGCTAATGAAAGCCCCGATAAAATCTGCATAGCCGTTTCAGAAATTAGCTGGAACAAACAGTAAAAAAGATAATAAACTTTTTTTTTTGTAACATCCCATAAGTTATTGAATAAACGACCTATGCATTTTGAGAAAAGCTTTTCATTTGAAATACTCAAACAGACATTTCAATTATATTTATCTGTATAGACTACTATACCTGTATGAATCTATTGTCATCATCATCCGAGCGTATGTCCCAGTTGCGTGTCGCGACGCCCGGGGTCCGCTTTCCTACATTTTCTCCTCCACTTCGCACGGTCGTCGGCATCCCCTGTAGTGAGACCATTGGCACGCATGTCATCCTTTACGACGTCAAGCTAGCACTTCTTGGGTCTTCCTCTCTTACCGGGACCCGGCGGGGCTGACATGGCCAGACATTTGTTACCTACGTAGCCCGGCGGTTGCCGCAAGACGTGACCATACCAACGAAGGCGACACTCTTGCAACTTGTCTACAATGTCACGGACGTGAAGGCTGCCGCGGATGCGAGAGTTCCTCACGCGGTCCATCCGCGTGACTCCACACATCCACCGCAGCATCTTCATTTCCGTGACACGCAGCTCCTGCATGTGTCGCTCCAATATCGTCCACGTCTCACTGCCATGTAAAAGGACAGGTCTAATAATGGTTTTGTAGACCTGTCCCTTCATACGGATCGGCATTTTATCGTCTATTTTTGCATCGTCTTGCAAAGTTTGAATCAAGACTGCAGCAGGCCTCCACTGTGTCACCTTCTGCTGGTACATCAGCTATTGCGGCAGATTTTGTGCTGTTCAGGACTTTCATGTTGGAGGCTGTGAACTTACTTCTGCGCCAGGTAGACAGGCTTGTCAACCAAGTGGATACCCTTGAGATGCATGGACGGCGTAAAATACTGTTGTTTCATGGTATAGCAGAAGATAAGTCGGAGGAAACAACTGCTGTAATTGTTAACGCTGTTAAACAGCAACTCGGTATGAGCACTTTTGTTGCTGGTGATGTCAGAAGGTGTCACATCCTGTGACACCTTCTGACATCACCGGCCGCCATCTAGTGCCCACCTAGGCCTATTTTGGTCAAATTTGACAGTGTACAAGTACGAGATAAGATCTGGTTCACGAAAACGGTCTTGAAGGGTTCTGGTATGACACTCTCCGAATTCTTTACTAAGGCTGGCCATGAGGCCTTTCCAGCAGCCCGTGAAAGGTTTGGCGTCAACAAAAGTTGGACAAGAGAGGGATACATTCATTTGATTGACTCGAAGGGAACGCGTCATCGCATAACTTCGCTTTAGGATCTGTCAAATATCACTGACTCCAATGACAAACCAGCTGAGGTCCCGAGAAACGTGAACAGCAAGTCTCGACGTGTTGTTACTTCCAAAAAGTAGGCAATTTCTGTGTATATTTATCATCCTTGGTGGTGCTGCAGTGATCATAACAATATTTTACCCTTCACTTTTGTTATCAGTGTATTTCCTTTCTCAATTATCATAACCTGGATGCAGTATTTGCTATTTAGAAGATATTGTCACTCTTTGCCATTGGTTTTTTTTTTTACTACTTTCATAATATTTAATGCTACTGCTTTAGTTAGCAATACTGTAATACTACTTCGCTTGGCGGTACTGTAATACTTTAAACAAGTAAACAAACGTTTATAAATTAAAAACACGACGGCATCCAAGTGTCAACGTCAATATAATATATTGTGTTGTGAATGTCAGTTGTCAGATTCTGCCATAGCCAAAATATCACTAGATTCGTTTCGTTTTTACTATGGACAAGTGCTCAATTCTGGTTCTAGGTTGTGGTTGAATTTAAAAAGTAAAATTCTATTTCAAGTTCTTTTACTCTTATACTAAGTTTTTAACTGCAGTAGGTACCTACATTGCTTTTAACTCGGACACTCAACTGGCGGGTGGATAGACGGTCAGACTTAGATATTGTTGATGGTTTTTATTGTTTTCAAACTTATTTTTCTTCTCACACTTTATCTGATATTTATATTGTACCTACCTATTTATATATATTTCTACATAAATATAGTGATACCTATCTATGACAGATAGTAGAGCATCTAGCCTCAATAGTAGTTTCGACAGCGTTCCATCACTCCCTGATACACTGAATTATCCTTTTTCTGATGTACCTGAAAGTTTTAATGTAGTCCATTTCAATGCCCAGAGTATTCCCGCCCATTTCCCTGAGATGCTGGCAACTGTAAAAACATACATGCAATTCTTGTTTCAGAATCCTGGTTTAGGACATTTCACTCATCTTCCTCTTATTCACTCCCAGGTTTCCAATTGATAAGAAATGATCGTGGAGGCGACGGGGTTGGTGGTGGTGTTGCTGTATATATACGTACACAAATTCCTTTTCAAATCATTGATGTGTCAGCACAGCCACCACCCACGAATGCTGGCGAGTATCTCTTTTTGGAAGTGGATCTTAATCATTCAAAAGTTTTACTAGGTGTTTATTACTGCCCATCGTTACATATAAACTATTTCACATCACTAGAACGTCTTCTAGAAAATTTAACTCCCTCTTACAGTCACACAATCATTCTGGGTGATTTCAATACCTGCCTCATAAAAAATGACGCCCGCAGTTCTTCCCTTTATCGCTTAACTCAATTATGCAATCTTTCCATTCTTCCTCTAAACTCTACTCATCACTTTCCTGGTCGAATACCATCACTCTTACACATCCAGCCAGCATGTTATTAGACATGGTCAATGTACTGCTGACGCCTTTTCTTACCATGACCTACTTTTCCTTTCCTACAAACTTCGTCCTCCTAAGGCAAAATGTAAAATTTTGTGGCAGCGCAATTTTAGTGGTATGGACCTCAGTAGTCTTCGTGATGACGCTAATGAAGTTGACTGGGATCCTTTGTTTACTTCAGAATGCATTGATGAAAAAGTCAATATGCTTAATAATCTAATCGTAAAATTATTTGATTCACATGCACAGGGCGTGCCGTAAAAATAAAACATCTGCCTGCTCCTTGGCTCACTGATGCTATTAAGGAAGTAATGGCAAAGAAAGCTGCAGCGAAATGCAAATATAAGTGTAGACCGATGGCTTCCAATTTTGAAAGATATGTCGCAATACGTAATCACTGCAATAAGGTGTGTAGAAATGCACAACGCCAGTATATTCATGCATCAGTTGATAATGGTGATCCATCTAAAGTATGGAGATTTTTGAAAAGTATAGGAGTTGGAAAACCTAAAGAAAATACTATTCCTAAAACTGTTGACCTCGAAGCACTTAATTTACATTTTTCATCTTCGTCCAATTTTGGTGGGACCGCCAAGATAAACACACTTAACTGTCTTTCATTACTTCCAACTCCTAATTATCCGCGCTTCTTCTTTGATCCTTTCACTGATAGTGATGTTAAGAAGAGCATTATGTCAATTACTTCAAATGCAGTGGGAAATGACTGTGTAAGCCGTAACATGATCATACCTATCCTTGATCAAATCCTTCTTGTCTGACTCATATTTTAATTTTTTCTATTGAAAGGAATCTCTTTCCATCTGCTTGGAAAGAAACTCAAATTATACCTATACCAAAAAAGGGTAATCCATCGTCTTTTTCTCACTACCGCCCTATCTCTATATTACCTTTCCTTTCTAAAGTTCTTGAACACCTTGTCTATAACCAGCTCAATACCTTCCTCTGTACAAACTCTTTGCTTAATCCTTTTCAGTCTGGTTTCCGTCCTGGACACAGTACTGTGACTACCCTGCTCAATGTTACGGACGACATAAGAGCAGGCATGGAAAACGGCAATGTCACTGTATTATCTTTGCTCGATTTTAGTAACGCCTTCAACACTGGATTTTGAAATCCTACTTGGCATACTTGGCTCTATTAACATATCTCCTACGGTGATTGCTTGGTTTCAAAGTTACCTGTCTGGCCGCCGGCAACGTATACGCATAGAAGATTTCCTGTCTTGGTGTAATATTTCAGCTGGTGTTCCGCAGGGTGGCGTATTATCTCCTTTACTCTTTGCTACAATTATAAATACGATCTCCCAAAAATTAGTTTCATACGTAATAGTACCACCTTTATGCAGACGATTTACAAATATACATACAAGCGCCATTGAAAAAGTTGCCGGAAGCAATTGCTACAATTAATTTGGATTTAGAACGTGTATGCGAATGGAGCCTTAATTATGGGCTTCAGGTAAACCCTTCAAAGACTCAGGTCATTATCGTGGGTAGTCTCTGGATAATATCACGTATAGACTACACACAGTTGCCCCAGGTTATTTTTGATGGTAATCCTATCAATTTAAGTGATACTGTTAAGAACTTGGGAATACACATCGATAGGACTTTGTGCTGGGATAAGCAACTACAAGAAGTTGGACGCAAAATATTTGCATCTGCAGGATCATTGCGCAGATTACGTAATTTTCTTCCTACAGCCACTAAGATTGCGCTCGCACAATCTCTTTTACTCCCAATTCTTGATTATGCAGATGTCAGCTATCTTAATCTCACTGAGGAGCAACTTGACAGGCTTGAGCGTCTTCAAAATGTTTGTATAAGATTTATATTTGGCCTACGCAAATGTGATCACGTGTCCGAATACAGAAAAACGCTTAAGTGGCTCCCAATTCGTCTTCGACGGAATACTCACGTTCTCTGCTTATTATACAGTATACTGCTCAATCCTTTCACGCCTCGATATCTTAAAGAACGTTTCGGGTTCCTTCATGACACACATTCTAAATTTTTAAGGTCATCAGAGAAATTGAAACTTGCAATGCCTCAGCATTGCACTAATTTCATGGATAAATCCTTTACGGTACAAGCGGTCCGCCTGTGGAACGCTTTGCCTGTTTCTATAAGACGAGCACAATCCCTGCTATCGTTCCGGAGGATGTTAAAGGATCATTTTCTGGCTATGTCTGTTTAGTACTAGGTACGTGTCTCCTCGTATATGTATTGGTATATAATGTAGATATTTTTCTTATTATGTATATTTTTATGTAAGTATTTATATAGTTTTTAAGTGTAAGTATGTATTGTGCACTACCTTTATCAGTTCCACGATTTTCTATCCATCCAAAGGTTGCCTGGAAGAGATCGCTTTTAGCGATAAGGCCGCCTATTGTACATTAAATTTAAAATTATTATTTTTTCTTAAAATGTGTTCCTTTTATGGTGTACAATAAAGAATATTTATTATTATTTCCTTTATTCATTATTTAAACATATCAATTACATTTTTAAATACATTATATATATATATATATATATATAATGTATTTAAAAATGTAATTGATATATATTAAGAATATTTATTATTATTTCCTTTATTCATTATTTAAACATATCAATTACATTTTTAAATACATTATATATATATATATATATATATATATATAAAAAATCTATTTAAAAATATAAAAAATAGTATCCCACCAGCATCGGGTACAGGGACCAAGCTACCGGTGGTCAGGACTGCAGAGACAAAAATTTAACGAACAACTACCTAACGCGAGCCTTTTGAGATGTTGGTCGAGGCTCTTGGCGATCAGACCATGTGCCGATACGACTATCGGAACAATAATCGCTGAATCCACATCCCACATGTCGACAACCTCGTGAGCAAGGTCCAAATATTTTATTTGTTTGTCCTTTTCTGCTTTCACAAGATTCTCGTCATGTGGTATGGTTATATCAACGATTAATGCAAGGCGCTCTGACCGATCTATTACCACTATATCAGGCTTATTGGCTACAATAGTCCTGTCAGTGATAATGGATCGGTCCCAGTACAATATAATCGACCATTTTCTAGAACTGGGTCGGGCGCATACCTATAATACGGTACCTCTGAATCGACAAGATTATATTTTAGTGCAAGTTGCTGATGGACAATCCTGGCCACTTGGTTGTGCCTATGCAAATACTCACCGTTGGCAAGACGAGAACAACCAGAAATTATATGTCTAAGAGATTCGCCAGGTAGGTGGCATGCCCGACATATGTCAACCGTACCATCTCTCAGAATATACTTCCGATAGTTATTCGTCATAACAACTTCATCAGTAATTGCACAGACAAAACCCTCGGTTTCGCCAAATAGATCACCGAAACGTAGCCAGGATACAGATGCTAATAAATCTACATCAGGCCCATGTAAGGCCCGATAAAATCGTCCATGCAGCTCTTTACTCTGCCATATTTTCTTGCGATCGTCAGTACTAAGTATTACTGGTTCGCGCCAGTTCTCTTTGGCAAGAGCGAGTGGGGTCAGTTCGTTATCTACTGCTACCACATCTCTATGCACACCCACGCTAGTATGAATAAAATATTCTCTAAGGTTGCATATCTCACGGTTATGCAAGGATAACGTTGATAACGTTGTGAGAGAAACGCTGTGGGACTTGCTGCCAGGATATAGTGTGGACGGCTCGCTACTGCGGGCAATACAGTCGCTTTATAGGGACTGTAAGGCTTGCGTGCGAGTAGGGGGGGATGTGTCACCTCTTTTTGATGTCTGTACAGGCGTCAAACAGGGATGTGTCATGTCCGCCTGGCTGTTCATAGTGTATCTGGACAGTTGCCTGCAGAAGTTGAAAGATTTTAATATGGGTGTGAATTTGGGTGACTTTACAGTAAACTGTCTGCTGTACGCTGATGATGCGGTGCTCATGGCCTCATCAGAAGCCGACCTTCAGGCATTAGTCACTAATATGAAAGAGGGGTGTGAAAGTAAGGGTGTCCGCTTGAATGCAAGTAAAACTAAGGTTCTAGTATTTGAAAGAGGTGATGTAAGAACTAAATGCGAGATTAGGGTAAACCAGGAACGTCTAGAGCAAGTGAATGAAATTGTGTATTTAGGAAGTATGTTTAGCGCGGATGGAAGATGTGATTCGGATGTGGAACGGCGAGTAGCTGCCGGAAACAAAGTTAACGGTGCTTTGTCCCAGTTAGTAAAGCGACAAAGCATCGTAAAAGAGGCACGACTGGCGATTCATAACGCAGTGCTAGTGCCAACTTTGCTTTACGGTAGTGAAACCTGGGTATGTCAGCAGATGCATGAAAGTAAATTGAATGCAGTGGAGATGCGATCACTTCGAAAGTTGTGCGGCGTTACCTTGGCTGGCCGAATACGTAACGAAGTGATACGCAATTTGGCAGGTTTGAATGAAAGTGTCAGCGTTAAGCTGGAAAAGGGCGTGCTCCGTTGGTTTGGACACGTCCAACGAATGAGTGAGGAACGATTGACGAAGAATATATATTGTTCAAAAGTAGAAGGTAGAAGGAGTCAGGGTAGGCCGAGACTTACATATGAAGACCACGTGAGCAGATTGCTCAAAAACGGAAAGGTCAAAAGTACTCGGATACCCAGACGTGCGTGTATGAAGCGATTGATGAATCTCGAAGAAGCGAAAGAAGTATGCATGGATCGCGAAGCCTGGCGATCTGTCCTCTCTGACTACCCCGTCAGGGATACAGCGTGAAGATAGTTAGTTTTTTTTTTTATGCAAGGCCTTGGCGTTTAAAAGCCACGACCTCCACACTTCCGTGGGATATACAACCTCATTACAGACGAACGTGGGTGATGCATCCGATATGTGGTCAATAAAGAACGGACTTTCCTATCCAGGGTGTCTAACTCAGTTTGAGTCCATCTAAGTATGCCGAAGGAGTATACTAAGACTGGCATGGCCCACCCGTTGATGGCGCGCACCTTGTTGCCGCCTGACTAAAGACATTTTAGTACTTTTTTCAGGCGACCCAAGAAACGATTTTGCAACGTTCGTTTCATGTCAGTCTCAGTAATACCCAAAGCTTGCGACATACCGAGATATTTATAGGTTTAAGTCGCGGCAAGAGACCTAAGTTTTGTGAAGTCTGAAAGATTTATTCCTTCAGATTCCACAATCCACCCCTTCTTAACATGCATGACAGCCCATTTATCTACACCAAACTCCATTTTGATGGAATTACTAAAAGTTTCAGTGACCTATAGTAACTCAGTCAAATGGGATTCAGTAGAAGCAAATAATTTCAAGTCATCCATGTAGAGAAGGTGCGACACAACCTGACCTCCTCTCCGGAACTGATAGCCTAACCCTGAATCCTCCAGTAAAGTACTAAGAGGATTCAGTGCCAGACAAAACCATAAAGGACTCAAACTGTCACCCTGAAATATACCCCTCTCGACCTTGACAGATTCACCATTTCCAATAAAGTGACGACATCCTGGATATACAAGAGCCTTTCTCCATTGCCCCATACATGCCTTCAAGAAGGTGCACAGAGTTGTATCAACTTTGTACAACTCTAGCACCCTCAACAATCATGTATGAGGCACAGAGTCATAGGCTTTCTTGTAATCAATCCAGCATGTCGCCAGATTTCTCCGGTTACGGCGGACCTGCTGATTAATAATATGATAAATGTAAATAATAAAATAATGATAAATGGCCATATCAAGAATAAGGAGTTCTTTAGTACCACGTGACCTGCTTCTACATCCATTTTGAGAGTTGGACATTATGGAATTATTATCAATATGAGTTGTTAATTTTACTCTCAAAATAGATGTAAGAAGCTTATAGACCGTAGGTAAATACGTTATCGGTCTATAATTTTTAGGGTCCGTGGTACTACCTGATTTATAGAGAAGGTGAGTAATGCCTGAGGTCATAAAAGATGGAAGCGACCCTGACTCAAGTGATGTTTGAAAGCAAGATGCCAAACAATCATGTGAGCTATGGAACTATTTTAGCCAAAAATTGTGCAGTCCGTCCGGCCCAGGTGACTTCCAATTGGGTAACGAACGAACTGCACTGGCGATGTCATTAGACGTTATTATTATTGGTTCCATAGTTTGAATGGACTTACATGACAATCCGACACCTCGCATCCACCCATCCTCTGTATGACTAACAGGCGCCGACCAAATGCTTCGCCAAAATGAATTTGTGGCTTCAGCATTGGGTAGGCACCTGTCAGTCACACCATGATCAGGTTGCTCCCATCTTCCATAAACCCACCTCTCATCTTTTTGGAACGAACGATTTTGAGCATAGCTATCTACTCTCTTCCTGTATCGTCGTATACGATTTCCCCACTCATAAACTGTCTGCTTCAGGTGGTCAATACGTTCTGTGACCCGTAAAGAATATTCGCAAGGACCAATATCAGTCCCTGCGAACGCCCGGGTCACAAAACGCATTACTCTCGGGCGTGTATTACCCGCCCCGAAGCAACACAGCTCGCCAATGAGCACCCTAGTCTCGGCGATACGACGCTCAATTCTGCATTACCAGGCTGGGACAGATTTTAGTCGAATAGCTGATTCTAATTGTATAAATTTAGCACCAGCTACCCGACAAACTGTAACAGCCGCACAATACAGAATTGAGTGCGCATCACTTATGTCTACACAATTGTCAAAATAACTTGATAAAACCGAGTCCAGGGCACACACTAGCGCTATGTTCTTTTTATGCGTAGGCAAACGTGGCAGACGTGGGCGATGCTTAGGATCAGAAAACCTATACTCATTAATCGTTCGTTCCAAAGTACTCCTTAATTCATCATTGCACTGGGTACTTACTCTAGTAACGACATTATCCAGTACTTCATCAATTAATTCAACATACAATTAAACAACACAAACAATTACATAAATTTAAGGCGGAAATTAAGACGCACCTCTTGAAAAGGGCCTATTACACAACTAATGATTATTTGAACGATAAAAATAAATGGAAATGAGTTGCTTGCTCTTCGCTTGAGCTATTTAGGACTCGAATGAATCTTGTGATATGCCTTGAATCTGCATATATATGTTGTATTTTTACATCTCTACAGTATTAATAATTTGAAACGTCTGACAACTAAAGGTTTCTAAATTGGCTGCGTTTAGTCCCGGTATACAATGTAATTTGAGTTTGTTATTGTGTGAGCACCATGTAGACTTATTTATTTCTTTGAAATTGACATGATAGTTGCTGTGCAGTTTTTGAGTATGTCATGCTCGCCTAAGTGTCCTGGCAGTGGTGGCGTATGTATCGGGTCGCCTTATTCCCTATAATACGGTTGAGTAGGGCGATGGCTGATATAATGCGTCATACCCGTGAATGGGTGCCGTCTGTTGGGACTGGTCAGCTCATAGCTGTTATAGCAATTATTACAAATAATCTTATTTATATTTGAGGTAAACTTAAGTTTAGTCGACTGTTCTCACATAAATCCAAAGGAACAATGTAAGTGTAATTTTAATGTTGTAAGCCATTCCTACATTTTAAAATGGCATTCAAGGGTAGGCTGCCCTTGGAACCGGCAACTATAATCGCTCTAATTTTGATATGATTTAAACACAACATTGATTTTGTTTTTTTTGTTTGTATGAATTCATTGCTATATAATTGGTCAAATATCATGTTAATCAAACTAATGTAATTACTGGCGTTTAGAAAAGAGTGGCCATGAGTTTTATTGCCAGGTTCTTCCTCAGGCTCTACCTATTGCTTTGCGAATCTGGCAGTAAATGTAAATGTAGAAGCAATATTCTTGACGTTCTTAAGTGTTACTTTGTGACCTAAATGAATAAAGATTTATTATTATTATTATACTGTACACTAGATTGAGACGAAGTAGGAATGATGTGGTTACACTGTACTTCAGAGCGGAGCCTCTCAAGTGCGGCGTCACCCAACATGTGACAGCGTTGAATGGCTCGCACCTGATCCGACAGCCGTTGTGCCGAAACTTTGCCAGTTGGTTCTAGTACCTGAAACAAAGGCAGCATACGAACACGGTACGCAGTGAGGTTAATTCCTCCCTCTGTAGCCGCAAAATATGCCCGCATAACGTTTTCATTCATAGACGAAGTCCATCGTATGCGGTGCACATTACCACCGGCAGCGGGGGCCCTAATCAAAGCGGGTGGGCCTCTGGGCTCCAAGCACGTCGGCGGCCAGCGTCTCCCCTGGCGACGTACAGGTGTTGGCGACGTCGGGGGGGAGAAATACTCGTCGCTCGATGATGAGCTCAACGTCTCAGCAGCATTCAAAGTCAATACTTCCATGTGCTGCGAGGCGGAGCTTTGCGACGAGTCCGGTGGTATTATCTGTGCATTTCGTGTTGTCTCTTGTTAGCATAATATAATTTCGTACTGTAATATTTTGTTTGACATGACGTTAGACGTCATGTCATTCTCAACATCATAAATTCCTTGTATTTTGCATATTTATTTATTCTTTGGTTTAATTTTTCTATTGTATCTTGTAATGGTACGAGTAAATTCTATTTATTTATTATTATTTTTATTAACCTGGTCCGTGCGCTCGACCAAATCACCGCCTATGCGGACGGATGTGGGATCTGTCGAGTTTAGTGATTTGGCACTAAACTCGACAGATCCCACATCCGTCAGGTTAATAAAAATAACCAACACCAACTCGGTCTTCGCCACATTTAGTTTCAGACCGCCGTTCTCAAGCGTCTCCTTCCACGCCTTTACACGTCGCACCAATCTGCCCCTGTCCGCGTCTGCCAGCGCAATATCGTCAGCATACATGAGCAACCATGGAGGCTGCTCATGCGAGTTCCTGATGTTGTCCGACAATTCGTCTAATATTACACTGAACAGAAGCGAACTAAGGACCGAACCCTGGTGTACCCCGACGGTGATGGGGAAGGGTTTCGTGTCGCCAACAGCAGTCCGAACCATTGAATCGGAGTCACAGTACATGTCCCGGATAGTGTCAATATAGACCTCTGGAACCCCTTTGGACCGCAGTGCCCACCATATCATCGCACGAGGAACACAGTCGAAGGCCTTCTGCATGTTTAGAAACAAACAGTGCAGAGGCGTGTTCTTCGACCTGTATTTCTCTGCGACAACCCTGAGGGCAAAAACAGGGTCCGTGGTCCCATGACCAGGGCGAAACCCATATTGACACTCCGAGAGAGTTCACTCCTGCTAGATCCGAGAGTCTATAATCCTCTCGAAGATCTTCATGGTGTGGGACATCACCTTTATACCGCGGTAGCTCCCGCACTCCTGCACTGACCCCTTACCTTTGAAGACTGGCGTAATAATACTCAGTCTCCATTGGTTTGGGATCTGCCCGCTGAGGAGTATGCGGTTAAAAAGGTTTACTAAGATGCCCACACCGCGAGGACCCATCGCCTTCCAGGCTTCGATGGGGACTCCATCGGGTCCGACAGCTTTCCGATTCTTCATGCGGCGAAGCGCATCAAGGACTTCTCCAGGCGTTACCGGTGGCACTAGTCCCTGATTCGGAGGGAGGTCCGGAGGCTGCACCTCTTTGTGCTGTTTATTAAGCAGCTCGTGGAAGTACGAGCGCCATCTCTCCTTTACCGCGAGGTCTTCGCTTAACGGGTTGCTCTCAGGGTCTTTTACACAGCGACACTTGGATATATCCTTGACCCTGGAGCGCGCCAGCTTATAGATGAGCTTCTGCCCCCTTAGACGATTCCAGCTTATCATACAGAGGTTGTATGTGGTTTAGTCTGGCTCTGGCTACAGCTCTCTTAGTGGCGCGCTTGGCAGCCCTGTACGCGTCGCTGTCTTCGGGAGATCCGGTCGCATGCCACTTTTTAAAGAGGGCTTTCTTCTCCCTAGTCTCCCTCTGGACTGCGTCGTTCCACCACCAAGTTTCCTTGTCACATTTTCGTCCACCCTTAGGCTCACCGAGCACTACCTTCGCCGCTCCAAGGATGGCCGCCTGAACTTTGTCCCAATAATCTCGAACTGGCCTGCCTTCAGTGTTGGTGCACTTGTCACCGACAGCTGAGACGAACTCCTGGGACCTAGTTTCATCAAGCAGCCACCATCTGATGCGACGCTGGCACCGCCCGATGCGTTTGCCTTTGGGCTTCACGCAGAGTTCCATGACAAGGAGACGGTGTTGTGCAGTAAGACTCTCTCCGGGTATGACCTTGCAGTTGGCCACCTTGCCGATGCTCTGTCGCCTAGTGAGTAGGAAATCGATCTGAGTTGTACGCCTCCCGCTCTTGTAGGTGATGAGATGTTCGGATTTCTTTTTGAAATACGTGTTCACAATGGCCAGATGGGCAGCCGCACACGTTATGAGGATAGTTTCCCCTTCAGCGTTGCGGGTGCCGTATCCAAAACCACCATGGACACGCTCAAACTCCTCACACCTCTCACCCACATGACAGTTTAGGTCGCCGCCCAAAAAATTCCCTGTGGCAACGGAATGCTCCGGATCACTCCCTCGAGTTGGCCCCAAAACGACATCTTATCGGCGTCGCTACAACCGGCCTGTGGCGCGAAGGCACTTATCAGGTGGGTAATAATCCCATCGATAAGCACCCTCACGATCATAAGCCGGTCGCTACAGCGTTTCACCTCCAAGATGCCGCTCCGCAGCCCCTCGGAGAGCACCACGGCCACCCCGTTCTCACCACCAGGCGCACCCGTGTAATACAGCTTGTAGCCTTTCTGCAGAGGTCGGGCTCTGTTGCCCTTCCACCGAGTCTCCTGCAGGAACGCCACGTCCACTCTCCGCTTGGAGAGTACTTCGGCCAACTCTACCGCACGCCCAGTCAGCGTGCCAATGTTCCACGATGCGAAGCGGATACGAGTTGGGGCTAACTTCTTTAGCCGTGCTGGCCCGACACACGGCAGCCCTAGCCCACTTGCCACAGGAGCGGTCTATTGTATTCTATAAAATAGTTCTCCTCCTTAAGAATACCTAATTTATTTACTGTAAAAAAATACTTGTGACGCCAATTTAGTAGCGTCAATGTACTCGATTCGTTTACGATTAGATAAAGTGTTATCTCAAATATTTTAATAAATTGAATTTGATCCTATTATGTTTGGATTAGTTATCATCTACTAGTTGACGCCCGCGGCTACGCACGCGTGGTGAAGTTTTCCCGTTCCCGTTTCCTACAGGAACTTTTTCCCGGGATAAAATTTTGATGTGTACGTTATGTTATGATGAAGATAAAATGTTTGACCCATTGGGGCTAATTGGGCAACTACAATAATAGGCCCAATTAGCCCCAATGGGTCAAACATTTTACCAATATAATTAAGCACTTTTCTCTTAGTATTTAAAGTTTCGTCCTCACATGGTGGGAATTGAAAAGTAAAATTATCCAATAGGACATCATATTTAAGCCCAAGAGTTTTAACAACCTTGTCGCTATTAAGATTAACCATATCAAAATATTGATGTTGTTCAGGAATGTCACTAAGAATTGAGGGATAGTTAGAACACCATTTGTGAAGCTTAAAATTACCTAATTTAAGTAATTCTATCAATTGACTTTTTAACTGGTGCAAATTTTCAAGTTCATCACATCCTGAAATAACATCGTCTACATATGTATTAAAAGTTAAATCATTAGCCGCTAGAGTATATTGCTCCTTATACCTATTGGCTAGTTCTATTAGGCATCTAGTGGCCAAAAAAGTTGATGACTTTAGTCCGTATGTAACGGTTTGCAACTGCAGGCACCTTATGGGTTTACTGGGATGATCTCGCCAGAGAATATTCTGGAGGCTGGTATAATGATCATTAATGAAAATACACCTAAACTTCACAAATGAAAGTGAACAAATATGTTCTAAATAAGAGAAGAATATCAAAAAGCTCACCCTGTACCACAGGCCCGTTCAGCATGACATTATTTAATGAAACATTGTTTTTAGTTTTCATACTTCCGTCAAAAACCACTCGCAACTTAGTGGTCTTGCTTTCCTCATTGAAGACTGGATGGTGGGCTAAGAAGTAAACAGAACCACTGTCAATATTATATAAACTTACATTAACCTCAATGGCATGTCCCATTGCAACATATTGGTCTATGAATTCTTTATATTTTTCTAACAACACAGGATCATTTTTGAATCTACGATCTAAGTACAAAAACCTTTGATAGGCTATGGAGAAAGAATTTCCAAGTTCTAACCTTTCCTTAGGCAAGATGACTGGTATATCAACGTTTTTTATCAACATCAACACTTTAGTTATTTTCATAGTGTCATGTCTTACGGCATTTTGCTGTGGGGCAAAGCAGCTGATATACAAGTAATTTTTGTAATCCAGTAGAGAGCTATACGTGCAATATATAAATTGAGTGCTAGAGTGTCTCTTAGAGAGAAATTTAAAGAAATTGGCATTTTAATGGTTGCATCATACAATAGACACAGTGACATACATTCGATAAATACTAGAAATAAGCCTAAATTAATTGGAACGCATCATCGTTTACAAAAGGTTCATGACTCTTTTGCAGGAATTGGCGTACTATATAATAAAATTCCTTTAGACATTATAAACCTGCCGTTACATAAATTTAAGGCGGAAATTAAGACGCACCTCTTGAAAAGGGCTTATTACAGAATTAATGATTATTTAAATGATAAAAATAAATGGAAATGAGTTGCTTGCTCTTCGCTCGAGCTATTTAGGATTCGAATGAATCTTGTGTTATTTTGTACTTGTCTTGAAGCTGCAAATATGTTGTATTTTTACATTTCTACATTGTGAATAATTTGAAACTTCAGACAACTAAAGGTTTCTAAATTGGCTGCGTTTAGTTCCGGTAATAACTAATATACAAATATGTAATTTGAGTTTGTTATTGTGTGAGCACCAAGTAGACTTATTTATTATTTTGAAATTGACATGATAGTTGCTGTGCAGTTTTTGGGTATGTCATGCTCGCCTAAGTGTCCTGGCAGTGGTGGCGTATGTATCGGGTCGCCCTATTCCCTATAATACGGTTGAGTAGGGCGAGGGCTGATATATACGTCATACCCGTGAACGGTTGCCGTCTGTTGGGACTGGTCAGCTCATAGCTGTTATAGCAATTATTTCAAATAATATTATTTAAATTTAAGGCAAACTAAGTTTAGTCGACTGTTCTCACATAAATCTAAAGGAACAATGTAAGTGTAATTTTAATGTTGTAAGCCACACATACATTTTAAAAGAGCATCCATTACTTTCTTGCTAGATTCTTCTTAAAGTGTAGGCTGCCCTTAGAACTGGCAACTAGAATAGCTCTAATTTTGATATGATTTTAAACATAACATTGATTTTGTTTTTGTTTTGTATAAATTTATTACTATATTGTTGGTCAAACGTCATGTCATCATCAAACTAATGTAATTACTGGCGGTTAAAAAAGAGTGGCCATGAGTTTTATTGCCAGGTTCTTGCTCAGGCTCTACCTATAGATTTGCGAATCTGGCAGTAAATGTAAATGTAGAAGCAAAATTCTTGACGTTCATAAGTGTTACTTTGTGACCTACATGAATAAAGATATTTCATTTCATTTCATGAAATTTATTATTTTCAAGGTTTACAGATTTTTGAAAAACAATTTCTGCCTTTTGACACTTATCTGTGAGCCTGTTTACAGGCTCAGGTAACTTTTCAGTACACCAAAAATGTTCCATAACCTCTTCTAATTTTACATAATCAGATATAGCAAAGTTTGATACCTGGCTACTGCATGCCATCTGTTTGTTACAATCTTCAGTTGAGCCAGCAATAACATATCCAAATACAGTGTTCTGGAGTACAAGATCATTTGAAATTTTCATACAACCATTTAATAATGAGTTGAAGTATATATCAGCGCCAATTAATATTGAAATTTCTGCAGAAACATTAAAATCCATGTCAGACAATACAATGTTTTTAGGAATTTCAAGATTTGAAATGTCAAAACCTTGTTGTGGCAGAGGTGTGGTTATTGACTCAACAACATAACAAGTTATATTAAATTTAACATCTTGTAATTTACAAGAAATTATATCAAAATTAACAGTTTGGTTAATTATTGAAGAATTATTGCCGATCCCAATAATATTGGTGACCTGGCGAGAAGGTTTCATATTTAATTTATCCACAATGGATTTAGTTACAAATGAGCCTTGACTTTCGCTGTCAAGCAATGCTCTAACTATAAATTCACGACCATATTTGTCAATGGGCTTAACTTTAATGGTAGGTAGCAATATATTAGAAGATTTTACATGTGAATTTGAACAAAGTAAAACTGGAACTTCTGATTGCTCCTCCTTGTGTAATAATGAATTATGGGATTGTTTACAAACCTTACATTTAAATTTAAACTTACAATTATTGTTACCATTTAACAATGAGTTGAAGTATATATCATTTTTCAGTTGAAGTTTATTTTGATATGGTTAATCTTAATAGTGACAAGGTTGTTAAAACTCTTGGGCTTAAATATGATGTCCTATTGGATAATTTTACTTTTCAATTAAAACCAAGCACTTTTCTCTTAGTATTTAAAGTTTCGTCCTCATCATCGTGTGAGGACGAAACTTTAAATACCAAGAGAAAAGTGCTTGGTTATATTGGTAAAATGTTTGACCCATTGGGGCTAATTGGGCCTATTATTGTAGTTGCCAAACTGATTATGCAGGATTTTTTTCTTTTAAAAGTGTTATGGGATACTATTTTATCTCCTGAAGTATTATTTGCATGGAAAAATTTTCTTGCCAATTTAAAAGTTATGAATAAAATTTCAGTTCCTAGATCTATTAAAAAGCAAAATGTAGTATCAGTGCAGTTAGTTGGTTATGCTGATGGCTCACAGAAAGCCTTTGGCTGCTGTGTTTATTTACGGATTTCATATGAAAATGGAACAGTTGAAACTAATTTACTGTGTGCAAAATCTCGTGTTGCTCCTATATCTAAGAAGTTGACAATTCCTCTATTGGAGCTTAATAGCGCATTATTACTATCACAGTTAGCACATAGAGTCAGTAAAGTACTTGCTCCTAGTTTTAACTTATCAGTTTATCTCTATAGTGATTCTCAAATTGTATTAGCCTGGATACAGGCCAAAAAACTTAAATCTAATGTTTATGTCCAAAATAGAGCTCGACAAATTGTTGAGCTCACACAAAAATCTTGTTGGTTCCATGTAGGGTCTGCTGGCAATCCAGCTGATATACTCTCTAGAGGTATAGATCCTCAAAAATTGCAAAATAATGATCTATGGTGGCATGGTCCACAATATTTGTCAAAAATAGACTTTTGTCATGAAAAGTTAATAGTAGAAAATGTAGACTTCAATGATGAAGACATTGACTGCTATGTACTAAAGATAGAGCCGTCTTACATATTAGAATTTCTTGAAAAAATTTCAGATTTAAATAAAATTATAAATATTATTTCATATGTTTACACATTTTACAATAATACCTTAATCAAGGATAAAATAGTCAGTGACCATAATTTATCAGCAAAGGAATTGCATAATGCCCTTATGATAGTAATCCGTTGTGTACAGAAATACTTTTCTGAAGAATTTAAACATGGAGCTAAGACAAGCCTTGCTAGTTTACACCCCTTCATAGATGCACAAGGGTTGCTTCGCGTGGGTGGCAGGTTGCTTAATGCAGGCATACCGCATGATAAAATGCACCCTTTAATTCTTCCAAAAAATTGTCATGTAACTTCATTATTAATTAAAAGAGAACATCTCAGATTGTTGCATGCTGGTCCACGACTAGTTCTTAGTTCTCTCTCTTATTTTATTGGATCATTAGTGGCATACGAGAGGTAAACAAGGTTTTGCACTAATGTCTGACATGTGTATGCTTGAAGTCTGAATCTGCCTGGCAACTTTTGGGTTCATTGCCAGCCGAGAGAATCACTGCCACTAGACCCTTTCAACATGTAGGAGTTGACTTCTGTGGACCTTTTAGCATCAAAGTTTCTAGAATACTTAAACCACTTGTAACTAAGGGGTATATAGCTCTGTTTGTTTGCTTTGCCACTAAGGCTATACATGTTGAGGCAGTATCAGACCTCACTACTGAAAATTTTTAGCATGCTTTAATCGTTTTATTTCTAGACGAGGCATGCCTACAAAAGTCTTTTGCGATAACGCAAAGACGTTTAAGGGTGCAGAAAGCCAACTTAAAGAATTGTATGAATTACAAAACTCTAAGGGTGAATTGCACGAATTCTTTGGTTATAGTTTCCGTCAAAATTAACTTTAGCAGTAACAATAACGGTAGCAATAAAATTTAACAATGATGCGTTGCACAATCCTACTTTTTGTTATAGTAAATGTTAATAGTGTTGCAAATGTAAAGTTACTTGCTCTCCATCAAAATTGAAGGGGTATTTTTTTTGTTCTGGAAACACTTCGTTCAAGCGTCATAAAAAACTGTCAGACTAATTCAAACGTCAAATTGGCAGGCTGATCGTTAAAATTGAACTAGTAGTAATTTTTTTTTTAATAATGTGGAAAATGACAATTTGATTCGAGACAGGGATTGAACCTGTGACCTTTGCCTAACCAGGGCAATATTTTAGGCACCTGAACTAGAGAATTTATGAGAAATTTAGCAAATAATTGCTTTTAAAATTTATCAATATACTGAGTGGAGTCCATTGCATCAATGTTTAAAAATAGTTGTAACACTGTTCATTGGTATCGAGTTGTTCAGTAGCTCGATAGATGGCTCTGGTCATACTCTTAAAATGACGATATAAATATGGTGGAGAATTTCAACTTGATTCGATACGGTTCGGGTAGTTCAGGTGGCTAGAACATCGCCCTGGTTAGGCAAAGGTCACAGGTTCAATCCCTGTCTCGAATCAAATTGTCTTTTTCCACTTTATTAAAAATTCATGAGAAATTTAGCAAATAATTGCTTTAAAAATTTATCAATAGTAATAATTATAAATAAAACAAGTATTTAGTTTACTGAAAACATGGAAAGTGCCACAGGACCAAGCTCAATTATTGGGTTGGATGAATACTGTATGAAGTAAGTTCACAAGGGTTGCTTCGCGTGGGTGGCAGGTTGCTTAATGCAGGCATACAGCATGATAGACATCGTACGACATTATAAAAAAGCGGAATATTGCAAAAATAACATTTAAAAACAAAAATAATTATAGTTTTTTTAAAATGGATTTCCGCCATGTAACGCCTGATTCAATTAGTTATAATATTTTTATTTTTAGAGAAAGAAGTGTTAATTTTTAGTAAAGATGAAGTAAATCATTTCCAAATACTGGTGTATAAACGCAAGAGCATTTTAATGTCTAAAAAAACATGCATGCATGGTGATGAAAATTCGTCAGTTCAAAAGGAAAAAGACTCAAGAAATATTATTTAATTTTGACTGCAGTACACCACCATTAAAACGTAGGTGTTTTTTGATAAATGAATTTATATCAGACTAGCTTCCGCTTGCGACTCTGCGCATTTTAGTTAAAAACTATTGCATGGCTTTCTTCAAGACTCGAATCTATATTCATACCAAATTTCATGAAAATTTTGATGAAATTTTAACAAACACTTTTGTTTTAATAATATTGGTATGGATATCTGATCTTTATTCCAAAAAGACATCCAAATTGTCACGCCTTTATCCCCGAAGGGGTAGGCAGAGGCATACTAAACGCCCACATTTCATTGTATGCATTTTGTCCCACGTAACATGTGGTGAGCCCATTGCCGTGTTGAAATGGAAAGGCGCAGCCTGTGGCGACCTGCTGTTGAAATTTTTCAAGCCGCATATCTCTTTTTCAGCCGCATTTTAGGCATATCTCTCATAAATATATATTTTAAATATTAATTTTTGTCCTCATTTTGAGGCATGTTAAGAGATACCAGGAAAACAATACTGACAGTTTTATGAAAAGAGCTTTACGCGAAAAGAAAATTTCAGTTTTACACAGTCTCCATGCCCTTGAACTGGAAAGAATTCAGTAAAGTATCCGGCAGCAAAAAGAACTACATGATCAAATCGTGAGACAATGAAGAACGAAATAAACAAGACTTAATAAAACTTCAATTTCAAATTGACATATTAGAAAATAAAAAATACTACGATAATTAATAAATTGTTTATTAAAGTATTTAATTGTCTGTTTATTTCTACATAAACCACAGAATAAACCCTACTAATGTACTGCTATTAATGTAATCTTTACTCTGTATCCCTGACGAGGTATTCAGAGCTGGCCGATCGCCTGACTTCGCAATCCATGCATACTTCTTTAGCTTCTTGCAGATTTATCAATCGCTTCATACATGCACGTCTGGCTATGTGAGTACTTTTGACTTTTCCGTTTTTGAGCAATCTGCTCACGTGGTCTTCATATGTAAGTCTCGGCCTACCCTGGCTCCTACTTTCGCACAATATATATTCTTCGTCAAACTCAATCGTTCCTCACTCATTCGTTGGACGACGACTGTATGTCTCGGCATTTATTCCACCTGAAGATTTGATATTTAAAAGGGTACAGTATCAGAAGAACTAGATTCCTATAAAATATCACGCACTAATGCCATCAAACAATAGCTTATGTAGGTATCTATACTTTACCTATTACGAATGTTTATGCACACAATTAAGCATATTAAATAGAAATATTTGATTATTGTTTGTAGTGTCAAGTTGACCTTAACGTCATTACGTCTGTTACTGTTACTATAACCGACGATATAACTTTAACCGCCAAGATTCGGCTTGTTAATGTTAGTGTCAGATGTGACGTCATTTTAACCATTGTAAGAATAGTGCAATTCAAATAGTGTTTAACCAGAGATTTGACGGCTGGTTTGGCTTTGGTTATTGTTATAGTAAGTTGATGCAATCCACCCTAAGTCTCATAGAGACACTGTGCAGAATTTTTGTAATAATATCTTTATTAAATTTGTATTTATTCCCAGCTACTCTCCAGAATTCTGGGGGCTATGGGAGGCAGGGGTCAAGAGTGTAAAATACCACTTAAAAAGAGTGATTGGCAATTTAGTTTTAACTTATGAAGAATTCAATACAGTGGTAATACAAATAGAAGCTGTTTAAAATTCTAGACCTCTGCTCTCACTAAACCCAAATGAGGGTAAATATTTAACCCCAGGACATTTCCTCATTGGAACGGCTTTGACCTGCTATCTAGATATAGACGTAACTGAGGTCCCTCTTAATCATATAAAATTTTGGAAAATTGTAACCAGGCTTAAACAAGATTTCTGGAAGTCCTGGTCCAATGACTATCTGACACAACTTCAAAGCCGACCCAAGTGGAAAGGTGAATTACCAAACTTAAAAGAGGGTGATATTGTTTTGGTAAACCATTTAAATACATCATCTTTAGAATGGCCAATAGCTAGAATTGTGAAGGTATATCCAGGAAATGATAACTGTGTAAGAGTGGTTGATGTAAAGTTTAATAACAAAATTTATAGGAGTGTGCCAAAATTGTGCCCTCTGCCAATTTAATTTAAAACCATATTATGTGTGTTTTATAAGTATACCTATGTTATACTTAACCTTTTTAAGAAAATTTCTTTGCTGTAATTCTGCTTACTTTTTAACGTGTAAACTTTTACCGTAGGCTGCATTATGCTATTGTGTGTGTAAATTAGTCACCACCAATGATGGCGAGACACATATTTATTTTGTGAACTTTCTCATGTAATTTTGAGCATGTATATCTTACTGCTCATATTGTACTCTTGTTATTTTCTAGTGTATTTTTTTTGTGTTTCGCCGTAGCCCATATTACACGTGTTGGATTAGGTGCTTATCACCACCAGCAAATGCAAGGCATGTATTCATTCTACATGCTTAACTTGTACTTTATAAATTTAAACTTTGTATTTACGAGGGCTGCACTAAAAGTATCGGGAATGGAACATTTCCACTATTCCTGTCATATTAAAATCTTTTTAATTGAAAACTCCTTGGTTTTAAAATCGAATACCATTTATTTATTTAAAAAAAGATTTTCGGTCTTGTCACAAGGTTTTGTCAAACTTGTTTAGTTGTTGAGAAAATGGAATTGACTCGAGAAAATTCAAGAGCAATGATTTATTATGACTTTCGAAGTAGTTTAACACAAAAACAGTGTGTTGACCGGATGATTTCTGCATTTGGTGATGAATCCCATCCAAAACCACAATTTATCGCTGGTTTGCTGAATTTCAACGTGGACGTGTCAAGCTCAGTGATGATGACCCCCGTCAAGGTCGTCCAAAAACTGCAGTCACCCAAGAAAACGTTGATGCTATGCGTAAGACAGACATGTGACATACCGCGAAATTCAGGCAACTTTAGACATTGGCATGAGTCAAATACAAATAATCTTGCATGAACAATTAGGTGTAAAAACGTTGTTTTCCCGATGGATACCGCATTCGCTCTGTGAAGAGCAAAAAGCGGCTCGCAGTACTTGGTGCGTCAGAACTCTCGAAACATTCCACGCAGGATCCTCAAATGCTGTATACAACATCGTATCAGGTGACGAATCCTGGATATTCGCATACGAACCCGAAACAAAAAACCAGACACGAGTTTGGGTGTTCGAAAATGAGTTAAAGCCAACAAAAATTGTTTGTTCACGGAGTGTTGCAAAAAAAATGGTGGCCACGTTTGTCTCCAAAACCGGCCATGTTGCGACTATTCCTCTTGAGGGACAAAGAACGGTTAATGCAGAATGGTATGCTAGCATTTGTTTGCCACAGGTCGTTTCTAAACTCCGTAAAGAGAACTGCAACCGCCGCATCATCCTCCATCACGGCAATGCGTGTTCACACACCGCGCACAGAACAAAAGAGTTTTTAGAGCAAGAAAACATAGAATTATTAGACCATCCGCCGTACAGCCCCGACCTAAGCCCTAATGGTTTCTATACTTTTCCTAAAATAAAGAATAAATTGCGTGGTCAGAGATTTTCATCACCTGAAGAAGCTGTGGACGCCTACAAAACGGCCATTTTGGATACCCCAACTTCCGAATGGCATGGTTGCTTCAATGATTGGTTCCATCGTATGGAAAAATGTGTCAAATTTCGCGGAGAATACTTCGAATATTTTGTATTTTTCTGTGTTCAGCCGTAGCCCGTATTACAGGTGTTGGGTTAGGTGCTTAACACCACCAGCAAAGGCAAGGCATGTATTCATTCCGCATTATGATTTATTCTACGTGCTTACCTTGTTCTTTTTTTTAAGCTTTGTATTTACGTATGTTAATGTGTAACATCTTTTGTAATTCTGTGTTTAGCCGCCCCGGCCCAACTATGTTCACAATCCATGAACATATAGCTTTTTATATTATATAATTTAATCGATTAAGATAATCGCTTCACTAAACTATTTGAGGTGGCAACACTAAATTTTATACTCTTCCCTTCTGTTCGTACCATTTACGGGTGTGGGCGCACGCTATAGTACTTTTGTCATTTTAATTAGAAAATATAGTGTTTTCTTCAAAATATTCACGCTGTTTCAATACTAAACAAGCTATATTATAAAGTTTCATAAAAAATATTGAGTAGGTTTTACGTGAAAGAGTAACAAACATCCATACTTACAAACTTTCGCGTTTATAATATTAGTTGGATAGGCGGCCGGTAGTTATGCGGTAAAACCCAACCTAGATTTTCGGGGTCCAGTCTCACCTGAATAACGGATGAGATCACGGTGACAATGAGGAAAGCTCTAAAGAAACCCCTGGTCGAACCCATCAATCACCCTCCTAAAATTTAATTAGGAAATGCCTACGTCCAGCTGTGGACTGCGACAAACTGACTTTAATGAGATACTTATTTATAGGTGGTAATCATGAATTTAAAGTGTCTATCTACACGCTGTATCCCTGAAGAGGTAGGCAGAGTGGATAGACCGCCAGGCTTCGCGATTTTTTTGCTTCTTGCAGATTCATTAAGACATAGATTACATGAGTCTGCAGGATGAGGCAGCCCTTTGTACATTTATGAGACTGTAATCTTTTGACATGAGTGTTTGTTATTGATGTGCAATAAAGTTTATTTTGTTCTATTCTATTCATTACTCGCTTTATACACGCACGTCTGGCTATCCGAATACCATTGACCTTTCCGTTTTTGAGCAATCTGCTCACTTTGTCTTCATATAATTATGTCAGTCTCGGTCTACCCTGACTCCTTCTACTTTTGTACAAAATATATTCTTCGTTATCAATCGTTCTTCACTAATTCGTTGAATTATGAATCTAGAAAACAAAAATATTTTATGGTTTAATGCATGCTGCACCGTTTTCGTGGACGTTAACCGTCCATTACCTCCAGTATCTATCACTGGAGTAAAACTAAAAATGTCTCATATACAGAGAGAGAGAAACGCACTATATGCTGGCACTTCCTCAGTTGTATTTTGACCAACGCAATAGCTATTGGCGTCTTCAAGCAGACATAGACTAGTTGCTAACCTGCGGTGAGAACTTTTCAAGTCGTCCATAAGGTCTTAAATTTGGCTTAACACCATGTTATGCCGATTTATATACCAACTTATATATATAACTTATATATACTGTTATTTAGCTTATATAACTTACTAGTTGACGTCGCGTAGAGAAGTTTTCCCGTTACCATTTCCCACAGGAACTTGATTCCGGGATAAAAAGCCTATGTCCGTCTCCTGGCTTTAAGCTACCTCCCCACTAATTTTCACACCATGCGTGACAACCGTGACAGTCCATTTAAGAGTGTTTCCGTGCTTCGGAAGACACGTTAAGCTGTTAGTCCCTGTTGCCAGTAACATGGCAGTCGTTGAGCCAAGTTAAAGGGCGGATTGAAAATTTTCAACGGCAGGTCGTCAACATGCATCTGTTCATTTTCAACACGGCAATGCGCTCACCAGTGTTACGTGGGGAAATATGGATACAGTGAAATGTGGGCGTATAGTATGCTTCTGCCACCTCTTCGGTGAAATGCATGACTGATGATAAACATAAGACTATCTACATAGACATTCCCTATTAAAGTTGGTAACACTAATGCAATGAAAAGCTATGCAAGTGAACCACTACAATACGTACCACACAAAATGTTGTAAGCCCATTTTGGATTTTACGTAATCCTCATTATTTATATTACATTATCACAATTAGCCTCATTTTTAGTTTAATTTTAAAGTTGGCATTTGCTTGCATAATGTACCATCTAATGCAGCTAATTAGTGTAGGCATTATCCTCAGTTAATCATGCGTTAGTTGATGGACACACGGAATAAACGTAGAACACAGACAAACTTACTAATGGTAATTTACTACTAAAGTTACCATGTCTCGTAAGAAATTGAGCAACACAATTATCCACCTCCAGCCAGGACATTCTCAGGCGTTCACGAACGTCTGGAAAAACTGGTAGAGGTGTCACCCTTTGATGGAAGTGTTCCAACGCCGCTGCGATTCGTCCAAAAATTCTTCACGTATATTATCACGATAGAGTCTAGCAATTCTATGGTTTTCTCTTTCTAACAAAAATCTATCATCCATGCTATCCTTAGCCGAATAGTACAAAGCAACAAAGCGCGTCTCTGAATTTCGAGGTCAACCGGGAGCAGACCTGCCATCACCGGCAGAGCCTCCGTGCTCATCGTCCTGTAGGCCTTGCAAAAAAATATCAAAGCAAGGCGTTGACTTTGCAACAACTTTAACCGTGCAGCCCCAAGTGAATGTCCAGTAAATGTCCCCAATTACGAATAAATTGATCGCGTGGCAGTTTGTTTACTAATGGTAAATTGTTTATGTCCTTGACTGCTAAATGTCGTGACAAAGACGAGAAGATACGGTAATCGTCCATTTCATAAATATTAGCAAATTCCCTTCTTAACCAAACCTATCGATATCTTGGTATCCGTGTGTGGATGGATGTTAGTTACTCTTTGACGCAAAATCTATGTACATATTGAATGGATTTAATGAAACTTTACGGTAATATATACAATCTGAGAACAAGCTAGAATCCTTAATCCAAGTAGTGTAAATTCGAGGTGTCAGCAACCTCCATACAAAATTTTATCTAAATTGATTTAGCTATTTGAGCGTGTAAAAGTAACAAAATACACACTTATAAATATGTATTTAGGTATTATTTAAAGATATGACAATAAATATTAGTTCTTTTGTCCCTTCCGCTGTACAATTTCGTCATTATTTCAGTTCATAATTTTCCTTAATGCATAGGAAGTGTGGTTTTTAGTTTGACTATTTATAGAAACTAAGGCGTCTTATTATTATTAAACCACTGAGGTTGCACACAAGCATACGGCCCACCTGATGGAACGTGGTTACCGTAGCCTATAGATGTTTGCAATACCATAGGTGCCGCACTTGCGCTGCCGACCCTTTAAAAACCTAAGACCCCTTTTGAAGAACCTCATTGTCTAAAAAATCACATTGTTTCATTGATGTTTCGGTGGAGCAGTGATAGTGTATGGCGATGGCAGACTGAGGGCTGACGTTTCGGGTTTAAATTCCGGGTCAGAACAAATATTTGTTTGATCCGTTATTTTTTTTTACTTTGGATGTTTTATATATGAATATATTTAGAAATACATAAGGACGTTTTTCAGTTGTCTAGATACTATATCACAAACTTATATTAACTTGTTTGAGCCAGATGGCATTGTGTATAGTGTAAAAATGTCACACAATATTTATTATTGTAAAGTCAGGACTTGAGCTTTCTGACCTTTTAACTATCACATTGCATAATATGTCATTCTTCTATGTGTTTATTTTTTAATATATTGACATTCTTCTATGTTGGTATTTTTATATATTGTCATTCTTCCATTTTGACATTTTTATATAATTGTGGATATTATTATACTTAGTCATTTTCCATTTTAGACCTAAGTCGCCAAACCCACTATACATATATACATATTGTCACGCCTTTACCCCGAAGGGGTAGGCAGAGGCATACTATACATCCACATTTCACCGTATACATTTTTGTCCCACATAACAGGTAGTGAGCTCATTGCCGTGTTGAAATGGACAGGCACAGGCTGTGGCGACCTGCGGTTGAAATTTATCAAGCCGCTCATGAGGCCTTCAACTAGGCTTAAAGACTGCCATTTTACTAGCAACCGGGACCAACGGTTTAACGTGCCTTCCGAAGCACGGAAACGCTCGAAAATATATATGCCACAAAGTTTTTCCTAACGCAGTGATCGTTGTTTACAGAACACTGAGCGGGGCCACGAGCGCTTCAAACCCACTATTAATATATTTATTTGCTTTTTTTCCGTGCTCCGTTGGTTTGGACACGTCCAACGAATGAGTGAGGAACGATTGACGAAGAATATATATTGTTCAAAAGTAGAGGGTAGAAGGAGTCAGGGTAGGCCGAGACTTACATATGAAGACCACGTGAGCAGATTGCTCAAAAACGGAAAGGTCAAAAGTACTCGGAAACCCAGACGTGCGTGTATGAAGCGATTGATGAATCTCGAAGAAGCGAAAGAAGTATGCATGGATCGCGAAGCCTGGCGATCTGTCCTCTCTGACTACCCCGTCAGGGATACAGCGTGAAAATAGTTAGTTAGTTAGTTTTTTTCGGTCTGAACAGCGTTTAGCCTCGAAAACAATTTTTTGCTTGACGTTTCGAAGAGGTGGCAGTAATGAACCTGTGACCAAGACCGGTAAAACCTGATGGAAACGTCAGCTTACTGCCCTCATTCTCTATAATATGTACTTTAAACTGTGCTAAAACCTTTAGGGGTACAAATATTTCTGTCCACGTTCCTCTTTTCGTAAATATAAATCCTCTCACGTAAGTCGCCAAGTTGGCCAATAAACTGTTATTGTCAATTTGGATCTTGATTTTTTATTATATACTAGTTGACGCCCGCGGCTTCGCCCACGTAGAGAAGTTTATCCGTTCCCGTTTCCCATACGAACTTGTTCCCGGGATAATAAGTAGCCTATGTCTTATTCTGATGTATAAGCTACAGTGTTGTAAAGTTTCATTAAAATCCGTTCAGTAGTTTTTACGTGAAAGAGTAACAAACACCCATACAAACTTTCACATTTATAATATTATATTAAGATTTCATTTACATCACACATCTATTTATTTTATTGGTATTATATGTACAACTAGTTGACGCCCGCGGCTCCGCATGCGTAGTGACGTTTTCCTTTTCATGTTTCCCACAGGAACTTGTTCCCGGGATAAAAGTAGCCTATGTGTTATTCTGATGTGTAAACTATTATTATTGTAAAGTTTAATCAAAATCAATTCTGTATCAATTATTTTTATTTAGTATAATTATAGTATATTATTCAAAGAGTAACAAACTTCCATCCATACTTACAAACTTTCGTGTTTATAATATTAGTAGGATATGGAAAATTATGTTGCCCTGTTTTGATTGACATTATTAAATTAGACTTCAAAAATCAAAATGTCGTAGTCGTCTAGATTACGAGTGCCGTCTGTTCTCGGGAGAGTTAGTGAGATAAGCGCAATTTTAAACTTATATATTGTTTTATAATTTTCAGGTGGCAAGGACTTACAACGTCCCCTTCGTTGAGACTTCAGCTAAAACCCGCATGGGCGTAGACGACGCGTTCTACACTCTCGTCCGTGAGATCCGCAAAGATAAAGCGAGTAAAGTCAAAAAGAGTAGAGGCAGAAATAGGGGCCCCGGCCGCAAGTATAAGTGCACATTTCTATAAATCATCATAAATTTAACGATAATATTCGTGTAAAACATCTAACAAAGTACTAAATCGCGGTCAATATTAATGTCGACAGTTAATTGGTTTTCTACTTATTTCTACCACTATTTATAGTATGGCAACATTGTATTTAAGTTTACTGCGGCGTTTTATAAATCACAATCCAGTTTTGTTGACAATAATTTTGACTTTGTGCCAGAAAATTTGCTTATAGACTGTGTTACTCTGCATGGAATATTAAACTGTATTACAATGTATTAAAGTTCTTTTTTCGAGGATCTGTGTAGCTGGGTTGAAAAATGAAACTGATACACGAATGGAGTATATAGAAATATGTGCAATTAGGAAATATATGTGCTTACTTTATATGAGTCAAATAATACCTTCTACCAGCTCAACTTCTAGTAATTGTACAGTCACTATTCACAGGTTTAAATACTAAGCCATTATATCTGATACTACATAAGACATACTATCGTGTTATACTTAGTAACTCGATTACCTGTGTACATACTCTCAGAAACGGCTACGTACATGTTACTGTTTTTTTGTCAAACGCAAATGACATTTTATAAGCTATGGCCGCGTAAGGCCACGTTTTCGATGGAAGTAGCAGCCAGACTAGAAGAATCCGGTTACATTTGTCGTACTGTACAATTCTCTCAACTTCAAAAAAAGCGATTCTAAACGCTACTTAATATGAACCTTGCGCTTTACGTCTCACTCGCTACTCCTGTCGAGGACACAGTCTCAAAAACCTATTCATCAATGTGCTTAGTTTCTTCTTCAGTGTTCTATAAATAAAATGAGCTTAGGTTTTTTTTTAAAGTAAGTGTAATTTTATGAAATCTATATTAGTTTTTGTGACGTCATATCAATACCGTTATGATATCAAACAAAGACCGCAGTCCGAAGACTGACAATCGATAGACAAAAGGTTCTAAGTATTAATTTTATGATAAAATTAGAAGTCATGTACTTTATGAATAAGATTTCATATCACGATTTTTCCGTCGCCTGCAATTATCTCGCATAACGCATGCTACTCCCTTGTTCTAGTTTATTATATAACTAGCTGATCCGCGCAACTTCGTTAGCGCCACATAAAAGAAACAGACAAAGAAAGATAGATTAGTTAAAGAGGGTGGCGCGTAGGCATCTGAAGCAACTTTTTAAGGTATCCCCTTTCTAACAACATAGATGAGTTACAACTAAATAATTATACACGCGGGCGAGGCTGTGGGAACTGAATATACTTACATTTTATTAAAGTATATTCTGTTTCCACAGCTTATTAGTTTGGGCTTCACATAATAGCTCCGTTAGCTTCATAGATTTCGTGATCAATGAGTCAGTTAGTACATCCTCTGTTTTACCCTTTTAAACTTTACTTCCTTAGGGGTAGAATTTCTGGAAATCCCTTCTTAAGGGACACCTACACGTTAGTAGGAACCCCCCATGCAAAGCTTAGGCTTCATAGCTCCGGTAGTTTCAGAGATTTCGTGTCCAATGAGTCAGTGAGTGATTTTGCTTTCTATATATATAGATAACTACTGATTACGCGTTATTTAGGATTTATACAAAAAGATAGAAACATCTATCTCTATCTTATATTATTTATAAGAAAACCCATAGTTTTAAATAACTCTAGATAGAAGTATTTTATCCGAACTAAATATACTTCTTACTTAACTTTTATACATTTAGAATGAAAATTATATTTTAGTACATCATAATTTTATTGGCTTAAATAGGGACTTATCGTATAGATAAATTTGATTTTGTTCTGAACTAGTGGAGCGATCATTTTTTCGATTGTATGTACGAGTATAATGGTTGTACATTATTCTAGTACATTTTAATTTTGGCTGTCTTTCCTGACGTACAAAGCGAGCACAATTATAAATAATAAATTATCTCCATATTAAAATGTGGGTGTTGCAAAATTAAGGTATTTTATACAAATAACACTCAGCAGCATCGCTTTAAGATAATAATTTTGTCTTAACATTAAGAAAGCTAATTTTCATTGTGGCTGCCTAAGGCCAGCCAATGGCATATACAATTGTTATTGTAGCATAATATTAAGCAACATTGTTAAATGTTTTCTATTTTAGCTAGACGCCAATTATTGCTATTCATATGCTGTATGTAATCTGTAATTTTTGATTCTTCATATGAACATTAAGGACATCGTGCTAATTAATGCTTATGTGTTAAATAAACGATCTTTGACGTTCTAGCATTAAGACTTTTGATTAATTGCGAGAGGCAGTTTTCAAACCAAGAAAAATGTAACAATCAACTTTCTTTAGCACTGTCTGTGTCGCTTTAAACTTTTACTATTCAACCATCTTATGACAATGTTACGAAAATGTTTCCATAATGTGTATATAATTAATATCTCAGCATGTACAATGAATTAATCAAACGAATTTTGTTTTAAATCAAATACCAACAATCATAAATTTTATTAATTTGACAGTGTTTTTTAAGTAATTTAAGTAAATATTATAATTAATAGTAGTTAGTTTAGTTTTAATTTTAACAACTTAAAAATACACCAGGTTCTTGGACTTAATGTGTTTTGTTCTTACCACTCCCTGTACCAATCCTGTTCCATTAGTTACGAAATGCCTAAGAATATAGCACTTTTTACTTTTTTATATTGATTGACAAGCCTTCCTAAGCACGGAAACGGTAATATTTTATGCCTTTGGTAGTACCCTTCCCTTGTATTCTGTAGTTATGTATCAAAAAAGCACTACCTGGACAGGCACAAAATCTAAAACTCCCAGAAGAACTCATTAAAATTACGCTATTGATATGTACAATTATGAATTAATTTCAAGCTATTAAACCATGAGATCTAGTCCCCTTGAAAAGTAATTTAATCATTCCCGAGAGCGACACAGAATCTAGTCCAATTGCCGTTATCTAAGTATCTGCTATTTAGTCTTCGTTTACTTCCACACGGTTACCATTCGCAATAAGCAATCCGCTTAATGTGTTTGTTGCAAACTCGCCTAACTCAAAGAAATTTGCCAAATCCAACAGCGGATGGAGTATTCGCCTTGAAACAAACCAAAGAAGCGCCCTTTTCTTCGTGATAACTATACGCTCTGTAGTTATTTAATCAAGAGTACCCGAAAAAGCTGTAATAAACCGAACACTTTTAGATAAAAACAACACGAACGGCTGAAGATGATTCAATAAATAGTAGGTAGGTATTTTTAAGCTATTGCATAGCTTTTATCGTGGCCTTGGTGCGCGGCGACCGAATCAGAAAATTCCGTAACGAAAAAACAAAACTCGAGCTCACACGAGCTTCACCGAACTCGGCCGAGCGTTCGCTTAACGTGTATGTATATGGTACTACTGTACGAAGCTCGCACGGATCGAGACGAGCTGTATAAATAATATTAATAATATTATATATTATTACATTATATTTTATTTAATATGTATATATTAATAATACAGTATAATTAAATAATTATAATTGCATAAGTTGATAAAAAATGCTATGCAATAGCTTTACCGCGGCAGTCCCCAATTTATTTTTACACCACAACTTTTTTTTACCCCACACGTTTTTTTTAATAAGGTACTTTGGTATCCCATAAACTAGTGTAAGAATTATTAGCATTCAAATTTAATCGCAATCAAAATTAATTAATCAATTTATTAGCATAAATTTAATAAACAGTATTCGCTAAAATCATTGTAGGATTAGATTTTATGTCAATTTGTGAAAGAAGTTTTGGTTCATTATTAAAATCGTACCTATTAGCATTTAGCTTAGCAATATCACGTCTCATGCAAAGAGATGAAAATTAGCATTAATTCAATTACTACCAAGAACTGTCATGAATGCCATTCGTGATGTGTTCATGTCATTTCGCTGTCATTGTCATTTATGTGTAAACACCACTGGTCCGGGGTTGTTCGTGTTTTTATTAAAATCTTGTAGCCTTATCAAGCTTTATTCCAATAAATTTGATACTAATTGTACCATGGACGCAAAAGACGTTTGCGTAGAAATAGAGAATGATGAATTTTATAGCAAATTTTTGGATGAGTCTGTGAAACCTATCATAACCGAAAATCTATCAGTCTCTGACCAAGTAAATAGGCTCGCTCAAGGGATAGAAAAACTAAGTAAAAGTCTAGAGAAGCAAGTACTTGCTAAGCACAACGATCTGCTTACTCAAGCAAGTCATATTTCCGACTTGGAAACGACTTTGGAATCAGTTCAATCACAAGTTCAAGGTATCTTGCGTGGCGCCGAAAAGTTAAAGGAAAGAGTCCATAAACCTTACTACGCGTTGGAGAATCAAACTATAATGTTGGAAAGGGTTCAAACTACGTGTAATTTGCTAAGACATTCCTCCAAAATCTTATCCTTGTGGAATAAGCTACAGAATATCAAAGATAACCCTTCAAAGGAAGCTATTATTTTGTTTGAGTTGAATGAGTTGATCGGTGATTACGATTTCGAGGGAATCAACCTACTCGATGAGGTATTGAAATCTGTGCAGCTTAGAAGAACCTCATTACTTACAAACTCGACAGAGCTCCTTCAATCTAGTTTATTAAATGGAGATAAAACAAAACTGTTACAGTGCTTCAAAGTTTTCCACAATCTTCAATGTACTGAACAGCAAATAAAAAATACTGTGGATAGCATTTTGAATGACTTGAAAAAAGAAATTGCTACTGCATTAAATGTTCAAATGGTTTCTATTGAAATAAAAAAGTCTGGCTCGACTAGATTAGCACCTGGTAAAGCCAATATCATGAACGCACAAGAATTTAAAATTAAGCTATGGGATAATATTGAGAAGCTATTCAAAGTTGACATGTATAATAACTGCACTAAAGTAATAATGCTTCAAAATGTGGTTAACGAGCTACATGCTATTGGCAACTTCAGAAATATAGCCAAGAATTTCTGGTCTGACTTATGCCTAGTCTTCAGAAATGAACTTGAAAAGAGTCCCTTAAATGTCAGTCAGTCTGTAGAGATAGATTACCCAAAACTGCTCAAATGTTTCAATGATCTATTGTCTAGACTAAAATGTAAAGATCTCGAATTGAATCGGACATGTCTCACAAAATGGGAGAATTCTTTCTTATCAAAATCTTTAGGTAAATTGCTAGAACCTGTCAGGAGCATGTGGCATTTGTCCCAAGTACCAAATATGGATCAAGTAGATAATGCTGTGCGAGTCATTGCTGAGGCACTAAGCATTTCACTGGGTGATAAACAATTGAGTATAAGTTTGGCAAACAGTGTGGCCAAGTCTATAAAACAGATGAATGTGGAAGCAGAACAGAGATTATCATTGGACAGTGATGTGGCACAGATTGTTGAACCACCAACAAGTTCCCAACAGAAAAATGCAGACCTTTGCAACTCTTTACATTACTTTTCATCACAAATCAAAAGAGTTCTCAATAATATGAATGCTATACTACCTCAAGAGAGTGTTCAAATAGTTCAGAATAGCTTGAAAGATATATCAAGCATGCCAGTACTTCAATTATTTGCTGAATCCATCAAAAACTCCTTGTATATTATACTAATGACAATGCATGATGAACCAGATTTGATCAGAGCTGATGACCCAACAAACAAATCTCTTACATGCTCTCCATATATGAAAGAACTTCAGCAATTTGTCTCCCGATGCAAAGATATATACCTCTCTATGTTCACAGAGAAACCAGCACTGAATGAATGTTGTGTTAACATAGCTAGAGCATGTGTGGAGAGGTTTATACAACACATCTGTAATGTACGACCACTGAGTAAGTTTGGAAGAGTAAAGCTTCAGATAGACTGTAAACATATAGAGACAGCCTTATCACCATTAGTCAATGATATGACCGAACTTGAAGATTACTATCGGCAGTTAAAGGCTCTCCATCTACTGTTAGAGAAAATACCTCAAGAAATAGCTAAGAGTCAAATTGATGGTGCATGTTTACCATATTCTATGGTCATGATGTTTTTATTTTCTCATGGTGGTCATCAGCTGCTAGCCCCTCATACCTGTGCTGGTTGGAATACACAGAAGTTGATGCAATGGTTGGATAGTCATAGGAATGAGCGGGATAGACTTGAGTTTGTGGCAGGAGCATTGCAAAGGTACCAGAATCATGTAAGACAGAACCAGATTGCTACTTATGATGAGGTGTACCCAGTTTTGTTGCAATTGTTGGAAGATGGGCGGAAATCTTTAAAGAAGTAACCAGTACAAGGTTACTATATTGATATAGGAATGTATAAAAGTTAGTTTAAGTATTAATTAAATTAATTTAAATCCGTCTCACTGCCCATGTTGGAATTCTATAACTATTCTGTCAATCGGACCAGGTTGAAGATTTAACATAAGTACATCACGGGTTGTGTGAAATCTATTGTGACGTTAATTATACGTAGTGGCGGCGCGGCGGCATTCTAGTTCTAACCTCGAAATGCTGATTAGACTAAACGCGCAGGTCTGACCCCAAAATGCCGATTAGACTGAAGGCAGGTCTGACCCCAAAATGCCGATTAGACTGAAGGCAGGTCTGACCCCAAAATACCGATTACACTGAAGATGCAGGTTTACCATTAGACTTGTCCTTTTGGTGATGAGGTGTAGCTTTAGATATCTTGAGTAAAGAGATATGCAACAAGCGCACAGCGCTGTCTCCCTTTTCATAACGAACGTTCATTATTTCAACTTCAATGTACATAAATAATTTTCTTTTGCAATGTAGTTGTACTTGTACATTCGCTTCAGTCAATTATTTATGTGTGAAAGCCAATAAGTGGCATTCACACATGGCTTTTGGTGTTGGATAGCCCATTTATCGAGGAAGGCTATATATCATCACGCTACTACCCTGGCGAGCGGAGCAGTAATCATAAATGTCAACAAATCGGGCAAATTTTTATGCATTATTGTAGAATTTATAAGCGACGTAGTTAAATAGGTGGGACAGGAATTCGAAGTATGTCAGCTAAGCCGTGGGGGTCACCTAGTATTTGTATATAACCCGTATGGTAGTACTGTATGGAGAGGGAGTAGTGGGAAAAACTTGGCGATACAGGTTCGGATAGTAAACGCTGTGTTTGCCACATCTATATATATGTTTGTGTACGGAGCGCACGCAGTTAGGTCCTATAGGCTTTACTCCGCGTACGCTTAGATTGTGGAATGAGCTCCCTGCCTGGGTTTTCCCGAACGTCTATAGTATGGTGTTCTTCAAAAGGGGTCTTAGAAGGTTTATAAAAGGTCGGCAGAGCGAGTGCTGCTCCTCTGGTGTTGACAATGTCCATAGGCTACGGTGACCACTTTTTATCATGTGGGCCGTACGCTTATCTGCCACCTTAGTGGTATAAAAAATATCTCTTTATTAGATATCTACGATCCCACGGTGTTCATTCATGTCTGTCTGGGGCGAGAGAGGTATGCCAAGGGAACTACAAAATATGCTTAGGCAGCATGTAATGAAGTATTACCAAGATTATTTATTTCTGTTATAATTTGTCTTAGCTTATAAGTGAAACGCAATATATTTCTAATTTGTTTATTAAAAATAAACATTTTATTCAAAATAAACTTAAAAACTTTAGTTTCTTATTTCTTCCTCTTCTAATTGGCAGCAGCGTGAGTGATCTTGTCAATTGGGATCTAACCAGTGAAGAATAAATGTAAGTATTAAGAGACAGTATATTTGAACGCAGTAATCGTTGTATTTAATTCTAAACTGATATAAAAAATTCTTTGCATGGACTTTCTTGGCTGCGCAGTGGTAGTGTATGACGTTTTGTACGACTACCGCGCTGAGGTTCCATTCCTGGATCGGAAGAAATATTGGTTTCGGAGTTTGGGTGTTTCCTATGCATAATGTGAATGTATTTTTAAAATATATACTTATGTATAACATGTCTAAATCCCATAGTACAAGCTTATATCTCAGTTTGGGCTAGATAGCGCTGAGTAAAAAGTGTAAAATTTATTATTATTTATTTATTAGATAGCCCAATTAATGAGGAAGGCCATATTAATATATATATATATATCGGCAACACACAAATGATCCTATATGGCATTTCTCAGGATTTTACGATTTCTATGGGCGCGTCCTACAAAGCCGAAAATTAAAAGCCATAAAAGCGGAACCCAGGTTCAAAAACAAACAAAAGAATAAATTTCATGAGACCGTTGCCGCCAATTGAACGCGGAAAGGGAAATACGCATTGCTGACAGTGTATGGACACTATATGGATCCCTGGATAATACAAGTACAACTATTACCTTCTTGTTTCTCTGCAGGAGTTCATCAGTAACCTACAAAAGACAAACAGATCTAATTACTGAGTCTCGTTGGCGCAGCGGTAATCATCGTTCACTATGGCTGGTCCTCTGATGGGTAACCGCTTTGTGGCATTCCCAGTTACGAGCATTTTCGTGTTTCGGAAGGCACGTTAAGCCGTTGCTCCCGATTCCAGAAACATGATATTAGTTTAGCCTGATGGGCGGCTTTATAAATTTCAATAGCGGTTCGCCACAATCTGCACCTGTCCATTTCAACACTACAATGAAACCTATTTATTACGTAGGCCAATAATGAACGCGTTAAAATGTGAGAGTATAGTATGCCTCTACCTACCCCTTCGGGGATAAAGGGCGTGCTAATCTTAGCCATGGAATTGTAAGTTTCGCAGTTCTCAAAATTCCATAACAAATTATCTCAATTTCAGTTAATTGGCGCTGTGAAGAAACTTCCCATAATATTAATTGAAAAAACTACTTACTATGGCTTAATTATGACAGTCTACACACAGGACAAGGCTAAAGTCAAGCACTAATTTAGACTAAAACAACTAGAAAAGTAAATTTGTATAATAATATAACAACATACTTCTACAAATACTTTGCAACAACCTTAATTCAACTGTAAGTATAACCTTTCCATCTTACATTCATAAAGAAAATAAAATTATTAAATAGGTACCCTTTTTTGACATTTTTGATTATGTCATATACTTCATACATAACTATTGTTTTTTTTAAAATAATATAAAAATACACACATACAAAATAGGCATAAGAACAGTCGCTAAAGTAAACTTGAAAACCACATTATATTGTCTTTATGCATGCCATAATCTCTTCTGTCAAAAAACAACGATTTTGAAAAGATTTTTATGTATAATTGAGTCTTTAGATGAAGACGCTTGTCTGCCACTTCAGTGATATAAAAATAAAAATTGTGAAACAGACAAATTGTTATGAAAAGATGTTTAAATATTTACTGTAACTTTTTATGTGATATGCCAATATTAATCTTATGTGCAGCACATAAGGTTTATATTATAACATAGTTGACGCCCGAGGCTTAGCCCGCGTAGTGAAGTTTTCCCCTTTCCCATTTCAAACAGGAACTTGTTCCCGGCGGTATAAAAAGTAGCCTATGTGTTATTCTGATGTATAAGCTATATTATTGTAAAGTTTCATTAAAATCTATTCAGTAGTTTTTACGTGAAAGAGTAACAATCGTCAACACAAACTTTCGCATTTATAATAATATTAAGATAGTTTATATCTTTTCCTTTTGCAAATCAATTGGGTTTTCTTTACGATCTGTATTGTATTTAAACCTACAAACTATCTTTATGAACATTTTATTAATTTACCATCAGCTAAAATATACATTAAGTGTTTTTTTACAACTACCCACGACAATAAAAAAACAACAAAACTATATTCATACATCTAGCTACTCTTAAAAAAACAAATGCGTATCCTTGCATAAAAACTAGAGTGAACACTTGTTAATATATCTATTGGATTTAAAGTGATGGTGGAACATTACCCAAGCGTTCCATAAATAAAAATACCAATTTAGTTCACAATTTTCACCTTCTTACATTTTTGGAAGTTAGTTAAAAACAGAACCGCACACATAAAACACAGCCGTATTCGAAACTGTTCAACTTTTTAGACTGATTACATATATTTATAATATCTACAAAAAAGTATTCCACCATTCCTTTATTAACTATTAAAGCTAAATGCTATATCTGCTATCTATAATCTACTTAAGGGATTATTACACTACACGATATCTAGAGACTCTCCCAAATCCAGTCGATTAGGATTCTTTGAGTACAATATTCGTATGAGAGCATTCGAATATTAAACTACAAACCCATAAACAAAAGGACTATGAAATGACACATTATCAATTAGAGCGTCGCACCCAATTACTGACACTGCTCTAATTACGGTCACTGCCCCAATTAAAGACACCGCGACTGCCCCGATAACTGCTCAGATTATTGACACTGCACCAATTATAAACACTGCTCAATTGGAGCAACCTTGGCGAAACAAACATAATTTATTTACTTTGCAATACAAAATTAATACCTTAAAACTTAGAATTTACATAATTGGTGTACAAATCACTTGTACTACTGAACAGTGACGTCATTTTGATATAATAGCAATCTTCTTCACTTAATGCACACAGGGACATTCTATATGATAATTTTGCTCAGGAGGCTTATATTCAATGAGCCACAACCAGGATTTAGGTTTTAGGATTTAACCTAGGATTCAGGATTTTATGGTATCAATAATATCGTAAAGTGTAAAACGCTAAAACTAATTCTAATCCTTATTACATTACATTATATTACAGTAGGTACAGTCTATATTGTCATTTAAACCTCTTCTCCGAAGGTGACCTTGAACACGTCCTCGAATTTGTTCACGAAATGTATCTCCATATTCTCTTTGATGAAAGAGGGTAGGTCGTCGAAGTCTCGACGATTTTCCTCTGGTAAGATCACGCAGTTCACTTCAACACGTTTGGCCTGAGTAAAATAATGATATGTTAAGAATCGACCGGCTCAAGTGGCAGTAGGCTCGGCTCACCCCTCGTAAATTAGACGGGATGGGGCCGTAAGATCATCGAATGGCGTCCGCGTACGTGAAAACGCAGCATGGATGACTTGATCAGCAGGTTAGACGGCAATCGTTCCCAACAATGTCGAAAATACATGGCCAAATCAGAGCTTCAGGTAGCTAATTTTACAGGTGTATTTGTCACTTTTTTTATATTTAGCTCGCCAAAATGTGACCGCTGCGACTTACTCACAGCGATGATCTTCTCCTTGATGCCGCCCACGGGTAGCACCTGACCCGTGAGCGACAGCTCTTTTTTTTATACCACTGAGGTGGCAGACAAGCGTACGGCCCACCTGATGGAAAGTGGTCACCGTAGCCTACAGACGTTTGCAACACCACAGGTGCAGCACTCGCTCTGCCGACCCTTTATAACCTTCTAAGACCCCTTTTGAAGAACCCCATACTGTAGACGTTCGGGAAAACCCAGGCAAGGAGTTCACTTCACAATCTAAGCGTATACGCGAAATAAAGTCTCTATCGGACCTAACCGTGTGCGTGCGCTCCGGGCGCAAAGTGTGAGGGTGAACCCCCTGTCTATGGCGAGCGGTGCGATGATAAAAGGTAGCCGTGGGCATCATATCAAACAACTCCTCAGAGCACAGACTGTTGTACTACTGTTGAGAACACGCATAAGGAGGCATAATCTATCCTGTCGCGAATGGGCTCGACACCGTCCGCTAGTAAAGGATCGTTGACAATCCTCATAGCAAGCCCTTCTACCGAATCAAAAGGTCGAAGCTGGTATTCAGGTGCACCAGCCCAAAGGTAACAGCAGTACTCCATGTGCGGCCGCACTCGCGACTTATAGAGGAGCAGTGTTTGCTCTGCAGTAAAGTACTGCCGCGCCCTGTTGAGCACTCCGAGCTTTTTGGACGTCAGCTTCGCCTTATCCTCTAAATGACTTCGGTATTGGACGTCACTAGAGATCTCAACACCAAGGATCCCAATACTATTGGAGATGGAAAGAGGAGTGCCCTGAATTTGCGGCGCTACAGTAAATGGGGCGCTACAGTAATTTTTTAGCGGTGAATGCACAATCTTGAGTCTTGGTAGGGTTAAATTGGACAAGATTTTGTCTACCCCAATCGGACACTCTAGCAAGAGTAGCCTCGATTTTATACACAAGTTGTTCACGACTTTCTTCAACTGCAGACCGGGATATTGGAGCGACCCGTGTAATAAGTGTCACCCGTAAATGCCGTCAATGGACATCATGTCATTGACATGCAGCAAAAACAGAGTGGGTGACAGCACTGAGCCCTGTGGGACCCCAGCATTGATGGCCATGTAGTCCGAACAGCAACCGTCAACGACGGCTCTGATAGTACTACCGGCCAAAAAGCTGGATACCCATTCGCAAAGTCCCCCGGGCAGTCCATAGGAGGGCAATTTCGATAGAAGACCACGGTGCCAGACCCGATCAAAGGCCTTTGAGATATCAAGACTCACTGTTAGAGCTTCTCCCTTACTATCGATAGCCAGCGGTGTGTGAGGTACACGAGAAGATCACCAGGCGAGCGCCCGTGACGGAAACCGTACTGCCGGTCACTGAGCAAGTCGTGATCTTCCAGGTACCTCAGGAGCTGTGTATTGATTACACGCATGGAGCGTGAGCACCTTAGATAGAAGGGAGGTTACGGCTATCGGCCTATAGTTGGATGGATCGGTCCTGTCTCCCTTCTTAGGCACAGGATGCACATTTGCGGTCTTCCATGAAGCCGGGACTTGTCTGAAAAAGTAAAAAGACTTGTAAGAACCGGACACAACTCGGGACCACACTTCTTGAGTACCACCGCGGGTATGCCGTCTGGCCCACTCGACTTATGAACGTCGAGGGACTGAAGCTCTCGCCGGACCTCCCGCTGTGTGAATTTAATTTCCGGCATAGAAGTTCCACACAACAGGATGTCAGGCGGCAAAGCGCCCCCGTCGTCCATAGTCGAGTTAGAGGCAAAGAGAGAACCCAGATGGTCGGATTTCTCCTTGGCACTCTAAGCCAAACTACCGTTAGGTTTAAGAAGAGGACTTTCAGAAGGGTAACCTGCTATACGTTGACCAAATCTGCCGATGAAATCGAATTTAGCCCTGGCAATTGCTCTTTTGCTGGCCCTCGAGGCCGCATTTAGTTTGCGTTTCACTTCAGAGATGTTAATATCATTATTAGCGCGAGCCGTAGTTCAAGCTTTGTAGGCAGCTGGCTCGCCCATCATGGCCAGCCAACTGTCCCTGAGACATACTCACCGCGATGATCTTCTCCTTGATGCCGCCCACGGGCAGCACCTGCCCCGTGAGCGACAGCTCGCCCGTCATGGCCAGCCAGCTGTCCCTGCGACATACTCACCGCGATGATCTTCTCCTTGATGCCGCCCACGGGCAGCACCTGCCCCGTGAGCGACAGCTCGCCCGTCATGGCCAGCCAGCTGTCCCTGCGACATACTCACCGCGATGATCTTCTCCTTGATGCCGCCCACGGGCAGCACCTGCCCCGTTAGCGACAGCTCGCCCGTCATGGCCAGCCAGCTGTCCCTGCGACATACTCACCGCGATGATCTTCTCCTTGATGCCTCCCACGGGCAGCACCTGCCCCGTGAGCGACAGCTCGCCCGTCATGGCCAGCCAGCTGTCCCTGCGACATACTCACCGCGATGATCTTCTCCTTGATGCCGCCCACGGGCAGCACCTGCCCCGTGAGCGACAGCTCGCCCGTCATGGCCAGCCAGCTGTCCCTGCGACATACTCACCGCGATGATCTTCTCCTTGATGCCTCCCACGGGCAGCACCTGCCCCGTGAGCGACAGCTCGCCCGTCATGGCCAGCCAGCTGTCCCTGCGACATACTCACCGCGATGATCTTCTCCTTGATGCCTCCCACGGGCAGCACCTGCCCCGTGAGCGACAGCTCGCCCGTCATGGCCAGCCAGCTGTCCCTGCGACATACTCACCGCGATGATCTTCTCCTTGATGCCGCCCACGGGCAGCACCTGCCCCGTGAGCGACAGCTCGCCCGTCATGGCCAGCCAGCTGTCCCTGCGACATACTCACCGCGATGATCTTCTCCTTGATGCCTCCCACGGGCAACACCTGCCCCGTGAGCGACAGCTCGCCCGTCATGGCCAGCCAGCTGTCCCTGCGACATACTCACCGCGATGATCTTCTCCTTGATGCCTCCCACGGGCAGCACCTGCCCCGTGAGCGACAGCTCGCCCGTCATGGCCAGCCAGCTGTCCCTGCGACATACTCACCGCGATGATCTTCTCCTTGATGCCGCCCACGGGCAGCACCTGCCCCGTGAGCGACAGCTCGCCCGTCATGGCCAGCCAGCTGTCCCTGCGACATACTCACCGCGATGATCTTCTCCTTGATGCCTCCCACGGGCAGCACCTGCCCCGTGAGCGACAGCTCGCCCGTCATGGCCAGCCAGCTGTCCCTGCGACATACTCACCGCGATGATCTTCTCCTTGATGCCGCCCACGGGCAGCACCTGCCCCGTGAGCGACAGCTCGCCCGTCATGGCCAGCCAGCTGTCCCTGCGACATACTCACCGCGATGATCTTCTCCTTGATTCCGCCCACGGGCAGCACCTGCCCCGTGAGCGACAGCTCGCCCGTCATGGCCAGCCAGCTGTCCCTGCGACATACTCACCGCGATGATCTTCTCCTTGATGCCGCCCACGGGCAGCACCTGCCCCGTGAGCGACAGCTCGCCCGTCATGGCCAGCCAGCTGTCCCTGCGACATACTCACCGCGATGATCTTCTCCTTGATTCCGCCCACGGGCAGCACCTGCCCCGTGAGCGACAGCTCGCCCGTCATGGCCAGCCAGCTGTCCCTGCGACATACTCACCGCGATGATCTTCTCCTTGATGCCGCCCACGGGCAGCACCTGCCCCGTGAGCGACAGCTCGCCCGTCATGGCCAGCCAGCTGTCCCTGCGACATACTCACCGCGATGATCTTCTCCTTGATTCCGCCCACGGGCAGCACCTGCCCCGTGAGCGACAGCTCGCCCGTCATGGCCAGCCAGCTGTCCCTGCGACATACTCACCGCGATGATCTTCTCCTTGATGCCGCCCACGGGCAGCACCTGCCCCGTGAGCGACAGCTCGCCCGTCATGGCCAGCCAGCTGTCCCTGCGACATACTCACCGCGATGATCTTCTCCTTGATTCCGCCCACGGGCAGCACCTGCCCCGTGAGCGACAGCTCGCCTGTCATGGCCAGCCAGCTGTCCCTGCGACATACTCACCGCGATGATCTTCTCCTTGATGCCGCCCACGGGCAGCACCTGCCCCGTGAGCGACAGCTCGCCCGTCATGGCCAGCCAGCTGTCCCTGCGACATACTCACCGCGATGATCTTCTCCTTGATTCCGCCCACGGGCAGCACCTGCCCCGTGAGCGACAGCTCGCCCGTCATGGCCAGCCAGCTGTCCCTGCGACATACTCACCGCGATGATCTTCTCCTTGATGCCGCCCACGGGCAGCACCTGCCCCGTGAGCGACAGCTCGCCCGTCATGGCCAGCCAGCTGTCCCTGCGACATACTCACCGCGATGATCTTCTCCTTGATGCCGCCCACGGGCAGCACCTGCCCCGTGAGCGACAGCTCGCCCGTCATGGCCAGCCAGCTGTCCCTGCGACATACTCACCGCGATGATCTTCTCCTTGATGCCGCCCACGGGCAGCACCTGCCCCGTGAGCGACAGCTCGCCCGTCATGGCCAGCCAGCTGTCCCTGCGACATACTCACCGCGATGATCTTCTCCTTGATTCCGCCCACGGGCAGCACCTGCCCCGTGAGCGACAGCTCGCCCGTCATGGCCAGCCAGCTGTCCCTGCGACATACTCACCGCGATGATCTTCTCCTTGATGCCGCCCACGGGCAGCACCTGCCCCGTGAGCGACAGCTCGCCCGTCATGGCCAGCCAGCTGTCCCTGCGACATACTCACCGCGATGATCTTCTCCTTGATTCCGCCCACGGGCAGCACCTGCCCCGTGAGCGACAGCTCGCCCGTCATGGCCAGCCAGCTGTCCCTGCGACATACTCACCGCGATGATCTTCTCCTTGATTCCGCCCACGGGCAGCACCTGCCCCGTGAGCGACAGCTCGCCCGTCATGGCCAGCCAGCTGTCCCTGCGACATACTCACCGCGATGATCTTCTCCTTGATGCCGCCCACGGGCAGCACCTGCCCCGTGAGCGACAGTTCGCCCGTCATGGCCAGCCAGCTGTCCCTGCGACATACTCACCGCGATGATCTTCTCCTTGATTCCGCCCACGGGCAGCACCTGCCCCGTGAGCGACAGCTCGCCCGTCATGGCCAGCCAGCTGTCCCTGCGACATACTCACCGCGATGATCTTCTCCTTGATGCCGCCCACGGGCAGCACCTGCCCCGTGAGCGACAGCTCGCCCGTCATGGCCAGCCAGCTGTCCCTGCGACATACTCACCGCGATGATCTTCTCCTTGATTCCGCCCACGGGCAGCACCTGCCCCGTGAGCGACAGCTCGCCCGTCATGGCCAGCCAGCTGTCCCTGCGACATACTCACCGCGATGATCTTCTCCTTGATGCCGCCCACGGGCAGCACCTGCCCCGTGAGCGACAGCTCGCCCGTCATGGCCAGCCAGCTGTCCCTGCGACATACTCACCGCGATGATCTTCTCCTTGATGCCGCCCACGGGCAGCACCTGCGCCGTGAGCGACAGCTCGCCCGTCATGGCCAGCCAGCTGTCCCTGCGACATACTCACCGCGATGATCTTCTCCTTGATGCCGCCCACGGGCAGCACCTGCCCCGTGAGCGACAGCTCGCCCGTCATGGCCAGCCAGCTGTCCCTGCGACATACTCACCGCGATGATCTTCTCCTTGATGCCGCCCACGGGCAGCACCTGCCCCGTGAGCGACAGCTCGCCCGTCATGGCCAGCCAGCTGTCCCTGCGACATACTCACCGCGATGATCTTCTCCTTGATGCCGCCCACGGGCAGCACCTGCCCCGTGAGCGACAGCTCGCCCGTCATGGCCAGCCAGCTGTCCCTGCGACATACTCACCGCGATGATCTTCTCCTTGATTCCGCCCACGGGCAGCACCTGCCCCGTGAGCGACAGCTCGCCCGTCATGGCCAGCCAGCTGTCCCTGCGACATACTCACCGCGATGATCTTCTCCTTGATTCCGCCCACGGGCAGCACCTGCCCCGTGAGCGACAGCTCGCCCGTCATGGCCAGCCAGCTGTCCCTGCGACATACTCACCGCGATGATCTTCTCCTTGATGCCGCCCACGGGCAGCACCTGCCCCGTGAGCGACAGCTCGCCCGTCATGGCCAGCCAGCTGTCCCTGCGACATACTCACCGCGATGATCTTCTCCTTGATTCCGCCCACGGGCAGCACCTGCCCCGTGAGCGACAGCTCGCCCGTCATGGCCAGCCAGCTGTCCCTGCGACATACTCACCGCGATGATCTTCTCCTTGATGCCGCCCACGGGCAGCACCTGCCCCGTGAGCGACAGCTCGCCCGTCATGGCCAGCCAGCTGTCCCTGCGACATACTCACCGCGATGATCTTCTCCTTGATTCCGCCCACGGGCAGCACCTGCCCCGTGAGCGACAGCTCGCCCGTCATGGCCAGCCAGCTGTCCCTGCGACATACTCACCGCGATGATCTTCTCCTTGATGCCGCCCACGGGCAGCACCTGCCCCGTGAGCGACAGCTCGCCCGTCATGGCCAGCCAGCTGTCCCTGCGACATACTCACCGCGATGATCTTCTCCTTGATTCCGCCCACGGGCAGCACCTGCCCCGTGAGCGACAGCTCGCCCGTCATGGCCAGCCAGCTGTCCCTGCGACATACTCACCGCGATGATCTTCTCCTTGATGCCGCCCACGGGCAGCACCTGCCCCGTGAGCGACAGCTCGCCCGTCATGGCCAGCCAGCTGTCCCTGCGACATACTCACCGCGATGATCTTCTCCTTGATGCCGCCCACGGGCAGCACCTGCCCCGTGAGCGACAGCTCGCCCGTCATGGCCAGCCAGCTGTCCCTGCGACATACTCACCGCGATGATCTTCTCCTTGATGCCGCCCACGGGCAGCACCTGCCCCGTGAGCGACAGCTCGCCCGTCATGGCCAGCCAGCTGTCCCTGCGACATACTCACCGCGATGATCTTCTCCTTGATGCCGCCCACGGGCAGCACCTGCCCCGTGAGCGACAGCTCGCCCGTCATGGCCAGCCAGCTGTCCCTGCGACATACTCACCGCGATGATCTTCTCCTTGATTCCGCCCACGGGCAGCACCTGCCCCGTGAGCGACAGCTCGCCCGTCATGGCCAGCCAGCTGTCCCTGCGACATACTCACCGCGATGATCTTCTCCTTGATGCCGCCCACGGGCAGCACCTGCCCCGTGAGCGACAGCTCGCCCGTCATGGCCAGCCAGCTGTCCCTGCGACATACTCACCGCGATGATCTTCTCCTTGATTCCGCCCACGGGCAGCACCTGCCCCGTGAGCGACAGCTCGCCCGTCATGGCCAGCCAGCTGTCCCTGCGACATACTCACCGCGATGATCTTCTCCTTGATGCCGCCCACGGGCAGCACCTGCCCCGTGAGCGACAGCTCGCCCGTCATGGCCAGCCAGCTGTCCCTGCGACATACTCACCGCGATGATCTTCTCCTTGATGCCGCCCACGGGCAGCACCTGCGCCGTGAGCGACAGCTCGCCCGTCATGGCCAGCCAGCTGTCCCTGCGACATACTCACCGCGATGATCTTCTCCTTGATGCCGCCCACGGGCAGCACCTGCCCCGTGAGCGACAGCTCGCCCGTCATGGCCAGCCAGCTGTCCCTGCGACATACTCACCGCGATGATCTTCTCCTTGATGCCGCCCACGGGCAGCACCTGCCCCGTGAGCGACAGCTCGCCCGTCATGGCCAGCCAGCTGTCCCTGCGACATACTCACCGCGATGATCTTCTCCTTGATGCCGCCCACGGGCAGCACCTGCCCCGTGAGCGACAGCTCGCCCGTCATGGCCAGCCAGCTGTCCCTGCGACATACTCACCGCGATGATCTTCTCCTTGATTCCGCCCACGGGCAGCACCTGCCCCGTGAGCGACAGCTCGCCCGTCATGGCCAGCCAGCTGTCCCTGCGACATACTCACCGCGATGATCTTCTCCTTGATTCCGCCCACGGGCAGCACCTGCCCCGTGAGCGACAGCTCGCCCGTCATGGCCAGCCAGCTGTCCCTGCGACATACTCACCGCGATGATCTTCTCCTTGATGCCGCCCACGGGCAGCACCTGCCCCGTGAGCGACAGCTCGCCCGTCATGGCCAGCCAGCTGTCCCTGCGACATACTCACCGCGATGATCTTCTCCTTGATTCCGCCCACGGGCAGCACCTGCCCCGTGAGCGACAGCTCGCCCGTCATGGCCAGCCAGCTGTCCCTGCGACATACTCACCGCGATGATCTTCTCCTTGATGCCGCCCACGGGCAGCACCTGCCCCGTGAGCGACAGCTCGCCCGTCATGGCCAGCCAGCTGTCCCTGCGACATACTCACCGCGATGATCTTCTCCTTGATTCCGCCCACGGGCAGCACCTGCCCCGTGAGCGACAGCTCGCCCGTCATGGCCAGCCAGCTGTCCCTGCGACATACTCACCGCGATGATCTTCTCCTTGATGCCGCCCACGGGCAGCACCTGCCCCGTGAGCGACAGCTCGCCCGTCATGGCCAGCCAGCTGTCCCTGCGACATACTCACCGCGATGATCTTCTCCTTGATGCCGCCCACGGGCAGCACCTGCCCCGTGAGCGACAGCTCGCCCGTCATGGCCAGCCAGCTGTCCCTGCGACATACTCACCGCGATGATCTTCTCCTTGATGCCGCCCACGGGCAGCACCTGCCCCGTGAGCGACAGCTCGCCCGTCATGGCCAGCCAGCTGTCCCTGCGACATACTCACCGCGATGATCTTCTCCTTGATTCCGCCCACGGGCAGCACCTGCCCCGTGAGCGACAGCTCGCCCGTCATGGCCAGCCAGCTGTCCCTGCGACATACTCACCGCGATGATCTTCTCCTTGATGCCGCCCACGGGCAGCACCTGCCCCGTGAGCGACAGCTCGCCCGTCATGGCCAGCCAGCTGTCCCTGCGACATACTCACCGCGATGATCTTCTCCTTGATTCCGCCCACGGGCAGCACCTGCCCCGTGAGCGACAGCTCGCCCGTCATGGCCAGCCAGCTGTCCCTGCGACATACTCACCGCGATGATCTTCTCCTTGATGCCGCCCACGGGCAGCACCTGCCCCGTGAGCGACAGCTCGCCCGTCATGGCCAGCCAGCTGTCCCTGCGACATACTCACCGCGATGATCTTCTCCTTGATGCCGCCCACGGGCAGCACCTGCCCCGTGAGCGACAGCTCGCCCGTCATGGCCAGCCAGCTGTCCCTGCGACATACTCACCGCGATGATCTTCTCCTTGATGCCGCCCACGGGCAGCACCTGCCCCGTGAGCGACAGCTCGCCCGTCATGGCCAGCCAGCTGTCCCTGCGACATACTCACCGCGATGATCTTCTCCTTGATGCCGCCCACGGGCAGCACCTGCCCCGTGAGCGACAGCTCGCCCGTCATGGCCAGCCAGCTGTCCCTGCGACATACTCACCGCGATGATCTTCTCCTTGATGCCGCCCACGGGCAGCACCTGCCCCTTGAACGACAGCTCGCCCGTCATGGCCAGCCCGCTGTCCCTGCGACATACTCACCGCGATGATCTTTTCCTTGATTCCGCCCACGGGCAGCACCTGCCCCGTGAGCGACAGCTCGCCCGTCATGGCCAGCCAGCTGTCCCTGCGACATACTCACCGCGATGATCTTCTCCTTGATTCCGCCCACGGGCAGCACCTGCCCCGTGAGCGACAGTTCGCCCGTCATGGCCAGCCAGCTGTCCCTGCGACATACTCACCGCGATGATCTTCTCCTTGATGCCGCCCACGGGCAGCACCTGCCCCGTGAGCGACAGCTCGCCCGTCATGGCCAGCCAGCTGTCCCTGCGACATACTCACCGCGATGATCTTCTCCTTGATTCCGCCCACGGGCAGCACCTGCCCCGTGAGCGACAGCTCGCCCGTCATGGCCAGCCAGCTGTCCCTGCGACATACTCACCGCGATGATCTTCTCCTTGATGCCGCCCACGGGCAGCACCTGCCCCGTGAGCGACAGCTCGCCCGTCATGGCCAGCCAGCTGTCCCTGCGACATACTCACCGCGATGATCTTCTCCTTGATGCCGCCCACGGGCAGCACCTGCCCCGTGAGCGACAGCTCGCCCGTCATGGCCAGCCAGCTGTCCCTGCGACATACTCACCGCGATGATCTTCTCCTTGATTCCGCCCACGGGCAGCACCTGCCCCGTGAGCGACAGCTCGCCCGTCATGGCCAGCCAGCTGTCCCTGCGACATACTCACCGCGATGATCTTCTCCTTGATGCCGCCCACGGGCAGCACCTGCCCCGTGAGCGACAGCTCGCCCGTCATGGCCAGCCAGCTGTCCCTGCGACATACTCACCGCGATGATCTTCTCCTTGATGCCGCCCACGGGCAGCACCTGCCCCGTGAGCGACAGCTCGCCCGTCATGGCCAGCCAGCTGTCCCTGCGACATACTCACCGCGATGATCTTCTCCTTGATGCCGCCCACGGGCAGCACCTGCCCCGTGAGCGACAGCTCGCCCGTCATGGCCAGCCAGCTGTCCCTGCGACATACTCACCGCGATGATCTTCTCCTTGATGCCGCCCACGGGCAGCACCTGCCCCGTCAGCGACAGCTCGCCCGTCATGGCCAGCCAGCTGTCCCTGCGACATACTCACCGCGATGATCTTCTCCTTGATGCCGCCCACGGGCAGCACCTGCCCCGTGAGCGACAGCTCGCCCGTCATGGCCAGCCAGCTGTCCCTGCGACATACTCACCGCGATGATCTTCTCCTTGATGCCGCCCACGGGCAGCACCTGCCCCGTGAGCGACAGCTCGCCCGTCATGGCCAGCCAGCTGTCCCTGCGACATACTCACCGCGATGATCTTCTCCTTGATGCCGCCCACGGGCAGCACCTGCCCCGTCAGCGACAGCTCGCCCGTCATGGCCAGCCAGCTGTCCCTGCGACATACTCACCGCGATGATCTTCTCCTTGATGCCGCCCACGGGCAGCACCTGCCCCGTGAGCGACAGCTCGCCCGTCATGGCCAGCCAGCTGTCCCTGCGACATACTCACCGCGATGATCTTCTCCTTGATGCCGCCCACGGGCAGCACCTGCCCCGTGAGCGACAGCTCGCCCGTCATGGCCAGCCAGCTGTCCCTGCGACATACTCACCGCGATGATCTTCTCCTTGATGCCGCCCACGGGCAGCACCTGCCCCGTGAGCGACAGCTCGCCCGTCATGGCCAGCCAGCTGTCCCTGCGACATACTCACCGCGATGATCTTCTCCTTGATGCCGCCCACGGGCAGCACCTGCCCCGTGAGCGACAGCTCGCCCGTCATGGCCAGCCAGCTGTCCCTGCGACATACTCACCGCGATGATCTTCTCCTTGATGCCGCCCACGGGCAGCACCTGCCCCGTGAGCGACAGCTCGCCCGTCATGGCCAGCGGGTGCCGCGCGGCGCGGCCCAGCGCCAGCGACACGAGCGCGGCCGCCATGGTGGCGCCCGCCGACGGGCCGTCCTTGGGCGTGGCGCCCTCCGGCACGTGCACGTGCAGGTGGCTGCCGACGGACCGACCGTTTAGTGTTGCCATCAAATAAATACGTGTGATATGCATTTTTAATATATTTTTGTAATTTTTATTAATGTATTTGTATTTTATATGTTACATTGTTTGTTTTTTCTGTATTTATCATTCAAACACAGTTGTAAAATATTGTTTATGAATAAAGGAAAACATAAAAAGTATGGGGATCTTCACAAAGGGTCTTAAAACGCACACCTCTGGTGTTGCAAACGTTCATAGGTTACAGTGACGGCTTTCGATCCGGTGCACCTGTATGTGTGTCTGACACCTCGTGGTATAAAAAAAAACAGCGCACCGCTACAGCTCCCCAGTCATATACACTCGCCCTGCCGATCGCCTAGGAGCCTTTGAAGAACCCGATATTTTACACGTTAAGGAAAACCGAGTCAGATCTCGGGAAATAACTTCCAGGCTTTTGTTAGCCCAAATCAAGCTAACATAAGCCATAAATCTACAACAGATAAACATACTTTATACTTCCAAATGCAAACAAATTATACATAGGCAACACACAAACACCAAAACACACGTTGGTGGATCACACAAATATTTGTTCCGACCCTGGAATCGTACCCGAGTCCTCAGAGCGGTAGTCGCACACATTACCATCTACGCTACCAAGGCAGATAAAATGTATTCCAGTAGAGTTGAAAGTTTTCTTACCGTTTATTGAGGAACGTGTTGTCTGGATAGTGGGCGCTAACGAAATTCCTGGCGACGGTGAGCGCGATCTTGGCGGACTCCTTCATGACGTCGCCGAGGTGGCCCGTCAGCTCCAGCGAGCCGTGCGACTTGTCCTCCACCGTGCTGTTGCGGGTGGCCGTCTCGATGAACAGTGTGCTGCCACCTTTACACACACCATCACAATACAGTCACTACTAATATTTTATCATGGTATTCTATATCCAAGTAATTTAATATTTTTTTAGTCTTGACTTTATGAGGAAATTTAACAGTGACTGGTATAAAGATAATTTAAAAAAAAATTGTGGCCGGGTATCAATAATAAGGTAAAGTGGTGTCAGTAATAACTTTACCTTATTATTGACACCACGTCACAAAGCTGTGCTTGCAATAAGTAGTAGATTGTATGTATAAAAAGGGAGCAAAATATTATTTTGACGGCGAGGGCGCTATTTTGAATCTAGAGTGAAGCGAAGGATTCTGGAGTAGAATCCTAAGCGCAGCAAGGGATTCAAAGTTCATCGCGTGATGGAAAAATAATTTTGCTTTCGAGTCATACACTCTACTGTTAATCACCTTCTATGAGAGAAAATAAATAAAAGACACTAAAGTAATTTTGTATAAGTTACCATAAAATGGTCTTTAAATATTGTAACGTTGGAAAATAATTTTAGTAAAAGTAAGCTTCGCGCCATCTGGCGGTGGGTGGCGCAATCAAATATTGCAAGTATTATTGTAGCCTATGGACGTTTGAAAAACTAGAGGAGCAGCACAGGTTTTCTAGTAACTATAACTCTTAAGATTCTTGACCTCTCTGTCCCGTCTTAAAAAATCCACCGTGTAAATCTTGAAAATAGGAATATATAAAACTCAGTATCTTCAGACAGACACATACCCATGGCGGTCCAGGCGAGTCCCATGATGACCCCGGGCGGCGTGACGTCATACATGCGGTCGTGCTTGAACGTGGGCTTGCCAACGAGCTCCGACAGGTTCGAATCCGTCACCACCAACTTGTCCGTCTCCTGCTTCACTATCTTGTACGCCACTTTGCGGGCAATCTGGGCACAAGGGGCAACAAATTTAAGGGAAAACCAATCAAAGGATTTAAAATAAAATAAAAGTTCATTTTGAAGGTACTATTTAATTTATTCTTTATTTATTTACTTATTAAGTTTAAAAATTATCTACCCAATTTAATAATGTTATGAAATAAATTAATATGAATATGAAATTTTATAGAATTAAGGATTAAAACGAAAAAATCCTATAAATGCAAACAGATCAACCAATTTACCAATTATTTATCTATAATATGTATGTATTTAGAAATATATAAGTATGTTTATCAGTTATCTGGTTACCATAGTACAAGCTCTGCTTAGTTTGGAATCAGATGGCGTTGTGTGAGTTATCCCAATGATATTTATTTATTTATTATTTATTAATTTTGATAATAAATAATGAAATGTATACAGAGCGGTTATCAAAACATATAAATTGCTCTTTCTTGTGATAAATCAAGAGTCGATATTTATTAAACTTTAGTTTTAGTATAATTTTAAGGTCGACTGTTATCTGACCTGTCCACCCCTTAAGGATGTCTGCGTTTCATCTGTTAACCAGCAGGTGCACTGCTTACATGCGAGGTCGATCGGACCCCAGAGATCTAGGTTCAATTATGTGATAATTTCAATTATGTGGCAATAAAATGGAGAACACAAGAGGATCAAAATATTACTGTCAAATACAGCTAAAATTGTAGCGTAGCTCATGTACATTACATTAGTTTATATTTCACTCCAATATATGCAGTTTTTCCGAAGTTATAACGACGAGAAGTATTAGTCCTTTTTTTAATTTCTGAGTTTAGGCGCGCCCATTATGACGTCACAGCCTCGCACAGACTGAGACAAGGCGCCGCGCGGCGCGGCGTTCGGATGTGAGCAAGAGCGCGACTGTCAAATGAGCAGGGTTGTGACGTATGCACCCACCCACGCACCCAAGCTCTTTGATCGTAAATATTACAGACATTTTTTGAAATATAAAAGTAAAAGCACCATTTTTCTCGTATTTTTTTGTAGATTTATTTAGCATTTAAAGTAAAAAATGTTGGTCAGACCCATTACCTTAAAAAAAAAGGAGAAAATTTAATTGGCAATTAAATAAAGAGTGACAAATTTAAAAAAATTAGGTTGTGACTCTGTCACTTTCACATTCTGACACTGGCACTTTTTACAGTAGGCAACTACAATCCAATTTACAATTCACTAAGCAATTTCACTTTAACTTTTACAAAAGTATTGCTTTAAGAGATGGTAGTAAACCCCCAATTCCTATAAGACAAATGAAGGTTGAACTTTGTTGTATAATATTATTTCCCAAAATGAATCATCTTTAGCTGAAAAAATTACTTTGCATTTAATTTACGGGTTTTTTTCGCATAAGATTACCACTTTTGATCACCTCTCGGTCTACTCGTGACTACGGCTATTGCAATATAGCCAAAACGTCAAGAGAAGTGATCAAAATATATCACGCGAAAAAGACACAAAACCTAATACATAGTACAAATCGTGTGAATTTAAAATTATAATAAGTATTTTGATAATTATCTATTAAAATGGCAGACGCCGTTTTCATCAATAGTTTTTTCACATTCACCATTGGAGGTGATCCATTAGCATACTTCTACATAAGGAGGGCGTGGACTGTTTGCAGTGGGGGTCCCATTTCCTTATAAATTGAAATTACAAAGGACCTCTGCGTGTTGGACTAATCTATCCCCCATGTAAACCTACCAAAAAACCGGGTTCCTTCGTTTAAAAATTAAAGAGAAGATACCCGAGATGAAGTACAGATATAATAATAAATATTGAGGAACATTTTTTACAACATTACTGAACAAATTACTGTTCATTAATAATTCAATACAATTGAGACAGTACCTAAATAAATAAATAAAATAAATATCCATCACGCCTTATCCCTGAAGGGGTGGCAGACGCATATTATTTATTTATTAAATTTATTATGATAATTATTATTTATTTTATTCCGTCTGATTTGGTTAAAAGTTAGAGTAGGTTTAATTTAATTCTATCCGGTTTAATTTACTTTATTTTGATGTGTATTGTGTGTATTAATTTAATTTCGTTTGATTTAATTTAATTTAGTTTAATTTAATAAAATTTGATTTAGTTTATTTTCATTGTTTATTTTTTATTTGGGTATAATATTGATTTTATAGATTGAATGATAATTTATTATGATATTAATTATTGAAATGTACTAACATACTTATAAGTTTGTTAATACTAACCAACTATGATTAGATTGTGGAATGAACTCCCTCCCTGGGTTTTCCCGAACGTCTACAGTATGGGGTTCTTCAATAGGGGTCTTAGAAGGTTTATAAAGGGTCGACAGCGCGAGTCTGCCTCTGGTGTTGCAAACGTCCATATAACACTTTACAACGTATGCTTGTCTGCCACCTCAGTGGTATAAAAATATGTTACTTGTCTGAAATAAATGTTTCTTTTTTTTTAATTATAACTGTTACATACCTTTTCGATATGCTTCTGAAGATTCCTAACCCCGCTCTCCCTGCAGTAGGACTTGATGAGGGAATGTAAAGACTCTGTAGTCAAGTCCAGCTGTTCTTCGTTCAGACCACAGTTCTTCCGAGCGGTCGGCACTAGGTACTGTTGAGCTATCGCCAGTTTTTCCTCAGCTATATAACCTGGGGAAGCAAAAGAGATGTTTCAAATATAATCTATACTAATATATAAAGCTGATAAGTTTGTTTGTTTGTATGTTCGCTTGTTTGTTTGGTTGAAAACGCTAATTTTTAGGAACTAATGGTTCGAATTGCAAAAATCTTTTTATGTTGAATAGTCCGTTTATCGAGGAAAGCTATAGGCTATTTATTATCAAGCTACTATCTCGGAGAGCGGAGCAGTAAGGGTAAATATCAGCAAATTGGGCAAATTTTCATACATTGTTGTATCGTTGGAGCAATTCACACAAAGTCATCTGATTCCAAACTAAGCAGAGCTTGTACTATGGTAACCAGATAACTGATCAACACACTTATATATTTCTAAATACATAAATGTAATAGATAATTAACACCCAGACACAGAACGAACAATCGTGCTCATCACATAAAGTTTTATCCTGGGTGGGAATCGAACCCAGGACCTCTTGCGTAGCAGTCGAATACACTCCCACAGCGCTATAGAGGCAGTCAAAACGCCTCTGCCTATTCCTTTCGGTAATAAGGCGTGACTATATGTATGTATGACAACGCCCCGAAATGGAAAAATTATAAAGGTTCAGCATTACTCACATAACTCCAAAAAACAATGTAACACTCATAATTTTATTTGATTTTGTTTCGAACTTGTTATTATATAATTTGATGAAATGTTCGAAAAGAGTGGCGAGCAGTTTTATACAATACAATACAATATGCTTTATTGAAAACCATAAACTTAAAGTAGAATTTTACAGAATATTAAAATTATGAACTTCAGTTATTCAACTTTTTTATTGCCATTATCTTGACGATTAAATAGTGATACTTTGTGACCAACATGAATAAAGGTTCTCATTTCATTTCACTATGGAACCCTAAAAACGTGATAATTTATACTGTTGATTGATGGCACTTGGTGGAACTTGCTACACATTTTCAATAATAACACTTGTACTATTCCACAATATTTACTTGATAAACCTTACCGGTTTCGCCTCACGGCATTCTCAAAGGCACACAATATGACAACAGGATCTAGTAGGTGTACTAAAATTAATAACATTATTATGTAAGTATATTAACACATCAAGATACCAGTTTCGAAATTTACCCCAAAATTAGGGAGAATACAAAATTTTGATCTTAATACAATTTATATTCAAAATATTAGAATTTCAAATGTCAACGTGTCAAATAGTAAATGTCAAAGTGTCAAATTATTAAATGTTAAGAATATATATGTCAAAATTATTAAATATCAAGAATTCAATATAATGATAAATTATTAAATATTCCGGTATAATATTATTAGAAACCGGTAAGGTTTATCAAGTAAATATTGTGGAATAGTACAAGTGTTATTATTGAAAAAAAAAAAAAACCTAAAAACGTAGTTAGTCTAAATAATTTATAATAATTTTTCACCATAATAATTTTCATCATAATTTTGACTGCCTCGGTGACGCAGTGGTAGTCTAAGCGACTGCCGCGACTGAGGTCCTGCGTTCGATTTCCGGGTCGGAAAAAATATTTATGTGATCCACAAATCTTTGTTTCGGAGTTTGGGTGTTCCTATGTATAATATGTATGTATTTAGAAATATATAAGTATGTTTATCAGACGTCTAGATCCCATAACACAAGCTTATATTAGCTTACTTTGGGCTAGACGGCGCCGGCACTGTGTAAAAGAAAATGTCCCACAATATTTAAAACCGTTTCAAAATCAATAATTATATAATATATATTTCATTGTGTATGTATTATATGCTTGTATATTTATATATTTATGTATATGTTTTTTTGTTCAATATTTATGTATTTAGTATATATGTATACTTATGTATTATATATTTACTGTTTTGTTGTTATTCTAATAAGATGCCAACAACTACCAGTTTACTCCTACCTTTCCATCCAAAGGTTGCCTGGCAGAAATTGCATTAAGCGATAAGGCCGCCCATTGTACTGCTATTTTGTATCGTTTATTTTAAATCGTTATAGTATCTCGGCGTACAATAAAGTTTATAATTAATAAAATAAATATCTTACCGGACATATCAATGAGTTCCATCCTATCCCTCAATGGCTCCGGTATGTGTTCAACAACGTTTGCTGTGCATATGAACAATACTTTGGACAGGTCCACCGGCACATCCAGGTAGTGGTCGAGGAAGTTGGCGTTCTGTTCCGGGTCGAGCAATTCTAGTAGAGCTGAAGCAGGGTCGCCGTGGACACCCCTGTAACGAATTAAAATTTTACTAAGTATACAAATACTTTTTAAAATTCTACCATTTTCTTGATATAATTTACAAAAAAAAAATTGTCTCATTACTTATAACTCCATAATAAAATTAATCTAAATTGGTTCAGAACATTAGGCACGAAATGAATTGAATATTGAATAGAAGCGCTCGTGGCCCCGCTAACTCAGTGTTTTGTAAACGATCACTGCGTTAAGAAACTTTCGCTACCACCTGTTACCTCCCAACTAACATTAGGCGCTACTATAAGAGTTAGAACAGATATATAAAAGAGCTAAAGAGATCCTAAGGTATTACCTACTATACCCCCGGATTGGGCACAAATTCTTATGATCATAGGTTCCACTATGGCAATGTAGTGGAGTTATAGAATGAATTTAAGAGGTATAGAAGAGCAATTGTGGAGGAACAGTAGCGCTAACTGAGACCTAAAGCGCTGTAAGAGTAATATTTTGGTGACCATTAACTCCTTAAGCGATATGGTAGAGCTACGTGCAGCTTACTGAATCTTTGAGCGTTATAAATAGTTTAAATTAATGAATATAAACTCCGGGAGGGGTATAGTAGATCTATGATGTAACTTGCTTACGGTTTTAGCGGTTAGAGGGTGGTAATAAGGTAAATTGTAACGCCTTGAGTTGCAGTATGGATCTACAATAGGAAATTACAGCGTCTAAGGATATATTTTTCCTTAGTTTTTTCTTATAATTTGTTAAATGAATTAAGAAAGATATTCCCTTTTCAAAGGGATCAAATAAACATAGTGTAATGCGTTGTGTTTACGAAAATAAATGGCGGAGTTGAGTGCAAAACTTTTATCTGATTTTTAGTGAAAAAGGAAGCGGAATTTTCATTGCGAAGGTAAGTAAACTGTGCATATGTGTATATATTATTAGCAAATATTTGAAGCGCCCACTTTTTGCGGTGTATTTATCTAAAAAATATTTTGCTTCACATGGAGCAAAACATTATTTTTAGTAAATTTGTAACAAAACTTTGCCTATTGACTTAAAGAGTCGTGACCCTGTTATTAGAATGCTATAAAAATAAATACCTTCATTGTATTATGTTACCTTTTAGTCCGTTTCACTGTTTTTTATTAACTTCATAATATAAAAATGGTGGACCCATGAATTTGGAGATCCGTAGTAATTTTTCAAAACCACTACCTTGCCTACGCACGACTTTTACACGTAGGTATCTCCTAGTTGCACGAATGCTAAATTGTTTTTATTGTTTGATTTGCCAAAATTGAAAAGATTTGGAATTAAATAGCTACATATTTCTGTCTACAAAATTACATGCTGTAACATACTGCCAGTTAAAGCCTTTGAATATTTGTAGCAATGGAATGTTATTTTTTTAATGGAAGTTTGACTTTATTTCCAGCATAAACTCCTTACGTTCATAAACGACTCGTCAATTGTCTAAACTTTGCATGTGAAACTAATTAGCTTTTTTGTACCTACACAGCGATAGCAAGTCCGGGCACAAATAAAATAAGTATCAACCATTCAGTCTCTGCCCTCCACTAAGTTCGACGTGACATTTGTTGTTTTTGACGCTGTGGTCGGACACCGCGTAAAAACTATGTACCTACTGCTATACTCGTACCTTTGTTCACGTAAGTAGCTTTGATTACGCTGTTTTAAAAGTGTCACTCTGTAAATTAGCACTAAATAATATAAAATAAAATAAATCAATATCCATCACGCATTATCCCCGAAGGGGTGGCAGAGGCATATTATATGCCCACTTTTCACCGTGTGGATTCCTGTCCCACGTAATAGGTGGTGAGCCCATTGCCGTGTTGAAATAGACAGACGCAGGTTGTGGCTACCTGCTGTTGAAATTTTGTCAAGCCTTCAACCAGGCTTAACGACTGCCATTTTACTGGCACCCGGGACCAACGGCTTAACGTGCCTTCCGAAGCACGGAAACGCTCGCAAATGTAAATGCCACAAAGTGGTCACCCATCCGAGGACCAGCCATAGTGAAAGTAGCGTAACTCAGTGATCGTTTACAGGACACTGACACCGCGGGGCCACGACCGCTTAATAATACACTAAATAATATCGTAAATAAATTGTAATAGGGTTGCTAAAATAAATAGGAGTACAAGACGACATAAACGCTACTATATTTTATTTGATTCTGTTACAATTATATTTCAATTTCAGAATGCCGTTCAAAATAATAAGAACATTAGAGAAACAATACAGCCACTGCATTGCACGCGGATATTAATCGATCGTGATGTAATAATTTTGTTTGTAAATCGATTGTGGAGCGTACAAATGATTTAACTTATAATAACACATAATGCTCGCACTGACCTAGTGTTTTATTTATGCCAATATTCACTATCGCCACCTAGTATTTGTATTAAAATATTTTTTTAATGTTTGTAAAATAGTTCGAGGATCTTTTGTTAGAATCCAAATCTCATCATCATCAGATCATTTAAGATCAACATCAAATCTTTCATAGCAGTTTGTTTAATAAACTTAATAGCTCATGTCCTCAAATTTTCACTAAAATGAAAGATTCTTAATATAGTCACTGGTATTATTCACATCAACACTACTCAATGAGTAATAACTGTCTCCTTCAGAAATATCAAGACTTGCAGTTGTGATTTCATTCCATTACATACGGAACCATCATCTTAGAAAATTTTGTAAGGAGCTCTGTTGCGGCGCCATTTTATGCTTTCATGACCGCTTTCATGACCAATTAGGGGTACTAAGGTGGTAACGAACTCAATAATTCAACCTTAAATAATATAGAAGAAGCGAAAGAAGTATGCATGGATCGCGAAGCCTGGCGATCTGTCCTCTCTGACTACCCCGTCAGGGATACAGCGTGAAGATAGTTAAGTTAAGTTAAGTTTTTTTTTAAATAATATAGAGGCTATACTTGACACTATACGTTCTATTTATAGAGAGAAATATCCCTACTATTCAGCCCTAAACTATACAAGGGACCTTTGTATCTCTTTAAAAGTTAAGTGTTGTAAAAGATTTATAAAACATCATTGTAGAGCTAGTAGCGTTGATTGCTCCTATTGTGCAACTATCAGTACCCTAAAAGAGTTTATGGTAGCTTGCTTAGAACTTTAGAAGTCAATAATAAATGTTAATTTGTAATATAGATCTTATAGTAGTAAGATTCACTCAAAGCTATAACACAGAAGCTTTGGTCTGTATTGTAGGGATAATAATCGCTGCACTACGCGTTTAACCTTCACAAATTGCTCTTATAAACTTGCTCTGTAAGCGTAATATTTTATCACTAACTCTTTTTTGCCGTCGCAAGCTATAATTGCAGCTACTACTCTACCTTCATAACACTTAAGGTTATATGGTAAGCTCTATTTGCAGCCAAATTGTTTGTTGGGCTGGGACAGGAATACACACGATTAAAGCGGGCGTATAATATGCCTCTGCCACCCCTTCGGGGACAGGACGTGATTGATAAAAAAAAAAATTGTGTGTACCAGAGTACACAGGTAAGAAGTGAAACTTACTTATGACATTTTTTACAGCTATAAAATTTCTTTCATACGTCGATAAAGAAGTTTCACTATGGCTGGTCCTCGGATGGGTGACCACTTTGTGGCATTTACATTTGCGAGCGTTTCCGTGCTTCGGAAGGCACGTTAAGCCGTTGGTCCCGGTTGCCAGTAAAATGGCAGTCGTTAAACCTGGTTGAATGCCTTATGAGCAGCTTGAAAAATTTCGACAGCAGGTAGTCACATCCTGCGTATGTCTATTTTAACACGGCAATGGGCAACGGTGAAAAGTGGTACACACCCTTTCGGGGATAAGGCGTGATGGATATTTATTTTACTTATGATAAAGAAGTTTAGTGAGATAATATTATATATCAAATATTATATTTATAATATTATAAATATTATTTATACAGCTCGTCTCGATCCGTACGAGCTTCGTACAGTCATACCATATAATTCATACACGTTAAGCGAACGCTCGGCCGAGCTACTTGGTAGGCGGAGTTGTGGGGGGATTTTTTAGTTACGGAATTTCCTTATTCCGTCGCCGCGCTCAAAGCCCGCAATTATAGCTATGCAATAGCTTAAAAGGAAAAACTCTATAAGACGAGAAGTTCTGGTAAACAAGCTGTCAAAACTAATCTAGATTTAGATAGATAGATAAATTATTTCGTTATTAGCACACAACACAGAAGTACAGAGCAAACACACAAAATTACACAGAGAGAAATAAAAAATACAAATAAAAAGAAATACAAAAAAAGTACAAAAAAAATACAAACAATGAAATGAAAAATCAATCAATCAAATAAATAAATAAATGAAATACAAATAAAAACAAACAATACGTACTTCCCGATCTTATCGACTTCATCGATCAACACCAGCGGGTTCTCGGTGGCGGTTTTCTTCAAGCACTGCACCAGTTTCCCCGGCATGGCGCCCACGTACGTCCGTCTGTGGCCCTTGATCTCCGCCACGTCCGTCATACCGCCCACCGAGAAACGGAAGTACTGGCGGTTGAGGGCCCGGGCGATTGAGCGAGCTGAGTTGAACACAAAAATGACTCTTTAAAAATAAAAAATAAATATGTGTAACAGAGTACACAGGTAAGAAGTGTTACTTCTTTACGACATTGTTTTACAGCCATAAAATTTATCTCATACTTCGATAAAGAAGTTTCACTTATAATAAAGAACACTCATGACTCTCACTTCAAAACAGCATGGCGCGTAACCGAAAAACCTGCCGATTTTTTTTATTGCAAATATAAGATTTCTCTCAACGTCGATAAGTATATTTTTGAAGTGAAACTTACTTCAAAAATATATAAAGGATATAGCGTGACGTGATATAATTATTCTAATTGTCTTTATCAAACCCTTTCATAAGAATATCAGCTAATGATCCATATTGAATTTTGAATGTAATCACTATTTTTACTTAGTTGAAAATGTGCACAACAGTGCCGACACCTGCCGATCGGTAACGTATACATCAGGGTCAGTGAAAAATTATATTGTTGCATACATTTTGTACGACGCTATCCGCGCTCGTCAGTGACAGTGACTGTTGTGTGCGAATAGGCCTATAATCTACATTTATACATAAAAATGAATTGCAAAATTCGCAAAGTATGTTGCTAAGCGCAAAACTCAACTAGTATTTTTATTATTTATTTATTCATTGAACTCTAACAATAAAAAAAAAAAAAAATAAATAAAAATATCTTTATTTTGCATAGACCATTTTAACGGCGCTTACAAAATGTCATACACTATTTAAAATATTTAAAGCGACCACCGGTTCGGAACGCGGCCCACCTGAGAAGAACCGGCAAGAAACTTAGGAAGGCTTTTTTTTTGATGGCCTATTTACAATTTAATATTATTTCATTTTGCCAGCAGATCATTTCCAGGCGTCCCTGTCCTGCAAATAGTCTGTAACGGAGTAAAAACCTTTTTCACAAAGCTTGTTTTTAATAAACTTTTTAAATTTATTTAAAGGTAAATTTCTCAGGTCACAGGGAAGCTTGTTGTAAAAGCGTATACAGTTACCCTGGAAAGAATCGCCAATCTTATGTAGTCGACTGTGGTGGACTGAAAGATTATTTTTATTTCTAGTGTTTATATTATGTTTATCACAGAGTTTAGAAAACTGTGATAGATTTTTCTGGACATACATAAGATTGGCAAAAATGTATTGTGATGGTACGGTTAGAATATTCACTTCTTTGAATTTTTCTCGGAGAGAAACTCTGGGGCCCAAATTATAAATAGCGCGTACAGCCCGCTTTTGTAGAACAAAAATAATATTTAAATCTGCAGCACTCCCCCAAAGGAGAATACCGTAAGACATAATACTATGAAAATAGCTGAAGTAAACCATTCTAGCCGTATCCACATCTGTTAGAGTCCTGATCTTTTTTACAGCGTATGCAGCCGAACTTAATCTAGAGGCTGTCTTTTCTATGTGTGGGCCCCACTGCAAATTGGCATCAATAGTTATACCTAGGAACACAGTTGATTCTACAAACTCTAACACTTGTCCATTCAGTTGAACATTGGCCGCAACTTGTTTTACATTTGGTAGAGTAAATTTTATACATTTAGTTTTATTTTCATTAAGGCAAAGATTATTTGAGCTGAACCAATGAACTACTCTTGCAATTGCATTGTTTACATCGTCATAGTTATCTAATTGTCTTTTAATTTTAAAAATTAATGAGGTGTCATCTGCAAACAAAACAATCCTATTCCTGTCCCCTACATAAAATGGTAAATCATTAATATAAATGAGGAACAAGAATGGCCCAAGTATCGAGCCTTGCGGCACACCCATTGTAACCATGGATCCTACAGAACGTGTACCATTAATATCGACCCTCTGTATTCTATTGTTCAAATATGAAGACAGAAGGTCGAGAGCTTTGCCTCTTATTCCGTGGTGGTGTAGTTTCCTGCACAGCGTTTCATGTTGAACGCAATCAAAAGCCTTTGATAGATCGCAAAATATACCTAATGCATCGTGCTTGTCTTCCCATGCTTCATGAATACATTTTAATAACTCAACACCAGCATCGGAAGTTGAGCGCCCTTTCGTAAACCCAAATTGATTCGCATGGAGTATTTTATGACTATTAAAATGGGATAGCATTTGATTCAAGATTATTTTTTCAAATACTTTGCTCAAAGTTGGCAGCACTGACACTGGTCGGAAATTAGACGGCTCTGTAGCGCTGCCAGCCTTGAACAAGGGAACGACTTTGCTGTGTTTCATTAAATCAGGAAATGTACCACTAGAAACACAGTCATTAAACACATTTGCTAGATGGGGCGCAATTACCTCAATTATACATGATGCAGTTTTGACCGATAACCCCCAAATGTCCGCGGTTTTCTTAATTTCGATACATTTAAATGTTTTTACAATGTCCTGAGCACAAATATCTGTGAATACAAATGCATCCCTGCAACAAAGAACAGATTCTTCTAATAAAAAATTCCGCGGAACTGGAAGATGCTTGGAGAGATTTTGTTGTCAATATAGGTACATTTTTGAAAAAGTGTTCAAACTCCGTAGCCACTTCCAGGTCCCCTGTAACATGGCAACCATTTACTTTTAAGTGGTAATCCCTTTCAGTCACTAAAGATCTACCGCATTCAGAGTTAATGATGTTCCAAGTCATTTTTATTTTATTTACAGAATTAGAAATTTTATTTTTAATGAAGTTTGACTTAGCAAGATGACACGTTTGTTTAAATATCTTTGAATAATTTTTAACATATTCCTGAAAGGTTTGCCTAAAATTATATGATTTTTCTGAATATAATTCAAATAATTTATTTCTACTTTTAAAGATACCTGGTTGTTGCCCAGTCACTGAAAACAGGACGACCATCAATCTGTAGAGTTTTTGAGGTAAAAACTTTGCCAAACTCATCATTAATCAAATTAAATAAGTGTTTATATGACTGGTCTACACAAGTGAAGTTAGGTAGATATGGTAATCTCTTTAATACATTTTCTTTAAAATTATTCAAACGACTTTGGTTAATTGGTACATATTTAATTTGTTTTTTGCTGACTTTGTTACTACTTTTAGTAAATTTTATCCATTGGCCACGATGATCTGACTCCACAGGAACCACAAGACCTTTATCTATAGGTTTAATATCAGTAAAAATATTATCAATACATTTTGCACTGGTGGCTGTAATACGAGTGGGTTCTAAGAATGTACTATGCAGATTAAAGGATTTAAATAAATTTTTCATTTTATTTCTCTCTGATAAAGTTATTGATGTATCTAATATATCAACATTAAAATCTCCACAAACTATTATAGATTTCTTAGAACATTGGCATTTGAACAGTGCTTCTTCAAGCTTTTCTTCAAATTTAATGTAAGAAGCATCAGGGGGACTGTATACGCTTAACAAGATGAGATGCTCAAACTCAATACTGGCAATCTCAATAACTCGCTCAATGGAGAGGGCTACTAAATCCTTACGTTCTTTAAATTTTAAGTTTTTATTAATTAATATTAAAGAGCCTCCACGTTTAGAATGTTTTCTATTGAACGAGCTAGCAACCTGGTGATTTACGAAGTTCAACATTGTGATTTGATGATCTTTTAACCAGTGCTCTGTAGCACAAAAAATATTAATAGAATTTGCATTAATGTATAGCTCTAACTCTAAATCTTTACCATTTATTAAACCTCTAACATTATGGTGCACCAGGTTTATAAAAACAATATTTTTACTAAGATTATTCTCAGGGGCCAACGTCAACTGGCCAGATTTATTATCTGTTGTCCTATAAACTAGTTTTTTGGAATTTCATTTTCCAAATGTGCCTAGGGTAAAGCAGCGCGGGCATCAACTAGTATGTATAAAATAGTTGTTGCTATTTGGAGAATTCCAGATGCATAGGCATAGCGACTGTGAACTGGGGACCGGTCATATATATTTTTTCTGAAGATTTCACTTTTTGATACAATTTATGCTCACATTCACTCGGCGTCGAAGTTACTATAAGTTCAATTAAATGGATTCTGGCGAATAATTTCGACGTATCTGACATGAGATTGCTTACAACGCTGCGAAAGACGATATACTTAGATAAATTTATTTATTTTTTTATCAAACTCTGATATTTAAGCAAAATAAGATAGAACCGGTTGCCAGTTCACAGTCGATAGGCTAACTTTTTAACCCTGAAAACCATGTTGAAAGGCATTTAATAGCGTATTGGACTGTGAAAGTGACCTTCGTTTCAAAACAGCTATTTCATTTTACAAATATTCACGTTAAAAAGTTCAAACACCTCACCTATACTTGTTTTCCCCACCCCAGGTGGTCCGTGGAAGCACAATATCTTGCCCTGAGTGGTCCCTTTCAGTTGAGAAACAGCAATAAACTCCAGAATCCTTTTCTTGATATCCTCCATCCCATAATGGTCCTCATCGAGAATCACTTGAGCGTCCTCCAGTTTGAGATTCTCTTCAGATGTCACCCCCCATGGGAGAGAGGTCAGCCAGTCCAGGTAGCAACGCGTTACACTGGAATAGGAATCTTAAATTGTATATCCAGTTAAACTTAACAGATAAATTAACAGTTTCTAAATTTGAGATTTGAATAACTATTGACTGCCTCAGTAAGCACATATAAGCTTGTAGTATGGGATCTAGACACTTAGGGCCGTATTCCAGAACGTTTATCAATACTCAAGAAACACTTGAGAGTACTATTTGTAAGGCAAAAATTAGCCTCAAGCGTCAATTGAGTATTGAGAAACGTTCTGGAATACGGCCCTAAGCGTTCTAAGCACTTTTGCACCCGATACAATCCAGGGCGGGTTATTTCGCTAACAAATCATTGTTAGTTGTTTTATAAAATTTGACAGTGAATTAAATGTGGAAAACATTTTTTTAAATTTTTTGATCAATTAATAATAACTGGTAAACATATTTAATATATTTCTAAATACATGCATTTCTAAATAAATACACACATCGCCCGTGACTTACTTCGAACTCCATTATAAATTTGCCCAGTTTTTGAGATTTATGAATACTGCTCCGTTCTCCAGTGTAGTGGCGTGATGATACATAGTTAATAACCTTTCTCAATAAATGGGCTATCCAATACAAAAAAAAATCAAATCGGTCGAACCGTTCACGCGTGATGGCGTGACCAAGGGAAATATAAATATCCATCACGCCTTATCCCCGAAGGGGTGGCAGAGGCATATTATATGCCCACTTTTCACCGTGTGGATTCCTGTCCCACGTAATAGGTGGTGAGCCCATTGCCGTGTTGAAATAGACAGACGCAGGCTGTGGCTACCTGCTGTTGAATTTTTTTAAGCCGCCTATAAGGCCTTCAACCAGGCTTAACGACTGCCATTTTACTGGCAACCGGGACCAACGGCTTAACGTGCCTTCCGAAGCACGGAAACGCTCGCAAATGTAAATGCCACAAAGTGGTCACCCATCCGACGACCAGCCATAGTGAAAGATGCGTACCTCTGTGATCGTTTACCGAACACTGAGACCGCGGGGCCACGAGCGCTTCTGGAAGCGCTTCGCGGAAATAGGGATTCATTTTTATATATATAGATAGATAGATAGGAAACATCCTAACTCCGGAATAAACATTTGCGGAGCACACAAATATATTTACCGACCTGGGAATCAAACTCGAGCTTCGAGCTTCAGCGCGGCAGTCACATACACTACTACTTTGATTTATGTTTTGTTATTTATTTGTGTGTGTGGCCACTCGGCGGGCTAGGGGTCGTTATACATACAGCCATTGGATTTCTTTTTGATGTGAAGCTGTTTTTTATACCATAACGTAGCTGCTGTTTGTTCATTGTTAGATAAGTGTTATTTTATGCCACTGCGGTGGCAAACAAGCCTACGGTCCACCTGATGGAAAGTGGTCACCGTAGCCTATGGACGTTTGCTACACCAGAGGTCGCGCTGCAGACCCTTAATAAACCCTTTTTTTTGTATTTTATATTTATATAGCTTGTGGTTTTTAACAATAAAACTTTCTCTTTCTTTCACTTACGCCACCGAAGCATTGCACCTTAAAATGTGAACTCACTTGAACTCAGAGCTGTGGCCCTCCAAAAAGTTGAGTTTGTTGAGCTCCTCGTCTATAACGGTCTGGATAGCTTGAGGCACCGTCTTGTCCGCGAGACGCTCTCTGAACTTATCGCCTATTGCGTCTTTGTCATCCTTCTCAAGGCCGAGTTCTTTTTTAATTACCTGCAAAAAATACAAGTTTCAGCGTCAAAAGAAACCAATCACCTTCTCTCTTTAATTGTTATGAAGATTTTTGGGTTTTTTAAATAAAAATTCTTCATCTTAGCGAATTCCCAGTTAATACAAACCCTGGAGCCTGGGGTCTATCCTATTATTGACTTCTAGGAGAAGCTAAGAAATTAAACCAATAAATAAACCAAGGCAATATGCTTACCATCTACTATGCGGGACAAAAATGCCTGCGGTGAAATGTGAGCTTTTAGTATGCTTCTGCTTTCGGGGATAAAGGCGTGACAATATGTATGTACTGTATGAGAATTCATGGAAAAGCTAAAGAAATATTCTTCTTATATTCACCTTAAGCTGTTCGTGCAAAATGTATTTTCTGTGCTGTTGTTTCACTTTTTCCTCTACTTCTTTGCCGATCTTTTGCTGAAGCTTGGACAGTTCGTACTCCTTCTTGAGCAGCGATAAGGACATCATTAGCCTTTTTGGTATCTATAATGAGACAAAAAGTAAAATATTTTTAAACTAGAAAGGTTATTCTTTGTGAAGTGACAGTTGTTATTATTTTGTAACTTTTGCGTGTAAGAGTTACAAACCTGTATTCTTACAAACTTTCGGGTTTATAATTTTAGTAATAAGAGAAAATCGCGAAAGTTTAAAAACCATTAATGACAATTTTATCGTCTGGAAGGATTCCGAGCTAAATTAACTGACCCCCACTGCTACATCACTCTCCACCCTCTCTATTCTCAGAGGGACGTTCGGGGCGGCTCAAGGCGGACACAGGTTAATCTCCTCCTGGAGATTGTGGGGGGCAGCATATCTAGCCCCCCGAGAAGAGCCTCATATTGGGGCATTCCCTTAGCCAGGCCGCGGTGAATAGACCTCTGGCCAAACCTTCGACCCGGAGGGGAAGAAGGCGGAACACCTCGGGGTTTAGTGGGTAGGACGGCCCGTAAAAACTAGGATTCCCATGCACCGTTCCTGCTACCCTTGCAGCAGGAATGATGGCGCGTATACGTCTACCCCGCGTCCAAAAAATAAGTAAACTTACATCCATTTCCTCAAGCACAGCCTGCAGTTCTGCTGGTTCGGCGCCTGTAAGCGCGGCGCCCAGGTCGCTCAAGTACACCGGGTTGTCCACCACGCGCTGTCCTTGAGCCAGCATGTGGTGCAAAGACTCCCTGATAAAGAAATATAAAACAAGGACATCATGTACTCAACGCCATATAGTTCCTATTCTTACATACTCTAAGACACAGAACGATTCTCAATACTCAAGAAACTATTGAGAGTAGTACTTTAAGGTGAAAACTAGCCTTAAGCGTTTCTTGAGTATTGAGAAACGTTCTGTAATACGGCCCTCAGACTGCCGAAGTGGTGGCGTAAGTGGTATTGTAAAGCGACTGTCGCACTGAGGACTCGCGTTCGATTCCCCGGTCGGAACAAATATTTGTGTGATCCGCAAATGCTTGTTTCGAAATTTGGCTGTTTCCTATATGATTATAATATATATGATATGTATTTAGAAATATAAGTATGTTTATCAGTTGTATACGACTTACTTACATTAGCACAGTTGGCTAGATGGCGATGTGTAAAAAAAATATCACACTAACTAGATACGACTCAAACATGATCGTAAAAACACAAAAAATATTTGCTTTGACAGGAATTTAACCTACAGTGCAGAGGTCTCAGGGATTACTCAGCTGTACACCTGAATTACACAGTTGGGCAATGTGGGAAATAAATATCTGGCCATGTCAGCACCACTGAATTCTGGTAACAGGGGAAGACCCAAGAAGTGCTAGCTTGACATCGTAAAAGATGATATGCGGGCCAGCCAATGGTCTCACTACAGTGGATGCCTATGACCAGTGGAGGAAAAATTTTATAAATTCCTCCAGTTTATTGCACACATCGGGCAATGAGATTTTCTATGAAAAGATCCTATGAAATACACAAATTTTTGAAAATTTTAATACGTATTTCATACACCTACTCACTTACCTATACAAAGGATTCAAGTTAATGATATCCCTTATAGTTTTAATGACTTCTTGCGTAAGTGCTTTCACTTCCTCTGTCTGTTGGAATTTCTCATGCATCATGTTCTCAACTTTAACCATCAACACTTGGTCAGGAGACGACTTCTTTTCTTTAGGTGACTCGCTGGTTTCTTTTTCTTTTACCTCGGGCTCTTGTTTCTTCCTTGTAACTCTGTACTTCCGTCGGCGTCGTTCTGCGTCTGTCTCTTCACGGGCAACGTTAAGTTCCATGTTAAATAATGGAAACTTGAGCTTCATTTCTGAAATGATATACCATTTCAGAAATGAAGCTGCATTACATTTGTGTATTCAATAACTGATATTACTGTAGTGGTAAAAAGGCACATAAGCAATTTAACAACCTGCAATGCTGCTGAATTTGTGGCATAGTTTTGAGCCTACATACAAAACTTGTAGGCACTACAGATTCAAATGTATTGATAGTAAACTGATTTTATACTAGCATTGCAGGTCCAAAGTAATAAATGGGAAGAAATAAATAGCTGCTTGAAAAGTGTTAATGATGTTATTTTCAGTAATATGTCACAGATAATAAATGTTACTATTATTTTCATCAAAGTATTTCATCATTTCCTTTTTTACCACTTATATGTATTATTAGATCCAAAATACCGTAAAAGTTATTCTAATGCATTGTAAGAAAAGTCAAAAGGAAAAAGCAGAAAAGAACCATAAGAATATTGAATGTTTGTTACATGTTAGATGGAAAACTATTTGTTACTTACTTAAATATAAATAGACTTTTTTTGACTAATATCTAAATTACCCACACCCTAAAAATATGAAGATCTTACCAGCAGGTCCACTCTCAATCTCATCCTCAATAAATTGCCCGGTAATTTTTATCCGCCTATGCGCCATCACTACAAGTCTCAACTTATAATCCATGTCCTGCATCTCATGTATTTGAGCAAAGACTCCGATTTGATGGAGATCATCCAGGTTCGATACCACATCTGACTTTGATTCATCTTCTTTCTTACGTAAAAAGATGCCAATGTATGGCTGGTTTAATTTAACTTTACGTCTTATTAAATCTATAAGAGCTGGATTGGAAATCTGAAAAAACATTAGTCATTAAATAAAATTGCATTTGAGATATGTAGGTACATATTTTAGTTATTAATATTGTAGAGATACATAGGACTTCATTAATTAGGTTTGGGCCTCTAAAAATCTTAATAAATCTTATTCAGATTTGGACCAAACCTGACTGAAACCAGTCAGGTTTTCATGCTTAGATCAAGATGAGTTTGCAAGCATAGTATGTATGGATAAAAATGTACAACCAGAAAATATCGGTATTACTTATTAACTGATATTTTCTACCTGACACTTACTTATATTAACTGGAAGACACTGGAATTATTATCTAATTAGAATATTAATTGGAAGAACATAGTACTAACCTCTATCAGTTTGATAAACCTGGGAAATACTGGATTTCTATTGATTGCAATGACGGGAACCTGTGGCCAAACTTCAGGCACAGCTACAGTTGCCGGTAAGTGGCTGGAGAAGAGTGGTGTTTCATCTTTTACCTCTGGTTCCTCCTCAGGCAGGTCATCCTTCTTTCCCGTAGAATAATACCGCGTAAACCCTAGCTGCCTGCTTTGTCCTGCATAGCTACAAGTATAACTACATACTCTTGCACTTTTTACAGCCGCATTCCCAGGGTAACACAATCTGAGCACCGGTTTACTATGTGATGCAACCTTCGAGGCATTTCGAACAACTGATGACTTCAGCTTCGGACTGATGAAACTGGTCCTCAAAAGATAACTAGCATTGTGCATTTTGGTTGAAGCTTATATGAACTTTGTATGTTAAGTCCTCTTTTCCATTTAATAAACCGATTTTATATAAAAATCTAGGTTATTTTTCCAGGTTCTTCAGATCGAAATGTCAATGTCACTTTGACTGTAATGACAGTATCAAGTTTTTTTAAATATTATATGGCCTGGTTAATGAATCAAGTTGTTGTGGTTGGTTGTCTTCGCACATATTGCGCAGGCAAATGAAACTTGGTCCATACAGCCTGGTCTTCAGTATTTATATTTTATTAGTATTTAGTCCTGTCCAGTGAAGCGCTCGTGGCCCCGCGGTCTGTGTTCGGTAAACGATCACTGAGGTCCGCAACTTTCACTATGGCTGGTCGTCGGATGGGTGACCACTTTGTGGCATTTACATTTGCGAGCGTTTCCGTGCTTCGGAAGGCACGTTAAGCCGTTGGTCCCGGTTGCCAGTAAAATGGCAGTCGTTAAGCCTGGTTGAAGGCCTTATAGGCGGCTTAATAAATTTCAACAGCAGGTAGCCACAACCTGCGTCTGTCTATTTCAACACGGCAATGGGCTCACCACCTATTACGTGGGACAGGAATCCACACGGTGAAAAGTGGGCATTTAATATGCCTCTGCCACCCCTTCGGGGATAAGGCGTGATGGATATTTATTAGTCCTGTCCAGTCTTTGTCGTTGTCGAGTCCTCAGTCCTAGGTCCTGGTCCTTGCCTTCAGCATGATGGTAGTTCTTATACTGAGGTTTTCAGTGGACTTTCTCGGCAAGAGAGAAAATTGCATTTCACTGCATATATATCATTGTCTTTCACTATAGCACGTTAACACAACTTTTATGTCCAAGAAACCACCACTTCCGCACATAGAACAAGATAAGTGCACTAGTTTAAAAAAATAATATACAGCAAGCGTCCGCACTTGTCACTGTTCCCGCTGAAAGTCCGTCTTTATTTCAAGTAGCACAATTCACAAATCTCGGATCAATCCTCTCTGCGCAAATGTCATCGATATTCGAGTTCTATGAATTGAATTCTGTGAATTGCACTAAAGATCATAATCCATTTATGTCTTTTAAATAAATAAAAATGAATCGCAAAATGTGTTGCTAACTGTAAATTTCAAAGATGGCTGGACCAATTCTAGTATTTTTTTAAACCAATATTCCTTGAATTCTAGGAAAAATTTTAGAAAATTGGAAAAATTTCAACGGGTACGGGAAAGTTTCATTACGAAATCTGAAGCTGCGAAAATCAACAACTATTGAAAAATATTTTTTTTAAAAGTAAGTAGCCCACGCAAGTCTAAATTCACAAAATCTGGAAATACTTTGCTAATAAGACAAGGACTGACAAGGACACAGGACGTGTTAGTGCTGGACTTGACGTTGACATTCGCCGTCACCAACTGTCACTATAAAAAATACGATTTCTGTTGTGTTGATTTCTTGATGTATTATAACCTCAAACAGTTTATGTAATGAAAATAATATAAATGTATTTAAATCAAAATAAGAATAATCTAAATGTATGTTTTTATTAAAGTTTCGTAAGTTCTTTGGAATATTAGCTCAGGTTTGTATTGATAACTAAATATAACATTTATTTAATGTAAAACAGAAGAACACATTCGCAACGAATTATTTTTTGTAATGTGTTACTTTGTTACCAGACTTCCAAAAATGAGGTTATGATTGGTACATTTTATTTTATCTTAGAATATTATGAAGATGGATGCATCAATAAATCAGAAAACTATTAAAGAAGGACATGCTGAAATATGTCTAACAACAGATAAAGTATTTTACAACCCAGTCCAAGAGTTTAACCGAGATTTAAGCATAGCAGTCCTAACATTATTTGGCGAAGATTATAGAGCTGAGAAGCTTGCTAAAGCAGAGCAAGTTAAGAAGAAAAAAGACATTATAGAAGAAACTAAAGGTACTTCTGAAAGCGATAAGGTTCGTATCTTTATAATGGAATTACAGACTCTTGTGCTTTGTCTCTCTGTGGGATTCAACTAAAGTGTATGCATTATTATACATATATACACATACACAATTATAGAATGTATTTTTTCCAACACATCACACTGTTATCTGAATACAAATAATTTAAAATCTCTCAGAAATTAATGTAGTTAATGCAGGAAAACGTAATTTATTTTAAGCCTAAGTCACACAATTATTCAGCTTAAAAAAGGCCTTTACCAAATATTACACTGAATCTATCTATGTTATGATGTTGTTCAACATTCCAGATAGACATCACAATACTTGAGGCACTGTCTGCTACAGGTTTAAGAAGCATACGCTATGCAAAAGAAGTGCCGAATGTTACCAAGATAGTTGCAAACGATCTATCTGAACAGGCAGTGCAGACCATCAGGGCTAATATTGTACATAACAAAGTAGAAAATATCATTGAGACCAGCCATGATGATGCTTGGTAAGAATAAAATAGATTAAACTTTATAGCACATAAAGAAATTATGTTCAGAGGTGGGTTTATTGCTAAAAACCAATTTCTCAAAGGTAACCAGGTAAGATTGATTGTAACACCTTGACAGTGAATCCAAAGAAGTCTAGGTTTGGTTCTTCTCTCTAATATTCATTCTAAACCAACTAACAATATAACTTTAAAACTTTTTCTTATTAGATGGTGCATTAAGAATAAGCTAACTATCTTTACACTGATGGGGTGACTCTGATGGGGTAGAAGACAAATTGACTTGTTTCACGATCCATGCACACTTTCGTTGTCTGCAGATTTATTTAAAACAAGTTCTGAGATTTTCTACAAGATTAAATCCTAAGTCTTGATTCAAGAATTTGCATAGTGCTTAATGTTTTTAACTGCCATGCCTCCCATTCTACTGGTATTTGTGCTTGTTCATTGTTCAGTAGTGACCCTAACTTTCAGTGGAGATTGGAATTTCCTGAGAAATTATTTGTAATACACTCATATAACAACACAGGTTTTCTTTTAATTTAGCTCACCATAACAATGCCGCCCGCAAAATGGAAAGTTGTGGCTCCATAACAAATTTATGGTTTTACTATCACAGTCTAGTATCAATAAATAAAAAATTATCTATCTATCATGCCTTATCCCTGAAGAGGTGGCCAAGGCATACAAATTGTATGCCCACTTTTCACCATGTGTATTCCTGTCCCACGTAATAGGTGGTGAGCCCATTGCTGTGTTGAAATAGACAGATTCAGGTTGTGGCAGCCTGCTGTTCAAATTTATTAATTAAAAATTATTTAATAATAAAATAAAATATCTTTTGAAAAAGGTTATTTATAACTGCTTCTGATTGTCACCTTGGTAATTTAAAAACCTAGAATGGTAATGTGTGAATTTGTTTTTCTATAAAATTTTATCTTGAACATACCTAATGTTTAATTTATTAGCCTTCTCCCTCCAAATTTTTTGTTAATTGATAAAACACTACTACTGTTATACTAGTTATGCCTTGCTCTGTCTATATAATATAGTATCAGCACTTGCTACTGCTCTCTCACTCTTCTGCCTCCTCAGGGAGATCGAAAAGATTGAGCAAATAGGGTATCTTCCGCTCAATCTCTGCTCTCTATTGTTACATTATTACACCTTCAAACATTTTAATATTTTATTATTATGTTCCAGCATGGTGATGTATAAACACAAACATCACTCAAATCGTTTTGCAGCTATTGATTTAGATCCTTATGGATGTCCCTCTATGTTCCTTGACTCTGCAGTTCAAAGCGTACAAGATGGCGGCTTGCTTCTTATAACCGCAACAGACATGGCTGTGCTGGCTGGGAATTCTCCAGAAACATGTTATTGTAAATATGGTGCTGTCAGCTTAAAGACTAAGTGTTGCCATGAAATGGTAAGTTTACTCTCTATTTTATTCAAATTCAGTTTCCATCTTTTACAATGAGGTGACGTCATGTAACATTTAATAATGGCGAGGATGACTACTAGGTCCCTAAAGGGTGCCAATTGTAATAATAATATTTCAATTGTCTTAATATGGTGACATGAACTAACAAACAACCAAAAGTTATAACTCGGTTCAAGCGCCAGGAGGACAAGTCCTACCAACTTTATGCACACGGATATCAGCGATAGAGATTCAGCTTCTAATCATAAGAGCAGGAACCAAAAAATAATAGAATACATCTCTAGAAGAAAGTTTCTATATTTTTATAGGCGAATTGATTGAATATACATTATATACATTATCACTATTGGTATAATTTATTCCAGTGATTTAGTAAGCTAAAGATTAACTATTCACAGGGTTGAGGCGTGAAATTTTGAATAGTGAGATCCAGCATAATGCCAGCTTAAAAATCAAAAGTATATCGTAACATGATTCAAAACATGAGCCAAATCATTAAGTCGTTACATGGGCCTGATCATTGAGTCGTTACATGGGCCTAATCATGAGTCATGCATCATTATTAGATTAATCTACACAAAAACAATTTGAAATAAGTACCTGAGGTGGTTACATTACCACGGGATTCGAAATCACATCTACAGACCGCGACAGGTGCCGTCTCCACGAGAATGACGAGCCCGTAACCACATGGTCAGCATCCACGGCAAATTTTATCCAACAATAGAATTAACATATAAAAAAAAGTGCATATTCAGCTGCAAGGGAAAGAATTAGTTCCGTTAGATTTGGAAAAACAATTGGAGATTTGTTCGTGATTTGAATACATAAAGAGAACTTACTACTTTTTTTTAAAGAAAACCCATAAATCTTAAAGAGCAGGCAAATATTCCATTAACGCCTCTCCAAGCTTCGTAATTAGCTGTAAACAAGCGAATAATCGCCATTTAACGTTTAAAGCGTTTAACGAATAAACACACCATGTCATCGAGGTTATAAATGTGGTTCCAAAAATCCAAAGATCTTACCGAAATACATAGTTAATTTGGTATAAACATTGAAAAGAAGTCACAGGCGTGAACTTCCATATACAATTTATAAAAGATTTCTTCTTTTTAGCGAAGTTTAAAAAATATATTTACGACGACATATTTTTGTGTCGACTGTAGCTAGGCGAATGACGTTCCGTCACCACTGTCAAAAGACATTGACCAATTGACAGAACTATTTTAATTCATTCGTTCTAAGAACAGGCTAAGACATTCAAAAACATTCTGCCTACTCAAAACGTAAATTATATAAATTCGATGACAAGTAGGGAGAAAGAGTCAACAATCTACTCTTTTCTCTCTCTAAATCCCAAGACTAACAATAACGTTCCAATGTGACGTTTTACAACGTTACAGTCATGCACCACCATTGTCAAGTTGGCGACTTGAGGTATTACTATTATTAGACATAGTACTATTATTTGTTCTGTGCTTGAGGTTCCATCAATCGTCCACCAAAAATCTACTTATGTACAATTTTTTTAAGTACTGCAGTTTTCCAAGTATAATTTAACACTTACTTGTACCGACGACATTCCAGACCAGCATCGCATATTGTAGGAAACATCAGTACAAGTAAATGTTACATTGTGTGAGGTTCCCAAAAATATATTTAGTACACCACGAAAGTTATTTATTTTTTGTGTAAAAATCAACATGTTATCATCCTCAGGCGTTGCGGATAATGTTACAATGTATAGAGTCTCACGCAAATCGTTACAGTCGGTACATAGTGCCGCTTCTCAGCATATCAGCTGACTTCTACATCCGAGTGTTTGTCAAAGTGTATTCTGGTGCTATTCACTGCAAGAAGACTACCACGTATGTATATATTTATTGAATTTTTAACCTACTTTGATGATTTTAAAACTTTGGATTGAATTTTTTTTGTTAATTTGGATGGATAATTTTTGTGGATTTGGAAATTCAAAATTATAACAGCTATAAGTAGTATCGGTATATATTTTATTACGAGTTGGCGTCCGCGGCTTTGCCCAGAGAAGATTGCCCGATCCTTTATACCACAGGAACTTGTTCCCGGGATAAAAAGTAGTCTATATGTTATTCTGATGTATAAGCTACATTATTGTATAGTTTCATTAAAATCCATTCAGTAGTTTTTACGTGAAAGAGCAACAAACATCCACACAAACTTTCGCATTTTGATTATTATTAACATTTTCAAGTAATTTTTTTTATATAGCTACTATAGTTTCTAAGATATCTCGATTTTAGTTAATTAGGTCATAGTTTAATTACAAAAACTAGGTTATCAAAAAACTGGGACGTGCAAGTGGATATAAAGGTACTTATCTCAGCGCAAAGTCCCGGCTGCAATTAAAGTCTCCGCCTTGAAGGCCGGGGTCTGTTTTGATTGGCTGTTAGGCTAGTATAGCAGGTGACGTTGGCTTGGACTTTGTGAGTCTTTGTGAGGCTCGTTATGTTGGTAGCAATTAGGTTAGTTTGTAGAATAATAATTCTGATGTTGATACAGGTATGTATCAAAGTTGCTCTTATAAATGAGCATAGCTTATGTCGCTGAGTCAACTGATTATACATTTTTAATAGTAATTAAGCCACAGGATTAAATGAAAGCGATGGGGATTCAAAGTAAGTCACGGGCGAGGCTGCGGGGGTCAGCTAGTAAAAGTAAAGAATACTGTCAAAAGATAACATTCTAGATCACATGAAACTCGGAATCGCCTGATTTCGAAATTGTACAGTCCTCAATGGCCGAAGCCGAATTAGACTTATTCGGTGTTTTTCACGCTGTATCCCTGACGGGGTAGTCAGAGAGGACAGATCGCCAGGCTTCGCGATCCATGCATACTTCTTTCGCTTCTTCGAGATTCATCAATCGCTTCATACACGCACGTCTGGGTATCCGAGTACTTTTGACCTTTCCGTTTTTGAGCAATCTGCTCACGTGGTCTTCATATATAAGTCTTGGCCTACCCTGACTCCTTCTACCCTCTACTTTTGAACAATATATATTCTTCGTCAATCGTTCCTCACTCATTCGTTGGACGTGTCCAAATCAACGGAGCACGCGCTTTTCCAGCTTAACGCTGACACTTTCATTCAAACCTGCCATATTGCGTATCACTTCGTTACGTATTCGGTCGGCCAAGGTAACGCCGCACAATTTTCGAAGTGATCGCATCTCCACAGCATTCAATTTACTTTCATGCATCTGCTGACATACCCAGGTTTCACTACCGTAAAGCAAAGTTGGCACTAGCACTGCGTTATGAATCGCCATTCGTGCTTCTTTTACGATGCTTTGTCGCTTTACTAACTGGGACAAAGCACCGTTAACTTTGTTTCCGGCAGCTACTCGCCGTTCTACATCCGAATCACATCTTCCATCCGCGCTAAACATACTTCCTAAATACACAATTTCATTCACTTGCTCTAGACGTTCCTGGTTTACCCTAATCTCGCATTTAGTTCTTACGTCACCTCTTTCAAATACTAGAACCTTAGTTTTACTTGCATTCAAGCGAAGACCCTTACTTTCACACTCCTCTTTCATATTAGTGACTAATGTCTGAAGGTCTGCTTCTGATGAGGCCATGAGCACCGCATCATCAGCGTACAGCAGACAGTTTACTGTAAAGTCACCCAAATTCACACCTATATTAAAATCTTTCAACTTCTGCAGGCAACTGTCCAGATACACTATGAACAGCCAGGTTCATAGTGTATCATAGTTATAGTTGTTGTTATAGTTAGTTAGTTAACAGTGGTTCATAGTTTTTATTACCTTGAGTACAAGATTTTCAAGAAGCGATCGTGGCCTTGCGGACTCAGTGTTATGTAAACGATCACTGAGTTACGCAACTTTCGCTGTGGCTGGTCCTCAGATCGGTAACCACTTTGTGGCATTTACATTTGCGAGCGTTTCCGTGCTTCGGAAGGAAGCCGTTATGCCCGGTTGCCACTAACATGGCAGTCGTTAAGCCCAGTTGAAGGCCAAATGGGCGGCTTGAAAATTTCAACAGCAGGTCCATTTCAACACGGCATTGGGCTCACCACCTATTATGTGGGCCAAAAATGCACACAGTGAAATGTGGGTGCATCGTATGCCTGTGCCTACCCCTTCGGGGATATAGGCGTGACAATATGTCTGTGTGTATGTATGAGTACAAAATTTTGTGCCTAGTGGTTTCCGTGATTCAATCCGATTCAACCGATTTTAACTTATAAAACCATACAATTTCAGCAAACTATCAATGGTGTATCACTGCACGGGTTGCGACAACATAACCTTACAGCCGCTGGGCGGATTTAAACCCAACCCCAGCGAAAAGAACCCGTTGCAGATGAAAGCGTACCTACCAGCGGCGCCACCTGTCGGAGAATATTGTGTCAACTGTAACCAGAGGCATCACGTAAGATTTCTTTTAAAAGCTTTGTCCTATGGACTTTCATTTCGACTTATTTTTTTTAATAAATCGAATCATGCTGACGTAGAGGCTACGCATAAATTTCTTTTTTTTTTTTCATAACACTTGTTCTTTGCTTTGCACCTACCGCGACCACTAATTATATACATACATACTGTAACGTTACAATTTTCCGGGAGGGGAAAAAGTGTAAAGTTAAGGAGAAAACTGTCACCAGGACTGGAGGAGTCCTGGCTTAAAAGGAAAAGTAAAAGAAAAAGGAATAGGTAACTTTAATTTAATAGATGTTAAAATATAAGTACGAGTATAAGGCCAGGGAAACCGGGGGTAAAGTTGAAGGTCTTGACGGTTTCTTTAAAAGAGCAGGTTATCAGCACACGTCGCTAAGAAGGGGGCCTCGAGTAGGCCTCCCGTTGCCAGGAAGGGGCCTCAGGTAAGGCCTCCACATCGCCGACCGCAGAGGAGTAGGTCGTGGTTGTGAGGGCCGGCAGAGGGCTGAAAGCCACCAGCCGTTGGCATCACCAGCCACTGCCGACCACGACGTTGTTATTTCAGAGGGCACAGCCCTCTCACTCGGCGCTATTATTCAGTACTTCTTGCCAAGGCGAACACCAAAAGTAGACTGTCCTCACGGCCCCGGCTCCCTTCCTTTTATAGATTGGTTGACATTTCAAAATTTTAACAATGTGATTCTAGAACATAAAATAAGAATAAAAATTTATAACCAGGTCTAATACCTATACAACCTAACCTACTGACAGCTCTATCAATAAATTAAAAATAAAATCTAGGCTTGTCATTAACTGACATTAAAAATTACAAAATGTAAACAAACATTAAGAGAGCATAAAGAAATAAAATATAAAGGCCTAGGAATGATTCAGATAATGGTCATGCAGATAATTTGGAGAGAACGTATAATAAAACATTTAATTAAAAAAGTAAGTAAAAATTGTTACATTACATTTCCCCGACAACCCCGGAAAATTTTTGATTGTAATGAAAAAAATTTTGTTTATAAGAAAGAAGGCATTGACCAGTTAAAATTAACCTATATGACTATTTACAGTGGTACAGAAAGTTTTACAAAAGATAAAAATTACGTTTCCCCGATAACCCTTGAAAATTAATAACTGAGAAAATTTCGATGTTGTAATAGAAAAACCTTGCTCTTTCATACACCTTTCATCAACCCACATTTCATACTCCCTCAATCATACATCACTTACATACTTAGGGGATATGGTTCACATTCTATGACACATACTCCACAAGAAAAAAAATTTTTTTTTTTAAATTACGATGGCTTATTTATTTAAATTAGGTGTCGTAATCCGCACCTTTTTTTAAAACCCGTTAAAATTAAAAGAAATATTTACAAAGCTTTCCCAGCTTAAGAAAAGCAGTCAAGGTTTGAAAGCATAATTGCTTAAGAAAAGCCTTCAAGTTTCAAGTAGTTCAAGTATTAAAAATAAAACTTTCCAGCTTAAGAAAAGTAGTCAAGGTTAAAAGCAAAATTGCCTTTTCAAGAAGCTAAGTTCAAGTATTAAAAACGATACACAATGGCTTATTTAAAGAGTTGTGTACCGCTCTATAAAGAAAAAAGAAAAAACAAAAAGGAAAAATGCCAAAAGTGTTTGGAGAAAATAAACCTTGTGAAGTATTTACAATGAACTTAATTTTAAATGATAAGTAATAATTATTTTTAGAGACATCAAGGAAAAACGACTGTTAAGACATTCAAGTTTAAAAAATAAAATAATCACTAATAGTAGTTTAAAAATTAAAGATTAAAAAAGAAAACTTTTAGACATAAAATATTATAAGACATTAAGATAAAACAATATTTGTATAAAAACAATAAAATAGTTTACAAAAACAGCAGATAGAAAACTACACTTTAAAATCTTAAACGTGCCATTTTCCTCTTAAGCCGTTCTGATCCTCCAAAATGGAAATAAGTGGTGACAGTTTCTCGTGTTTCAGATCAAAATTAAAGCATGATAAAAGAAGAGTCGCAACGTGCTAATCTCCCAGAAGGATTAGATAAATTTTGAAAACATTTCAGTGCAGCATCTATCACGCCTTATCCCAGAAGGGGTGGCAGAGGCATATTGTTGATTTTGTAGAAGTATTAAAATAAGATACTAGCGAAATATAGTGTGTTGCTATGGTAACTAAACATTTATCTGTTATGTGTCAAATAAATAAAAATTGTCTGCACTGAAAAACCGATGTGTTTGTTTATTTTAGGTACGAGTATTTTATTGGTCTCTCTATAATGAAGATTTTAAAATATACGAATTTATTAGTTTAACCTAGGTTTATATAATTTAAACTTTTTAAAAGTATTTTTAAGGTTGCACTAGAAGTGGTAACGAATCAAACTAAATGAAATAATGTTTAAAGTGTTAATTTATGTTAAGTTTTGTATAAACAACCACAGGATATTGTCCTGCAGCCGTCGTGAAGTGTCCCAGCCCCCAACTAGTAAGAGACCGCGAATGGTTTTAAGAACACTCACTAGCGAAGACTGGGTACGATTACCAGAGGGTAACCGCAGAGGTGTACAAGTGTGTGGGATGCAGTATAATGATGTATTAGTAGAGTGTTATAATGTGCCTAGGTGATAACGACTATAGGATATTGTCCTTAGTACGTCGTAGAGAATCCAAACCCCAACTTGTAAGTGACCACGAATGGTTTTAAGAACACTTGCAAGCGAAGAATGGATGACAATTACCATTGGGTAACCGCCGTGGTGTGCAAGTGTGTGGGATGCAGTATAGTGATGTATAAGTAGAGTGTAAAGAAGTATTGTAAAGGTCGAGGTGGATGAGGTGATGAAAATATAAGCTTACCAAATAAAAATCTCTTGAGCAAGTTTGTTTTAGAATTTAGAGAACCTGAAAATAAATAGGGGGGGGTTAGTAAGAAGTTGGGCGCCAGACTGTAACGTTACAATTTTCCGGGAGGGGAAAAAGTGTAAAGTTAAGGAGAAAACTGTCACCAGGACTGGAGGAGTCCTGGCTTAAAAGGAAAAGTAAAAGAAAAAGGAATAGGTAACTTTAATTTAATAGATGTTAAAATATAAGTACGAGTATAAGGCCAGGGAAACCGGGGGTAAAGTTGAAGGTCTTGACGGTTTCTTTAAAAGAGCAGGTTATCAGCACACGTCGCTAAGAAGGGGGCCTCGAGTAGGCCTCCCGTTGCCAGGAAGGGGCCTCAGGTAAGGCCTCCACATCGCCGACCGCAGAGGAGTAGGTCGTGGTTGTGAGGGCCGGCAGAGGGCTGAAAGCCACCAGCCGTTGGCATCACCAGCCACTGCCGACCACGACGTTGTTATTTCAGAGGGCACAGCCCTCTCACTCGGCGCTATTATTCAGTACTTCTTGCCAAGGCGAACACCAAAAGTAGACTGTCCTCACGGCCCCGGCTCCCTTCCTTTTATAGATTGGTTGACATTTCAAAATTTTAACAATGTGATTCTAGAACATAAAATAAGAATAAAAATTTATAACCAGGTCTAATACCTATACAACCTAACCTACTGACAGCTCTATCAATAAATTAAAAATAAAATCTAGGCTTGTCATTAACTGACATTAAAAATTACAAAATGTAAACAAACATTAAGAGAGCATAAAGAAATAAAATATAAAGGCCTAGGAATGATTCAGATAATTTGGAGAGAACGTATAATAAAACATTTAATTAAAAAAGTAAGTAAAAATTGTTACATTACAATACATACATATTGTCACGCCTTTAACCCTTAAACCCTTTCCCCGAAGGGGTAGGCAGAAGCATACTATACGCCCACATTTCACTGTAAGCATTTTTGTCCCACGTTACAGGCGCAGGCTGTGGCGGTTGTTTGAAATATTTAACTTTTTCATTTCGAATTGAATAACACTAAAAGGAATTCTGCAAAATCCGACAGCGGGATGAGTACAAGAAGCGAGCGACTTTTGACTATTTACACACGTGTGCCCGCTTGCTTTTTAACGTGTTACATTAAGGCCCTTACCAGCGGTCACTTTTATCGAAAATCAAAATCTTATTTATTCCGTTAAGACAAAGTTTACTACGTATCGTCATTTTTGCGCCTGCGTACTGCTTGCTGCGGTAAAAGCACTGCCAAAACACTCAATAGGAATCCATTTTTAAAACACATTCGGCTGAGTCGCAAAACGTCCATTTCGCAAAATGTCCCTTCGGCTGAGTCGCGCGTACTGGTTACAATTTTATAATTTACATGGACACTTCACTATCATTACATATTATAAAACAAAGGCGCTTTCCGCTGTCTGTCCCTATGTATGCGTAGATCTTTAAAATTAGGTACGCAACGAATTTCGATGCGGTTTTTAATAGATAGAGTGATTCAAAAGGAAGGATTTTATGTAAAATTTATTAGGGTTTTGCATACATTGAGTAATTTATAACGGTACTAGTTGACGCCCGTGGCTTCGCCTGCGGGGAGAAGTTTTCCCGTTCCCGTTTCCCACAGGAACTTGTTCCCGGGATAAAAAGTAGCCTATGTGTTATTCTGATGTATAAGCTATATTATTGTAGTTTCATTAAAATCCATTCAGTAGTTTTTACGTGAAAGAGTAACAAATATCCACACAAACTTTCGCATTTATAATATTATTAAGATTTGTTGGGGTATCGAAAAATAACCGTCTGGGAGCTTTCAACGAAAACGCTGCCTAAACCCTTTGAGATATAACACAATAATGTAAAGTGGAATTGTGTATCGAATATAGGTCTACAAAAAGTTCGCAACGGTAAATGTCTATCTCTTAAGGATAACATACTATATCCATTTTAATAGGTACTCTAAAAAACCAGCAATTATAAAGCAGTAATTTGAAGGCTATTTACACAAATACGTAAATAATCCTTATCATTTTTAATACGTATGTTAGCTTCAGCATTTCATGAAGATTATTTTGACCTTTTATACCTTGCAAATTAAATGTATATCTTAAGAGATATAGCAAAATCAAAATAATGCGCAAAGAAATTATCTTGTGCAACCATAATTCGACCGAGCCGTGCGGGCGTACTGGAGAGCGGAGAAGTAATTTGGAGAAGTTCATACATTATTGTGAAAATAAAAAAAGACGGGATTAAATGGGTGCCACGGGGTTCGAAGTATGTCACGGGCGAAGCCGGGCCGGTCAGCTAGTTAAATATAATTGATACTCTCTCTTTATATCTATATCGACAGCTATTGTTTGCAGATAGGTGGCCCAATATGGTCCGCTCCCATCCACGACCACGTCTTCGTATCTCGAGTGCTATCTCACGTAGAAGATAATCCCCAGTTATTCGGTACTGCTAAACGAATCGCTGGTGTCTTGGCCATGGTACGAGAGGAACTGCAAGAAGTGCCGTTGTATTATACCCTGGATAAGCTGTTCGGACGGGTCCATGTGGAGACAATGCCGATGCTGGTTATGAGGTAAGGAGTTTTTTATTTATTTATCTATCACACCTTATCTCCAAAGGGGTGGCAGTGGCATATTATATGCCCACTTTTCACCGTAGCGAGCTCATTGCCTTGTTGAAATATACAGACGCAGGTTCTGTCTACCTGCTGTTGAAATTTTTCAAGGCGCTCATAAGGCTTCAATTTGGTTTAACGACTGCTATGTTACTAACAACCGGGACCAACGGCTTAACGTGCCTTCCGAAGCACGAAAACGCTCGCAAATGTAAATGCCACAAAGTGGTAACCTATCCGTGACCAGCCATAGCCAAAGTTGCTTAACGCAGTGATTATGCCACGCATGGTATCCAATTGTACAACAGCGGTCCTAAGAACAAATAAAATCTGGCTGCATATTCGTGCTTTATCCGAAGTCTTTGAGTACACACAATATCCTTCCTTCTTTTGTTAATAGCATCAGTGTTATAGGGGAGTGCTTTATGTTGTTTTAATATTGTGCCCAATATAAATAACTGCCTAACTGTTAGTACTTTACAAGATTTATAAAGTTGGTTAGTGGGATAACGAAAACGTCGAAATGTAGATACCTTGAGAATTGTTCTTTGAGCCCTCTCAATGGGCAGTAACAATATTTTGCATGCTCCTCCCCATGCAGGTATGCAGTTAGTTAAAATAGATTGACAAAGGGCAAAGTATACCTGCTTAATTAATTTAAAATTCGCGACATATCAAATTTTTAAAAAAAAAAAGTTAACTTACGAAATCTCTTAATTAATGTCTCGCTATGCTGCTTAAATGATAGGGTTTCATCAATAATTACACCTAAGTACTTTAAATAATCTGTTTAAGCTATTACTGGACAAACACAATCATAGTTCTTATTATTAGGGTCCGAACAAAAGTATACATGCAGTGATGGGTTATTTTGACCTAAAGGCCTTTTTCGCATCGAAAACTTAATATGTTTAGATTTATCTGCATTCAGTGTTAGTAAATTGTGCCGTAGCCATTTATTTACAATGTTAAATCCATTTTGAGCATGCCTGTACTTCTACTTCCGAATCAGCAGAAAAAAGGAGGGCAGTGTTGTCCGCGTATGACACAATCGTGCCGTGTTTAAGTTTTATATTACAGAGTTCATTTATGTATATTAAGAATAACGTACTTCCTAATACACTTCCCTGGGGAATACCAAAGCAGGTATTTTCAAGGTCGTCACTAAGAACACTGTCTATTTTTACACACTGGGGACGATCCTCTAGATAACTTTTGAGAAGTTTGTGCTGGTTCCCCCTTATTCCTATGTGCTCGAGCTTTTTCAACAACGTGGGAATATAAACCGTGTCGTAAGCCTTGGCAAGGTCCAAGAAGATTCCTACTGCGTGATTGCCTTTATCCAGTTGTTGTACTATGTAGTCAGTCAAGTGATGCACAGCGTCAGTAGTAGACCTGTTAGATCTAAATCCAAACTGTGTCTTTGCCAAAAGCGAGTTGTCTTCCAAATATTTTGTCAACCTGTTATTTACAATTTTCTCCAATATTTTAGAAAATGCAGGGAGTAACGAGATAGGTCGATAGTTTGTCACCTGATCTTTCCCTCCGGCCTTATATTCAGGGACGACCATAGCTTTCTTTAAGCACTTAGGGAAAATTCCTGAGGTTAAACTTTTTTGGGAAAATTATTAGTTAAAGGTGGGACTAGAATGTACCTAAATTTTTTTATAATTTTGTTAGAGATGAGATCCCCCCCAACTGCACAGTCATCCCTCAGACTCATCATTATTTTTCCACGTCTTCTTTGTCTGTGTCCAGCAGTACAAAGGAGGACAATGTGGTTCTACAAGGGAGAGGAGTGCTTGCAGGGAGCCGTGAGCTTACCTGCATTTGTTGGGCTAGGTTTTTACCCACATTTAAAAAGTAATTATTTACCATATTAGCATCCATTACCTGTGATGAATGGGTGCGCAATAAACTTGAGCGCGATTCATTTTGTTTCGCTGAGTATGTAATATTTTTGATATGTTGCCATATAGCTTTACTGTTTGCTCCCGCCTTTTCGAGCTCTAACTTATGATTTATTTAAACTTTTCTTAAAAGATTGTTGCAAAAATTTCGATATCGCTTGTATGATAATTGTATAACTACGTTATCGGGGTTACGTTTACATTTCAAATGCAGTCTATCCCTATGTCTCATACAGCGAATGAGGCCGGGCGTGATCCAAGGCTTTATATTATAATTTTTGTATTATATTTTTCCGTATTGCACATTTTACGTTTTCAATTAGATACAACATGCAATATTGCGGATCATCACAATAGTACACGGGGTCAAAGTCGATATCGCGTAAATCGCCTTCAAGTCTATTCATGTCTATTTTGGAGATTGCGCGCGATAACTTACAACTTAGGGTTAGTAATGCAGCATTATGATCTGTTATGGTAGAATTAATAACCAGTGCATGTGAGGGGTATTGCGATTTTAGCATTATGTGGTCTAAGCATGACCACTTTCATGCGTGATAAATGTGTGAGTGGGAAGTAAACCATGGAATGCGCAGAGATTAAGATATTCTAAAGCTTTTTGTTTTACGTCTTGTTTGCCTTGCAGGATATTTATGTTAATGTCTCCAATCAGAATGATGTTCTTAAACGATGATAAACTTTGCAAGATGTCATTTAAAGAATTGATAAAATTGTATTTATCTTTAAAGGAGGGAGGCCTGTATATCGCAAGAATTGCCCAATCTGATCCTATTTTAATTAGAAGTCTGTTACAATCATTCATACTAGGCTCCTGTATAGATGCTTGAATAGTACTTTTAATACGAGGGTGGGTCAATAAGTCCGTGACTTTTTGAACTTCTGACCTCTTTACTGAAAAAGAAACACTGCTCCTGTCAACAGGCATCTGTCAGTCGACTCCTGTCAAAATTTGAACTTACTGCGTCAGTTAGTTTGTGTTTGGCAGCTATTTTTATCAGACTACCCAGCAATCTGAGAAGAAAATGGAAAAAAGTGAATTTTGTGTGCTTATTAAGCATTATTTTTTGCGAAAAAAAACCATTACCGAAACCAAGGCTAAGCTTGATAAATACTATGGGGACTCTGCACCATCGATTTCAATGGTGAAAAAGTGGTTTACTGAGTTTCGTTGTGGCCGTACAAGCACTGAAGATGCCGAACGTCCTGGACGCCCAGTTGAGGTGTCTACACCCGAAACAATCGAAAAAATTCACGATATGGTTTTGGCCGACCGAAGATTGAAAGTGCGAGAGATTGTGGAAGCCATAGGGATCTCGCATGGTTCCGTGGTTTCAATTTTGAATGATCACTTGGGCATGAGAAAGCTTTCCGCAAGATGGGTGCCGCGTTTGCTCACAGTCGACCACAAACGCAATCGTGTAACAACTTCACAGGAGGGTTTGGCGTTGTTTAACCGCAATATGGAGGAGTTTTTTCGCCGTTTTGTAACCGTGGACGAAACGTGGATCCACCACAACACACCAGAGACCAAACAACAGTCAAAACAGTGGGTTTCTAAGGGTGAATCGGCGCCAAAGAAGTCCAAAGTGGGTTTGTCAGCCAATAAAGTCATGGCGACTGTTTTTTGGGATGCACGCGGGATAATCCACATTGACTACCTTCAATAAGGAAGAACAATCAATGGAGAATATTATGCCAACTTATTGGGCCGATTCAATGACGATTTAAAAAAAAATCGCCCTCATTTGGCCAAGAAAAAAGTTCTTTTCCACCAAGACAACGCAAGGGTGCACACATCTGCAGTTGCCATGGCAAAAATCCATGAATTGGGCTATGAATTGCTCCCTCATCCGCCCTATTCTCCAGATTTGGCTCCGAGTGACTACTTCTTGTTTCCAAACCTGAAGAAATGGCTTGGTGGAAAAAGATTTGACTCGAATGATGAAATCATCTCACAAACAAAGACCTATTTTGAGGACCTCGACAAATCTTATTCTTTGGAAGGGATAAAAAAATTGGAGAAGCGGTGGACAAAGTGTATAGAGCTCAAGGGAGACTACGTTGAAAAATAAGATGATTTTTTAATCAAAAAAACTGTGTTTTATTCAAAAAGTCTCGGACTTATTGACCCGCCCTCGTATATACCACCACTCCATCGTTCTGATTGTATATTGAATTGCTTCTGTGCATATTATATCCCGGTAACGTCGGTATGTCATAAGGCAAAGATAGCCTGCATTCCGTTAAAACAATAACGTCAGTGCTAATATTTATCCTTTGTTGTAGAATCCAAAAGTTGTCAAAATTCTTGAAAATACTACGGATATTTTGTGTTAAAATGGTTATTGGATTAGTGTACGGGGCTAGATATTGTCTGCACTCCTCTGCCTCACAGGTCCTTGACTTTGAAGTAGTGAAGCTATCTATTTCATCTTATAAACTATGCATTTATATATTTATTAATTACCAAACTAACTAACTATCTTCACGCTGTATAACTGACGGGGTAGCCAGAGAGGACAGATCGCCAGGCTTCGCGATCCATGCATACTTCTTTCGCTTCTTCGAGATTCATCAATCGCTTCATACACGCACGTCTGCGTATCCGAGTACTTTTGACCTTTCCGTTTTTGAGCAATCTGCTCACGTGGTCTTCATATGTAAGTCTCGGCCTTTCCTGACTCCTTCTACCCTCTACTTTTGAACAATATATATTCTTCGTCAATCGTTCCTCACTCATTCGTTGGACGTGTCCAAACCAACGGAGCGCGCCCTTTTCCAGCTTAACGCTGACACTTTCATTCAAACCTGCCATATTGCGTATCACTTCGTTACGTATTCGGTCGGCCAAGGTAACGCCGCACAATTTTCGAAGTGATCGCATCTCCACAGCATTCAATTTACTTTCATGCATCTGCTGACATACCCAGGTTTCACTACCGTAAAGCAAAGTTGGCACTAGCACTGCGTTATGAATCGCCATTCGTGCTTTTTTTACGATGCTTTGTCGCTTTACTAACTGGGACAAAGCACCGTTAACTTTGTTTCCGGCAGCTACTCGCCGTTCTACATCCGAATCACATCTTCCATCTGCGCTAAACATACTTCCTAAATACACAATTTCATTCACTTGCTCTAGACGTTCCTGGTTTACCCTAATCTCGCATTTAGTTCTTACGTCACCTCTTTCAAATACTAGAACCTTAGTTTTACTTGCATTCAAGCGGAGACCCTTACTTTCACACCCCTCTTTCATATTAGTGACTAATGCCTGTAGGTCGGCTTCTGATGAGGCCATGAGCACCGCATCATCAGCGTACAGCAGACAGTTTACTGTAAAGTCACCCAAATTCACACCCATATTAAAATCTTTCAACTTCTGCAGGCAACTGTCCAGATACACTATGAACAGCCAGGCGGACATGACACATCCCTGTTTGACGCCTGTACAGACATCAAAAAGAGGTGACACGTTCCCCCTACTCGCACGCAAGCCTTACAGTCCCTAAAAAGCGACTGTATTGCCCGCAGTAGCGAGCCGTCCACACCATATCCGGGCATCAAGTCCCACAGCGTTTCTCTCACAACGTTATCAAATGCTTTCTCTAGATCCAAAAAAGCGCAGAAAACCTTCTGGCTAAGAGCCAGAAACTTTTCCGCGATCATGCTGAGAGAAAACACTTGATCCATGCAACCTCTTCCACGTCGGAATCCGCATTGAGCCTCCCATAAATACCTTTCAGACTTTTCTTGCATTCGTGCCGTTATAACATTTGCATACACCTTACTAGCTAAGCTGACCAAGCTGATCGCCCTGTAGCTAGAGCAGTTTAGGCGCGAGCCTTTCCCTTTGTAAATAGGTACTACAACTGCTACTCGCCAGTCATCGGGGACCTCACCCGTCCGCCAGTATAAGTTGCATAACAGACATAGTGTGTCCCAGACACGCGACCCACCGTACTTGATCATCTCAGCAGTAACTCTGTCTTTTCCCGCAGCCTTACCACATTTCATACTTCTTATCGCTTGTTCTATTTCTTTCATACTAATGACTTCAATGACATCGGGATCCGGAGCATCGAAGTGAGCTCCACTTCCCGATGTGGCATCTCTGTCTTTTCTTGCATACATCTTTCCATAATATTCACTCCATCTCTGCAGGACGTCACTTTGGTCTGTTAGGACGTCATTGTTAACACTAAGCACTTTATTCATACTGCAGATTGCCGAACAACTCCGGGTCTTGCCTACCTCTTTCCAGAAGAGCTTGGCATTATCCCGGAAATTGGACGACAACCTTTCATCCGCTTTCATTCTGCACCTTTCACGAGCTTCTTCTATCAGTGCCTTCGTGTTAACTTTCTGCAGCTTGTATCTCTCTTTCATATTTAAATCATTCCGCGAGGCTAAGTAGTCCAGCCATGCTTTCTTCTTCATTCGAACTGCTTCTTTCACTTCCTCGTTCCACCATGCATCACGCTTATTACTACTGCCTCTTTTCGTTTCTCCACACACTTACACAGCGGCATTTATCATACTGTCCCTAAGGTTCTGCCATACACTTTCCACATTCTCACTGCTTACATTGACGTCGCCAAGCTTTTCGGCTACCCTTTCATTATATTTATCCCTAATGGATGCATCCTGCAGCTTCCAGCTTTTGATGCTATAAGTCGGCTCAGGTTCAGGACACTCGGTACGATGACGCCAACCCGCGAACAGACCCCTAATCCTAGTTATGACTAGGTAGTGGTCTGATCCCAGCTCAGCGCCTCGATAAACCCTCGTGTCCATCACCTGTTTACGGAGCCGACTATCCATTAGGAATAGATCTATCATGCTTCTCTTTGACTTACATCTCCTCGTATACATATGAATTTGTTTGTGGTTGAACATTGTGTTCGCCACAAACAAATCCTTTTCCTTACAAAATGCCAGTATTAGCTTGCCAGCGTCGTTCACCCTTTTATCCCCATACTTCCCGAGTACCGACTCAAAACCATCGCGAGCGGTACCCACTCATCCATTCAAGTCTCCACATACTATAAGTCTTTCATTTCCTGCTATCACATTTAGAACTTCTCTCATACTCTCCCAGAAGTCCTCTAGCTCACTCGCGTTCGACGACGATACTGGCGCGTAAGCAGCTACCAGGAAAATCTTCGTCAAACCAAGTTTTACACGGATCCAGAGGATTCTAGGACCTAACAGTTTGTACTCATACATACCGGAGGCCAATCGCGAGGACAGCAAAATTCCAACCCCCCGACTGCCATGCTCGCTCTCTGGTACTCCAGACCAAAGCGCGAGCATCCCACCCGGGAGCTCCAAGACTTCGCTGCCCATTTATTAATTCAAAAAAAATATAAAACAATATACAAAAATAAAAGTAAATGTAAAAATAAAATTCCAACAATTAACGTTTTTAACGACGCTCTTAGGCGTCTTCATAGTCTACGGTATTAATGTACCTCTTTTCGGCCATCAGCTTACCCGGACAATCTGGAGCTCCCGTAGCATGCTTATACGGCTTCTTAAAACGCAAGCAAGTGGCGAATTTTGCTTCCTCTGTCCTCATTGAGTAGTCCTTTATTGAGTGCCCATGCTCTCCACAGTGACCACGGGTGTGTGAAGCCTCTCGGCTTGTCTTCGCCGCATGCCCGTACTGCTGGCATTTAAAGCACCTCGTGACCAGGTTAAAATCCCTCACAGGACAAGATGACCAGTTCACGTATAATCTTTCTTGACCAGTAATAGACCCGACAGGTTTCAGTTGTATTCAGACAGCCTTTTTCAGAGGTGTGAACCGTTCGCCGAGCACTCTTTACGCACATCCCATCCCGTTTACTTATTTATAATGTGTAATAATAACGTTAGCTTTCTACTTAAAATTTGACGTTTCAGGTCAGCGCTACTAAACGCCGGTTACAAAGTGTCATACTCTCACGCCTCTAAGATGTCGGTGAAGACGGCGGCGCCCGCGCACGTGGTGTGGGACGTGGTGCGCGCGTGGGCCAGCTCTCGTGCCGTCAAACCGGTCAAGTAAATATACTTATTTTTCTTTGCATCGGTAGCGGACTCTGTACAAAGGGCCCATTGTAAAGAACCCCATGCTTCATTATTTTTATTTTCCACTAGTTGACGCCCCTAGGGAAGTTTTTCCGTTCCCGTTTCTTACAAGAACTTGTTCCCGGTATAAAAAGTAGCCTGTGTGTTGTTTTGATGTATATTATTGTAGTTTCATTTAAATCATTCAGTGGTTTTTACGTGAAAGAGTAACAAACATCTATTATTACAAACTTTGCTGAAAAGCTGTATATGAAACTGTAATCTCTTTATGAGTGTTTTATATTTATGTCGAACCTAGGAACTCGTTTTACAACCTAAGCTTACTGGAAAAGAAGCCCCTTAGTCATTATTGTACTTTACATCTCTCATATTAGGTAAGTAGGTCCTTATTACCCCCAAATGGGGCTTGGTGACCAATTAGCGCTATAGGGTAATAATGTAACTAGAAAAGCCCTAGGGCGGTAAGTAATTAAAAAAAAAACTTCATTCTTTCAAAAAGTTCGCGTACATCTAACCATCATACTGGCAATAGACATCATGCATTCAGCCCAATGACACAAGAGGTCGCTTCGCTATTCAGCCTTGTCTTCGTATAAGTCATCAATTTTAAATATCAAACGGCGAAGCTGAATTTCGTTCTTGAAAAAAATTATTTAAAAAAAGATGAAAAAAGGCGGGAATAGAAAACTTTAACTAATTTTTTTAACTAATAAAATGTTTTTATTCTTGTAATGCCGGTTTTTATCTACTTACCTCACAATCGAGATGTAAAGCAGAGTAGTTACGAGTAGCTCGGGTGGAAGCATCAATTGCACCCTCGAACTATAGGCGCCCTCGCTGCTCTCGTGCGCCTAAATATCTCGGGCTGCAATTGATGCCTTACAGCCCTTGGCTACTAATCTACTATTTGGGTACAGACCCAGATAATCTTTTTAAAAACAAGCTTTTTCAATGCACTGGAAAGAGTAATTCTCAGCAATTCCTTTCATTTGATATCAATGTTATAGGCAATTGCATAAAAATATAGCTCTGGCATTATCGAATTTAAAATGATGTTAGCAAGTATTTCACTTTTATACCCATTTTACATTCAAAATAAATGTCCACCATTTTGAGTGTTCCGCCATTTTGTATTTAGACTGACGACACACATCTCACCGTGCATTGTCATCCAAACTAAATAAAAATACAAAATGTCAGCTCAACCAATTGAAGAAATACCCCTTATAAGATACCCAACATGATATTTTATATATTCGTACTCAGCATACCAAAAAAACCCTTATTCGATTATTATACATATTGTAAACTTTGTGTGATGAGCACGATGGTTTATTCTGTGTTATTTATCTATAATATGTATGTATTTAGAAATATATAAGTATGTTTATCAGTTACCTAGATCCCATAACACAAGCTAATATTGGCTTACTTTGGGCTAGATGGCGCTGTGTGAAAAGTGTCCCACAATATTTCAATTTATTTATTTTATTTATTTATTTATTAAACCTAGAAAGCTGAAATTTGTTGAATGTATACTTCAAGTCTTTGGATAAGCGATAAAAACGGGATTAACGCGGCTGAAGCCTCACACAGTCTAAACTATCAAACATTAGTACGCTCCTAAAGTTTGGTGAAAGTATTTATTAGGTATCTATCTTGAATCGGCACTAAGAAAGGAATACCCGGTATTCCCACGGGAACGGGAACTACTTGGGTGAAACCATACCCAACATAAAATTTGGTGACCGTATTCATTACGTACCTACGTTAGATGAGCAACAAGAAAGAATTCCCGGTATTCCCACGGGAATGTAATCTTACTAATATTATAAATGTGAAAGTTTATGAAGATTTATATATTATTTGGACGTTTGTTATTTAATCACATTTAGATGAAAATCGGCATATAGGTAGAACATTTCCAAAAGTTGATGAAGTTTCGTTAGGACACAAAAAGGTGTTCGCGCAGAAAAAATATGTTTTCCCGAGATATAAAGTATTAATTACGTGGTACCCTTTGTATTAATTCAGGAAATGTCTCGCAAAGGATATTCAGTTCCCGCAGTTTCGCCCGCATGTATATTATTTAGTTGTAAGTAACTCATAAACAAGTATTCCGATTTCATTTAGTTTTCTGTTCTTAAAAAGCTTCAAAACTTGTTTTATAAGAATAGCCTACGCGCACCCTCGTTCCCTTTTGTTTAAAACAGCAATATCGGTGAAATCCATTTTGATAGGTACTGAAAAAGATTGTCTGACTAGACTAAGGTGTGCGCCGCGTTGTAGACAAAACAGTTTTAAAACAGACTTGACTATAAGAAACAATTCTGTCTTAAGACTGTCTTGACTATAATCTGCGCTCAGCCTAACATGGCAGTCGTTAAGTTGAAGGCCTTAGCGGCTTAAAAACTTTTAACAGCAGGTAGCCACAACCTGCGTCTATCTATTTCAACACGGCAATGGGCTCACTACCTATTACGTGGAACAAGAATACACATGGTGAAAAAGTGGGCATATAATATGCCACTGCCACCCCTTTGGGGATAAGGCGTGATAGAAAAAAAAAAATAAGTTCTATTTGGTATAAGATGGTAAATGTATAATTCCAGACTAGAAACGGACCCCGTTACAAAGTACATACTGAGTCAAGTTATTAAAACGCCAGTGGACCTGACCGAGAGAGCCGACGCGAACCCCATCAGTCGAAGAGACGGGAAACTTCGCTTCCAGACCAACCCCGCGCCTCACTGGGGACCTGGCTCCAGAGCTGCTGTCAAGTAAGTCTCTTGACATGGCCTCTTACAGGGGTTTTCAACATCATGGGCATCCTTCAAGGTTGGGAGTGAGAGCAGTCACTCCGCAGTTTAGGTATATTCGAGTAGCGCACCGCTCGGAGCGGCTAATGACAGTGGGCTGCCGCTCGGCTCGCACGACGCGAGCGCTCTAAATAAACCAACTAGGTACAGAAACTTCTCAAGTGACAACCCCGCACGAACTTCATAAAACTCTGGCGCGCAAATAAAACTCATCGCACGCGAGCGGTAACAAGTTTCAATTTAGCTTGCAGGCGGCGTGTCTAGGTCTGTTTTCATACCTAAAACTGACTTTTGTTAGGGAGTGAAACTTCTGTACGTAGTACTATTACTTATTATGTGGTGAGAGGTCAAACGTCAGTCGCTATAAGTAGTGGCAAAGGCATACTATACGCCAAACATTTCACTACAAGCATTTTGTAACATCCGCTGTTATATCTATTATGTTATATATATCCGAAATTTTTCAAGCCGCTCGTAATCCCTTCAGTTTGACTTAACGACTACCATGTTACTAGCAACTGGAACCAATAGATTAACTTACCTTCTGATGCACGGAATAGAACTGACACCATCCGAGAACCAGGTATAGGGAAAGTTGCTTAATGCAATTATCGTTTACAAAACATTGAGTTGGCTAGGCTACAAATAATTATAATAATAATCCTTCCAAGCCGTTTTCGGCTACGGCGACCGTTCCTTCACCTACTGGCGCCTATCATGGGCTTTCATGTGGATAGAAAACCCACCTTTATTTAAAAAAATTCTTGCACAGAGTGGACAAGTGAGAGCACCATTGACATAATTTGTAATTGATAGCCGCTGGCGGTCGGGCTTTTAGTTCGTCGCGCTTGGAATCCAGTTCCGAAAGCCCACGAGTCTCAAAATCAGACACTTGCCGTTGTACCAGTGACCTCCACTCTCTGCGATTAGCCGCTAGCTCTTCTTACTGAGATGAATTTACGCTTTGATGATTTACGCTTCGTTTATAATATCAGTAGAATAGTGAATCATAAACTCGGTCGAGTTAATTCAATTCTTATTTTGGCTTTCTGTGCTCTTAGCAGCAACTCTAGGATCAAGATATCCTAATGGATAGAGACATAAATATTTTAGTGTATCCATTTTATGGTAGTGTGCAACTATCGGAGTGCAACCGCAACACACGCTATTACATTAATTTTTGATAATTTGTAATAGATATCTCATAAGGTTACATAGAAAATAAGCTGTAACCGGCACCAAAACACAACGATTGATCATCCTTTGGTTACAACAGTGGTTACACTTTCCACAGACAGTGTGACGTTGCCAAACTTACACTTGCTGTAACTGTCACTCTTATGACAATCATAACGATAGACAAAGATAGAGCGGTCACACGGATACAAGAACGGCAACAGCACGGCTTATGTTTATGCTCGGTCTATTATGATACTTGGTCTTAGCAGCAACTTGCCAGTGTCCCGTAGCTAGAACTAGTAACGAAAGAGCCATACAGTGGCCCGGGATTTTACCGGTGGCCTTGGATAGTCGTAATTTCGGTTTGTTCCCATTTGTTCTACTGAACAGTTCTACGGTAGAACTAATGGGACTTTTTTTTCTCACTAGTTCTACCATATTAGGTGTAACAAAATAGTAGAACTAGCGAAACTCTTTTTTCCCACTTGTTCCTTGTGGTAGGACTAGTGGGACATTTTGTTCTCACTAGTTCTACGATATTAGGTGTAACAAATAGTAGAACTAGTGGGAGTCTCTTTGCCCACCTGTTGCATCGGTAAGACTAATAGGAAATTTCTATATCACTAGTAATATACCTATTTAGTAATATACTGGTGCTAATTCTGTTGTTGAGATCACTAACCTAAATTTCTCTAAAATTTTCAAAATTTTGTTTAGGGATTGCCAAATGCTATTATGTTATTAAGTCGAACTTAAGTTGGTGATATCATAAATAACACTTAATTTGTATCTGATGTCACTAAAATTAATTTTATGTGATAAAATTGAACAAGACGTGAAAAATGTACATAGTCAGTCGAATGTAAATACATGCCGACTAACTTGGTGATTGAACTGTCTATGTACATTTTTCTCGCTACAACGTTTTAAAAGTTTTCACGTTTCAAACGGTTACTAAAATTAATAAGCGTCCCAATAAAATTAGTCTTTTCACTAAAATTAGACATCACCTAAATAGGTGACGTCTAATTTTAGTGAAAACGTCTAAATTTTGTGTGTCGTTAAATTTGTATCTGACATCACTAAAATTCATTTTATGTGATAAAATTCAACAAAAAGTGAAAAATGTACATAGACAGTTGAATCACTAAGTTAGTCGGCATCTAAATACATTTTTTGTTGAATTTTATCACATAAAAGGAATTTTAGTGATGTCAGATACAAATTTAGTGCTGTTTATAATATCACCAAGTTTAGTTCGACGTAATAACAAAATAGCATTAGACAATCTCTTAATAAAAATAAGAAAATTTTAGAGAAATTTAGTTTAGTGGTTTCAACAACAGAATTAGCACCACTGTTACGTTCGTAGGGTGTGGGTACTAATAGGAATTGCACTTATACCGCAAATTAAAAAGAACACTTTAAATACTATAAAAAAACATTAACACAATTATTTACAACACTACAATTAAGAACCGCTACTATTTACATTAAACAAAAACTCTTCGCTTAGATATTCGTGCTGAAACAGTGGTGCTACTTCTGTTGTTGGCACCACTAAACTATAGACAAATTTTAGTAGGACGTTTATTAAATTTAGTAACCGTTTGACACGTGAAAACTTTTAAAACGTTATAATGTGAAAAATGTACATAGGCAGTTCAATCACCAAGTTAGTCGGCATGTATTTACATTCGACTGTCTATGTACATTTTTCACGACTTGTTAATATTATCACATAAAATGAATTTTAGTGACATCAGATACAAATTAAGTGCTATTTATGATATCACCAACTTTAGTTCGACTTAATAACAGAATAGCATTTGGAAATCTCCTAACAAAATTTAGAAAATGTTAGAGAAATTTAGTTTAGTGATCTCAACAAGAATTAGCACCACTATCGCACAATTAAGCTTTGATTCACTTCGATTCGCACTGTTTGCTTCCTCAAAGGAGACTGTCCAGTTGCCGCTAGCTGGGCACTTTATATAGGCCCATTAATGTTCTGGACCATTCGGGTGAATTCCTTCCGTACCTACACTCGGGTACATAATCTACAATGTTCCACACGACACTAGTTGCACCTTCGGTGTGTGCTAGAAAGTTTTCGAACGATTATCGTCCCTTCTAGTGCTATCTCTATCACATAGTTCTAGAATGTTCTAAGTGTAGCGGTCTCTTTCTAATACTGCTATCCTTGTCAGTCTTTGACATTTCGCTTCATACTGAAGTGGACTTCAAAGGCCCATAAGGGGTCCTGAAAACGCCTGTAAATGGGTTTCATGTTTTGATGGCATGTGATCGGTGGCCTAAATCGGACTGAAAACATTAAAATTAGTGCAAAATACAGGTATTAACGCGATCATGCTTATTTACCTTAAATAGCTTGACGTTTCGTCTGGGTTGCACAAGCATGATCGCGTTAATACCTGTATTTTGCACTAATTTTAATCACGCAACGAAAAAGTTTAACAGTTAGGACTGAAAACATGTTTCAGACGCCTGAAAACGGCAACTGGGGTGAAATTTGGGTAGTTTAGTATGTGATAGAGCCTCCTCGGAAACGGCCTGAAACAGCTTTTTAGGCTGCTGGAAACGCTTTCAAGGCCCAAAAAAAAGGACGTTTGAAATTGTTCACTAGTTCACCGGCGTAACATTACCTAAAATCAAACGAACCATACAAATATTGAGACACGACTAGCATATTTGATAACATTTCTTTGTGTAAAACTACCTGGCAGTAAAGTTCCGCTAGTTCTTCTATTTCGGAGCCTATCTAAACATAGTACCAATGAAATAAAAATTTCCTATTAGTCTTACCGATGAAACAGGTATGAATAGAGACTCCCACTAGTTCTACTATTTGTTACACCTATATCGTAGAACTAGTGAGAACAAAATGTTCCACTAGTCCTACCACAAGGAACAAGTGGAACAAGTGGGAAAAAAGAGTTCCACTAGTTCTACTATTTGTTACACCTATATCGTAGAACTAGTGAGAACAAAATGCTCCACTAGTCCTACCACAAGGAACAAGTGGAACAAGTGGGAAAAAAGAGTTCCACTAGTTCTACTATTATGTTACACCTTGTATGGTAGAACTATTAGGAAAAAAATTCTCATTAGTTTCACTGTTCAGTAGAACAAGTGGGAACGAACCGTAATTTCAACATCATGTCAATGCGTAGACAGAGAATACTATAGACACACAGTCAGCGTGCCGCAGAAAGGGACAGGTAGTATTATAACTTGGTTACCATATGAAGAAATTTTCCCTATATTTTGTATTGTTAAAATGCTAAGTATCCACCTACGCTCCGTAGATAAAAATATATTATTACAAGACCCACCAAGATAGTGTAGTCCAAATTAAGCTTATACGAGCTTGTGTTAGGGGATTTAGACAACTGACAAACATACTTGAAAGCAAACATTTAAATATATGAAACACGTTCTCTTATAACTTAGTATAGTATAAAGAGAGAAAACCTGTAAGGCTGTGATAGTGTCTATAAACTCTAGTCTAGTAATATTTCAGGGTCCACTATTACTTCATTGCTAAGTGCAGCTATCATTTGACTTTTAATTTTCGGAATTGTTGTGAGCGACTGTCGTCTGACCTCCCAATCCCGTAACACGGCACCTGCGTAGCTGTCTTATCCATTAGTCAGTAGTTACACCGCTAGCAGGTATATGGAATATGGGTATATGGAAACACTTTACACTCACATGGAAAATACCTGAACTCCTTAACAAACATTTGCGTATCAAACAAATATTTGTGTAAAACTTTTGTTCAAAATGTTTGCTACAAATTCTTGCAGTTGGTGTTTGTGACCAATTGGATCGTCCTGTAGCTGTTAACCAAATCTGAAGCAAATGGTCACTTTAGAAAAGCTGCAAGAAACCAATAATATAAATATTTAACTAAACACAACACAATAAAAAAAAGACGTGTGGCACTCGGAGACTGCCACGGTAAAGCTATTGCAGAGCATACTTTTGTTTTTCTTTGATATTAATATAAGTTACAAAAAAAAAAGAACACAAAAAAAAAATTTAAAAAAACCCTCACCCCCACCCTCACCCTCACCCCTCACTCTCACCCTTACTCTCACCCTCACCCCACACTCACTCTCATAGTCACCCTCACACTCAATATCATCACGTCTCGATCCGTGCGAGCTTCGTACAATCGTACCATATAATATATGTACATACACGTTGCCAAATTGAAGGCCTTATGGGCGGCTTGAAAAATTTCAACAGCAGGTAGCCACAACCTACGTCTGTCTATTTCAACACAGCAATTGACTCACCACCTATTAAGTGGAACAGGAATACACACGGTGAAAAGTGGGCGTGTAATATGCCTCTGCCACTCCTTCAGAAATAAGGTGTGATTGACGAACAAACTAGCATATGGGGTTGACTTGGGCCTGGAACCACTCAAGGTATACATTCAAAACTATTAACTAAATGTCAAAACTAAAAGGTAAAACTTACAAGTACTACGGATTCAGAACTATCATTGTCTACTTCCATTGTAGAAGTCTGTCTTTATGAACAGCAATAAGCATTGAAACTTTTATAAAGAATAAAGCTTCCATCTAAATTATCAGATTTAATAATAAATACATAGAACGTAACAATTGCTTAAAATAAGTACTATTATAGTTTGTCAGTGTAAGTAAATATTATCAATATAGGCAATCACCTAGTTATAAAAAATAAATGTAGGCACCTTAGTTAGAACAGCATCTGAATCTAGGTACGACTTGCTTGTTTTCTTTATTATAAAAGCAGTATCAAAATGTTTACTGCATATTTTGGAACATTTTTCGGTACCCATCCATTACGACCAGTGGCAGCTATCCAAATTAAATGTGATCTTGTCTTAGTCGGGAAACTGTAATAAATAATACATGTATGTAACATCAAGGTAATACTAAATTATATGTAATATTGGAGCAATTTATAAAAAAAAACCGGGAGTATAGTTATCGGATCATGGCTATAACGAATATAGGTTATGAAATAATATAAATTAACAAAAGATTGTTTATTCTGTTTACATAAACACATCTAATACTGTAATGTTTAAGAACGAATTATAAGGTTAAAATAGTAAAAGAATGACTTTTTTTACAAAGTTTTCATTCAACTTACCGATGGAAAGACAATATCTTCCTGTCACCATCACTTTTGCAGTCAATAATACTACAACGCACAATTGTAAATATTATTGTAATAAGTTTCTACACTTTTTACACGGAACACAACACTTGTAATTTGTGAAAATATAATATTTTGATCCGCCCAATTCCTAAACGTCAAATTTATTTAGCTCCAAGCTGGAGCTGGCCTTGAAAAAACCGGCACGCGAGCTGAGATGCCCATAATGTCATACTATCCTTTTCTTTCTCCAGTGTAGCATGTATTTGCTTTTCTTTCTTGTGGGAATGAAACATGGGAATGAAAATAGTTCCCGCAGTCTATAGTATTCTCTGTCTACGTGTCAATGCAATCAATGACATTGTCATAAATATCTAAGATCAGCATTTTTTTTGTTGTTGTGGCTAACAGCAATTAGCCGATGCACAAACTTTATCTGGTTGTAGGTTAGTACAGTCTCAATAAATTTCTGGTTCCAAACGCAATCTGGTTCCAAACTAAGCAGAACTTGTACTATGGTAACCAGATATTACTGATAAACATACTTATATATTTCAAAATACATATATATTATAGATAAATGACACCCAGACACAGAATAAACCATCGTGCTCATCACACAAAGTTTTATCCAGGGTGGAAATCGAACCCACAATCTCTTACGTAGCAGTCGGATACACTCCCATCGCGCCACAGAGGCAGTCGAATATATAAAATAAAACGAATTAAATATTGTTGTTATTATATTAAAAAAATATTTGTTATTTCAACAGTGTCGGTGAACAGAAAATGTCGAAGGCGATACGAAATCAGAACAAGCACTCGGAAAATAAGAAAAAGCGACAGCACTCACCGCTAAGTGTAGACGAGGAACGAAAGAAGACTAATGTTGAGAATAATGTGTAAATAAAAATATTTATAAATGTTATAACCGCCTTTTTATACCCAACTAGATGACCCCCGCGGTTTCGCCCGTGACATAATTTGAACCCCCGTCGCACCCATATAATCCTGTCGTTTATTACTTTTACAAAAACGTATGAAAATTTGCCCGATTTGTTGACATTTATGATAACTGTTCTGCTCTCCTAGGTAGTAGCGTGATGTTAAATAGCTTATAACCTTCCTCGATAAATGGACTATACAATACAAAAGTAATTTTTCGATTCGGACCAGTAGTTACTGAGATTAGCACGTTCAACCAATCAAACAAACTTCAGCTTTGTATATTAAGTATAGAATAGAAGTGACTCACTGCAGTTCATGTGCTATGATAGACACGATTCGTAGTAAATTTCGTGTAGAAACCACGTTGTGGCTTGTACATTTGCGAGCGTTTCTGCTCTTTCGGAAGACACGTTAAGCCGTTGATCCCGGTTCCCAGTAACTTTGTAGTCGTTAAGCCAAGTTGAAAGCCTTATAGGCGGCATGAAAATTTCAAAAGCATGTAGCCACAGACTGTGTATGTCTATTTCAACAAGGCCCACCACCTATTACGTGGGACAGGAAAACACACTGTAAAAAGCCTCTGCCACCCCTTCGGAGATAAGGCGTGATTGATAAATAATCCATTTTGTAATCGGAGTATCGCAAGTAAATTATATTACAACTAGCTGACCCACCCGGCTTTGCCCTTGACATAGTTCAAATCAAACCCCGTGGCATCCATTTAATCCTGTCGTTTATTAATTTTACAATAAATTATCAATATTTTCCAAATTAATTTATCACTTCTCCGCTGTCCAGTACGCTCGCAGGGCCTGGTCGAATTATGGTTAAACGAAATTAATTTCCTTGCGCATTATTTTGATTTTGCTATATCTTCTAAGGTATTTTTTTAATTTGTAAGGACTAAAGAAAGTAAAGGGAAAACATACGTACAGTGCGACATAAAAGAGTTGACAATAAATGAGGGCGTCACTATCGCTTTTGTATCTTGCATGTAGCAACACAGTTAGTAAGAAACATACGTTTTTGATACTTGTATTATTTTTGCAAGTATAATATTTGCAAGACACGAATTCTCATTTAAACAGAATGAAATAAGTATCTATAAATGATATAAATATAGTATGAAAAGGGCAATTCAGAAAGGGCATGGAAATCTGAAAAGAGGTCAGTGTACCCATCAATACGACTACTTTGCTAATTGAACATTATGCTAACCTTCCTGCTCTTTAGCCGTTTTCCTAAGTCGACGTTTGATCGTGAGCGCAACTTTTACAATAGCATCAACCAAAACAATGAGAACATTGATATAAAATATTAAAATATAAATCAGCGTCGTACATACACTCACACAAACTTTCGCAATTCTAAATATTGTTCTTTTACTCATTATTTTACCTACTATATTTCATTTCTAAAATATGCAATTTGTATGCATATATTACTTCTATACAAATTCTTCTTTATTTATTTATATGCTTATTTCTTACTTGCATTATTCATTGAGTGAAAACAAGTATCAAATGCAGTAGTCGCGCTATAAATACTTTTTTTTGGTGTTGCCTGTAAGAGTGACTAGTTAGTTCTTAAATAATTAATTTCTACTCTTTTATGTCGCACTGTAATCAAAATTCTCAAAACAACTAAAGTATTTAAATTGTAAACGATCAATACCGTATTTGTGTAGGTACGAGAATATCGTAATTGTATCTCGCTGCGCCTCGTACAGTCGTTGAGTTTATAATGGAGTATGAAGTTAAAAACTAAAAATTGTAGGTACTATTCTAAACTCGCAGTTTACTTCTATATTTTTCTTTAAATAAAGTATACTTAAAATCTAGATAACTGGGTCGCTAGAAATATAAAAAAAAACAAGTGACAGATACATTTCAGAACGTAATGTCATTTATGTATTGAAATAACCCGGCAAAAGTTAAGAGAGAGCGTATACGGCGTAAAACTACAATTCTGCATGTAATATTTCTATACACTAGCGCTATATTCTTGACTATAATACGCTACTATAATTGATAGGATTACGGTATGACTCAAAAGTTTGTTCATTTTGTTTTGCTTTTGTGAGTAGTTACATACCTACTTTTGTGGGCAGAGAAAACAATAAATTATTTGATTGATAGCGTTTATCTACTTTGTTCGGAATTATTGCCGACGTCAGACGTTGCACACGTGCCGACCGATGCATTATCGTTTGTTTATAGTAAAGTGACAGCGCTGGATATCAATAAAAAATAATTGATTTCTTTCAACATATTTCCTGAATAGATTACAATGAGTTTTCAATGTTTATTTGTTTTGTTATTATTACTATCAGTGGCATATGGTCAAGACAGAGTGGTGAGTTCATTTCTTTATTATTAAATTTTTGCACATGTTTCTTAGTGCCTACAAGCCATTGTTATTTCTTTCACTTTGTTTGAAATTGGTATTAAGTGTTAGAAGGTCAATACTATTAGATAATACTAGCATAACTAATTAATCTGCTTATCGTTAACTCGAAAAAATTAATATACAACAAACTCATTCTTTAATTATCAAGTTACGCCTCCTATTATTTCACAAGGACATTTCTTTACTTAGTTCTACATGATGAAATAACTTCTTTAATTTTCCATGCTTGTATATAACTGTAGTATAATAATAATAATAAATGATATTTGGTATAACTATGTTAACATCCAAATCCTGGACTTGTTGCTGGACTATGTCTTCCAACTACAGTTGACAAGAAGGCTTATTAAATTATTGCAACTTCATCTAAAGCAAATCTATATGCCATATTACAGAACATTTCTCAATACTCAAGAAACACTTGAGAGTAGTATTATAAGGCAAAAACTAGCCTTAAGTGTTCTTGAGTATTGAGAAATGTTCTGTAATATGGCCCTTAATGTTAAAGGTTAGGTAATATTTATCACTATTATAACTTAACTTAAATGTGTATATAAAATAGGTACCAAGTTTATAAACAGTCAATTATAATAAACAAAACTAATTATAAATATATTATATATAAAGAAAAAACAAAAGTAATATATATAAATCTTTTTCACAATGGGGATGGGATTTCCATAAAATTTAATGTAGTCTGTACCACCCTCGAACCTTAAGCTCTCTCTCTCATATAACACATCTGGATTTGGTATGACCCAAGATTTTTTTCTGATATGAAGCTCCTTCTGATCTGACTTCTCTAGCCATTCCCTCATGATCATGATGGATCTTACCTCCACAAATATAACATACCCAAAGTTCTCCAGTACATTTCATCTGTCATGGTCTGTCATACCAAATCCATATAGATAATATTAGTGTGGATATGGATAATATATTGTCTGTGCAATTAAGTCTGACACAGCGATACTGTTATCACTCACATTTTCTTCTTACACTTTGATTGGCCAGTAAAAATTAAATACATCTTAGAAGATTAAGTACACATAAAATTCCCCAAAGCTCTACATTAACTTAACAAAATTATCAGGAATTAGTTTTACATATAAATATATTTTATTTTACAGTTAACGGCTATGCTGAATCCACTTTGTGTGGAATGTGATTCATCCACAACATTACTCTACGTGAAAGGGCAAGGAGCAGAAGACACTATACATCAAATATGGGATTTCAGTAGAGGTGCGCCCACTGTCATATATGCAGTTGGGAATAGGAATTCTTCAATGCTTATAACATGGACAGATGGAAAACCAATCAGTTTTCTATTCACAGGAACACTAATGTACAGCTTTGCAGCTGAAATTGACAAAGTGAGTAATATTTGAAGTGAAACATCTTTATCGACGTTGAGCGAAATTTTATAGCTGTAAAAAAGAAAAGAAATCGTGACGAATTCGGATACGCGCCATGTTGTTTGAAGTGAAACTATTTTATCATAAGTGAAACTTCTTTATCGACGTATGAGAGAAATTGTATAGCTGTATAAAAATGTCGTAAATAAGTTTCACATATTTTTTTTATTAAACCTTTCTTCTTTAGTTTAAAACGTTTTTCCAATTGCTGCTAGACTCTACCTGGATTAAAAATCCGGGGCCCACTATTATCTCTATTATTTGGTTGCTAGGGCAGCCATCGTTAGACTTATAACTTTTGGCACTGTGACAATGACACTGCCTTCTGACCACCCGACCCCTAATGCATCTGCTAGTTGCCTTATCCGTCAGCAGTCAGTTTCAGCAGGGCAACCACTTGCCGCTTACAACCTATTTCTTTTATATGAAACTATAATTTTTAATTAACCATATATGTGAAACTATAATTTTAAATTAAACTATAATATTAAATCAAACTATAATTTTAAATTGGTATTACTTTGGTGCAGCTCCCTTTTAATCTTGCTTCTTTAGTCATTCCCTCATGATCATGATGGGTCTTACCTCCACAAATATAACATACCCAAAGTTCTCCAGTATATTTACAAAATCGTACTAATTGTACATGACCTAGAGAGCAGACTTGTTTATCCTGAAAAAAAAGAAAACTACGTAAAGAACATGTATGAATACAAGTGAATGGGCAAACCGGTTACAGTCGACCTTGTTGATTCAGTCGTAGACCTTTGAAGAAAGGCTCAAAACATGAACATTTTTGACGAATCTGTATGTTAACACTTATGAAATACACTTATAATCAACTAGTTGACGTGTGGTGAAGTTTTCCTGTTCCCGTTTTCTACAGCAGGAACTCGATCCAAGGATAAAAAGCAGCCTATTTCGATGTGTAATTTATATTATTGTGAAGTTTCATTAAAATCCATTCAGTAGTTCTTGCGTGAAAGAGTCACGAGTCTGATTTTAATAAATCCTACATCCATACATAAATATTACATACTAGGATATCCATACCATACATAATAAGTTGTTATCTAAAATATGTAAACTGACCTGCTCTCATCTAGCAGACTTTTGTCTGAGTCACAGTTCGCGTCCTCGTTACATATACCTAACACATTATTGGAGCAATACATTATTTAATAGTTATTATAATGATATTGCAACGATATAGACCTTTGTTTAGTCTCATTAGAGATGAAATTCGACCAACGGATTAGTAAATGCGTTGTATTTATCAAATGCATTGTTGAAACATGAGAAAAATTAATAAGAGCTTTACGTCATCGAAAACGTATTTGTAATTATTCTGAACTATGTATTTAAGTACAAAAACAGCAATATTAGTTACAATATGAGCGTACTAAGGATATACTATTAAAAGTATAAAGGCTATCATTTAACATTCTAACCAAATCAGCCTATGGCAGTCCACTGCTAGACATAGGCCTCTCCCAATTTACGCAACAACACACGGTCCTGCCTTTCGTATCCAGTCTCTCCCTGCGACTTTCTCTAAGCCATTGGTCCATCTTATACTGACGGAGTTCTAATAATTTGCATTACTCTCTCAACGGTGCAGGCATTTTATGCTAGATAGAGTGACCTTCGACCCTCATTCATTATATGTTTACTAAAATATTTAAGCACCCTTACCCTAATGAGTTTTTAAATACCATTAGTGTACCATTACCAAGTAATTAGATAATTGTCGTCAACTGTAGCCTAACTTTTGCACATAAAAAAGCTTCCACATAACGGTAAAAGGATCAGCTCACACTGGCATAATTACTGACATAATGGAAGTGCCCATAATGCAAATGATAGAAGTTCCTCCGGCACAAAGAGAAGATCCTCCGACGAGTCAAGGTGACGACGAGGTATCATTCTACAGCGCGACGATACATCGCGATTCAGAATTCGTAGTGAGAACTTCCATATCGCAATGCAGGGATCTTAGTATCAATGTAGTTCGAAACTCTGCTCCCGTGGCTGGTCGCCACAGTTGCATTGAAAGCCAATTTGGAGCGTGGTAACCAAAATAGTTCAAGCACTAGGACTCGGAACTAATTCGGCTAGTATATTTTCGGCATCATTAGGAGCGACTGCCAACGGGCTTGCCGATCCTTTTGCGTGCTACTACACGAAAGGTTCGTTCTTTCTCTGTCCCCACGAGAACTTATTTGAACCGTGACTATTCGTGATTCTTGATAATCTTGCCAGTATGTTCTGTTTTCTATAACTTCCGCTTGCCCCCTTAGTCCTGACACCGTTGCCCGTTGTTTTTTACTTTTCACACGCCCACTTCTAACGCTAACGCAACCCATTCTAAGTTTAGTAGTACACCTCCAAGATGTGAAGCCCATACCTTTCATAATTCGGCATAACATATAATCTTCATCCGATGTTGGTGGAAGTAGAAAATCCTGCACATACAGCAAAATCACGTAAATGAAGACCAGAAGCGAAAGTTTGTCCGCGGGACAACACAATCATTTTCACAAAACGTGACTTTATTTGGTGTATACACCACCCTTAGCAATGTCTGTTCTTTGTGCCATGTACAACGACATATATTTAGCAGCTGTTTAAATTACTTATTGTACACACGAACAATGCATTACCGACTTTACTAGTATTTTTGAACTAGCACAATTTTTTAATGAGCAATTTAATGATTGCAGTGAAATTAGCTTGTTTACCAGACTACCCCAATTAACTAATTATAGGTTTAAATACTTCGATAGTATTAGTAAGTTCACTAAATTAACAAAATTACCGGTATAAAACTGCGCTAGTATCAACAACATAACCTATCACAATTTATTAATGACCAATTTAAAACTGCGCCAGTATCAATAACTGTCAAATAAACACATGTTGTTAAAGACTGCATTAGCTATTAGAAATTTAACCAAATAAAAATCATTTATTAATGCGGCGACCCAACAAGACCGTCGAGGCACAAGCGACCTCACTTGGTAACAAGTGCACCATGTAGTCTCTCCAAACAATTCCGAAAACAAAAAGCCATAAGATGCTCGTTTCAACCAAATAAAAATAACCCCATCACCACTCCAATACCAGGTAGTATATGGAAGCAAATGGGAATACACTAAGTCGAAGGGCATTAACGTGCCGTGGTTACTTGAATTGTTTTCTAAGAACGATTGGCAGACGCAGTCTTGTTCAAATTTTACAACGGACATGCAAATCAATTGCCGTCAACCTATTTAGACTCTTAAGATAAGTAAGGAATTGAGGATTTGACATTTTTACATTCAGTCCGAGACTACCAGGACTTTAATTTAATTGGTCGCGCTAATTAGTGTCTTGCACATAAGACCTTTTAGCCTTTTTGTTACCACTTCACTAAAAAGGCAACGGGTTCAAAATTTCTTCCAAATTTAACATCTAAAAATAGATTCATTTTATTTAAATTTATTCGGCCCTTTAGACCCACCCCAGTTCCGTGCTTTGGAAGGCACGTTAAGCCGTTGGTCCCGGTTGCCAGTGGAATGGCAGTCGTTAAGCCAAGTTGAAGGCCATATGGGCGGCTTAAAAAATTTCAACAGCAGGTCGCCACGCCTGCGCCTGTCCATTTCAACACGGCAATGGGCTTACCACCTGTTACATGAGACAAAAATGCATACATTTAATATGCCTCTGTCTACCCCTTTGGGGATAAAGGTGTGACAATATGTATGTATGTGCATTCAACATTCAAATTTCGCTATTATGGCTGTTTAACCTGGGGTTGAACATTTCAGTTTTATGGCTGTTTAACCTGGAATTGAACGTTTCAGCTATATGACTACCAAGATTGCCGCGATATTGGTCATTTAGACAACAAATGTCCTCGGAAAGCACTGCCGTTAAACAACGTATCGTGGAGGCTGAAGTCCAGCGTGATGAGTGAACAGGAAGTCATGATTTCCATGCATGGACTGTACAAGGACCACGGGAGGTCGGGTATTTTGGATATGAAGGTTAGTTGGTTTTGGTTTGTTAATTTGTACAATTTCGCCCTTTTGACCACAGTACATATAAAAATATTATGTACTTTGCTCTGACAGCCAAGAACCATAAGTAAAAGTAAAAAACTCTTTATTGTACACCAGGAAATATTCATATGAACTTATTAAATTAACTTGTTGGTGTAACAAATGGCGACCTTATCGCGCACGGCAATCTTTTACAAGAAACCTTTGGATGGAGACTGTGGCAAGAAGGCCCACTGGACAGTCATATCGTTTATCGTCATACTATAAAGAATTTGTATTTGTTATATTTAGCTGTCAAAATATAAGTAAAAAAAACTAACTATCATCACGCTGTATCCCTGACAGGGTAGTCAGAGAGGACAGGTCGCCAGGCTTCGCGATCCATGCATACTTTTGCTTTGCTTCTTGTAGATTCATCAATCGCTTCATACACGCACGTTTGGGTAGCCGAGTACTTTTGACTTTCAGTTTTTGAGCAATCTGCTCACGTGGTCTCCATATGTAAGTCTCTGCCTACCCTGACTCCTTCTACCCTCTACTTTCGCAAAATATATATTCTTCATCAATCGTTCCTCATTCCTTCGTTGTACTTGTCCAAAGCAACAGAGAACGCCCTTTTCCAGCTTAACGCTGACACTTTCATTCAAACCAGCCATATTGCGTATCACTTCGTTACGTATTCGGTCGGCCAAAATATTAGTAGACTATCAATAACGCAACTTCCGAACGGCCACTGTTAGCAGAATTCTATCGGCTGATGAAATTCTATTGGAGCCCCATAATAAGTCAACGTCTTTGGCACTGTAGGGCATAACGGGAAGAACGCAGTTGTTGTAGACTTGCGCCTTCAGGCTGAACAGTTTAAGCGAATAGAAAACCGTAGTTTGCTGAACGCTGCGCGCGCAGCCCCACCGGATCATCTAGTTATAGTACTGCCGGTCTACGCGGGCAAGTAAGTCGGCAAGTGCGGACGTTTGCTGTATATCATTTTCTAAAACTAGTGCATTTATCTTGGTTTAGGTGCGGGAGTGGTGGTTTCTTGGACATAAAAGTTGTGTTAACGTGCTATAGTGAAAGACAATGATATACAGGGTTAAAGGAAAAGTCGTGCTAAATCCGTTAAGGGCGTGGAGTACCCATCACTTCTGACTTATTTCACTATGAAACACCCTACCCTAAACTTAAGCCTTTTCGACTTTTAATTTTTTTATTGAAAATTGCTGAGTTTTAGGCTAGTAAATTTAATTTTGTTTATTTTGTGTGTCTTATTATTATTATTGCATTTTTACATGTGTAATAAGATGCTTTCGGACGTCAATCATTAAAATAGTGCATAAGTTAATTGAATAGGCCGTAGTAGACAAGTGATAAATAAAAATAAATAAATATCCATCACGCCTTATCCCCGAAGGGTTGCTGTTGAAATTTTCAAGCCGCCCATAAGGCCTTCAACCAGGCTTAACGACTGCCATTTTACTAACAACCGGAACCAACGGCTTAACGTGCCTTCCGAAGCACGGAAACGCTCGCAAATATAAATGCCACAAAGTGGTCACCCATCCGAGGACCAGCCATAGTGTAAGTTGCGTAACTCAGTGATCGTTTACAGAACACCGAGACCGCGGGGCCACGAGCGCTTCAGTTAAGAAGTTGAAAGTTACGAAATTAAAAAAAAAATAGTAAGTTTATTTTTCTCTAAGGGATATCTAAAAAAAATATTATGGCAATTGTTCGGCAGATGTGTTTTAAAATATCTACGTTTCATCAGCTATCCAACGAGGTATGTATCTAGCACGACTTTTCCTGTAACCCAGCAGTTGTCACAGGTTCAATCCCTGTCTCGAATCGAATTGTCTTTTTCCACTTTATTAAAAAAATTATGAGAAATTTAGCAAAATAATTGCTTTAAAAATTTATCAATATACTGAGTGGAGTCCATTGCATCAATGTTTAAAAATAGTTGTAACACTGTTCATTGGTATCGATGTTGTTCATTAGCTCGATAGATGGCTCTGGTCAAACTCTTAAAATGACGATTTAAAATATGGTGGATAAATTCAACTTGATTCGATACGGTTCGGGTAGTTCAGGTGGCTAGAACATTACCCTGGTTAGGCAAAGGTCACAGGTTCAATCCCTGTCTCGAATCGAATTGTCTTTTTCCACTTTATTAAAAAAATTGGGAGGAATAATAATAATAATCCTGCCTAATTTTGTTGATTTAGTAATGGAATGGTTATATTTTCAACTGTCAACAGGGGGCCTCCATTTTTATATTATATGCTGATAATATGTGTTAATTTCTTAATATTCCACAGCTGGATGTATTACCATTCACCGACTACGCCAAAGACTTGCCTCACCTTATCCACACAGCCAATTCGACCTTAATCGATATCAATCTAGTCAACTTTACGTCGCCTACAAACGTGTCGCGGTACGCCATCCACTTCGTGATGGTAAGCACGGACTCCAGCAACGAAGAGATGGTGTACACCATGAGGAAAAGCCTTGATGATGAGCATACGCCTGGTGTCTTTGAGGTGAATAAATATGTATGTACCTTTACATAGAAAAACGAAATCGTAGCTCGTCGTCTGTCTGGATGTAGACTTATATGTTTTAAACTACGTAATGGTTTTTAATGCGGTTTTTACTAATAGATAGAGTGATTTAAGAGGAAGGTTTATACATAAATATAGTGTGTAGTGTAAATTATATTGCGTGGTGTTATTTTTATAAAAATGTGACTATAATATAGTTGAAGATGTCGGAAAAAATCAAGCTAAGTGAAGGCTATACGCTGCCTAATCTAAAAAAAATCCAACAAACTATCTTCACGCTGTATCCCTGACGGGGTAGTCAGAGAGGACAGATCGCCAGGCTTCGCGATCCATGCATACTTCTTTCGCTTCTTGCAGATTCATTAATCGCTTCATATATATAATATCTCTCCGCAAATGTTTGTTTGGGAGTTTAGATGTTTAATAAGTAGGTAAACCTAGTCAATAAACGTAAATGCATATTCATATTTATTCAAAATGGCCACTTATGGCTTCATAAGCCTATTTTTTCTAAAGGTAACAGGTAATGATGGTATTTACAGATCATCGAGGTGCGTACCCCTAGGTCCAACTCGTCGGGGACGGGTGGCTTCATGCAGTTCCGGCCAGTGGGCTACACGGAGTCGGAGCGTAGTGTCTCATCGTCCACCAATGCTTACATATCTACAATTAACAGGTGAGTATTCTTTTTGAAGTGAAAACTTCTTTTAGCGCGGTACGCATATTTTTAGATGAGATAAAATCTCTGGACTCGCGGCACCGTTACGAGACGCAGCTATAGTGTGTGCATAGAACATGTGCCCAGAACCTGTTTTTGATATAGCCGTCTATCGCCTAATATCGCCGTCTGCTATATGTACATCATATAGCAGACGGCGAACGCGTCTAGATAAATAAATTATTAATAAATTTAGTTTTCACTTTTGTCGGCACTACCAGACTGCAACTGGGATTTTTTTTTTAATATTTTTGTAATTATTTTATAGCCTCCTTACTAAGACCTTTTAGCCAAATCTTAATTCATATTTCTTCAATCTTATTTACGTCTTAGTCAAGTCTAGTCTTAAGTCAAGGTCAGTCTCACCCCAGTATAATGGTCGTTGTTATACTGGGGTTTTCAGTCGGGTTTACGCGGCAAGATAGAAAATAGCATTTCACTGCATATATATCATTGTCTTTCACTATAGCACGTTAACACAACTTTTATGTCCAAGAAACCAACATTCCCGCACATAAAACAAGATAAATGCACTAGACTTTCCCGCGTAGACCCTTTTTTTTCTCAAGGTAATGACAACAAAAGGGGTGTAGATTAAGCTGATCATAGACATAGGCCGTGTCTTGTACTTGAATTTGTCTCGTAACGGATTTTTTTTTAATTTGAGTGTCAAAACTGCTCTGAGTCACAAGTTATCGATACTTACTTATATATAAAGTTGAAGAGTTAGTTTGTTTGGTTGAACGCGCTAATCTTAGGTAGTACTGATCCAAATTGAAAAATTGGTGTGTTGCATAGTCCACTTATAAAGGAAGGCTATATGCTATATAACATCACGCTACTGCCCAAGAGACCGGAGCAGTAATCGTAAATATCTTCACATTGGGCAAATTTTCATACATTTTTGTAATAGTAAAAAGCGACGGGATTATATTGATGCGACGGGGATTCCAAGTATTTCACGGGCGAAGCCTAGGGGGTCAGCTAGTATTAAATAAAATTGTCGATATGAAACAAAATAATTTCAAAATGGCGGCGCTTACCTTCCGACGCACGCGATTTGTCACAGTTAACATATCTATCCTTCGTTGGTATGGTCACGTCTTGCGGCAACCGCCGGGCTACGTGGGAAACAAATGTGTGGCCATGTCAGCCCCGCCGGGTCCCAAGAAGTGCGGCTTGACGTCGTAAGGGATGACATGCGTGCCAATAGTCTCACTACAGGGGATGCCGACGACCGTGCGAAGTGGATTAAAAAAAGTAGGAAAGCGGACCCCCTGGACGCAACTGTGACAGACGCTCGGATGATGATAAACATAGGTTAGGATATTAATGCCGCCTATTGTACTGATATTTTACCAGTTTCATACCTCACACATCAGGATAAAACACAAGCTTTAACCTTGGAATAAGTTAACGAGTACAGGAAATTCTCTACACAGGCGGAGTCGCGGGCATTAGCTAGTATTGTATAAGTACTTCATACTTTACAGGACGTCCTTATCCAGTGATACAACGATGGGAAAGTTCTACATGGACTTCAAACCCGCGCAACTGTTGGTCCAAGATATGTTCATATCGTTTGGTCTGCCCGGGGACGGCTACTATAAACAGCATAACTTCACTTCTTGGTGAGTACTTACTTACAAACTTCTCTACTTTTAAGCCGTTGGTCCCGATTGCCAGTAACATGGCAGTCGTTAAGTCAAGTTGAAAGCCTTATGGGCGGCTTAAAAATTTTCAACAGCAGGTAGCCACAACCTGCTTCTGTGTATTTCAACACGGTAATGGACTCACCACCTATTATGTGGGACAGGAATACACATAACGAAAAGTGGGCATATAATGGGCCCCTGTCACCTTTACGGACGCATTTTAATTTTTACAAACCTAATTTCAGCCTGCAAACAACGCAGTGCTGGGCACAGAAACTGTTTTTAATGGGTGCAGGTTGAAGATAAACGGAGTATTTAATTTGTAATTTATTGAGAGCTACAAACAATTACAGTCCGCCATTACCGAAACGCAGGGGGTAGAGAAATTAGAGTTGCCAGAGCAACACACTAGTTACTTAACAATGTTTCATTACATTCTAACACTCTTTCACGCAAAATCTACTGAATGGATTTAATGAAACTTCGCAATTATATAGCTTACACATCAGAATAACACATAGGCTACTTTTTATCCAGGGAACAAGTTCCTGTGGTAAAACGGGAACGGGAAAATTGCACCACGCGTGCGTAGCCGCGGGCGTCGACTAGTAAAATATATAATTCTGTCTGGTACCAGTAACACAATTTTAAAGCTGAAGAGTTTGTTTGTTTGGTTGGTTGAACGCGCTAATTTCAGGAACTAATGGTCGGATTTGAAAAATTCTTTTTGTGTTAGATAGCCCATTTATCGAGGAAGGCTATAGGCTATATATCATTACGCTACTACACACAGGAGCAGAGCAGTAGTCATAAATGTCGTCAAATCGGGCAAATTTTTATGCATCATTGTAGAATTTATAAGCGACGGGATTAAATAGGTGCGACAGGAGGTCGAAATATTCCACGGGCGAAGCTGTGGGGGTCATCTAGTAATACATAAATACCTACATATACTATTTGATATGAGCTAACTCATAGCGTGCGGGAAGACACACACAAGCTTATATCAGCTTTCTTTTGGGATAGACGGCGCTGTGTAAAATAAATATGTTCAACAATATTATTTATTTTATCTTACCGAGTATGTACGAGGTGAAATGCAATATGGCAAGTTGGAATAAAAGTATCAGCATTAAGCTGAAAAGGAGCGTGCTTTGTTGGTTTGGACACGTCCAACGAATGAGTGAGGAACGATTAACGAAGAATATATATTGTGTGAAAGTAGAGGGTAGAAGGAGTCAGGGTAGGCCGAGACTTACATATAACCATGTGAGTAGATGTGTCATAATAGTGTCCATTTGCATGCTTGTCTAATGGTATACTGAGATTAGGTAGTAGCCAGCTCAGATTAATATTAGTTCTATTTCAAGACTTGGCTTAACCTCACGTGGTGTTACCACACTAAAAAAAATATTTAGTAAGATTTTATTTTTCATCACAGGTCATACTCATTCGGCTACGGATCACCGCCGGTAGAAAGCGTCTCGACCTTCGTGATCGTCATCATAGCACTAGGGCTCGGAGTCCCAGTTTTGCTCGCCCTTTCCGGCATCACCTACGTTATTGTCCGAAAGCATCGTCAGAACAGGAACCAACCCGAGAGGTTCATTGATGATGATGATGAGTAGAGCTAGAACAATGTAGTATGGATCTGTCTTTTCAAAATTGAACTTTATGGAATGAATTTGAATGAATGAATTCAAATGAAATGAATTGTCCGATATTTTGATCAGAGAATCATTCACTCTTTCGTCAACTAATCTCTGACGGTTACAGCCAGTCTGGTCAAAATTTCAGACAATTCTACGTATAGGATTTAAGCGTACTGTTTTAATTTCATTGTTGTAAATTGTGTTGCTTAAAATATTTTATTCACACCACAAAAAAAAAAGTGACCATCAAAAGTGAATGTAAATAAAAAATGAATTATTTAATTATGCATGGATCGCGAAGCTAGGCGGTCTGTCCTCTCTAACTACCCTGTCAGGGATACAGCGTATAGGTACAGTTGTCCATCAGACTGTCGATCATTGGCGATCTACATATAAAAAAAATTCTATATTTCTCATCCCGTGGTAGCCATCTTAATTCCAAGATTAAATTCTTGAATTCCAGGACAGTCTGTAAGAATGATGAAGGAACACAAAAATATTACTGGACGCTTGAATTAACAGGTGACTTCGTATTACAGCAAATGGCAAGAGGAGGTAGAAAAATTAGCAGGCCTTTACATTACTGCAAAATTCATTCAGAAAAGGTGCCAGTGCTAACTCGCGTACGTCATAGATCGCATAATAATAATAAAAATCACAGCACCAGGCACTATAGTGAAAGAAAAAGGTACCGTCAGCTAAGAAAGTCGCTTAACACGTATAGATGTTTGAAAAAAATAACCTCACCGCGTCACATTGGCTCTAATTATGGTACTGACTGCTCAGATTGATCTCAATAAAAATAATCAGATTTTTTGTAATTTTTTTTAGGGGTTCACTTTTAAATAATGTTGAATGTCATACAGGATACTGCTAAAGATATGACCTAAGGAATGTACTACTTTATTCGATAAGACAACAGCATTCCAAACCCGCATTTTTGTCCCTATTGTTAACAAAATTTTCAACTTTTGTAATTATAAGACATATTTTCTTTTTGTTCTTTGTATTGAAGTACTATTATTTGAAATGATTTCATCGCAAGGCGTCGGGTTCATGCTGAATTACCTAGCCACTTTTGGTTCTTTCTTTTTTATATTTGGCACGTCAAAATGGCGTCGGCCGCCTGATGGTAAGCAAAGACGACGACCCTTGATTTTGGGCCGCTATCTCAACCCACAGGGCTCCGATAGCGACCCTCAACTTGACGGCCCAGAAATATGCCTTTTTAACGCTTCTCTTAAAGGACCCAGGATTGTAAGAGGAGGTAAACACGTGCGCCGGCAGAGAGTTCCATGTTTTTACGGTTTGGGGTACAACTGTGATTCTATTGATATTTTTATATTTATTTAATTTTTTTACTTATTTATTGAGATCATTTTGAACTTGAGTCGTGTTGTATATTATTGATGCTAACGTTACTTCGAAAAGGACGGTAGAAAGATAGATATTTTAATAGGGATAATGAATCCCTAATTCACTGAGTTGTATTACAGAAAGTTTCTCAAAAGTAAAGAAACGCTTTATAATCTAACCTCAAGCGTTCTAAAGTTTAATTTCGTAATATGCTCCTAAGATAGAATATAAGTAGTAGATAAGTAGTCAATTGTATTTTATAAATCTTGTATAGATATATTTTGGTTAGATCTTTTATAGAGTTCATAGTCATTTAGTTAATCTACAAACTGTGTTTATAAACATTTATGTTACTCACAAAAATAATACATTTCATTATGATTTTTCGAGTCCGTTTCGCGTAGAATTCGCGTCCTCTAGCCCGCGTTCCCGGGAAATAATTAGACTATGTGGTAATTCAGGGTGACAGCTACCATCCCAACTAATTTTGTCCAAATTGGTCTAGCCGTTTGAGTAGAAATAATACGCACAAACTTTCGCCTTTATAATATTAGACTGTTTCTTTTTTGGGATAAGTATTTTTGAAGCGCTAGTGGCCTCGCGGTCTCAGTGTTCTGTAAACGATCACTGAGGTCCTCGGATGGCTGACCACTTTGTGGCATTTACATTTGCGAGCGTTCCCGTGCTTCGGAAGGCACGTTAAGCCGTTGGTCCCGGTTGCCAGTAAAATGGCAGTCGTTAAGCCTGGTTGAAAGCCTTATGGGCGGCTTGAAAAAATTCAACAGCAGGTACTCACAACCTGCGTCTGTACATTTCAACACGGCAATGGGCTCACCACCTATTACGTGGTACAGGAATCCACACGGTGAAAAGTGGGCATATAATATGCCTCTGCCACCCCTTCGGGGATAAGGCGTGATGGATATTTATTTATTATTTTTAAGTATTTTTGAAGATCCATGGTCACATAGTCTACCGGTGACACAAGAGAAGAGCAACCTTTCAAAAATGTTCTTTTGTGTATTAATTATGTAATTTTATGCAGAAGTGGGGCCTTTTTTCATGCAGACGTTTAGCTTGTACGGACATCATTTGTTAATTGTATTAGATGTACAAAATACGTCGTTAGTATAATGCCCGTAATCAAATTACTGATTTATGTTATAAAAATACGCTGAATTGCTTAATCTCTGATAGTTTATTGTGACCGACGCAGGTACCAAAATTGCTATATTAATTTCAACAGCCAATAACTCTTTTCATTTTAATTGTATATAGTATGAAATCTCCCTCTTTTTGTGGTTATATCCACAGGTGCGGCCCTAAAAGTATTTTGTAGAATTAAAAAGTATGTAATAATAAATAAGGTAAATATTAGTTCCATAATTTTTATTAAAGTGAAAAAAAGATAAACTGGTTCAGAACGGAGATAGAACCCGCGACCTTTGCCTAACCAGGGCTATGTTCTAGCCACTGAACTACCCGAACCGTACCGAAACAAGTTGAAATTCTTTACATATTTTAATCGTCATTTAAGAGTATGACTAGAGCCATCTATCGAGCTGCTTAACAACTCTGATATCAATGATGGCTAGAAGTGGCTAAAACATTGCGCTGGTTAGGCAAAGGTCACGGTTTCAATCCTCGTCCTGAACCAGGTTGTCTTTTTTCACTTTAATAAAAAAATATGTGAAAGTAAGTATACTATAATTGCTTTAAAAATTTATTTATTAGTTCCAAACAGACTGCGGTCAGCGCCTAAATGGCGTAAACTAACTGGGTTGCGAAATCATCAATGACTGCCTAGAGCCTTAAATCAAATTCCCAAAACTTTGTGATGTTATATTATTGTCTTGATATAAATAATTGAGAATATATTTATTGGATAAGACGTTATGTACCTACTTTATATATAAAAAAAATAATTAGCATAATTAGCCAAATTTTTAACAATGCTTTGTACATAGGGCCGATTCTACTATTCACAAGCCATAGAATAGAACCAGGATCTCTGTTTTTAGCTGTCAAATGCAACTGACTAGCTGGCACTGACGCGTTAGTAGAATTCTATCGGTCGTTTGATAGAAGTCCATTGAAGTACGATTGTAATAGTAGACTACGAAAAACTGTCAAAATTGTACCGGTGGCGTTTCTATTGAGCGACAATTTCGATTGTATTTCGACACGATTGAAATAGCAGACTCGGCCCCCTGATGTTGTGTATTGGATAAATGCCCTAAGCCTCGTATTATTTGGCGGAATGGAGCTCTCCCGACCATAATCTTAAGAACCACGACATTTAAAACAAAAAATATCCTGTTTATAATCATTCTTGAATCACGGTGGGTAACGCAATTCATAGTAAATTCTTTTCGACTTGCATTTCTGTCAATTTTAAACTGGACTGTCAGTTATAATGACATATTTTATTATCATTTCTGATTTTATTTAAGTAATGACGTAATTCCGTCTTCCACACCCTCAGTTTCTTCTGATAGTTTTAAATAGTTGATCATTTATTACTTTGAAGCGCTCGTGGCCTCGCGGCCTCAGTGTTCTGTAAACGATCACTGAGTTACGCATCTTTCACTATGGCTGGTCCTCGGATGGGTGACCACTTTTTGGCATTTACATTTGCGAGCGTTTCCGTGCTTCGGAATGCACGTTAAGCCGTTGGTCCCGGTTGCCAGTAAAATGGCAGTCGTTAAGCCTGGTTGAAGGCCTTATGGGGGCGGCTTGAAAATTTCAACAGCAGGTAGCCACAACCTGCGTCTGTCTATTTCAACACGGCAATGGGCTCACCACCTATTACGTGGGACAGGAATCCATACGGTGAAAAGTGGGCATATAATATGCCTCTGCCACCCCTTCGTGGATAAGGCGTGATGGATATTTATTACTTTCACAAAAAAATACCTAGAACGAAATATGAAATTCACAAGATGTGTCAAAAATCATATTACTTTTTAAATTGTATATTTGTTGAATATTTTGTAGGCTTAGTTCTAGTTCATTAGCTGTGTATTTTCTGATGTGATATTAATTTTGTATATCTGCCTCTGTATATTGAGTTTAATGTAATAAAGTATATAATGCTAAGATGAATGTGTTTTTATATCTCCATGGATACATGAGTGTGTCAGACTCTCAGACTAAAATCATACGATGCTTTCCCATGGCTGTTTGTGGTCAAACAACCGGCTATACCATCGAAAGGAATTTCCTGGAAATCTGTCTTTACAACACTTGTGCTGCATAATCTCTGAAAACTCCAATTAAATATCTATGGTAAAAAGTAGTTTGTTTTTTTTTGTACCCTAATATATCAAAACATTATTAGAATGTATTTGCTTGGAGATTTGAATGGACATTTTAAGAATTGGACATTCTATTCGCAAAATGCAGCCATAGGAAAGCAATTTAAAAAAAAAACAATATCGAGCGACAGCTGTTGTTGCAGCTACATATCATTTCCATCCAAACTTCAAATACATACTGAATAGCTAAAGGATCATGGATGGTTCACGCTAAGTTAGGACTGATAAATCGCGCGCGGCGGAGGGGCAAGCGCGGCTTACAACAAAATATTTATCAATCTATCTTCACGCTGTATCCCTTACACGAGGACAGATCGCCAGGCTTCGCGATCCATGCATACTTCTTTCGCTTCCTGCAGCTTCATTAATCGCTTCATACTTCAAATATTTATCTACCCGAACCAAATGCCTCACTAGTCCCGTGGTATTTGAACCCCGACTACTGAGATTAAAAAGTCTCAATAGTCCGATTGCCGGACGAAACCACTGAACTATTGAGACTAACCGGCCATTTTGAGGTCATTTTTCTGCTTATCTCGATTTCCATTTAGTATGTTTAACTTTTGACTCAGAGAAGCTTTTTTCTCTCAATCGTAGGCATCTGAGTAAATAAAACAAAAAAAACCTACATTGTAATATATTGATTACAAAAATGTCAAATCGACAATCGATGTCGAGCAACAAAAGCTAAGAGTTGTACCAAACTTGTACATTTAAATTTCAAGTGAGGCAATCGAGGATAGCTGCCCTGTCAAATTTGAAGTTCGCCCAAGAGGGCGCCACAAATGTAAAGAAAGGGTCTTCTTGAGATTCGTTGTTTGGGCTAGAGTCTTTTTGCACTGGCGTAAAGTTAGAATGAGTATTTTGAGGCGTAAATAACTGACGCTTCGAAATCTTATTCTTATCTTTTTTCAAGGCATTTGGATTCTGTGTGGTTTTCACTGCGCTACCCTGGATATTGCCTTGATTAGTTCCGAGATTGCCATGATTACTACCGTGATTGCCATGTGTGTTACCATGACTGACCTGGATGTTACTATGATTGCCATGAACATTACCATGATTGCCATGGATATTACCATGGTTCCCATGATATCCATGACTACTTCCGTGACCGCCATGGATATTCCCGTGGCTAGTATTACTATGGATATTCCCGCTATTGTTATGAGTGTTCCCATGACTCTTATACTGCTTTGGTACTGGATTATTCTGATGTTGTTGGAATTCCTGTATCTCATTTTGCAAACCTTGGGATATTGTTTTTCCTTTACTCTTACTAGTAGAGGACTCTATATCTCCCATGGATTTATGACGGGTTCTACGTGTGTTAGTGAACACTTTCGACATCCTTTCTGACACCCATCGTCTCATACGTTTGACAAACGGTAGAACCATGAAGAATGCATTTGGGCTGACACCCATTTTGACTTTAGGGGTCATGTCTTTCTTGTTAGCTGGGAGATCAGCTAAAGGGAACCACTCACACGCTTTGATCTCGTTCCTTGTGCGCGGTTGAAATTTTGTATCTCTAGGAATGTATCCAATAATGTATAGGCGGACAATTTGATCATGTATTATGGCTTCTATGTAGTCATTCTTATTTATCAACTTGCTGATGTCAAATCCTGTTTCTTCCAAGACCTGTTTAACAAAATTAACTTAGGCTAGTATTTTATTAAAAACTCACGCTGCATCCCTGACGAGGTAGTCAGATAGGACAGATCACCAGACTTCGCGATCCATGCATACTTCTTTCGCTTCCTGCAGAGTCAATAAAAGTATTTAAGACCTTTCCGTTTTTGAGCAATCTGCTCACATGGTCATTTCACTTGCTCTAGACTTTCCTCGTTTACCCAAAGCTTGCATTTAGTTATTACGTATTCGCATTCAAATACCAGAAACTTAGATTAACTTATTATAGAAGTTATGAAAGCCCTATCAGCTTTCAATAAACTGCAAGTGCCTATATCGCATTGCTAAAAATTCGGGCGATCAGACAGACCTTTCTTTTTTATCATATATGTGGTTTACTAGTTGCTTCCAAATTCTATCAGGATTTGGACCCTGAGGTACAGATTTCTTTGGCTGCTAGGAGTACCTATCTTACTGGCTTTCCATTTTCGGCATTGTTGGGAGCGACTGCCTGCTGAACTCCCTATTCCATTATTTCTAATTTCCATCAGGTGATCCGTATGCTTATCTGCCACTAAAATATAGTGATATGAAAACAAATACAGGTTGCACTCCGGGAATGTAGACCGAAGTGAAAACTTATTTTGGCGCGTTAGACATTGGGTACTAGGGTTATTGGGTTATGAATTGCATTTTATTAATGAATTCTATTTTATTAATTATTAGAAACTCTTAAATGCATTTAATATTATTTTATGAATCATCGTTATCAGTTTTTTTATTTATCTAGACGCATTCGCGGTCTGCTAGCTGCGTCTCGTAACGGTGTAGCGAGTCCAGAGATTTTATCTCATCTAAAAATATGCGTACCGCGCTAAAAGGAGATTTCACTTCAAAAACCGTAAGGGCGCCTGTGTCATTGCCTCGTCTCTAAATTAGCAGATGTACCGCTAGCAGGTGAGCTCGCTGGAGCACCGAAGATTTTGGTGGAGCCCTTACACCAAAAAGCGATCAGATAGACCCAAAACAGTATAACAATGGTTATGTTCAATGAAAGTACAATAATCCAAGTGACTCCCCGCAGTGGTAGAGTATGCGACAGAAGTCCCGGGTTCGACTACTGGGCTGGAAGAAAAAAATGTGGAATAAACAAATGTTTCTTTCGCAGTTTAAGTTTTTCCTATGTATAATATGTATGTATTTATAAATTTATAAGTATGTTTATCAGTCTTCTAGATCCTATAACACAAGCTTATATTAGCTTACTGTTAGACGGCGGTGTGTAAAAAATAATGTCCAAGGCTGTTTACACTGTGATTGTTGAAATACCTTTTAATGTAAGAGTATCAATGTATAATTTTTCTCGTACTCACCTCTCTAGCAGCACACCTCCATGGTTCTTCGTCCTCGTTAACTTTGCCTTTAGGGAAGCCCCAAGACGCCTTAGTCCAGTAGGACTGTACCAGCAACACATGGGTCAGATCTGTGTCTAGTAGGATGGCTCCATATGTGGGCACAGTCTGCTTGTACTCTCGCCAGTTATCTAGCACCTCGTCAAGGTTACTAATATGTTCGCGGAGTTGCGGGACGTGCTAAGGGCATATAAAACTTTACATTACAGACCTACATCACATAAATGGTTTCATTTAGGGGTTATGTTATGTCTGTTTGTAATTCCAAATTTAAATCTTTTCTCTAAATGCATTTGAAATAATTTGAAATCAGATATGTACAGTACTTACATAAATAAAAAAACATTAACTAACTATCTTCACGCTGTATCCCTGACGGGGTTGTCAGAGAGGACAGATCGCTAGGCATCGCGATCCATGCATACTTCTTTCGCTTCTTGTAGATTAATCAATCGCTTCATACACGCACGTCTGGGTATCCGAGTACTTTTGACCTTTCCGTTTTTGAGCAATCTGCTCACGTGGTCTTCATATGTAAGTCTCGGCCTAACCTGACTCCTACCCTCTACTTTCGCACAATATATATTCTTCGTCAATCGTTCCTCACTCATTCGTTGGACGTGTCCAAACCAACGGTGCACGCCCTTTTCCAGCTTAACGCTGACACTTTCATTCAAACCTGCCATATTGCGTATCACTTCGTTACGTATTCGGTCGGCCACAGTTACGCCGCACAATTTTCGAAGTGATCGCATCTACACAGCATTCAATTTACTTTCATACATCTGCTGACATACCCAGGTTTCGCTACCGCAAAGCAACGTTGGCACTAGCACTGCGTTATGAATCGCGAGTCGTGCTTCTTTTACGATACTTTTTCGCTTTACTAATTGGGACAAAGCACCGTTAACTTTGTTTCCGGCAGCTACTCGCCGTTCTACATCCGAATCACATCTTCCGTCCGCGCTAAACATACTCCCTAAATACACAATTTCATTCACTTGCTCTAGACGTTCCTGGTTTACCCTAATATCGCATTTAGTTTTTACATCATCTCTTTCAAATACTAGAACCTTAGTTTTACTTGCATTCAGCGAAGACCCTTACTTTCACACTCCTCTTTCATATTAGTGCCTAATGCCTGAAGATCGGCTTCTGATGAGGCGATGAGCACCGCATCATCAGCGAACAGCAGACAGTTTACTGTTAAGTCACCCAAATTCACACCCAATCTTTCAACTTCTGCAGGCAATTGTCCAGATACACTATGATCAGCCAGGCGGACATGACACAACTTTGTTTGACGCCTGTACAGACATCGAAAAGAGGTGACATATCCTCCTCTACTCGCACGCAAGCCTTACAGTCCCTATAAAGCGACTGTATTGCCCGCAGTAGCGAGCCATCCACACCATATCCGGGCAGCAAGTCCCACAGAGTTTCTCTCACAACGTTATCAAATGCTTTATCCAGATCCACAAAAGCGCAGAAGACCTTCTGGCTAACAACCAGAACTTTCTCCGCGATCATGCGGAGAGAAAACACTTGATCCATGCAACCTATTCCTCGGAATCCGCATTAAGCCTGCCATAAACACCTTTTAGACTTTTCTTGCATTCTTGCTGTTATAACTGTTAAGTGCGCAGGTAAGTGGGGACGTAAGTCAAACACGCTAGTCATTGACACACTGATTTATTAGAATAAAAACCGCAGCCGCGGTACGCACAATATATAACAATTCCTCCCCTTTAAATGAACAAATACCCCTGATAATTATAACTAAACGAACTAACTAAGGTGTACGGTTATCGGGTGAAAACTCCAAACGTCGTGGGTTAATCCTGGGCATAGGCGTCTCCAGTACATCAAGTGATCTGTTAGACTCATCTTCAGGCGTCGCAAAGGTCGAGTTTCTTCCGCCTCCATCTTCCCCTTCTCCCTCTCTAGTCGGTGTGCTACTGCTATGACGGGATATAGTTAGTCTTTCTAAAGGGGGGGATGATGACCAGATCGGACTCGTTGCTCTGGTCCGTATCATCTACCACCGATGGTCGATGACTGGTGTCCATCACCATCAGTTGTTGGTTGGCCTTCGCTGACATCCTGCTGAACGTCGGGAATGACATCTGAATGCCAGCTTGTGTTGTGATTGGGTAACTGGGATGTACTGCGCCTTCTAATTTGATCTACATGCCGTTTTGTCACACAATCCAATTCAGGAACATAAATTTCATACATTACGTTTCCAATCTTTTTCTTAACAATCGCTTCTAACCAATTTTTTTTTTATTGTTTAAATGTTTAGTTATATAGACACAATCGTTCTCTTTGAACTCTTTTCTAATTTTTCCCTTGAAGTATTTACACAGGGTAAATACTTCAAGGGAAAAATTGCAGCACTGGTTCCGTTCTACAGTTTGAGTGAGGTCTTGCCCGTTGCTGGAAGGTTTATACGGTGACGAAAGTTTATGATTCCTTATTTTCTTTAGAACCTTTTCTGGAACAAAAGTTATTAAATTCCTGCAATACGAACGACGGACCGTTATCCGTTACTATAGTATGCGGAATATCAAAACGTGACATTAAATCGACTAATTTTTTCGATTACTGCCTTTGAACCGTACGATGCCGTCATTATGAAAACTTCGACCCATTTACTGTAAGCGTCTACAGCTACAAGAAACATTTGATTGTTAAAGGGTCCCAAAAAATCTAAATGCACTCGGTGGAAGGCGTGCGGGGGGTGCGGCCACGGCGCAAGCGGCAACCAGCCGCTCGAGTGCATGGTCAATACCCGGCAAACATAGGCACTTGCGCGCTTCTGCTTTCATTTTTACGACCCCAAAATGTGAACTATGTAGTTCATTACATATTTTCTCCCTAAGCGATAATGGTATAATAATTTTGTGACCGCGCATTAAACAGCCATTTTCCATCGATAGTTGAGTACGACAATAGAAATATGGTTTTAAACTATCTTCTTTTAAAATATGGTTTTAAACTATCTTCTTTTTGGCCAACCTAACTCGACGTAAGATTTTACTTTGTACAAAGTGGTGTCTTGTTTTGTTTCGCGCTGTAAATCGGTTAACGTAACAGGTAGCCCTCCGTCGACAACAAAATGAACATAAGACGCGCGGTCGTCAGTGTTATGACGTAAGCGCAACTCCGTCTCGGCACACGAAATGTCTTTTCTATGGCTGTAGCTTCTTTTTGGATTTGTGCATATTTTTTCTCGGCCGCTGTTAATGTTCTAGATGCATAACTAATTGGGCATTCCGACCCATCGTCTCCTATTTGCGACAAAACAGCGCCTAGTCCGCATGGAGAGGCGTCCACTGTCAAGAGTTTTGGTATGCCTAAATAATCCACGGTGCGTATTGATGCAAGTCAAATTTTGAGATTGCTCTTTAAGACAAAATTGGTTATAAGCCATTGATAGGTCTAGTTTGCTAAACTGTACTCCCCCCGACAATTTTGTTAACAAATCATTTACAGTTGGCAACGGATATCTATCGACAACCAGTTGCTTGTTAATAGTGTCAGAAAAATCGGCACAAATTCTTACCCCACCGTCCTTCTTTAAAACAAGTACAATTGGTGACGCATAATCAGAATATTGAACCGGTTCCAGTACTCCTAATTCAACGAGTCGGTCCAATTCTATATCTATATTATCTTTCACAGAATATGGCACCGCCCGCGCTTTGAAAAAAATTGGCTTCGGTTAATTCAGTCGGTAATTCAGTTTACGCAATTTATTGAATTTACCTAGCTTGTCAGAAAAAACAGTAGATAGTTAGATACAAGATCATCCACTGTTAAACTGTCGCATGATCCACGTATCGAAATGACTGTAGGTGTCAGTTCTAACCCAAAGTTGCTAATAAAATCACGTCCGAGCAAGGGTGGGCCGCCGTTACGAACAACGAATAAGCTCAGTTTACGCATCATATCAGAGTACTCAACATCTAAAACAATAAAACCAATCGTTTCCAGCTGTTCTACGGTATAGCTGAATAACTTTTTTTTTCGAATTTAATAACAGTGTTTTGCTGAAATGTAGATTGTAGGTATTTTGAGATAAAATACTAACTGCGGAACCACTATCTATCTCGATCTCCAGAACTAGTCCACCGATATTAATAAATGCTGTCATCGGCCTTCCCTGCTCACAACGAATACTAAAACACAACTTACCGTCGTCGTCATCATCCTCATACACGTGACCTTCCTCAACGTGTTTAACCTTCACACCACTAGAACGCATCTTTCTCAGATGACCCTTTATATTACACTTTTTACATTTATAGTTTTTAAATCGGCTCTGATTGGATTTGTGATTGTTATAACCGCACACACTGCATTTATCTTTAACCGTGAATACCGGTCCGTCCTCACCGCCGCTATTGGCGGCCGCGTTCGAACCGCTTGGTACCGGAGCGGCGAGCGCGGCGCGCCTGGCGCAGCGCACGCTTTCGGCTAACTCCACCGCTTTGGCTAGGGTTAAATCCTTCTGGTTCTGGGCAAAGAGTTTGTCTCGCTCACGTCCTGACTTCATACCCATGATGAATTTGTCAAGCAGCGCTTCCTCTAAATTCTTGAACCCGCCAATCCCCTAATTCTGGCCGCCCATCGAGTTGGCTGGCTCTCGTCTGGTCGTTGTACCGCTGAATAAAAAACAGATTTTTCAGCAAACCCAAGTCGCTTCGACTCAAATTTCCTCGTTTCCCGTTTCTTCCAACTTCCTGGGCAACGCCAGATCTCTTGCTAGCATGTATGTTGGTCCAGTGAGGGCACTCAAGAGTATTGCCCTTCGTTTGACCTTCAACTTGTCTGACTCGTCCGTTATCTCATTTGCGATAAACCATTGTTGTAGCCGAGATTTATAGCTGGTCCACTCTTGTAATAAATGATCAAAATTTGTAAGTATTCCGAAAGAAATACTGTTAACCGACATATTTGCACTTGTAGATTCAAACCACCTCGTCGCCACTGTTAAGTACGCAGGTAAGTGGGGACGTAAGTCAAACACGCTAGTCATTGACACACTGATTTATTAGAATAAAAACAGGTTATAGTACCGGGTCGCAGCCGCGGTACGCACAATATATAACAATAACCTTTGCATACACCTTACTAGCTAAGTTAAACAAGCTGATCGCCGTGTAGCTGGAGCAGTTTAGGCGCGAGCCTTTCCCTTTGTAGATAGGTACTACAACTGCTATTCGCCAGTCATCTGGGACCTCACCCGGCCGTCCATCCGCCAGCATAAGTTGCATAACAGATATAGTGTGTCCCAAACGCGCGACCCACCGTACTTGATCATCTCAGTAGAGTTCCCGCACCCTTACCACATTTCATATCTTATCGCTTGTTCAATCTCTTTCATGCTAATGACATCAATGACATCGGGATCCGGAGCATCAAAGTGGGCTCCACTTCCCGATGTGGCATCTCTGTCTTTTCTTGCATACATCTTGCCATAATATTCACTCTACCTCTGCAGGACGTCAGTTTGGTCTTTAAGGACGTCATTGTTAACACTAAGCACTTTATTCATACTGCAGATTGCCGAACAACAATCAGGGTCTTGCCTACCTCTTTCCAGAAGAGCTTGGCATTATTCTACACCTTTCACGAGCTTCTTCTATCAGTGCCTTCGTGTTAACTTTCTTCAGCTTGTATCTTTCTTTCATATTAAAATCATTCCGCGAGGCTAAGTAGTCCAACCTTGCTTTCTTCTTCATTCGAACGGCATTTTTCACTTCTTCATTCCACCATGTTTCACGCTTATTACTACTGCCTCTTTTCGATAAATAAAAAAAAATATTTCAATATTTTTCTCAACCAAAATGGCTGGATTCTAACTAACGGATAGTTGTTTTTTGAAGAAGTAACTTGTGTTACATTTCATACTTGAAATCCCACGGGAATGGGTACTCCGTGGGTGTTGTGTTCGATAAATATATTATAGTTACAGTAGGGACAGTGGACGATTTAATGCACCACCGATTGTGAAGTTTTATACATTGTGTTAAATGGTAAGCGTCGAAACCAGGGGGCCGAGAATAGAACCAGAATAGCTGTCTTTAAAAAATGCAACGGACTAGCGGCCACTGACATGTTACTAGAATTCTATCGGCCGATCGATAAAGTCTATTGTAGTACGATTGTAATAGGAGACTACGAAAAACTGTCAAAATTGTACCGTTGGTTTTCTACTGAACGACGATTTAGACAGAATTGAAATAGCAGACTCAACCTGCAGGTTATGTAATATACAGTACAGTTATATTAATTGTCTTACTTGAAATATATGAGCTGCAAACTCTCTGATGCCACATGGATGGAGCCTGGCGGATTCATCAGTGCAGTAATAGTCTAAATAGAACCAATGTGCCATCTCTATCTGAAAACATATTCGAACAAGATTCCCTCGATCTTCTGGTGGTATATTTATTATGAAACGGCTGAAAAATTAATAATTCATTAAAACTATGTATATGCTGTATCCCTGAAGGGGTAGTCGAGAGTTCAGATTGCCAGGCTTCACAATCCATGCATACTTCTTGCGCTTCCCGCAGATTCATTAATTGTTTTCATACATGTGTGTTTTTGAGTATCTGAGTATGTTTGAAATATTTCAAAATATTTAAAATTTCAACAGCTGGTCACCACAGCCTGCGCCTGTCCATTTGAACACGGCAATGGGCTCACCACCTGTTACGTGGGACAAAAATGCATACGGTGAAATGAGGGCGTTTAATATGCCTCTGCCTACCCCTTCGGGGATAGAGGCGTGACAATATGTATGTATGATGTTTTTTTTAGTTCATTATAACATGGATTTCTATTTTGAAATTCTTTGAACACCCGTTACACTTCATACACTTGACCCATGCTCCTTATAAATATTCAAATACTTTGATATAAACATGGATCTCCTATTTTACAACATTAAGGGTAGAAATATGTATAATAATCCTGATGCACGTATTTATATACTTTTAATCAGAAGTAGGTATGCTAAGTTTGGTGTTGCTATCTTTGAAAATAAATGATGTTTCATACAATAGTTTGTCCCTTATTTTACCCCCTTAGGGTTGGAATTACAAAAATCCCTTTCTTAGTGGGAACTTACTATATAAGGGTAGCTGACCCTTAAAATTTAAAGTTTGTTAGTCTAAGGGCTTCATCTGGACATTGATTATAAGAATGAGTCACCTACAAATTTTATCAAAAAAAGACAACCTCCATTCAACCTTTTTAAATGTAGAAATTAGCAAAACCGCGACATACGTGTCTGTTCATTTGTAATGAGGAATATGTTAATTTCAGAGGTATACTCGTACGTAATTTCATGTCTCTAACTTCGAAAATGATGAACTTTCATACAACCATTTATGCCTTGTTTTACCCCCTTAGGGGTGGAATTTTGAAAAAACCTTTCTTAGTGGGTGTATACAATATAAGGATAGTTACCTTAAAAAATTTCCAAAAAAAAAAAGTGCAAGTGCTTCAATTATTACTATAGATAAAACATATAGATTACATTCTTAAATAATTTAAAAAACTATACATTTAAAATATAAAAAATAGTGACCCACCAGTATCTGGTACAGGGACCAAGCTACCGGTGGTTAGGGCTCCAGAGAAAGGAATTATTATAAGTATAAAGTCATCCATCTCACAATTTTTAGGTCTCAGATTGTAGATTGTGTCTCAGATCAGTATCATACACTGAGGGAAAGGCACCTGAGGGGTATCCAACTAAATAACGAGGGGTTAAACATTGTCTCTAGTTGACCGCTGTCGGAAGACTGCAAGGTGTTATGTGCATATGTCAAGGCTTGTGTGAGGGAGAGGAGAGAAAGGGTGGAAGAAGCAGAGTGAATAAGAGGTATGGATGTAAATGTGTGTAAAGTGTAGCATGTTAAATGCCAGATACTATGATGCTGGCATGGTCACACGAAGTGATCAAAGCCTCATAACAAAAAAACAAGTTAACATCTGATTGAAAATAAAGTTTAAAATAAAAGTGTTGCAGTAATAATACCATGCAATAACATTATTTTTGCTTTTGAGGTGGTCTGAGGAAAATCATTGCAATAAAAATAAGAATAAAATAAAATAAATAAAAATAAATATCCATCACGCCTTATCCCCGAAGGGGTGGCAGAGGCATATTATATGCCCACTTTTCACCGTGTGGATTCCTGTCCCACGTAATAGGTGGTGAGCCCATTGCCGTGTTGAAATAGACAGACGCAGGTTGTGGCTACCTGCTGTTGAAATTTTTTAAACCGCCTATGAGGCCTTCAACCAGGCTTAACGACTGCCATTTTACTGGCAACCGGGACCAACGGCTTAACGTGACTTCCGAAGCACGGAAACGCTCGTTAATGTAAATGCCACAAAGTGGTCACCCATCCGACGACCAGCCATAGTGAAAGTTGCGTACCTCAGTGATCGTTTACCGAACACTGAGACCGCGGGGCCACGAGCGCTTCAATTAAATAACAATTGATAACCATACTTAACAGACACTGAAGGCGAACCAGTTCAAGATTACTGGGACAAAGTTCAGGCGGCCATCCTTGGAGCGGCGAAGGTGGTGCTCGGTGAGTCTAAGGGTGGACGCAAATGTGACAAGGAAACTTGGTGGTGGAACGACGCAGTCCTGAGGGAGACCAGGGAGAAGAAAGCCCTCTTTAAAAAGTGGCAAGCGACCGGATCTTCCGAAGACCGCGACGCGTACAGGGCTGCCAAGCGCGCCACAAAGAGAGCTGTAGCCAGAGCCAGACGAGACCACTTACAACCTTTGTATGATAAGCTGGAATCGTCTGAGGGGCAGAAGCTCATCTATAAGCTGGCGCGCTCCAGGGTCAAAGCGGCACAGGATATATCCAAGTGTCGCTGTGTAAAAGACCCTGAGGGCAACCTGTTAAGCGAAGACCTCGCGGTAAAGGAGAGATGGCGCTCGTACTTCCACGAGCTGCTTAATAAGCAGCATAAAGAGGTGCAGCCTCCGGACCTCCCTCCGAATCAAGGACTAGTGCCACCGGTAACGCCTGGAGAAGTCCTGACTGCGCTTCGCCGCATGAAGAATCGGAAAGCTGTCGGACCCGATGGAGTCCCCATCGTTCCTGGAAGGCGATGGGTCCTCGCGGTGTGGGTAAAAAATCTTAGTAAACCTTTTTAACCGCATACTCCTCAGCGGGCAGATCCCAAACCAATGGAGACTAAGTATTATTACTCCAGTCTTCAAAGGTAAGGGGTCAGTGCAGGAGTGCGGGAGCTACCGCGGTATTAAGGTGATGTCCCACACCATGAAGATCTTCGAGAGGATTATAGACTCTCGGATCCGGCAGGAGTGTACTCTCTCGGAGTGTCAATATGGGTTTCGCCCTGGTCATGGGACCACGGACCCTGTTTTTGCCCTGAGGGTTGTCGCAGAGAAATACAGGTCGAAGAACACGCCTCTGCACTGTTTGTTTCTAGATATGCAGAAGGCCTTCGACTGTGTTCCTCGTGCGATGATCTGGTGGGCACTGCGGTCCAAAGGGGTTCCAGAGGTCTATATTGACACTATCCGGGACATGTACTGTGACTCCGACTCAATGGTTCGGACTGCTGTTGGCGACACGAAACCCTTCCCCATCACCGTCGGGGTACACCAGGGTTCTGTCCTTAGTCCGCTTCTGTTCAGTGTAATATTAGACGAATTGTCGGACAGCATCAGAAACCCGCATGAGCAGCCTCCATGGTTGCTCATGTATGCTGACGATATTGCGCTGGCAGACGCGGACAGGGGCAGATTGGTGCGACGTGTAAAGGCGTGGAAGGAGACGCTTGAGAACGGCGGTCTGAAACTAAATGTGGCGAAGACCGAGTGCTTGGCACTAAACTCGACAGATCCCACATCCGTCCGCATAGGCGGTGATTTGGTCGAGCGCACGGACCAGGTTAAATACTTGGGATCTGTTTTTCACACGTCCAGTGACATCGATTGCGATGTCAAGTCACGCATTGCTGCCGCGTGGGCCAAATGGCGGGAGATGACCGGTGTCATTTGTGACCCTAAAATGCCGATCCGGTTGAAGGGACAGGTCTACAAAACCATTATTAGACCTGTCCTTTTACATGGCAGTGAGACGTGGCCGATATTGGAGCGACACAAGCAGGAGCTGCGTGTCACGGAAATGAAGATGCTGCGGTGGATGTGTGGAGTCACGCGGATGGACCGCGTGAGGAACTCTCGCATCCGCGGCAGCCTTCACGTCCGTGACATTGCAGACAAGTTGCAAGAGTGTCGCCTTCGTTGGTATGGTCACGTCTTGCGGCAACCGCCGGGCTACGTAGGTAACAAATGTCTGGCCATGTCAGCCCCGCCGGGTCCCGGTAAGAGGGGAAGACCCAAGAAGTGCTGGCTTGACGTCGTAAGGGATGACATGCGTGCCAATGGTCTCACCACAGGGGATGCCGACGACCGTGCGAAGTGGAGGAGAAAATGTAGGAAAGCGGACCCCGGGCGTCGCGAGACGCAACTGGGACAGACGCTCGGATGATGATGAACCATACTTATATATTTTTTAAAAGATACATATCGGTCAAATCTATTTAATTTGGTGATGGCATTATATTAATATTATAGCACCCATAGTCAGGTTACACCAGGTAGGCAAAAATTAACTTTAAGAATGGACTTAGATTTACCGGACTCTTATACTTTAATGAGTTTAATGTGTATGACTAATGACTGCATACTAAGCAATGAAATCATCTGGAATTTTGTGTCTGATGTAAACTTTTTGCTACTTACTTTGCTCCTTTTACCTTATTGTTTATAATCACAATAGGTGTTAATTCTGTTGTTGAGAGCACTAAGCTAAATTTCTCTAAAATTTTCTAATTTTTATTAAGAGATTGCCAAATGCTATTCTGTTATTACGTCGAACTAGACTTGGTGATATTATAAACAGCACTAAATTTGTATCTAACACTAAAATTCATTTTATGTGAGAAACACATCACTAAATTTCATTTTATGTGAGAAAATCAACAAAAAGTGAAAAATGTACATAGACAGTTCAATCACTAAGTTAGTCGGCATCTAAATACATGTTTTGTTGAATTTTATCACATAAAAGGAATTTTGTTGATGTCAGATACAAATTTAGTGCTGTTTATAATATCACCAAGTCTAGTTCGACGTAATAACAGAATAGCTTTGGCAATCTCTTAATATAAACAAGACAATTTTAGAGAATTTTAGTTTAGTGGTTTCAACAACAGAATTAGCACCTATGTCATTCACTAATGTCTAACAAATATTACTAAGAATTTTGTTTATTAAACCTTTATATTCCAAAGGTTTGCTATTATTTCAGTGTCACTATTATATTAAGATCTACCTCTTTAGATCTACCTCTCTAGACCCTCCTGGGCTTCAATTCTACTAATTTACGCTAAAGAACAAGCCATGGTCATTCCATCGCCACTCAAATGACATGCCATTGTCATTTAGCAAAAATCGGTATTCTACTAACGTAAAGACACCGTGGCAGCAAAATGTCGATAGTGTGGCAATGGAATAACAATGGCTCAACAGTGGCGCTGGCAACCACATTGCCATTTCGTGAAAATCAAATACCAAGTTTTCTTATATTATCAATATCCATTATGTTTTCTATAATTTTGAGCCAGAGAATTGTTAATTTGATTAAAACGTATCTATACTAATATTATAAAGCTGAAGAGTTTGTTTTTTGGTTGAACGCGCTTATCTTAGGAACTACTGGTCGGATTTGAAAAACTCTTTTTGTGTTAGATAGCCCATTTATCGAGGAAGGCTATAGGCTATATATCATTACGCTACTATACTGGGGAGCAGAGCAGTAGTCATAAATCTCGACAAATCGGGCAAATTTTTATGCATCATTGTAGAATTTTTAAGCGACGGGATTAAATAGGTGCGACGGGAGGTCGTAATATTCCACGGGCGCATCTGTGGGGGTCATCTAGTCATATATAATGATAGAAGTGTATAAATGTGGCAACCAAAACAAATTAGGCATAATTAAACTAAAAAAACAGAAATTATATCTTAGGCTGATTCTACGTGCCTGTGCTAGGTACATAAAAAAAATGATATTGACATTAATGGTAGTGGCAAAAAAAATTCGAACTTCGACGCGGAAAACAAACAATTTATTCATATTTTATTATAATAGTTCATATAAAAGTTTGAATAAAGTTCTAACTTTATAAGAAATAGTAAGTACTGTGTTATGTACTTACAATTTCTTATGAAGAAAACTTTTGTGCACACTTTATCGTTTACTTTGAATCTTTATTATACAAAGATTCAATTACTTTTTGCAGAAAAATGACAAGTGTGGAAGCACCCAGAGGTTTTAATATAGTTTATTAGGAACCCTATGGACCTGGCTATGAGATGTTCTCTGTCCAAGGAAGAGTTTTGTGAAGTGTTTTTTCTGAAAGTAGTATTACTATTCATTGTAGCAAACTTGTTCAAAGTACATATTGGGTACCTTTCGACTAAAAGTGAGTGTATATTTAAAAGATTCTACTGTCCATAGATCTCTAGTAGAACTAGTAGTAGATAGACTTCACATAAGTTGAAACTGAGAACTCAATTAAGCAGATTTTTTTTAATTGTCCTTACTAAAAGGCTAGCAATAGCTATGAAGAGAAAAGTTTAAGTAGAGACTTACCTTACAATTTTACTGGGGACTAATTATTTATTTGTCTTTTATTGTCAGTTTTATTGTCAATAACTAAACAAATCCAAATTAGGTACTCGGAAACAAAAATCTAAGCTGCCGGCAATGGGTATTAAACTTTTCAATCTTCATATTGATATTTGCGCGTGGCCCCGCGGTCTCAGTGTTCTGTAAACGATCACTGAGTTACGCAACTTTCACTATGGCTGGTCCTCGGATGGGTGACCACTTTGTGGCATTTACATTTGCGAGCGTTTCCGTGCTTCGGAAGGCACGTTAAGCCGTTGGTCCCGGTTGCTAGTAAAATGGCAGTCGTTAAGCCTGGTTGAATTCCTTATGGGTGGCTTGAAAAAATTCAACAGCAGGTACCCACAACCTGCGTCTGTACATTTCAACACGGCAATGGGCTCACCACCTATTACGTGGTACAGGAATCCACACGGTGAAAAGTGGGCATATAATATGCCTCTGCCACCCCTTCGGGGATAAGGCGTGATGGATATTTATTTATTTTCATATTGATATTTGTGTTGAGGTGAAGTTTTATCAACATTTTCAGGGCCCAAACTACCTGCAAGTCCTGTACCTACTGACTAATAGATGAGGCCATGACAAAGAAAAGGCAAACTAAATAAAACCTTTAACCAATCAGTCTTGCCAGCATGGTACAGTAAGATTAAATACCTCCTAAATTATACAGCCTACATCCAGCAGTGAACTGTGCTGTGCGACTACTGTTTTACGTCAGCCAATATAAGTGTATATGCACTATAACTTCTCCACTGTAACGGGAGGGTTATATATTTAGTATTATTACATAAAATACTTTTATTTTATTTTCAGAGACAAAGAGCCAGGATAGAATTGCTTTCAGATTTACGCCCAAACTGATAAAAAAGGCAAATTAACACTAGAAGCAATAGTATATGTTTAAAACATTTCTCTCTGCCCATAATTTGTCCTCCAGCGCATGCTGCATGGCATGGCCTTCCATGAAGAAAACAAAACATTTTTCACATTTTCATTATTGCTTGACTGATTTGTAGCTTTAAGAAAACATTCAAATATATTTGTTTTAAATTCTATTAAATTATGTATTAATAAACATTTATTTGTAATAGACCGTTTTTTATTGTTACTATTCCAACTTAGATGGCATGCGAAACATGTGTAAGTGTGTAGGGTGTAAAGGGCGCAACCAATATTACTGGGGCCTAAGTGACAGCTGCTAGCGGTGCACCAGCTGACCAACGCATGAGAAGATGCTAGTGCCGCTACAAGGTTATGGGGTCAGACAGTGGTCACATCCAAGTATGCTAAAAACTAGCTAAACTAAAGCTGGTCCTGCAGTTACAAAAGTAGCACAATGATTGCAAGTCACTGGAAATATGTTAAGATGAAGAAGATATGTCACAAATATAACTGTGCTGTAGTGGGCTATAAGCTGATCCTGATGCATAAGGTAAATATTTGTAAAAGACAGCCTAACCTACCCTAGGCCATAGATAGAGAGTTTAAGTCAATAGGAGTATATGGCGAGGTATATTATGCCCAACTGGGCATAGCATTTATAAACTTCCTGAATGCTTTCACAAGTTACAAAAATACTTTGTTCACTTGTCTCACAACATAGTCCTGGCACTGTGGTTTGTGTGGCATTGTAAAATGGATTTTGACTCATTAAAGTTTGAAGATCCTGCTGCACACAATTTAAAACTACTAAACTATCTTCATGGTGTATCCCTGATGGGGTAGTCAGAGAGGACGGATTGCCAGACATCGCGATCCTTGCATACTTCTTTCGCTTCTTCAAGATTTATCAATTGCTTCATACATGCATGTCTGGGTATCCGAGTACTTATAGCTTTCCTTTTTTGGAGCAATCTGCTCACGTGGTCTTCATATGTAAGTCACAACCATCCCTGACTCCTTCTACCCTCTACTTTGGCACAATATTATATTCTTCGTCAATCGTTCCTCACCCATTCGTTGGACGTGTCCAAACTAACGGAGCACGCCCTTTTCCAGCTTAACGCTGACACTTTCACTAAAACCTGCCATATCGCATATCACTTTGTTATGTATTCGGTCCGCCAAAGTTACTCCGCACAATTTTCAAAGTGAAAAATGCCTGGAATATATTAGACAGAAGCTGAAATACAAAGAGAAGTTGATTCTAACACAAAAAAAAAACACTTAAAATTCCATCACTTATATTGTAATCATGGAATATTTAATCTGCGTTTTTTTTCACTCAGTTTTTATTCTATTTACCTATTGTGAGGAACGTCTTGCTATGTACTTATACCTATCCCGCTTCGGGAATTAGGTACTCAAACATTATTTTCTTGATCGACGATCCTCGTCTAGCATTAGCCAGTGTAATATTTTTCGTTTTTTCCTAATTATTAACTAAATACGGGATATGTATAGTATCAACCACTACTTGTAACAAAGCAGTGTCAGCTCGATGGTGGTTCAATGGTGGCATAATGACAAATAGTCACACTGAAGCCATCGTGAAGTCATTGAAACTAAAGTCAAATAATTAGTAGACTACCGTTTGCCAAACCATTGGAAATACACCAAGACGTCATTGGTTAACAGAATACAGATTTGTATGAATGGCAGGCTAATGACAAGTCAGTAAGAAGCCATTGGTGTTTTAAAGTTAGCGGACTACGAAAAGTGCAAAACTGTGCCATTGTCAGGCTATGGACACTCCATTGATACACTATTGAAATAGTAGACTTCGGGCCCTGGTCTATCACAGGTAGATACTAATATCTTTCTAATATGTAAAAAGTCGAGATACCCACAATCAAATGACAAGGGTATTAATTTAAAAGTGGACAATTTTCTGCCATATTAATAACACTGTCGCTGTGGTTGTGCAATGTTAAAAACATTGCACAACCACAGCGACAGTAGATGAAATTGTGAGAAAAGAGAGGCAATTCTTTTTCTAGGATTACATTCAAACATACCTGCACAAGTCATCTAACATAGAAATAGGTATAGAATGTTGGATTTGATTTCTACTATCAGCTGTTGATCCCATTTTTTTATTGTGTTTTTATTTAGCGTTTCAATTTACTTTCTTTTACAATATTATGATAATTTCTGTATCGTCCTTCAATGTTTTTTTTTATTTAATTATCTTCGCCCATCTTGGGCAGGCAAAGGAAACATAGTCCATACAGCCTAGTCATTAGTATTTATTATTTTCTTGTTTTAGCCCTGTCTAGTCGTTTGTCAATGTTAAGTCCTCAGTCCTAGGTCCTAGTCCGTGCTCCAATAAGGCAGTGGATCCCTTATTGCAGCTCTGTATGGAAATTTGGCACTAACACAAACAACACCGCTATTCATTGCAATATATAACTTTCTTTAACTAATGCACTTCCGAACTCTTTATGTATAATATTCCACCATTATTAAACACAAAAACACGAATTTTACACAAGTTTTTGAAAATAATATACGACTAACGTGCGTCACTGCTCATCTTCGCGCCAAAAATCGTCCTTCAATGTTTTAACAATGACACTGACAGTCAGGAAAGCTTTTTTTTTTGTTGTTTTCGCCCATCTCGGGCAGGCAAAAGAAACTTAGTCCATACACCCTAGTCTTCAGTATTTATTTTCTTACAATTTTGTTTTAGTCCTGTCTAGTCGTTTGTCGATGTCAAGACCTCAGTTCTAGGTCCTAGGCCGTACCCCAATAAGGCAGTGGATCCCTAATTGCGGCTATCTATGGAAATTTGGCACTAACACAAACAACACCGCTATTCTTGCAATATATCACTTTCGTTCACTAATGCACTTTTTCAACTAACTAACTAACTATCTTCACGCTGTATCCCTGACGGGGTAGTCAGAGAGGACAGATCGCCAGGCTTCGCGTTCCATGCATACTTCTTTCGCTTCTTCGAGATTCATCAATCGCTTCATACACGCACGTCTGGGCATCCGAGTACTTTTGACCTTTCCGTTTTTGAGTAATCTGCTCACGTGGTCTTCATATGTAAGTCTCGGCCTACCCTGACTCTTTCTACCCTCTACTTTTGAACAATATATATTCTTCGTCAATTCCTCTCATTCGTTGGACGTGTCCAAACCAACGGAGCACGCCCTTTTCCAGCTTAACGCTGACACTTTCATTCAAACCTGCCATATTGCGTATCACTTCGTTACGTATTCGGTCGGCCAAGGTAACGCCGCACAATTTTCGAAGTGATCGCATCTCCACAGCATTCAATTTACTTTCATGCATCTGCTGACATACCCAGGTTTCACTACCGTAAAGCAAAGTTGGCAATAGCACTGCGTTATGAATCGCCATTCATGCTTCTTTTACGATGCTTTGTCGCTTTACTAACTGGGACAAAGCACCGTTAATTTTGTTTCCGGCATCTACTCGCCGTTCTACATCCGAATCACATCTTCAATTCGCGCTAAACATACTTCCTAAATACAAAATTTCATTCACTTGCTCTAGACGTTCCTGGTTTACCCTAATCTCGCATTTAGTTCTTACGTCACCTCTTTCAAATACTAGAACCTTAGTTTTACTTGCATTCAAGAGAAGACCCTTACTTTCACACTCCTCTTTCATATTAGTGACTAATGCCTGAAGGTCGGCTTCTGATAAGGCCATGAGCACCGCATCATCAGCGTACAGCAGACAGTTTACTGTAAAGTCACCCAAATTCACACCCATGTTAAAATCTTTCAACTTCTGCAGGCAAGTGTCCAAATACACTATGAACAGCCAGGCGGACATGACACATCCCTGTTTGACGCCTGTACAGACATCAAAAAGAGGTGACACATCCCCCCTACTCGCACGCAAGCCTTACAGTCCCTGTAAAGCGACTGTATTGCCCGCAGTAGCGAGCCGTCCACACCATATCCGGGCAGCAAGTCCCACAGCGTTTCTCTCACAACGTTATCAAATGCTTTCTCTAGATCCACAAAAGCGCAGAAAACCTTCTGGCTAAGAGCCAGAAACTACTCCGCGATCATGCGGAGAGAAAACACTTGATCCATGCAACCTCTTCCACGTCGGAATCCGCATTGAGCCTCCCATAAATACCTTTCAGACTTTTCTTGCATTCGTGCCGTTATAGCCTTTGCATACACCTTACTAGCTATGCTGACCAAGCTGATCGCCCTGTAGCTGGAGCAGTTTAGGCGCGAGCCTTTCCCTTTGTAAATAGGTACTACAACTGCTACTCGCCAGTCATCTGGGACCTCACCCGTCCGCCAGCACAAGTTGCATAACAGACATAGTGTGTCCCAGACACGCGACCCACCGTACTTGATCATCTCAGCAGTAACTCTGTCTTTTCCCGCAGCCTTACCACATTTCATACTTCTTATCGCTTGTTCTATTTCTTTCATACTAATGACTTCAATGACATCGGGATCCGGAGCATCGAAGTGAGCTCCACTTCCCGATGTGGCATCTCTGTCTTTTCTTGCATACATCTTTCCATAATATTCACTCCATCTCTGCAGGACGTCAGTTTGGTCTGTTAGGACGTCATTGTTAACACTAAGCACTTTATTCATACTGTAGATTGCCTAACAACTCCGGGTCTTGCCTACCTCTTTCCAGAAGAGCTTGGCATTATCCCGGAAATTGGACGACAACCTTTCATCCGCTTTCATTCTGCACCTTTCACGAGCTTCTTCTATCAGTGCCTTCGTGTTAACTTTCTGCAGCTTCTATCTCTCTTTCATATTTAAATCATTTCGCGAGGTTAAGTAGTCTAGCCATGCTTTCTTCTTCATTCGAACTGCTTCTTTCACTTCCTCATTCCACCATGCATCACGCTTATTACTACTGCCTCTTTTCGTTTCTCCACACACTTCCACAGCGGCATTTATCATACTATCCCTAAGGTTCTGCCATACACTTTCCACATTCTCACTACTTACATTGAAGTCGCCAAGCTTTTCGGCTCCGCTTTCATTATATTTATCCCTAATGGATGCATCCTGCAGCTTCAAGCTTTTGATGCTATAAGTCGGCCCAGGTTTAGGACACTCGGTACGATGACGCCAACCCGCGAACAGACCCCTAATCCTAGTTATGACTAGGTAGTGGTCTGATCCCAGCTCAGCGCCTCGATAAACCCTTGTGTCCATCACCTGTTTACGGAGCCGACTATCCATTAGGAATAGATCTATCATGCTTTCTCTTTGACTTACATCTCCTCGTATACATATGAATTTGATTGTGGTTGAACATTGTGTTCGCCACAAACAAATCCTTTTCCTTACAAAATGCCAGTATTAGCTTGCCAGCGTCGTTCACCCTTTTATCCCCATATTTCCCAAGTACCGACTCAAAACCATCGCGAGCGGTACCCACCCATCCATTCAAGTCTCCACATACTATAAGTCTTTCATTTCCTTCTATCACATTTGCACTTTTCCGAACTCTTTATTTATAATATTCCACCATTATAAAACGAAGCGCTCGTGGCCCCGCGGTCTCAGTGTTCGGTAAACGATCACTGAGGTACGCAACTTTCACTATGGCTGGTCGTCGGATGGGTGACCACTTTGTGGCATTTACATTTGCGAGCGTTTCCGCGCTTCGGAAGGCACGTTAAGCCGTTGGTCCTGGTTGCCAGTAAAATGGCAGTCGTTAAGCCTGGTTGAAGGCCTTATAGGCGGCTTAAAAAATTTCAACAGCAGGTATCCACAACCTGCGTCTGTCTATTTCAACACGGCAATGGGCTCACCACCTATTACGTGGGACAGGATCCACATGGTGAAAAGTGGGCATATAATATGCCTCTGCCACCGCTTCGGGGATAAGGCGTGATGGATATTTATTTTTTTATTTAATATTAAACACAAAAACAAGAATTTTACACTAGTTTTTGAAAATGGTTGCGCCGGTATATGATAAAAGAATAGCCGCGTTATTTTTTCCATGTTTCATCGCTGATCTGCATTTATTTTTAATTAATTAGTTGTCGACACTCTCCCCGCTCCCCTTTATTCCATTTCTCTTTCGAACCTACCTTGTCTCGCACACGCATTTATAAAGGAGGAGCGAGACAGCTGTTTTACGAGCGCGCAAGTACCTACGCGCGCTCCGCTATCCTCACGTCGGCGGCCACGTTTGAGGGCTGCAGTCTGTTCCTACAACTCCGCGCGCGCGCCCGCTAGAAACCTTTCGCAATAACCCCGCACCAAATATCGCAATAATCGTATTTTCCATGGATAAATAGTGTTTTCGTGCAAGGAAACCAGGAATTCAAGTCCAGGGACGCCCCCGGCAGCCTCCACCTCAGCATCTCGCAGCAAGCAGCAAGGTAGTGTGCCTATTCCTGTTTTTCCATTGCTTTTCCCGTCGACAATCGCGTGTAAATTTCATTTTAGTCTATCCCCGCAAGTACAGTCCACTTAGAATTTATTTATCTCGCCCGCTCAACCAGAAAATAATATACGACAAACGTGCGTCACCGCTCGCGTTGGCGCCAAAAGTCTCAGGAAAGCTGTCAGCTGATGTTGTATTTTTTATAATTATTTTATGGCCTGGTTTCGAAGACCTTTTAGCAAAATCTTACTTTTTATTTCATATTTCTTCAATCTTATCTTCTAATTAGTCCTGTCCAGTCTTTGTCGATGTCGTGTCCTCAGTCCTAGGTCCAGGTTTCAGTGGACTTTTCGCGGCAAGAGAGAAAATGGCATTTTACTGCATTTATATCATTGTCTTTCACTATAGCACGTTAACACAACTTTTATGCCCACCACTCCCGCACATAAAACAAGATAAATGCACTAGTTTTAGAAAATAATATACAGCAAGCGTCCGCACTTGACACTCTTCCCGCCAAAAGTCAGCTGATGTTATGGTTGTTGTTAGTTGACTTCGCCCATCTTGGGCAGGCAAAGGAAACTTAGTCCATACAGCCTAGCCCAGCCAGCCCACGTTTCCGAACTCTTTATGTATATTATTCCACCATTATTAAACACAAAAACACGAATGTTCGAAAACTATGCTCCATTTTCTAAGTCGGCGCTAAGAACAAGTATTGAAAAAGTACAAGTCGTTTTGTGTTTTTTTTAAACAATTCTGCCAACTAACTTGCAATAGAGATTTTTATGTATTGGACTTTATTATTTACCATCTGGTCCGCCCGACTTCACCCGTGACATACCTCGAACCCCGTGGCACCCATTTAATCCCGTCGTTTATTAATTTTTACAATAATGTATGAACATTTTTGAAATCGTTGATAATTCTCCGCTCTCGAGTAGCACGGCCCGTTCGAATTGTGGTTACACGAAATTAATTTCTTTGTGCATTATTGGAACGAAGTTCCTTACGGCAGGCTTGGAGGAGATAGGGATTTTGCTGCGCGACCGAACTGAAAAAAATGTGATAGTAAAACCGAAATGAATAGAAAAAATGTGAAAGAAAAATTGGTTGGAATAAAACCGTTAAATGAGACGTGCGTAGGCGCGAAAGTCGTATACACAAGCGAGTAGTGTATAATACCTTTCTCTTTCTCCCTCTTTCAGTGAGAGTGAGGGTGAGGGACAGGGTGAGGGTGAGGGTGAGGGTCAGGGTGAGGGTGAGGGTGAGGGAGAGGGCGAGGGTGAGGGTCAGGGTGAGGGTGAGAGTGAGAGTGAGGGTGAGGGTGAGGGTGAGGGTGAGGGTGAGGGTGAAGGTGAGGGTGAGGGTGTGGGTGGGGTTGAGGGAGAGGGTGGTTTTTTTTTGTTTTTACATAAAATTGAGGACGATTTTTTTTTCTAAATTAGTTTTTTCGAACTTCGTTCCTACCTGGTGTCCCACGACACCACATCTTTTTTTTTATTTGCTTTAACACGTAAGATATTCATTTAATTTGCAAAGTGTAAAGGGACAAAATAATCTTCATTAAATGCTGAAGCCAACTAACGTAGTAAAATTGATCAATGTTAATAGCATATTTGTGTTTTTTGTTTTAATGTTGCCTGGAAAAAAAAATTTTTGTACAAAATATTTTTAATACGAGTATAAATCTAGATTTAACTCGGTGTACAATTAAAGTTTTATACTATTCTATTTCATAGAGATGGATTATTGGAAATTGAGTTCTTATTAAAAATAGAGGAAATTACAGACGTAGGTACAAGAGTAAGCAGACCAAACATATTCCTTTGGTTATGAAGCAATACTTCATCCTTTTCACTCTTGCCATTTGTTGTATAAAGCTATATTTGTTAATACTGTGTAGCTACATCTACCCCATACTTTGACACCGAACAACGCGTAGCCAATTTTTCTACTACAACTAAGCTACAAACTTGTAATGACAACCGCCGGTATCATCTTTTAATCAAAGATTTTTATGTCGAAGTGAAAATATTACATAAAATTATTGTAAAGTGTTACAAAAGTAAACAAAAAATATACAAAAAGGTGTTGGGCATAGAATGATGAAGTTTCATTGTCAAGAAATCACCAGAAATAACTAAGCTAAGCTACCTGTATATGTGTGTGTAATAGGCTATGCAATTTTTCGCCAACGTTGGGTCTGCTTACTGTCTTATATGTCTGTGGCATAAATGAGGGAAAAGTGATGTGTTGTAGTGGACAACGGTGTTCTTCGTGTTAGTGCCATATCTTCATAGTAAGCTACAGTAAGGATTCGCAGCCTTACTGGGGCAAGAACTTAGGACTAGACTTGACATTAACATGACCAAAAAATATAAGATACCTAGGTGACCGCCCCCCCCCCCCTCCCCACGGCTTCGCCCGTGACATATTTCAAACTCCCGAACCTACTTAACTCTCTCTCGCTTATAAATTGTACAATCAATAATGCATAATAAATGCAAAAATTTGCCCGATTTGTCGACATTTAAGACTACTGCTCCCTTCTCCAGGGTAGTAGCGTGATCTTCCTCGATAAATGGGCTATCTAAAACAAAAATATTTTTTCTAATCGGACTTGTAGTTCCTGGGATTGGCGCGTTCAACCAAACAAACAAACAAACTCTTTAGCTTTACAATATTAGTATAGATTTATAGAACATAATAAAAAAATATATAGAATTTATAAGAGAGAATTTAAATACCTACAATAATCAAATGTTTGTCTTTTAATAACAAGGTTGTATGGACTTAGTTTCCTTTGCCTTCCCAAGTTAAGCGAATATAAGTAAAGATAACTCTTGGGTCAATCAGGGTCAATCTGCCAGCAGGGGAATACCGGCGGGTAGAGGGACAAGTGCGAACGCTTGGTGTAAATTATTTTCTAAAACTAGTGCATTTATCATGTTTTATGTACATTTATCATGTTTTATGTGCAGGAGTGGTGGTTTCTTAGACCTAAAAGTTGTGTTAACGTGCTATAGTGATAAACAATGATACATAAGCAGTTATATGCAATTTTCTATCTTGCCGCCTAAAGTTCACTGAAAACCTCAGTATAACAACTACCACTATACTGAGGGCAAGGACCAGGACCTACGACTGAAGACTCGACATCGACATAGTGACTAGACATGACTAAATACTGAGAAAACATAAATACCATGCTGTATGAACCAAGTTTCCTTGCCTGCCCAAGATGGGCGAAGACAACCAACAACAACAACCGCCAGCTGGCCTAGCTGCTAGTTACTTCAGCTGTCAGCTGTCAGCTCAGCTGGGAGGTAAATGCCAAAATTGCATCTGTGTGTTAGCAAATCAAAATTGCTAATAATTTTCATTAATATTTTATTAATTTTATGCTGGTAACGCGTGTAATTGTCACATATTAGTTCTCCAAAAGATATATCAAAAATGGATATAACTCCTCTGTTCAAGGCTTGTTTAAAAACCGTAAAAACTCGGAACAAAGCTTTTGGTATACAGAGCCCTACCAGCGAAGACAAACAGCGTATATTACGGTCAAAACCAAAAACCGCATTTATGGTAACAGCGAAAGATATTACGTCGCAAATCACCAGATTGCGGGACTTCCTTTTAGAACACCGTGAAAAGTACTTGAGCTTTTTCAATAATTTTTCAGCTGAAGATGAAATGACAGATGCCGAAAGAGACCAAATAGATACAGGAGCCCAGAGGATAATAAATACTTGCTCACATTTACTAAAAGAGTTTAGAAATGATAATCGTAAAATTACAGCAGGGCCACAGGTAAGAGAGTATATGGAAACAGTAGCAGACCTAATAGATATGTATTTGAAAGCTGTTTGTAAAATACATAGTGAACTGAAAGCTTTACGAGTAAAACGTGCCCTAGATATCAGAAAATTGTCTCGGATAGAGTTGCCAAATTCTAAACCGAGCATCCCACGGTCTTTAATAATAGAGAATGTAAATGCAATAAAGAAGGACGAAGAAAATGAAATGAAAAAGAATGACTTGAATGAAGTTGATGGAGAAGAAACGGATAATGTTAAAAAGGTTGATTTATCCGAGAATGATGTAGCTGTGTTGGCTGATGAAGAACTTAGTACAGAGGAGCTTCAGATGTTTGAGTCGGAAAATTCTCAACTTCTCAATGAGCTCAATAGCATGCAAGAAGAGGTCAAGGTGATTGAAAGTAAAGTACTCCATATTGCTGAGCTACAGGAAATATTTACAGAAAAGGTATCTTAAATAGTAGCTAAATTACACTCCGCAACATCTGATAGAACTTAAAAATTTTACTTTAATTTTAAAATGACTTAAGATACCTATGTTATTTAGTTCACAATCATCTTGCAATGATATTTACTGCATTTTGCTTTACCTATTGTGTAGCATAAATTTTTAATCTATTTGTACAATATATTATCTGCATTTTAAAGTTTGTCCACTAGCACTTTCCTGAGATTGCAAATTCTTAAGACTAGACTGATTCTTTTCTTTAAATACTTTGTAAATGATTCTATTATTATTATATTTTATAAATGGTGCCTAATAGAAAAAATTATATAGGAAAGAGATGCAGAGACTGCATATTCCTAAGAAATCTATTCAACAGCAGTGTTACTAAAAACTTTCAATTTTGTCAAAAAAGCACTTAAGTTGTTGTACAATAACAAGTGAAGCTACCCTGTAATAGTTTTCTTATTACACTATTGGTGTGTAAATAATTTCCAAAATCGTACCTAAGGTTGCCAATAGCTGACACCCCCCACCCACAGCTGTTTACACATAGAAGTTTTCCTGTTTCAGTTTCCCACAGGAACTTGTTCCCCGGATAAAAAGTAGCTTATGTGTCATTCCGATATATAATCTATAATTATTGTAAAGTTTCATTACAATCTATTCAGTACTTTTTACCTGAAAGAGTAACAAAGATCCACACAAACTTTCGCATTTATAATATTACTAGTTGACGCCCGCATCTTTGCCCGCGTAGAGAAGTTTTCTGTTCCCGTTCCCCACAGGAACTTGTTCCTGGAATAAAATATATATAATAAATTAAAATCCATTCAGTGGTTTTTTATGTGTAAGAGTAACAAACATCCACACAAACTTTCATGTTTATAATATTATTAAGATTCTGTGGTCAAAATGTTTTCTTCCCAAAGCGCTCCTGGTCCCGCGGACTCTGTTCTGTAAACTGTAAATCACCGAGATACGCAACTTTCACTATGGCTGGTCCTCGGATGGGTGACCACTTTGTGGCATTTACATTTGCGAGCGTTTCCGTGCTTCGGAAGGCACGTTAAGCCGTTGGTCCCGGTTGCCAGTAAAATGGCAGTAGTTTAGTCAAGTTGAAGGCATTATGGGCGGCTTGAAAATTTTCAACAGCAGGTAATCACAACCTGCGTCTGTCTATTTCAACACGGCAACGGGCTCACCACCTATAACGTGGGACAGGAATACACATGGTGAAAAGTGGGCATAAAATATGCTCTGCCACCCCTTCGGGGATAAGGCGTGATAGATAAATAGTAATAAAAATAAATATTTTCTGCTTTTTGTTTTAGGTTCTTCAACAAGAGCAGGATATAGATAGAATATCAAACACAGTGGTTGGATCCACAGAGAATGTAAAAGATGCTAATGAACAAATTAAACAAGCTATCCAAAGGAATGCTGGACTCAGAGTTTATGTACTATTCTTTTTACTAGTCATGTCATTCAGTCTGCTTTTCTTAGATTGGTATAATGATTAAATGTATGTTAAATATCTTTTTAATAGGTATATTGTGACATGACTGGCATAAGTTTTATTGTGTGATTAAACGCTTTTTTGTAGGCTGATATCTCACTACCTATAACTGCTATGATTTTGGTAAATTTCCATTTATTCGTTCTATCAAATTTTGACAATTTTTTGTTGGAGTGTTTTTTTTTCATTGGACATCGACACCGTGGCGGAGCAATCCAAAGGCACACGTTTTATTGAATGCCTACCTGTTTTCCAGAAGTATATGTAAAAGACAACCGCTGACTTATAAAACCAGTTCAAAGTAGTTCATTCAAACCACAGAACCAATATGCCTCAAATATTGACATAGAACAGTTATTATTACATGATGATAAGCTTGTTTTGTTTTACAAATCCAACTTGAAAGAATATTAGAATATCGAAGGCGAATGTGAAGGTTGAAATCAGTTCGCGTCTAACACCGAAGAATAGTGATGATTTGATGATTCGATACAAGTAAGTATTCGATTCTTTTGTTTCGATATACAAGTAAGTATTCGATACTTTTGTTTCGATACCGAGTACTTTTGATATCGAATCATTTTTTTCGATACCTACTCGGTATCGAATGAAAAGTACTCGTACCGAATCGTCAACAACGAGTTTAGTCTTCTAAATATTTACAATAATTGCTCTCTTTGGGAAACTTATGTAACAAGGACTTTTTTGTTCAATAAATTATTAATTATATACAACATAAAAGAATGTGATGTATAAACCAGTTTGATTAAACTAACAGAATTAAATAATCTATTTATATAAAAGCAGAAACTGACCTACTGATCGATCAATGCTGAAACCACTGGGTCTAGAATCATGAATTGTGCAGAAATATTTCATAAGTGACGTAGGTGTGCACTAAGAAAGGATTTTTGCAAATTCATCCCCTAAGAGGCAAAAGTAGTTGCTAAGTTTGTATGAAACTGCGTGTTTTTTGTGGAATTTCTCACTTAGTTGTAGGGGCTGTTGACACACTTGATTAACACAATGTGGTAATCTTGATCCCATAATAAAAATAAGCTATGACTGAATGAACACATTGTGTTCATCAAGTTATTATGGGAAAACGGTTCATGAAAACTTAACAATGCAGGCGAAGCCGCGGGCGTCCTCTAGTCAAGTATAAAATAGTAAAAAAAAACTAACTATCTTCACGCTGTATCCCTGACGGGGTAGTCGGAGAGGACAGATCGCCAGACTTCGCGATTCATGCATACTTCTTTCGCTTCTTCGAGATTCATCAATCGCTTCAAACACGCACGTCTGGGTATCAGAGTACTTTTGACCTTTCCGTTTTTGAGCAATCTGCTCACGTGGTCTTCATATGTAAGTCTCGGCCTACCCTGACTCCTTCTACCCTCTACTTTTGAACAATATATATTCTTCGTCAATCGTTCCTCACTCATTCGTTGGTTGTGTCCAAACCAACGGAGCACGCCCTTTTCCAGCTTAACGCTGTCACTTTCATTCAAACCTGCCATATTGCGTATAACTTCGTTACGTATTCGGTCGGCCAAGGTAACGCCGCACAATTTTCGAAGTGATCGCATCTCCACAGCATTCAATTTACTTTCATGCATCTGCTGACATACCCAGGTTTCACTACCGTAAAGCAAAGTTGGCACTAGCACTGCGTTATGAATCGCCATTCGTGCTTCTTTTACGATGCTTTGTCGCTTTACTAACTGGGACAGAGCACCGTTAACTTTGTTTCCGGCAGCTACTCGCCGTATAAAATAGTACACTTAAAATATCTTATAATAATACAATACAATAGCATGCTTCATAGTTAGCATAATAAAAAAAACAAAAAAGTATCGAAATGAGTAGGTATCGATACTTTTCAGTTCTCGTTATGTGTAGTATCGCAAGATGATTTGAGTACTACTCATTTGAGTAGGTATCGATACTTTCATGGTATCGAATCATCACTACCCAAGAATCATAATGAATGCGGAATATAAGAAGATACCTACTTAGCAGGACACTCAACAGTGCCATTTCTCATACACACGTTCCAATTATCGGTTAAATTAAATTGTAAGGTTTTTTAAGCTTTTATAGGTACCATAACACAAGGTCTACAATGTGATTCACAAATCTCGGATCCAAATCCGCTCGGCGAAAATGTCATCGATATTCATAGAATCGAATATCAATGACATGAATATCAATGACATTTGCGCAGTAGCGGATTTGGATCCGAGATTTGTGAATTGCATAGCAGAGCGAACATATCTTGGGAGTACTCTGTAGCGTTGTCGTTAGATCCACAGGTGGGTGACCGCTTATTCTAGTGAGTAGAGATGTGTAACTCAGCTCTGCAGGTGTATTATGTAACTTAAAATAGATATCAGTTTGATTGCGATTTTCGCCAATCAGCTGTCAAAATTCAATTTTGGTATTATCTAAGTTCAGTGGGCAACTGAAATGACGTCATAGATGCGATATCCATTATGATTCAAATTTGAAAGCTACTTTCGTATCGATAGTCCTATAGACGCGTGAAATTGGTATTATCTAAGCATAATGGACTTCAAAATCGTTTTCAAAGCCATTCGGTGACTGCCGAAAGCGGTTGCTAAAGAGATACGTATATAAAGTTTTGACGAAAAGCAACTATTATGCGGTCGATTTAAAAATTGTTAATAGCCTAAAAAACTAATAAATATTGATGTACTTGTAATTTGATAGGATAATATCCTTACACGCTTTGTCGTTGTGGCTTCAGACATTGACAAGTGTGATAACTGCAAATCTGTACGTTTTTTTAGATTTCAATAAGGCAATGGGCTCACCACCAATGCATATAGGGAAATGTGGGTGTATAATATGCCATTGCCTTCGGGGATCTGAGGGACTAATAAACTTATAAGGTAGCTCGTGCCATATTTTAGGATTTGCCGAGGAAGAAAGTTGGGAGAGTAGGTAGGTATAGTAATATATATATATATTATTAGGAGCTAGGACTTGGGCAAAAATTAACGCTTTTCTATAGAAACGATACTTGGGCAATTTTTGATTGATTTTATATGAAGTTGAAACTTAGCATAATTTTGGGCGGTTATGTAGGTTTATCGAAACATGTAAATATTTTGCGATTTTGACCCATGTAATATTGGTTGGATAGACACCGAGAATTTATGGAATGTTGGTTATTTGCGGCAAATTTAAAAAAAACCTTGTGAAATGTTTGGCATCCGAAAGCTATTGTATTTTTGTTTTCTACTATTCATTGAATATTATAATGTGAGTAAATTATTTTATGTATATAAAATTAATAAATAAATATCCATCACGCCTTATCGCCGAAGGGGTGGCAGAGGCATATTATATGCCCACGTTTCACCGTGTATTCCTGTCCCACGTAATAGGTGGTGAGCCCATTGCCGTGTTTAAATAGACAGACGCAGGTAGTGGTGACCTGCTGTTGAAGGTTTTCAAGCCGCCCAACCAGCGCCAATAAGCCAAGGTGGACTTCAACCAGGCTTAACGACTGCCATTTTACTGGCAACCGGGACCAACGATTTAACGTGCCTTCCGAAGCACGCAAACGCTCGCAAATATAAATGCCACAAAGTGGTCACCCATCCAAGGACCAGTCATAGTGAAAGTTGCGTAACTCAGTGATCGTTTACAGAACACTGAGACCGCGGGGCCGCGAGCGCTTCATTCATTTTATGTATATCTTAGGCAATTTTAGCGGTTCTCCTTTGTTCGCTCTCCTGACGCTCCTCGCAGGTCAAGCTTACGCTCAAATCTTAAGTTCCCTAATCATAAAACTGATTTCTACTCTTACTCCTTCACAGTGCATGCAGTTAGATTGTGGAACTCACTTCCCCCTGTTTTCAGAGACAGTAAAACAATTACTACTTTCAAAAGAAAAGTCCGTGAATACTATATCTCTACTCTGTAAACGTATTTATATGTGTATTATATGTGTATTAATATTTATATCGCATTTATTTATATTTTTAAATATTTATGTATTTACATAAATTTATATATATAGCTAGTATATATAGTTGTTCTGAGCTATTTTGTATGCGTGTTTATTTAGTTCTTATCTGCCATTTTTTACTTACACACTTTTACTTGTTCTTTCCCTACTTATTCAGGTTCTCCTCTCGCCGGTCTGCTGGCAGATATTTCTCATAGAAATAAGCAGTACCATTGTACCTATGACTCCTCATTTTGTATTTGTTGTATTCTTAGTGTGTACAAAAAATAATAAATAAAAAAATAAAAAAAATATTTTCAAGCTCAGCGCACCGTTATGGAGATACGACAAAAAAATGTGTAAAAGTTAGTTAGGGTAGCTCCCCCTCCACGCTTATACGGGAGTAACTTCAATGCCGCATCAGTCCGATAGATGGCGTTAGTCGTATGATGGCGGGCTTGGCCACACATTACAAAGTATGGACCTGCTTGTGTAAGTTAAACCAAAGGTTAAATTAGTATTGTCACCAACAACGCAAGAGCCCTTTTACCTAATACTACATGGGTCCAAATCGCAAAATAATTACATGTCTCGATAAACCTACTAACCGCCCAAAATTATGCTAAGTTTCAACTTCATATAAAATCAATAAAAAATTGCTCAAGTATTGTTTCTATACAAAAGCGTTAATTTTTGCCCAAGTCCTAGCTCCTAATAATATATATATTACTATACCTACCTACTCTCCCAACTCGGCAAATTCCAAAATATGGCACGAGCTACCTTATAGTTATAAGTTTATTTAGTCCCGCAGATCCTCGAAGGCAATGGCATATTATACACCCACATTTCCCTATATGCATTGGTGGTGAGCCCATTGCACAATTTTTAAATCAACCGCATAATAGTTGCTTTTCATCAAAACTTCATATACGCATCTCTTTAGCAACCGCTTTCGGCAAAGTCACCGAATTTTAATTATAAATTTGAAGTCTATAATGCTTAGATAATACCAATTCCACGCGTTTATAGGACTATTGATACGAAAGTAGCTGTCAAATTTTAATCATAATGGATATCGCATCTTTGACGTCATTTCAGTTGCCCATTGAACTTAGATAATACCAAAATTGAATTTTGACAGCTGATTGGCGCAAATCGCAATCAAACTGATATCCATTTTAGTTACATAATACCACTGCTGCCCAGCTATTATGTAACTTTGACAGTTCATGTCCTCCTATTTAGCCTTTTTTTTATGTCATACCTATTTAGCCGTTATCTTTGTAGAGTTCACAAACATTTTAACGTGAACGGTTTATAGTTGATAGACACCGAGAATTTATGGAATGTTGGTTATTTGAGGCAAATTTAAAAAAAAACCTTGTGTAATGTTTGGCATCCGAAAGCTATTGTATTTTAGTTTTCTACTGTTCATTGAATATTATAATGTGAGTAAATTATTTTATGTATATCGAAGGCAATTTTAGTTTAATAGTAACAAGATTTTTGTACAGAAAAAATCGATGCAGAAGAGGTGGGGTCCGAATTATAGTCAAGTATTTAGGTACAGAACTTTCCAATTTTCATCGTTTTTTTATTATGCGTTATGGCAATGGTAATATAATAATCGCAAAACACAGGCGTAAGAAAGGTGACTTGGTCGTAGACAAAGTAACCAACTTGGTTTTATCATTATTTGAAATACTTGTTTAAAAAATTTTTAGAAAAAAATTAAAAACGTTAAATTTCTAGAAGCGCTCGTGGCCCCGCGGTCTCAGTGTTCGGTAAACGATCACTGAGGTACGTAACTTTACTATGGCTGGTCGTCGGATGGGTGACCACTTTGTGGCATTTACATTTGCGAGCGTTTCCGTGCTTCGGAAGGCACGTTAAGCCGGTGGTCCCGGTTGCCAGTAAAATGGCATTCGTTAAGCCTGGTTGAAGGCCTTATAGGCGGCTTAAAAAAAAATTTCACAGCAGGTAGCCACAACCTGCGTCTGTCTATTTCAACACGGCAATGGGCTCACCACCTGGGACAGGAATCCACACGGTGAAAAGTGGGCATATAATATGCCTCTGCACCCCTTCGGGGATAAGGCGTGATGGATATTTATTTATTTATTTATTAAATTTCTATCCTTTTTATCTTTTAAATAGTAGGGAAGGAGGTGTTTGGGTGTTACAAAGGGGAACAAAAATCTCATCATTTTCAAGCTCAGACGCACCGTATTGGAGATATGGAAAAAAATGTGTAAATGTTGGTTAGGTAAGTATGGACCTGCTTGTGTAAGATAAACCATAGGTTAAATTAGTATTGCCACCAACAACGCAAGAGCCCTTTTACCAATACTACATGGGTCCAAATCGCGAAATATTTACATGTCTCGATAAACCTATATAACCGCCCAAAATTATGCTAAGTTTTAACTTCATATAAAATCAATCAAAAATTGCCCAAGTATCGTTTCTATACAAAAGCGTTAATTTTTGCCCAAGTCCTAGCTCCTAATAATATATATATATATTTATTACTATACCCAACTACTCTCCCAACTTTCTTCCTCGGCAAATCCCAAAATATGGCACGAGCTACCCTATAGTTATAAGTTTATTAGTCCCGCAGATCCCCGAAGGCAATGGCATATTATACACCCACATTTCCCTATATGCATTGGTGGTGAGCCCATTGCCTTATAGAAATCTAAAAAAACGTACAGATTTGCAGTTATCACACTTGTAAATCTCTGAAGCCACAACGGCAAAGCGTGTAAGGATATTATCCCATCAAATTACAAGTACATCAATATTTATTAGTTTTTTAGACTATTGTAAATTTTTAAAACGACCGCATAATAGTTGCTTTTCAACAAAACTTCATATACGCAGCTCTTTAGCAACCGCTTTTGGCAAAGTCTCCGAATTGCTTTGAAAACTATTTTAGTTATAAATTTGAAGTTCATTATGCTTAGATAATACCAATTTCACGCGTCTAAAGGACTATCGATACGAAAGTAGCTTTCAAATTTGAATCATAATGGATATCGCATCTATGACGTCATTTCAGTTGCCCACTGAACTTAGATAATACCAAAATTGAATTTTGAGAGCTGATTGGCGCAAATCGCAATCAAACTGATATTATATCCATTTTAGTTACATAATACACCTGCTGATCATAACTTGTAGAGCTGCTGAGCTGCAGCTCAATTGTTACATAGACGGTTCACATCTCACTGTACTTTTTTTGTAATTATTTTATGACCTGGTTCCTAAGACCGTTTAGCCTAATCTTAATTCATATTTCTTCAATCTTCTTTCTTATTATCTAAAATGAGTATACGACTCGTCCTCTACATCTTAGTAAAGTCTAGTCTTAAATCAATGTCAGTCTCACTCCAGTATAATGGTAGTAGTTATAATGAGGTTTTCAGTGGATTTCACGCGGCAAAATAGAATATAGTATTTCACTGCATATATATCATTGTCTTCACATAAAACAAAATAAATGCACTAGTTTTAGAAAATAATATACAGCAAGCGTCCGCTTTTGTCATTTTTCCCGCGTAGAATCCACAGCTCACTGTTCTATCGCATCGTGTTTATATTTTAGGATATTAGGATAGTTCATTGGGAATAAACAAATAAAACAAGTTTAGTAAAACAACTGTTATTTGTTTCGTATCAATATCCGGAATACATTTTGAGTCAAGCACCCGTCTTTTGCCTCAAATCAGTCGCTTCCGATTGCTTTCCGACGGTGGCGCCACCTGTTTTGCGTCCAGACTGAGAGTGCACCGGTGCTGGTTTGTCATTATAGCGTCGACTTTCGAGCCGACAAGTCAGTATATTCCGTATTGCGAAATACCTTTTTCGCTATAAAAACAAATATTAGATTTTTAATAAAGTATCTCTCCGATAATATGGAGAACGCAAATATATTGAACTTAGAGTCAGTGCGCGGTGAAATAGATGATTTTAGTTCGCGAAAACGTGAACGCAGTGATTCATTGACGAGTCGAGACTCCAGCCCAGCCAGTAAGAGGACAAAATATAAAACCGTGAGCTTTGCACATATCCAATTTCTTTCAAAACAAGTTGCTATTTTAACCGAACTCGTTTCTGCAAATAGTGCTTATTTATCTTCAACTCTAACGCATCTAACACCGCCATAAATTCGCTTGACATTGGTTTACAAAAACCCGAGAGCGAAAATGACAATATTAAGTTAAATATTTTATCTGAAGGTAGCACTATCGTCGAAGACCCTGTTTACCCGAAAACAAACGATATTTACTTGAATAAATTAATCGAATTACAACATTTTAATTCTAATGATTGGATTTCAATTCGTTTTACGGAAGCATAAAAGAAATATTTATCTACCCCCGGATTTGTCGAACTAAATCTTAATGATGATCTAAAGAGATTTGAATCTGCGATGTTAAAAATTGATAATCGTTCTTATTTATTAGAACGGTCCTTTGCCGGATTAACTAATGCCTTGCTTAGACAAAAATACGAATTACAAAATTCTTTGCAGTCTTTAGTGCACTGGGCGTACAATTCCAAAGATTCACTAAATCCAAATACTTTGCTCGAAAGGATTCAATCATTATTTTCAAATGAATCTGATTATAGTAAAATAACAGACGATTTGCTCCAAGTAGTCTGTGGAAGGCGGGCTGATTTTATTAGCTTCGTTCTGCGTCAAATCCCGGAAGGATTTCATCGCAACGTTTTAGCGAAAATTCCTCCTAGTACAGAGTCGCTTTTTGATGATATTCTGCTTTAAAACTACCTTCAAAAAATCGGGGCGGAAAAGTTAATTCTGTCTTCGAAACCAGAGCCCAAAAAACAATCGAAAGATATCTTTTACCAGAATCAAAAACCATCTACTAGTAAACAACCCGACGACTCCTTTTTTCGTCCAAATGCTTTCAAAAAGGGAAAACAGACTTCCCGACCCAGCAATGACTCGAAATCAAAATCGACCAACCGTAATAAACGAAAAAAAATCTAAGTCACAATCATCCTATAAAAATAGACGTCGTGAATGACTCTGACATTTCAAGGCGGCTGTTTAAAGCAATTTATATGTACCTAGAGCAATTTGGGTGCGCCAAAACAAATATGTCAACTATTAAGCGGTATTCGCATTCCATTTATAAAAAGGCCACCGCTTATTCTTCCGAGTATAGAAATTATGCGTTCATTCAGAACAAAAACATCCCGGAATATGACAACACAGATTCAAGGTATGTTGGATTCGGGCGTACTGGAAGAATCAGATATGGTGAGCCCAAGCTACCTTTCAACGTTTTTCCTTGTGCCAAAATCAGACGGATCATTTCGCCCGATCCTCAATTTAAAACGCCTAAACTAGTTTGTGCTAGCCAAATCGTTCCTACTTTTCAATCATTTTCGGGTACCAGATTTTTTACAACATCAAGATTGGATGGCAAAAGTTTCTGAGGTTATGTTATCATCCAGATGCACATCAAAATCAACTGCTACAGAGAGACTTGCCTACCGTTCGGACTCTCTTCGGCATCAAAAACCTTCGCTTCTATAACCAACTGGGTGGCGGAATATTTAAGGACTCATGGCGTCAGGTGCGTAGTCTACTTGGACGACTTTCTCCTTGCCAACCAGTCGAAGTATCAACTACTAGAAGACACAGCACTTACAGTGAAGACGTTGCAATCACTCGGCTGGATAATCAACTTCAAAAAGTCTGCTCTGACCCTGACACAATGTCTAGAATATCTTGGTATAACCTGGAACACACTTCGCAAAGCGAAGTCCCTGTCGGGGTCGAAGTGCCTATCGCTACACAGGGCACTTCAACAGCAGCTCGCGAATGGCAAGTGGTCGCTCAAACAGTACCAAACGCTAATGGGGCGACTGAACTTTGCCACGTTCGTGACTCGCAGAGGCCGTCTTCACTGTCGAACGCTGCAATATTTCAGTCGACAGTTGCCGCGAAACCACCCTTACCGCCAAATACAAGTTCCGGAGCAAGTTCGCGCGGAGATGAAATGGTGGCACGAAGCCATCGGAGGTTCACTGCCAATACACATGACACCAGTAACCCACTTCCTAACCACGGACGCTTCCGATCTGGGTTGGGGAGCCCAACTCGGCGACGTGAACATCACAGGAGCCTGGAAGGTCCAACAGCAGTCTTGGCATGCGAATCAGAAAGAAATGTTTGCGGTCTATGCAGCCATTCAACACGAACAACATCAACTTCAAAATTGTCACGTTCTTCTTCAAACCGACAATCGGACTGTAGTTGCTTATATCAACAAGGAAGGCGGCAACAAGTCAAAGAGACTTCTCAAGCAAACGCAAGAACTGTTCCTTGTTTTAGATCGACTGAATATTCACCTAGTCGCTCAGTACTTTCCAGGCAGATTCAATGCAGAAATAGATGCACTATCTCGCCAAAAAGAATGCCCGGAATGGCATTTAACACCAATAGCAACAATGAAGATTTTTCAAATGTGAGGCACACCGGAGATAGACCTCTTCGCATCGAAAACAGCACATGTCGTGCAGAAGTATGTCTCCATAGACTTGAGCGAACACAAAGCATATCTACACAACGCATTTGCTCATCGGTGGGAGTACAAACTTGCATGGTTATTCCCACCATCGAATCTCATCCCGAGAGTGCTGATCCACATAAACCAAGCGAGCGGACGTTAATCTTAATCGCTCCAAAGTGGAAGAAAGTCTTCTGGAGGGCGGACCTTCGACATCAATCCCTGTTTCCACCATACCCGATTCCAGATCTAGCCAAAGTACTGCAAGATACGAGGACAGGCATGCATCCTCCAAAAATTCTAGATCTAAATTTAGAAGCTTGACTGAAATTGGTTAATATATAATATCAAGAACATAAGCTGTTGATGTCCAGTTGGAGGGACTCTACAATTAATACGTATGGACCTGCATGGGCCAGGTGGAAAACGTGGTGCGATTCTCATTCTACTAATTATAAACGCCCCAGCGCTGATCAAGTTGCACGTTATATAGCTCATTTACACTGTGACGTAGGATTAGCTTATAGGACTATACTCGTTCACAAATCTGTAATATGTACCTTTACACACTTAACCTGATATAGATTTGTCCTCAAATTTCTTCATTAAACATATTTTGAAAGCCATTTCAGTAGCTCGCGAGAAACTTGTAAAACCACCTATTTGGAATCCAAAGAATTGAAAACGTAAACGAAAAAGAAGATGAAAACAATTTGTATCAAGTATCGCGACATACCGCCACACTTTTGTTATTGGCCTCTGGTCGCAGAGTTCATGACCTCACCTTATTACGCATGGATTGCAACACCCTCATAGACGAAAATCCTAGCATAATACTTTGGCCAGCGTTTGGCTCTAAAACTGACAATTTAAATCAGACAATCTGGATGGAGGCTTCGAGAACACCCTAACAGGAAATTAAACTTAGTTGTTTGGATAAGAAAATTATTAGAACTGTCGTTAAGTAGACGAAAAAATATGCATGACTTATTTTTAACAGCTAGATTAGAAGCGAAGCCTGCGTCCAGAACTATCATTGGAGGATGGGTAAAATCCCTTCTTAAAGAAGCTGGTACCGAGGCAACCCCAGGTTCGACTCGATCAGCAGTGGCGTCACTAAATTTCGTTGAAAATTTTCCTATAGATCAAATTCTTGCCACAAGTAACTGGATTTTTTTGTTTTTATTCTTTTTTTTAATAAATATTGTGGGACACTTTTCACACAGCGCCATCTAGCCCAAAGTAAGCTAATATTAGCTTGTGTTATGGGATCTAGTTAACTGATAAACATACTTATATATTTCTAAATACATACATATTATAGATAAATAACACCCAGACACAGAATAAACCATCGTGCTCATCACACAAAGTTTTATCCTGGGTGGGAATCGAACCCACGACCTCTTGCGTAGCAGTCGGATGCACTCCCACCGCGCCACAGAGGCAGTCAAAGTCAAGTAATTGGAAAATGATAAAAACCTTTCAGAATTATTACCAAAGGGAATTGATTAACGATAATAATTCTGCTCACTTAAGTAATCGGTCAGTATCGCTGTCAAATTATTTTGAACCAATTGGGTAATAAAACATAAACCCTTTTTTTACTTGCACGCTAATCTTAATATGATACCTTCTTAAGTAATTATATGGATCTATTCTTATTATATATGAATATAATAAGAATGCTGAAGCGCTCGTGGCCCCGCGGTCTCAGTGTTCTGTAAACGATCACTGAGTTACGCAACTTTCACTATGGCTGGTACTCGGATGGGTGACCACTTTGTGGCATTTACATTTGCGAGCGTTTCCGTGCTTCGGAAGGCACGTTAAGCTGTTGGTCCCGGTTGCCAGTAAAATGGCAGTCGTTAAACCTGGTTGAAGGCCTTATGGGCGGCTTAAAAATTTCAACAGCAGGTAGCCACAACCTGCGTCTGTCTATTTCAACACGGCAATGGGCTCACCACCTATTACGTGGGACAGGAATCCACACGGTGAAAAGTGGGCATATAATATGCCTCTGCCACCCCTTCGGGGATAAGGCGTGATGGATATTTATTTATTTATTTATTTTATTTTATTTATATATGAATATAAAACTGTATTCACTTCGGTAACATAATAAATGATACAGGCATATGTATACTGTCATAGTGTGTAGTTTGTTTCTAATTATCAACCATCAGAACTTTACACATTATAGCGTCTAGGCTTACCAGCTCGGCACCAGGTGATAACAAACACGTCACTCAAAATGGATTCCGGATATTGATAAGAAACAAATCAGTTCTACCTAAAATAAAACTTACCTTACCTTATTTTTTTCTGAAATATCCGGAATCTAGGTAATGCCTACCTGGTGCATTATGAGTTCTATAATGACAAACTAGCACCGGTGCACTCTCAGTCTGGACGCAAAACAGCAATATAGGGGGCGCCACCGTCGGAGAGCAAGCGGAAGCGACTGATTTGAGGTAAAAGACGGGTGCTTGACTCAAAATTAATTCCGGATATTTCAGAAAAAATAATAGGTAAGTTTTATTTTAGGTAAAACTCTCTTATTGTTACACAATTATTACCTAAATCTTGCAGGTTCAAAGAAAAAGACAATTTGGAACCGCCAAATAATTTTAATTTGAGTTGTTTAAATTCTATGATGATTCAATAGTAACTTGTCGATCGAGCGGCTTAGTCCGTTTCACGTTTGATTTCGCGCCATTTTCATGACTCACTCGTCTGAGTCAAGCCAGGCGAGATACATAATTAGCTGTATAAATCTAAAACCAAGAAATGAACATTGAGCTGAACTGTGAACCGGTTCACGACTCCGGTTCAAATACTTGAGCTGCGAGCTGGTCTGCAGCTCATGCATTTTGGTTGAGTTAGAAGTTGTGCAAATATTATTTTATACTTATTAAAACAGTTTTACTTTAGTCAGAGCATATTAATATAAAACATATGTAAATTAATGTCAAAAATATCTATAAATTAACTAATTATATCAAAATCTCAATCAATTACATTATTACAAATTCCAAAAAATAATACCTAATTTAAAATTAAAATATAGTCAGAATATAAGATTAGTGATGTCAACATTTTTTTTTCATTGTCAATTAGTTATTGCCCCTTAAATTCAAAATATTCATCAACAGAATAAAAACATCTCTCACATAACCACTCATATAATGTTTTGTAATTTTTTTTTTCTAGATTTCTGATTGCTATAGGTAATTTGTTATATATTTTTACTGCCATTGTATAGCAGTTTTTATCACACAATACTAATCTATTTCTTGGCACTACTAATGGCTTCTGCACAATTTTTCGTTTGAAACAGGCATTTTCATCTTGTTCAAATTGGGAGAAGTTGTCTTTAACAAATCATCTCATACAAATATAAACCAGGAAGAGTCAACAATCTCTGTGTTGTAAATATAGGTCGACAAGAGTCAAACCATTTAAGGCCGAAAATAGATGATACATTTTTTTCTGCACAATAAAAGCTCTCTCGAGTTAACTCGAGTTGGGCTTAACTCGAACCAACTCGAGTTGAATTCTCTCTGACTCGAGTTTGAAAACCGAATGAAACCGACATGGAGCGAAGTTTGCCGATCATTTGAGACTATATTCATTCATAACAAACAAGTGTCACATTTATGCAGATTTGAGGTTAACTTTAAAGTGACGATTATTGTTGTAGTTTTTCGTGTTTTAAATTCTGTTTTTGAAAAATGCCGGGTCCTAAAAGAAAAACCAAACTCAAGAGTTTGGGATGTATTTGAATCGCCAGTGAGTGGACCTGTTACGTGTAAAGAGTGTTCAGATTCTTTCAAATATGGAAATACGACCACATTATTAAACCACATTAAAAATAAGCATCCAAGTGTTACCGTCGAAGAAAGACATATAAGTCCGACTTCATCATCAACAATTGAAAGTTATACGAGTACTTCGGTCGATTCATCCCAGTCTCCACTGGTATCCACATTAAATGTTGAACCTCCTCAAAAAAGGTTAAGGCACACCCAAACCCGTCTAACTGTGCCAAAAAAAAATACGCTAAATTCTGGTGATGACGCTTTAATTAATTTGATTGTGAAAGATTTACAGCCATTTCAAATAGTGGAAAATTCAGGTTTCCAAGAATACTCGAAAGCATTGAATGCTGATTATCAGCTACCGAATAGAAAACAATTAGCTTTGATGGCAGATGGAAAATATAAATTCGTGTCCGAATCTTTAAAAAAAGAGTTAAAAGATATTTGGACATCAGACAGTAATAAAAGCTTTATAAGTTTGACTGCACATTACATATATCAATATAAATTGAAATCTGTAGTTATTTCGACTTCAGAAATACAAATACAGCACACGGCTGAGAATATTGCATTGGCTATACAAGAGATAATGGACCAATGGCAAATAAGCTCAAAAGTAGTAACTATTGTCACAGATAATGCTGCAGCTATGAAAAAAGCAGTAAGTGAATGTTTGAATAAACGAAATCATTTTTGTGTTGCTCAAACACTTAATCTCGCGGTTAAAGACTGTATAGAGAAAGAAACATTTGATTTAGCAGGAACCACTTCTAACTGTCAGCTACAACACCTTTTGGCAAAATGCCGAGCAATTGTTTCGCAAATTAAATATAGCACAAAAGCTTCCTATACCTTTTTCAAAATGCAAGAACAACTAAATGTAAATAAATTAAAACTCAAGCAAGACGTTCGTACTTTGTGGAATAGCACTTTTTAAATGCTCTAGCGTCTATTGGAGGTTAAAATATCGCTTTCTGCAACTTTGCCACAACTGGATTCATCTTCGCCAAATCTGGATTCCAGTGAATGGATAATAGTAGAAGACGTGATGGCACTTTTACGCCCTTTCGAAAATGTTACTGTGATTTTATCAGGAGAAAAATATCCAAGTTTGTCTTCTGTTATTCCTCTTGTACTTGGACTACGAAATGCTATAGAAAGCAAGACGCCAGTAACGGAATTGGCCAAGAATTTAAAAGGAAGTAGACAAGTACGCGGCATCGTCAGCGAATAGTGCCAGTCTGACGTCGCCTTCTACTGGGATGTCATCCGTGTAGTGGACGTACAGAACTGGCGATAAACAGCTGCCTTGGGGTACTCCAGCTTGGATGCTCTTTTCTTCTGACATGGCGTCTTCGACGGCCATGTGGAAAGTTCGGTGCGACAGGAATGACGCGATGACTGCGACGATTCTTCGTGGAAGGGAAGACGTCGACAGTTTGTGAATGAGGCCATCATGCCACACCCTGTCGAACGCCTTCTCCATGTCGAGCATCACGGCTACCGTATGGCCACCCTTATTGAGCCACGTGGCCATTTCGTAAAGGACCCGGGTCAGCTGCAGCGTGGTGGAATGTTCTTGGCGAAAGCCAAACTGCTCGGGCCTCGGCTGGATGTGAGCGTACATCCTCACCAGTAGCAGCCGCTCGAACAGCTTGGACGTCGTCGAAAGGAGGGTGATGGGCCGGTAGTTCTCTGGTTTCCTGAGGTCTTTGCCGGGTTTGGGGAGCACGATGACCCGGCCCCGTTTCCAGATGGTAGGGAAGTGGCCAGTCCTCAGGATGCCGTTAAAGAGCTGTGTTACAGCTACCAGTGCTTTGAGTGGAAGTCGGTGGAGTGCAGAATTCGTAATACCATCTTCGCCAGGTGCCTTTCGGGGGTTGGTCTTGCAGATCATCGCGGCAACCTCTCGTGGGGACACCGACAATGCATTCTCGGGTTGGACAATGGGCGTCGAGCGGTAGATTCGTACAGACTCCTCTACTGCTCTTGTATGCACCTCGTTCTGGTCATCAAGTGGTGTAAATTACTTCTCGAGGCTGCTAGCGATGATCTCCGCGCGGTCCTTTGTCCTTTGGACAGGATGGCCTTCTCCGATGTAAAGCCCACATCGGAGAAGGCCATCCTGTCCAAATAGTGGGCAAGTGGCGTTAGGTTCTGCAGTCAATTGCCTGCAGAGACGATGGACCGAGGGCTGCTCATCCTCAATGGAGAGCAGGAAGCTCTCCCACTCATCGCCTCTGTGTTCCCACAGTGCGGCCTTCACCTGATTCGTGAGATGGTTGTAGCGGGTCTTGTCCCGCGGGTGCCGGGTTCTCTGCCATAGCTTTCCGGCCCTACGTTTCTCCTCGAGCATCTTCTTTAACCGAGCAGGCAAAAGTTTGCACCGCTCAGAGTCCGGCTTGATGGTCGAGGCGGATTGAAGCGGGGTCCGAATAGCTTTGGTGAGTTCCTCGGCAGCTGTTTCAACGTCTTCAGGCGTCTTGATAATATCTGGGCGCTGATAGCCGGATAGTCTATCGTAGAATACACTCCAGTCTACCTGGGTACGCGGTCTTGGTGGATTGGCCGTTGATGCGGGTTCTCTAAACACCAGCAACACTGGCCTGTGATCTGATGGGAGGTCCGAAAGCACTTCCTGCGACGGGGGCCCACGTAAACCCCTGTACACCAGGATGTCCAGTACGTTGTCCCGGAGAGGGTTCACCCGGTCCAACCTTGTGGGCTCCCGGGGGGCGGCGATCTCGTAATCGTGTGCGCTTGCATCTTGGACGAGAAGTTCTCCTGCGCGATTGCTGCGCTGACAGTGCCATGCTGGATGCTTGGCGTTCAGGTCACCTGCGATGATGGTAGGCGTATTTGGAAGAAGGAGGTTCCGTACCTCTTCCACTCGAAAAACCGAGACGGGAGGTCTATAGGCTGCGTATAGCCGCATCTCTTCCCCGCCGACCTGGACGTCGACACCTAGGGCGTAGATTGTACTTAGTCTTCTGGTCGACTGGTTGGTGCACCACTGTCCTCTTAACTAGAACAGCGAGTCCACGGTATGCTGTGCCGTCAGACGTCACCTCGTCTTGTCGATACACGAGGTAGCCGGGGATCTTCATAGAATTTTTCGCCTTGAGGTGGGTCTCGCTAATCAGCATAACGTCGACCCGCTGCTCCTTGAGGAAGAGGCGTAGGAGTCCTATTTTTCCAGTCAGGGTCTCCGCGTTCCAGTGTACAACCCTCAGTGGTTTACCCATTAGAAAGGAGAGACTGGAGGATGTCACGTGTATCAATCTCGCCACTCGCTACACGTTGCGCGAACAGTGTGAGCAGAGTGACAAGTTGTTCTCTCTCCTTCGTAAACATCGGTTTCGCCCCTTCTGCCGCCACCGCAGGTCGTGAGGGTTGCTCCAGAGCGACTTTCTTCTTCTTTTGTTATCTTTTCTGGGGTGGTTTTGAAGTACCAGTGTTTGCTTCGGCCATTAGGGTGGCCGGAGCCGAGTCCCGGACCACGTTTTGTTGGTGGAATATTTTAGGTGGGCCGGTTCTAGGCGCTAGGCCCGCCTTAATATTGCGTGCCTCCCTTTTGAAGACCGGACACGCCGCGCTGCTTGCTGGGTGTGGTCCCTTGCAATTGGCGCAGGTTGCTGGTTGGTCTTTTGGTCTAGGGCAATCATGCGCTTGATGTTCACCACCGCACCTGACACAGGCTTGAGTCCGGTGACAATTTTGCGAGCTGTGGCGGAACCCCTGGCAGCTGTGGCATTGTGATGGCCCTTTCTTTCGTGTCGATACCCAAAATGGGTCGTATATTTATTCAATTTTCGCATTATTTATTTATGGACAAAAATACAAGTCCAATCAGAATGTCTAAATTTTAACCAATAGTAATTACGCAATATTTACAAATTTTTACTAAGCTACTTCGAAACTTTACCGTAACGAGAGCCGCGGCACATTTTTGTCGATTTCTACCTTAAAATCTAATTAAAAGTATATAAACTATGTATTTTCTTATTTACTACGTTATTACACATCTATAAAAAATATAAAATCAACAAAAAGACTATATAATAAAACATTTAAACAAAACAAATCGAAACCACAAGTACTGTACGTACTAGTCTATAGATACGTAGGTATCATTGTACTATGCTATCTTCAAGTCGTCCCGTACATCTCTCCCGCCGTGCAACTATGTTGCATTATCTTCGAGTACGGGCGCGACGTCTGTTGCCACGGGTAGTACTATCAGCTTCTTCACCGGCCGCCGCAGGACGCCTCCTTTGGTCGCGATGTCCACTGTCCGCACGATGTTGTCCGGTCCAGGGTACGTGGCGATAACTCTGCCTCGTATCCACACGTTGCGAGAAAGGTTTGCGTCGATAATCTGCACGAAGTCGTTGTTTTGTACTGGCTGTCCTCGTCCGTGGGGCTCCCGCCGGTGTTGAAGCTCAGGGAGATACTCTCGTAATCAGCGTGTCCAAAAGAGGTCTGCTAGGCGTTTTGAAGCCCGCCAGCTTGACCTTGATACTGTGTCTTGATCGGTGAATGACCCAGGCTGCGGTACTCGCCCTTGGCCCCCCAGTATGAAGTGATTGGGCGTCAGGGCTTCTGGATCCTCTTCGTTTACTGATACATGTGTCAGTGGACGACTGTTGACTGTGTACTCGACTTCTGTTAATAGCGTGACGAGTACTTCTTCTGTAGGAAAGCGTTCATGTAACGTTGCTGTTAAGGCCGTCTTCACTGAGCGGACCATTCGTTCCCAAGCCCCCCCCCCCCCCCCCATAAATGGGGCTCCAGGGGGATGTAGCGCCATGAGATTGTCTTCTTGGCTGCTTCTGCCTGCGTTGCTTCGTCGATGCCACGTCGAATTTCTTTGTCCGCTCCCTTTAGGGTAGTGCCGTTGTCTGACCAGATTTCTGTAGGGCAATCTCGGCGTGCCATCATTCTTCTTAGGGCCATCACTGCAGAGTCCGTGTTGAGCGAGGCAGCGACTTCCAAATGTATGGCTCGGGTGGTGAGGCAAGTGAATATTGACACGTATCTCTTCTGGTGACTTCTTCCGACGGTCACTGTGAGGGGACCAAAGTAATCAACCCCTGTGTATGTGAAGTGTCGCTTGTGGTGAGCTAGGAGACACGCCGGCCGGTTTCCTGTTCTCGGGTGAAGCGATGCTTGAGTCTTCATTCGGCAGAACAGGCAGCTTCGGAGTAGAGTGCGAGTGATGGGTCTTATTCTTAGCACCCAATATTGCTGTCTGCACTCGTTCACTGTTGCTTCGACTCCAGAGTGATGTAGCTGACGATGTACTGCCTGTACCCAGAGTTAGACTGTTGGGTGTGCACCGTCAAGGATCATAGGGCTTTTAAGTTCTTCTGTGATGCCTTGAACGGCTTGGATACGGCTTCTCAATCTGATGACTCAGTTTTCATACACGACGCTCAACTGTCGAAGACGACTCTCCTTGTCGATCGGTTTTTCATTCTTAAGATTTTCTATATTATTTCGACGGCGAAAGAGTCTTCTTGTGAGGCATGCATTAATAATTCTTCGGCCAATCTGAGGTCTTTTGCGGAGGTTCGAAGGAACTGTTTATTTTGTGGTGACGCTGTTTTCTTTAATTTAGTCTGAGTGACGGAGGGCTTGACTGTTCTTCCATGTTGAATCCTCCTCTGTATTTTTCTTGGTCCTCTTGTAGCAGACTACCTGTTTATGTGGTCTTCAAAGTCGAATGGACTGTAGGACTCTTGCTGTTGTATACCGAAGTCTATCCCAGTTTGAGAAACGAGAGACATCCGGTAGGCTGTTGGCGAGCTTCTTTTCTGTCTTCAGTTTGATGTGATGAGTTTTCTCTTCATCAGTAGGATCTGTTGCTCCGCTGTCTGTGGTTCAGTAGGCCAAAGATCTTCTGTCTCGTAGAGGAAGTCGGGGCCCTTGTACCAACGATGGTTCTTTCCGAAATCAGCTGGGACGTCGCGAGTGGCATCATCTGCCACGTTCTTCTTGGTAGGCACCCAGCGCCATTCGTTGACTTTGGAGCTCTCTTCTATAGCTGCTAGCTGATGAGCAACGTAGGGTTTATACGACCTTGAACCGGTTCGTATCCAGGTGAGCACTGTTTTGCTGTCTGTCCAGAACACCTTGCAGTCAGGCTTCCTCTCGTGCTCTTCTATTACTGTTTCAGCAAGTCTTGTCCCCATAACGGCTGCTTGTAATTCTAGTCTTGGGATCGATGTTAACTTCAACGGTGCTACTTTCGCTTTGGCCATAACTTGCGACAGGTTGACTTCGCCGCTGGCATTCTCCGTTCTCCAGAATAGGACTGCGTAGTATGCTGACTTGCTGGCATCGGTAAATACGTGAAGCTATAGCGCAGTAGTGTCACTGTAGCGAAGATACTGTCGTAGGATTTAAACGTTACGTAGACTGTTCAGGTGAGCCATCCAATTTTTGAGCCGTTGCCGTTGAGTTCGACTTCCACTGTTTGAGCTCAAAGCCGGCCTTTGTGTACTTGTACTTCTCTTACGCCCGTCGTGATACGTGTGGCGTCCTGTATCGTCTTGAAGCTGTCCAAGTAGTCGTCGACGTAGTGCTTTTCGATGATCGCCGCTGCTGCCTCAGGTTGACTGTGCTCATGCTCTTTTGCGTTCAGGTTCTTGATGTAAATCGCTGTTGATGGAGAACTTGAAGCGCCGAAGATCAATGAGGTCATTCTGTATTCGTCTGGTGGTTGGTTATCTCGTCGGCTGCCGCGCCATAGGTACCGAAGTGTGTCTCTGTCTTCCTTTCGTATCTTGACTTGCATGAACATTTCTTTGATGTCTGCTGTCGCTGCGATCGGATGTTGACGAAAACGCATGATGACACCGGGTAGCGACTGTAGAAGGTCTGGGCCTTTAAGCAGCATGTCGTTCAGAGATACGCCCTTCGTCTTGGCTGCAGCGTCATGGACTACTCGTAGTTTGTCCGATTTCATTGGGTTCACGACGGCGAAGTGAGGCAAGTACCATGTCTTGCCAGGAACTGTATTCTTCGGAGCGAGTTCAGCGTATCCTTTAGAGATGAGAGCTCCATCTGTTCTGTGTATTTTCTCTTGAGCTCGGGTTCTCTATCTATTTTCTTTTCTATACTGAGGAGACGCTTCAACGAGTTGTCGTAGTTATCGGGAAAGTTTATATCTTCCTTACGCCAGAGTAGACCGGTTTCATATTTGCCTGTTTCTGTTTTCTTCGTGGTCTTCTCTAGGATTTGTAGGGCCTTGACTTCTGGATCTGACTTGGGCTTCTTAGGGTTCAGACTCAGCGCGTCCATCTCGAAGTACTGTCTTACTAAGTTTTCAAGGCTGTCTTCAGCTTTTTCTGTGATATGCGATACGACGTTCATGGTTCTCCCAAAGGTGTTACTATAGGTTCCGTGCAGAATCCAACCCAGTGGTGTGAATGAAGTCACTGGTTGGTCCTTTCCACCTTTCCTTGTTTCCGATGTTAGTAGGAGATGCCAGTTGTCTTGACCTATCAGCACTCTCGGTTTTACTTCTTCATAGGTAAGCTGCCCGCTGATGTCTTCTAAGTGTCGGCATCCTTTGAGCAGACTCACTGGAACTTGCTGAGACGAGAAATGTAAGTTTGTGATGGTGCGTGATTGTATTCTTTCTTCGTATCCATTACGGCCCCTAAGTTGAACGTTGACCCTTCTTGAGGCTGTTTCTGTTGTCTTCAACTCGTTGATGGCTTCTATCTTGAGAGTTTCCGTAGGCCCTCTTGCTCCGATGCGGTCGGCGATGTTGCTGTCTATCAAAGTGACTGTTGACCCATCGTCCAACAAGGCGAAGGTGTCGACTGTTTCTTTGGGTCCTTCGATCTATATTGGTATGACATTCAGAAATGACTGTTTCTTTCTATGAGTCCAGGCTGAGTTGATGGCGTCTGTTGTGTTTTCATTCTGTTTGTTCATTGTCGGCCTATCTGTAGTTCTGTTGTAGTGCAGCATCTTGTGATGAAAGTACTTGCAGCTGTTGACACCGCACGGCTTGACTGGACAGTGATGCGTCTTGTTTCTATAATGAAGGCACCGGAAGCAGAGACGCTTGGTCTTTGCTATATCCCATCTTCAGTTTTCATCAGCGGACTTGAACTGTTCGCAGTCTGTTGAGGCATGTCCCTTTTCTTGGCATATAGAACATCTTGAATCACCTGTTTTTTCTGTAACATTGTGTATTTCGTAAAATATTGCTCTAGAGCTTATACTTCTTTTTTCGACAATTTTTGACAAATTCAATCTTTAATTGACAAAAAGAATTAGATCTCTAACCCGCGTAGCCGCGCAATCCTCCACGTTTCGTTCGCGCGGCCAACTTTAAACCCCAAATATCTTCTTTATTTTTACTTTTATTTTTCTTTGTTGCATTTTGTTTTGACAAATTTCGACAAATTTTTGACGGAGTGCTTTTTTTGGTTGGACACCGTGGCGGAGCAATCGAAACGCGCACTATTCCAGAACGTTTATCAATACTCAAGAAACACTTGACAGTAGTATTTATAAGACAAAAACTAGCCTCAAGCGTCGATTGAGTATTGAGAAACGTTCTGGAAAACGTCTATAAGAATTTGATCCTTAGAAAAGGTTGTGGTTGGGGTCAGGCTGTCAGACATAAAGAACATTCGGATTTATTGACTGCCTCTGTGGCGCGGTGGGAGTGCGTCCGACTGCTACGCAAGATTCTACTATTCTACTTGTCTTGAATCTGCATATATATATGTTGTATTTTTTTTTTGCTTTTTACATTCTACAGTATAAATAATTTGTAACGCCAGGCAACTAAAGGTATGGCTGCGTTTAGTCCCGGTAATAACTACATAATTATATGTAATTAGACTTTGTTGTTGTGTGAGCACCATGTAGACTTATTTATTATTTTGAAATTGACATGATAGTTGCTGTGCAGTTTTTGAGTATGTCATGCTCGCCTAAGTGTCCTGGCAGTGGTGGCGTATGTATCGGGTCGCCTTATTCCCTATAATACGGTTGAGTAGGGCGATGGCTGATATAATGCGTCATACCCGTGAACGGGTGCCGTCTGTTGGGACTGGTCAGCTCATAGCTGTTATAGCAATTATTACAAATAATCTTATTTATATTTAAGGTAAACTTAAGTTTAGTCGACTGTTCTCACATAAATCCAAAGGAACAATGTAAGTGTAATTTTAATGTTGTAAGCCATTCCTACATTTTAAAATGGCATCCATTGACTTTCTTGCCAGATTCTTCTTCTTCAAGGGTAGGCTGCCCTTAGAACCGGCAACTATAATCGCTCTAATTTTGATATGATTTTAATCACAACATTGATTATTTTTTTGTTTGTATAAATTCATTACTATATAATTGGTCAAATATCATGTTAATCAAACTAATGTAATTACTGGCGTTTAGAAAAGAGTGGCCATGAGTTTTATTGCCAGGTTCATCCTCAGGCTCTACCTATTGCTTTGCGAATCTGGCAGTAAATGTAAATGTAGAAGCATTATTCTTGACGTTCATAAGTGTTACTTTGTGACCTAAATGAATAAAGATTTATTATTATTAGAGGTCCCGGGTTTGATACCCAGGTCGGAACAAATATTTGTGTGATCCACAAATGTGTGTTTTAGAGGTGTTTCCTATGTATAATATGTATGTATTTAGAAATATATAAGTATGTTTATCAGTTATCTAGATCCCATAACACAAGCTAATATTAGCTTACTTTGTGCTAGATGGCGCTGTGTAAAAGTGTCCCACAATATATATATATATTATTATGATGAGTTAAGATAAAGAATATACTACTACTATTTTTTATTCTTTATCTTAGATGATGAGCATACATCAACCATGCTTTCATCAGAAATAAGAAAAAGTCATGCTATGCTAACAACAAGTGAAAGTGTTGTGACAGCCAAATCGGTTAACAGTTTTAAATCTCGTTTGGACGAATGGCTCAAGTGTGAACAATCAAAAAAATTATATTTTAATCAGCGACTTTGACATTAATATACAAACTAAAGTTTATACGAACTCTGTATGATATGGACATATCAGCAAGTTGCTGCTCGTTCATTATTTAATAATAATAATAATAAACCCCTCGAGGACAGTCGTTATCTTTTATAGGATTAACGCAAACCTTATGGGGGCATAGTAGATTCGCTTTTTGAGTTATCCACTTTCTGATACAAACAAAAAAATGTATCAGTAAGTTATAGAAAAGCTCACATCCGCAGGGCAGCTTGTGGCGAGCTGAATGTGCGTGGCTACACATCGGTCCCGATTCCTCAGAGTTTTGTTGCCCTTCTGCACCGGTTAGGATTTAATGGCCTAACGGGAGAGCAGTGAGAGTGCTTCTCCCGGGAGTGCAGCAAATCTCAACTCTGGCTTGCCTTAATTGGCCGGTCTGAGGGAGGGAGCCAGAGCTATATGCTCGGGGGTGGAAGTGTCATTTTCAAGGGCATAACTACGGGGAAGCCCGCTCCGGGCCTGTCCCGCGAAGCTGAAACCGGCGCCGCACCGCTCGACACCCCAAGCCGCTCACACCGTTGTTGCCCTCTATCGCCTTACAGGCTTATCATGCCTATGGTGATTGTATAGGGGGCCCATCTACTGAGTTGGCTAGTCACCGTCTTCCAGTAGTTTAATAATAATATATTAAAAAGGCAGACGCCGTTTTCATCAATAGCTTAAATCACCCAATCCATTTAACACCCAACCCAATAGCCCATTTCATAGTTAGCACATTTCACAATAGTTTAACTCCCATTGGAGGTGATCCATTACCGTTCTTCTACATAAGACGGGCGTGGACTATCTACAGTGAGGGTCCCATTCCCTATTAGATTAAAATTCTCGAAGGGCCTCTGCGTGTTGGACCTATGTCTCCATGTAAGCCTACCAAAAGCCCGGGTATCTTTAAGAAAAAAAAGAAGATACCCGAGAAAAGAAAAGACAATAATAACAGTCAGCTGCGGCGTTATCCAATATGATTGAAATAATAATACTATAACGTGAGCTATATCTACGCTACCGAGTTATGCAGAACATCAATTAAGTAGGTACTTTTAGGATCTCTGACTACCCCGAAGTAATAGTGCACATTCCTTAGACTAATAATAATACTTACTGTTTTATGGCACATTCACTTGGACACTTGTATCTTTAGTTTCAGAACTTAAAGTTAGAATATCAATGTCAAACTGTGACGGCTGTTATTTTCTCTGCAAAATTTGTTTGTTTTTGTTAGGATCTTTGCAATAATCAAGTAATATTTATAGATTAATTCATTTACGTATGTACCGCTTAGGCTTCCTTATTTTGCAGGTACCACTCTATAATAACGTGTAAATAGTAGTAGTTGAAGCACAGTTTCTTCATGTCACAAAAAGCTTTAAGCCGACTTCGAGTACTGTTTGCGTCCACAATACCTAAACGATATAGGTCACGAGTTTTCGGCACACAGTATAGTACCACTAAGTTGGAAGAGATGGACCCAATCAAAACTATGAAAGATTTGGGCTATGGCTTTAATTCAGGTAAACATGTATGATACACTAAACACTACCGAAGAAGTGCTTTTTTTGGGTTGTTGTAACCTTTAAAATATTAAAATCGCCGAGCTTTTATAGTGTATTTTTCCTCTCATAGATGGCCAGCTCCGAAAACTAGATGCTGATGGTCAGCCAACTGATGAACCCTTTCTATTCAATGTCAGCAATGACCATCAAGAGTGCCAGGTGCACTATGAGAAGCTTGGTGATGCTGTGACGGAATATGTATATTATTTACTAGAAACTGCATTAAATCTAAGCAGGCTTCCTGTACCTAAAAACAGTAAAAACCATACATTTATCTTTGCATCCAAAGATTATGATAAGAAGGATGTTTTAGTTATCTTGATTCATGGTTCTGGAGCAGTCCGTGCGGGACAATGGGCCAGATCGTAAGTTTATATATCTTTTCTAGTTATTTATTTAGTAGATAAAACAGAAAGCAATCACATACAATTAAAATAAAAATGAAATTCAAGGTTTCATTCCAGATCAAGTTCCATAACATGTAAAATCAGCATGAATGAATTAATGATGTGTGCATAAGTGTTACGATTAGAAAATAATACAAAGACTACAATACTGAGATTTTCATATATTATAATCATCATTATAATATATGAAAATCTGATGTGATGTGGTGTGATAAGGGATGAAAGTCATGGCACTTAAAAGAACCATAAATATGAAAGTTGATGGATGGGGAGCTAGAGGAAGGCCTAAGAAAAAATAGATGGACTGTGTAAGGAGTGATATGAATATGAAAGGAGTGAATGATCAGATGGCGAATAACAGGGATGAATGGAAGAAGAAAGGGTGTAAGGGGCCCCACCAAGATCTTCGGGGCCCAAGTCAACCTCCCGTGCTAGTGAGTGCACCTGCTGACTAACGGACGAGGCTCTGGCGCTGGCTTTCCCCTCAGGGGTTGGGAGGTCTGAGGGCGTCGCTCCCATAAAAGCCACCCGCCGAAACAAAAAAAATAATGAACAGTCAGAAAAGGAATGCTGCTAGGGATAGGGCGCCGCCGCAAAACGGCGCGCAGGAGCCCCGCCCGACTCCTGTGGCAAGTGGGCTAGGGCTGCCGTGTGTCGGGCCAGCACGGCTAAAGAAGTTAGCCCCAACCCGAATCCGCTTCGCATCTTGGAACATTGGCACGCTGACTGGGCGTGCGGTAGAGTTGGCCGAAGTACTCTCCAGGCGGAGGGTGGACGTGGCGTTCTGCAGGAGACTCTGTGGAAGGGCAACAGAGCCCGGCCCTTGCAGAACGGCTACAAGCTGTATTACACGGGTGCGCCTGGTGGGGAGAACGGGGTGGCCGTTGTGCTCTCCGAGGGGCTGCAGAGTGGCATCTTGGAGGTGAAACGCTGTAGCGACCGGCTTATGATCGTGAGGGTGCTTATCGATGGGATTATTACCCACCTGATAAGTGCCTACGCGCCACAGGCCGGTTGTAGCGACGCCGATAAGATGTCGTTTTGGGGTCAATTCGAGGGAGTGCTTCGGAGCATTCCGTTGTCACAGGGAATCGTTTTGGGCGGCGACCTAAACGGTCATGTGGGTGAGAGGTGTGAGGAGTTTGAGCGTGTTCATGGTGGTTTTGGATACGGCACCCGCAACGCTGAAGGAGAAACTATCCTCAGAACGTGTGCGGCTGCCGATCTGGCCATTGTGAACACGTATTTCAAAAAGAAATCCGAACATCTCATCACCTACAAGAGCGGGAGGCGTACAACTCAGATCGATTTCCTACTCACTAGGCGACACAGCATCAGCAAGGTGGCCAACTGCAAGGTCATACCCGGTGAGAGGCTTACTGCACAACACCGTCTCCTTGTCATGGACCTCTGCGTGAAGCCCAAAGGCAAACGCATCGAGCGGTGCCAGCGCCGCATCAGATGGTGGCTGCTTGATGAAACTAGGTCCCAGGAGTTCGTCTCAGCTGTCGGTGACAAGTGCACCGACACTGAAGGCGAACCAGTTCAAGATTACTGGGACAAAGTTCAGGCGGCCATCCTTGGAGCGGCGAAGGTGGTGGTCGGTGTGTCTAAGGGTGGACGCAAATGAGACAAGGAAACTTGGTGGTGGAACGACGCAGTCCAGAGGGAGACTAGGGAGAAGAAAGCCCTTTTTAAAAAGTGGCAAGCGACCGGATCTCCTGAAGACCGCGACGCGTACAGGGCTGCCAAGCGCGCCACAAAGAGAGCTGTAGCCAGAGCCAGACGTGACCACTTACAACCTCTGTATGATAAGCTGGAATCGTCTGAGGGTCAGAAGCTCATCTATAAGCTGGCGCGCTCCAGGGTCAAAGCGGCACAGGATATATCCAAGTGTCGCTGTGTAAAAGACCCTGAGGGCAACCTGTTAAGCGAAGACCTCGCGGTAAAGGAGAGATGGCGCTCGTACTTCCACGAGCTGCTTAATAAACAGCACAAAGAGGTGCAGCCACTTATGCTACATTTTATCCTGGGAACAAGTTCCTGCAGGAAATAGGAACGAGAAAACTTCTCTATGCGGGTGAAGCCGTGGGCGTCTACTAGTTACTTATAAAACTGTAGAATGTATGGCTACACAATAAAAGGATCTTATGAGAAAGCTTTCAAATGCTGTACAGTATCTTGTAAACTCAATTTTTGCTCAATGCAACAATTTATATACCAACATACAATCAGCAGTTATAATAATTATTTTTTGCCATGTAAATAGTTTTAAGTCATTGTAATAATTTTCTATTTGAATTGCAGATTAATAATCAATGATAATTTAGACACAGGAACGCAGATACCATACATAAAAAATGCCTTATCCAGAGACTATGGAGTATTGGTATTAAATTCAAACGAAAACTGCCTTCCAAACGGTCAGAAGATTTCACAGAGTGGCTCAGCAGAAGAACACTCAAAATATGTATGGAATACATATGTTCAGAATACTACAGCATCATCAATTGCTATTATAGCTCACAGTTATGGTGGAGTTGTGACTGTCACATTAGCAGATTATATAAACAAAGAATTTGAAAAAAGAGTCAAAGCAATTGCATTTACAGACTCTGTTCATGTTTATTCTAATATAAAAATTACAACATTTTTGAAAGAGGTGAGGTTTGTTTTATTCATGTACCTACTAGCTGCCCCCAATATCAAATGTATGAAACTCTCCCCATTACCTCATTTAGAAAAAAAACTTGTTCTGCTTCTAAAGTCTAGTCTGCTGTTTTTTTTTCATTATTGTGGCGTAACATTTTCTTGAAGAAAAGGGTTAGACATAATTTTTTTATAATTCGACAAATACTGCTAGATGTATGAAACCATTGTGTTGAGAGTAGATGTGGACCCAAAACACCAAAAGAAAATTACTTACCTTACTTATGTACATTTCAACAGTTTTTTTCCGTTTGGACATTCTGCCATGGAATTTATCTCAGTCTGTGGGTCTGCAGCACAGAACTGGAAAAAACAGTTTTTTTCTGTTCTGTGGTCTGCAGTATGGTTGATTTGGGCCCTAGTAAACCCTAGAGTTATAATTATCTTCTGGGAATCAATAGTCACTCAGTCAATGTTTTGTTGTTCCAGGTGGCTGTTAATTGGATATCGAGTGAGTCACCACTAGACACACCAATGTTAACACCAGAATATGATATTCGAAGGGTATCAGCAGGTAGGCAATAAAGTTGCAAAAAAATCTACCATTCTAAAAGCAAAATATCTACTCTTGTCAGAGATAATCAATTCTTTTTTTGCAGTCTGGCTATCCCCTTGCTCTAATGATTGAAATCCTATCTGACAGATGTGCAAACTTTCTAAATTAAGTGTGACTAGTACTGTACTATAATTATTAACTTATTCATTTGTACTATTTTTAGGGCACGAAAAGCATGAGATGACATCACATTCATGCATGGATTCAGTCTTCAAATGGATTGAAGAAAAAGTTAAAAAAAATTAAAAGCAGCACATCATAAAGTGCTTGTAGTCCCACTTGTTCAGTGTCAAACAATCACTGCTTATGCATCTTAGGGCCGTATTACAGAATGTTTCTCAATACTCAAGAAACACTTGAGAGTATTATAAGGCGAAAACTTGCCTTAAGCGTTTCTTGAGTATTGAAATGTTCTGTAATACGGCCCTTACACTAGTTCAGCTCTGAGATGGAACCCAGTTTGTGTATTTCATTTACAAATGTTGCCATGCTTTAGAACTGGCAGTCACTTCTCTCTTATGCAAAGCAGGGGACTTCAACTGTTTGATAAAATTCATCTGCAGGTTGCCACAACACACTGTTCATTTTAACACAGCAGTTTGTATATGGGACATTTGTGATGTGTAATGTGGCCATATAGTATGCCTCTGCCTTTGGGGAGAGAGGTGTGAATATTATACTACTATATTATCTTTGTGAATGTAATATTGTTGTTATATGTATAAGAGGGATATTTTTTACTTTGAATATAAGAAATAAACCACTTTAAAATAAACTTAATATTTTTTATTACTAGTTATATAGAAATCTATATACAAATCATACATACAGTAGCACATTTTACTTATTCTTTCCTTTTGAATAATTTTTCAGCCAGTATTTAACATCTTGCTTATTAGCCCTTACACCTAAAACTGCTGATTTTGAATTTACATCTCTCTGTGCAAATGGTGAGAATCCTGCTGTATAATCAGGATCTAGTGCATTAGTCTTACCTCTTGCCATTTTAGTTGCAAAACGTTTGTGAATATGTTGATCTTCAGTGAGTATGGGGTATTGAAAGTGCTGACCACCCTTAGGAGTTGGCAAGCTAAACTTTTTACCCCTTCCTGTCAATGGTTTACGACCGTTTATATGGATATGCTGGTTACCATGTTCATCAAAGCTTACACCAACCTTTCTGAGTGTAGCGTGGCCACATTTTGGGCAGAATAATTTGGTCATAACACTTGTAGTTTTAAAACAAGTTGTGCAACGAAAGATAAAAGTACGTAATTGTCTGATGATACGTCCATCTATAGCAGTCACATTCAGTCCTATTTGTTTCAGAACATTCTGCATGGCAAAGTCTGATGTGATACATGCTACTTCTACTACTTTTTCTTCGAATTCACCAAGTTCTAATTCTTTTTGCTTGGTAGCCAAGTTACATGGGGTTATCCAGTCTCCACCATCACTATCCGAGTCTTCTTCACTCGATGTTACCTCATCTTCATCTACTTTAACCACAATACCATCAACTACCTCATCTTTTAGATCAATGTTTTTTAAATGTTTTATAATATCTTCATCATCATCATTATCACTAAAATTACCAGTTTCTGAACCTTCTATTTCTCTTTCTGTAGCAAATTTGCATTCAGAAGACTCTAAATCCATTGTGTTCTTATTCCATTGATTCTCTTCTACATTTTCAGTGTAGTCTGAATCTATTGCTTTTTTAGCGGTTTCAGGACCGAGTGCTTTTACATCAGAATTATCGCCTAAGTTGTGATTTCCTAATCCAGTCACATTCACAATTTTCTGCATAGTGGGTTCAGATTTAAGATGAGCTGTGCCTAATTTTTCTTTTTCTAATTGATAAGTCAACGCCATGACTTTGATGTCTGTAGCAGAGAGACTACGATAGTCGCCAGTTTTTTGCGAGAAGTCCGAAATGAATTTAGTGTTCTCTGTAAAAACATCTTTGACGATCAAATCGTATGGAAGAACCACGAGTTTCTTACGTTGTCTGTCGTTGGTAATTTCATCGATAACTTCTTGGATAGTATAAACATTTTCAGCGATATCATGTAAACCTGCTGCCTTTATAAATGCTGTTGTGTCAACCACTAAATGCTTTATGTTTTTTGGCATTTTGAACAAATATAATCAAGTATATTCATAGGGAAATGAAAGTAAATACACCACGCGGTCAGTGAAAGCTCCGACCACTTCTTTCTGTGTTGTGACAGATTTGACGTGAACAACATTATTTTACTATTCGCCAAAAGCCAAAGTCTTTCGACCATACCGCCTTGTCTTTGGTATTTTACCCTTTAGTTTTGTGATTTTTTAAAATGTCATTCGTGTTTGTAATAATCTTAATGTTAATAATATTATAAATTCGAAAGTTTGTATGGATGTTTGTTACTCTTTCACGTAAAAACTACTCAATAAATTTTAATGAAACCTTATAATAATATAAATAAATAAATATAAATTAAATAAATATTGTGGGACACTTATCACACAGCGCCATCTAGCCCAAAGTAAGCTTATATTAGCTTGTGTTATAGGATCTAGATTACTGATAAATATACTTATATATTTCTAAATACATAAATATTATACATAGGAAACACCCAAACTCCGAAACACACATTTGTGGATCACACAAATATTTGTTCTGACCCGGGAATCGAACCCGGGACCTCTTGCGTAGCAGTCGGATACACTCCCACCGCGCCACAGAGGCAGTCAATATAGCTTTTACATCAGAATAACACATAGGCTACTTTATATCCCGGGAATACCAAAAGTTCCATGTTGAAAAAAAAGCGCGGGAAACGGCAAACTAGGCGGGCGACTGTTTTTGAGTTTTTTATTATTTATTAATTATTCAACTATAATTTAAGGATCAAATAGGTTTAATAGTGTAAATATATTAATTTATTATTGTAAATAGTATAGTTCCTGTATAGTAGGTAAGTTTTTTGTATTTATATTGTAGTACATGGGTGATCCAGAAGACCCTGGGGGGACAATTGTCCCCTTAGTGTATAATACTGTTACGATAGATGGATCAGGAATGGATACGGAAGGATCGGTAATAGACACAGATGGCTCCGAGACCAACTCTCGGTCCCATAAGCGAAAGAGAGCATCGGTTTCGTCTAAGATTTGCAAGCACTGCAATAAAAAACGCAGATATCACCATAAATCTTCTACTAATTCCGAGATTGATTGCCAATGTAGATCAATAACAAACACTTTCACTGTATCTGCATCAGCCTCACAAATTGTCACCTCACAAACTACCAAGACTAATGCTAACGAGAATTCATCGCGTATTCCTATTGGCCGAAATGTTTACAACTCATCTGACGCTGCCCCATATGCAGTTCATATTCAGAAACTTCCTTCATCTCCCAATGAAAACTGTTCCATTCATCCTGTAGCATTTGGCTTTTTTCTTAAAAAAAACTCATTCAAGAACATTGTCAATGGCAGTCTTAAAAAAATAGGGCGCAACCGTATTTCTTTATCTTTTTCGTCACATGATAGTGCTAACAATTTTGTAGATGATGATGCATTAAAATCTAATAATTACAAAGCTTTTATTCCTTCTGTTAATGTTACACGCATGGGTATAGTGAGAGGTGTTCCTACTGACTGGAGCGATGAGGATATTCTAAGTAATATATCAGTTCCCATAGGTTGCGGCCAAATTATAAAAATAAGGAGGCTAAAAAGAAAAGTCATTAGCAATGAAAAGTCAGAGTTTGTTCCCATAGAAACTGTAGTCCTAACATTTGATGGGCAAGTTTTACCCAAACGTATTTTTATGTGTTATAACTCACTTCCTGTTGATTTATACATTTATCCCACAATACAATGCTTTAATTGTTGTCGATATGGACATATTCGCAGCCAATGCAGATCATCTCCAAGATGTTTTAAATGTGGTCTAGGCCATACAGGTGAGACATGCAAAGTTGAGGAGTTTAAGTGCTGTCTCTGTACAGGTTCTCATCTTGCAACTAATAAAATATGTCCTGAATTCTCTAGGCAAAAGGGGATTAAGGAATCAATGGCCAAAAGTTGTATTTCTTATGCTGAAGCCTTGAAGTTACACCCTCCTGTTAGCAAACCTTATTCTGATACTCTCATGTCTGCTCCTCAACATAGGTCAATAAAAAATATTCCAGATCATACTCATCATAATAACTCGTACAAGAAAACAGTATTCTTAAAACCGAAGCAACCTCAAAAATTTGAAAGATATGGATATGATCAATTAGCCCATTCTAACTTAACAAAAGATTATACAATTCCTTTACCCTCTATTGGCACTCTCAATAACTGTAATAATGATTCTCTATCTGAAATTCCCATTAAACAATTATTTTAACTCTTATCAACTCTTTACAACAATGTAATATGATTAAATTACCGCCCAACGCTGCTATACTATCAGATACGGAAGTAAATAACACAATTAATAATGGATCAGTTCTCCCTAATGCAATGGAACTGCTGCAGCATAAGCCGCAGAAAAAGTGAACTAATTTACTTGATTAATAAATATGAACCATCTTTATTAGCTATACAAGAAACCTGGCTTAAGCCAGTACATAATTTTAAACTTTCAGGCTTCTCTTGCTTGAGAGAAGATAGAAGTGATGGCTATGGTGGTGTTGCTTTGCTTGTGAAAAATTCTCTTCTTTTTTCTCATGTAGAGCTACCTAGCCATGGTACCGGCTTCTCGATAATATCTGTAAAAATAAATAACATATGCTTTGTTTCCGTTTACATCCCTCACCCATCATCTGAGATTTATGATGAAGTAAATAATATGTTTTCTACACTACCAAAGCCTCTAGTGATAATGGGTGACTTTAATGCACAACATCGATGTTGGGGAAGTTCTAAATCTAACTACTATGGAGCTCGAGTTTTGGAAATGCTAGATACCTTTGAAATGTGTTTGCTAAATAATGGTTCCCTTACTCGGCGAACTACTCCTAATGAGCTAATTAGCGCACCGGATTTAACTCTGTGTTCTCCCAATCTCGCATCTTCTTTGTCCTGGTACACTTTGGAGTCTACCTACGGTAGTGATCACTTCCCTATTGTCATTTCATTTCCTAATAACTTTTCCGGCATCCAAATACAAAAACGTCAACCTCGACTCAAACATAAATTATCTAACGCTAACTGGGATGCGTTTCAACAAAAGGTTAAAAATAGATTTTCACAACTTCCAAACATTAACGACAATAATGTAGACGAATGTAATAATTTAATTAGTAAGGCTTTAATTGAAACAGCTGATTCATTGTTTCCAAGAAAACGTCAAACAAAAGTAACGAAGATCCCCGCTCCTCCTTGGTGGGATTCAGAATGTCGGGAACAGATTAAAAAAAGAAAAACAGCAGAAAATATTTATAAACATTATTCTTCGATGGAAAATTTTAATTCTCTTTCGGAAATTATAACTAGCACCCGTAAATTATTTAAGCGAAAGAAATGGGAAAGCTGGCAAACATTCTGTAATTCTGTATCCCCTAATGTTCACCCAACTATAGTTTGGAAAAATATCAAACGCTACAGATCTGCTTTTAAAGAATCAAACCCTCCACTTCTACACAGAACTGTTGTTGAAAATTTTCTGGATTCCCTGATTCCTCCATTTGTTCCTCTTAATATTACTCCTTGCCCCTTGCAAACCCAGTGTAAATTGGAAATGCAGTCTTCGAGTCTCAACAAGCCTTTTACTCTTAATGAATTAAAAGGCATTCTAACTTATGTTAAAGATTCAACCCCTGGCTTGGATAATATCCCCTATTCATTTTTCACTCACATGGATGATACTAGTCTTTCTTATTATTTATCTTTAATTAATTCTGTAGTGCTATCAGGCAACATCCCCACAGCTTGGAAAGTGCAAGAAGTGATTCCAATTCGTAAAACTAACAAACCTTCTGCTGAAGCGTCATCTTACCGTCCAATAGCCCTTTCCCCTATGGTTGCTAAACTGGCTGAACACCTCGTCAAAAATAGACTAGAATGGTTTATTGAAAATAAAGGTCTATTATCCAATAGTCAGTATGGATTTAGAAAGGGTAAAAGTACCATAGACAGTGTAGCCATATTTACCACTGATATTCGTCTAGCTTTTTCAAATAATCACTCACTTCTGGCCTGTTTTCTAGACATAGCTGCTGCGTACGATAGTGTCCAGCTACATATACTGCAAAAAAAGCTTTAAATTGGATGTCCCTATATTATTACAAAATTTTATCATAAATTTTCTGTCTGAGAGATGTGTTAAGGTTATCCTTCCGGACTCCCTCACAATTACTAGAATAGCTTCGAGAGGTTTACCAAAGGGATCAGTATTAAGTCCTCTCCTTTATAATTTATATACCTATGACCTAGAAAGTACATTAGTGAAAAGCAACATAAATATCTTACAATATGCAGACGATTTACTCATTTATACTTCGGGGCAATCGATTGAGAGATCAGCTGATAGGTTATCATCAGCTCTTGATTCCCTTAAAACGTGGCTGGATACTAATGGCCTGACTCTATCAGTGCCCAAAAGTTCTGTTGTATTATTTTCCCGAATGCGGTGTCCTCCTACCGTATCAGTTTTTTATGAAAACTCACGACTTCCAGTTTATGAGCATGCAAAGTTCTTAGGAATTATTTTAGACTCTAAATTATCTGGGCTCCAACATTGTTACCATATTACTGCAAAATGTGAACGTAATTTAAATATCTTGAGATGCTTGTCGGGTGTTTGGTGGGGAGCTCATCCAACTTCCCAAAAACTTCTTTATAACGCTTTGATTAGAAGTCTTCTAGATTACGGGTCATTTCTTTTAGAACCCTGTGGTATAGTTGGCCTAAATAAACTTGACAGTGTTCAATATAAAGCTCTTCGAATTATATCAGGTTGTATGAAATCCAGCCCCATCAACGCTCTTCAAGTTGAATGTGTTGAACCTCCACTGATACATCGTAGACAATATCTTTGTGACCGATTTGTGTTTCAATCTTTACAAATCACAAACCACCCCTTACATCATAAACTCTAATTACTCTCAGACGTAATAGAAACCTCCAGTTACTGGTCTCACAAAAAGGTTCCTTGCCTTGTTAGCAGCTATCGTAAATTTTTATCTCTACAATCCCCTACTCACAGATCTTCTCGTCTCCCCCTTTTTTCTACATCTTATGATACCTTAACTATTTCACCTTGTATTATTCTAAACTGTGATCTTCAAAATGACATTAATGCTAATTCCAACTTCAACTACTATCTCAATCACGAATTTCCAGATTGGCATCATATATACAGTGATGCTGCTAAGCATAGTAATTTGGATTGTTTCGGAATAGGAGTATATCACCACCAGTTCAAGATAGTCCAGAAAGTTAGACTCCCACCAGAGACATCAGTATTTACCGGTGAATGCTTCGGATTACTGAAGTCTTTGGAATACATATTATTATTAAAACTCTCAAAGACCGCAATCATCACAGACTCCAAAAGTGCTTTACAAGCTCTACAGCGATTCCCATTTAAAACAAAGCATTTGACTGTTGTTTTTGAATGTCGAAATCTGTTACAGAAATGTTTATCTAACGGTTTAGACATAAAGTTTTTATGGATACCTAGTCATCAAGGTATTTTTGGCAACGACTATGCGGATAGACTTGCTAATGAGGCAGTTTCATGTGGGGATTTGTTCCCGTATAAAAACTACTGCTCTGACTTAATGTCTCTTTCTAAAAAGGATCTACTTGAATCCTGGGGAAAAGACTGGCACACTAGCAGCCAAGTGAAAGGTAAACATTTCAGTCAAATTCAGCCTACAATACCTGTTAAACCTTGGTTTTCAAAATTCAAATTTGGTAAAACGACAACTTCAATAATAACTAGAATGAGATTGGGTCACACATGTGCTCCAGTGCACCTTGCTAAATTTAGAATTATCAACAGTGACATTTGTGAATGTGGTTCAGATATAGGCGACTTAAACCATATTTTTTTCGCTTGCCCTCTATTTAACCATACAGAATTTTTCGAATCCTTAATATCCCTCCATGTTCCTCTTCCATCTTGTATTAACACCCTATTACATAATCTTGATATTAATATTTATAAAACCATATCTTTATTTATAACTGTTAATCATTTAAAAATCTAAATATTACTTTAAGAATCTTGTTTCAAACCATTTTGATCCTTTCCCGAAATTCCGTAATCCTTTTTATATATTAACCGCTTCCTAACCTTTTACTGCGTCGTGGCTAAGTCCAAGCCGGACATCGCCAAAACAAAAAAAAAAAAAAAAAAAAAAAAGTTCCTTGCATAATTATTGTTAACTGTCTGCTTCGATCCGGATCAATGTTGCCGTTCTAGCTACTTTGTCGTAAATTTCCAAACATCTAATTTTATTTTTCCCATGCATGCATATGAAAGTATGTATCTTATTACATAATTATCATTTCCCAAAAGTTCCGCAAAATTTCATTTTACCCCAGAATACGGAAAAAGCCCCTAATCCTGGACACCCTATCTGGTCGTCTACGATCCGGTCGCCTGTTGCGAGAACAGATTTGGGCAGGCAAAGGAAACTTAGCCCATACAACCTCAATTATTATTATTTTCTTGTTATTTAGTTTAAGTCATGTCTAGTCGTTTGTTGATGTCTAGTCCTCAGTCCTAGGTCCTAGTCCGTGCCCCAATAAGGCAGTGGATCCCTTATTGCAGCTCTCAATGGAAATTTGGCACCAACACAAACAACACCGCTATTCATTGCAATATATCACTTTACTTCACTAATGCAATTTTCCAAACTCTTTATGTATAATATTCTACCATTATTAAACACAAAAACACGAATTTTACACTTGTTTTGTAAAATAATATACGACAAACCTGCGTCATTGCTAATGTTCGTGCCAAAAGATCTCGGCGGATCAGTCGTGATCCGTCGGATTAAATCCGGTCGTCTGTTCTGTTAGCGCTTTTAGGACTGGAATTGACATCAGCAAATGACTGCTGGACCAATGGCGTAACTATACCATCTGAGGCCCGTGGAAAAATTTTTAGATGCTATTTCACCCAGTGAAAATTGTGATATTGTAATTTATTTTTAATGAGCGAGAAGTAGTTACCGAACACTATCAGTAAAGAGAATGATGAAGCACTCGTGGCCTGCTCTGTTCTGTAAACGAACATTGAGCTTAACTCAATGTTCGGTTACAGGACAGAATTAATTTTTGCTATGGCTGGTCATTAGATGGGTGACCGCTTTGTTGTACTTCTATTTACGAGCGTTTCCGTGCTTCTGAAGGTACGTAAAGCCGTTGGTCCCGGTTGCCAGTAACATGGCAGTAGTTAAGGCAGGTCGCTACAACCAGCAACTCTCCATTCAGTACAGTGTAATGATGCGTGGTCGAGCCGCGCCATCATAAGACTAACGCCATCTATCGGATGGATACGGCATTGAAGTTACTCCCGTATAAACGAGGAGGGGAGTTCGAGGTCCCGTCTCCCGCACCTCGATCCACCCCTGGGCCCTATATAAGCAGTTGACAGGAAGTTTCGGGAACAACCTAGATTTGTCAATTGCGATACTGTGTACTACCACACAATAGTCGCGAGAAAATATAATTATAAAATAAAGTATATAAATTTATAAAATATTTGTTAAAATATTGGACCCGGATTATCCCGGTAAGTTTCTAATTATATCCAATCATCCGTACTTCTTTACTTTTGTTTCCTGCAGGAAGGAGTGTTTAAATCTAATTATATCTATAGTGTTCTTACCTATTTCCTTTTCAGCGTATGTATTACCGCAATTAATAGCTATTTTTATAAATGCTAAATCTATTACAATCGCTAATTTTCAGCCATAGCTATAAGTGGGTAGGAATATGTATAAAGCCTAAATTTTCACAAGTCACAAAACCAACCCTTATTAAATTTAATTCTATGTACCTACCACCTACAACCTATATGTGAGACTTCCCGCCTCTCCAGCCAACCTGGGCCTGAGGAGAGGCTGGAAGCCTTTTAGGTTTCCGGCTGAGGTTCTTACCCCAGGCTTCTGTCTTCCAGGGTCCTTCGTTACGGTTGAACCTTGACGGTTCCACCACTACCACCTACTACCTCTTGGCTAAGAGCTGCTCCGAGGCTCCTTCTAGTCGCGCCTAGACCGGGAGTGGAAGCCGTCGCCCAGCCGGAAAACCCTACGACTACGAGAGGAACAACATCCGACCCGTGGAAGATCACCTGGCCCTCCCTCAGATAAGTCCAGATTCCGCGGCCTCTAGCGGCAGAGTCCACCTTACGGTTGCCTATTTAAATTCTACACCCGCGACCCTTACTTTTGGCCCTATCGGGAAATATATACTATTTTCTAACTACTTCTACTTTTATTTATCTCCCGTAGGGTCCTGTACGACCATAAGGTTTACAACAGTAATAGTCTCACCATTTCTTACGTGTGACAAAAGCTTTCGGTGAAATGTGGGCGTATATGTATATACGAATACTTTTTTCTAATCTGAAAGTGAACCGAAAACTGAGAATTTCAGGGTATCGGACTATTACTGCTACACGATTTGCTTCCATTTTTAAATTCATAAATTCATGTCAATGCTTTTCTTTGCCATGGCGCGCCGGCAGTGCCATAAAAAGTAATAATAATAATAAAAATAAATCTTTATTCATTTAGGTCAGAAAGTAACACTTATGAACGTCAAGAAAACGTCCTCAGTTGCGGGTCGCTTTTATTTTAAGTACTTGATAAAAATATAATAACTAAATAATATATTTTTTAAAAATGTTACGTTATTTCTTAACTATCAGCCGCTTGGGCAGGGGCCCTCTCAGGTCGGGGGTCCGTGGCATTTTGCCATCCCTGCTATATATATAGTTACGCCACTGTGCTGGACATAACATAAACTAAGAACAAGACTGTATGGATTAAGTTTCTGATGATTGAACCCGAGACGGGCGAAGACAAATAAAAACTATTTTACTTTCAAATATGCTCCTCGTGGGGAGTTTTGGCGGGAGAGTGACGAGTGCGGACGCTTGCTGTATATTATTTTCTAAAACTAGTGCATTTATCTTGTTTTATGTGTGGGAGTAGTGGTTTCTTGGACATAAAAGTTGTGTTAACGTGCTATAGTGATAGACAATGATATATATGCAGTGAAATGCTCTCTTGACGCGAAAAATCCACTGAAATCCTCCGTATAAGAATCACCATTATACTGAGGGCAAGGACAAGGACCTAGTACTGAGGACTCGACATCGACTGGACAGGACTATATCCTGAGAAAATATAAATACCGAAGACTAGGTTGTATGGACAAAGTTTCCTTTGCCTGCCCAATATGGTCGAAGACTACCAAAAAAAAAATGCTCCTCATACGTTTGTAATGTTATTGTTTTAAATTGCAAATGTAGTTTAGTTAAATATTATCCCAAAAGATAAAATATTTTACGTAGCTTAAGCTTTTGTTCTATTAAAATGAGTTCAAAAAAAGGGAAACGCCATACTGGTAATAAACATTTTCCAATAGCCGAATCTGTAAGTATAGCACTAAAAATACAATTGGACAAGTTTATAAGCGATGAAAATGAAACAGAATTGAAATTTCCGACTTTCCTATCCGCTCAAGAGCGAGGCTTCATTCATGAAACTGTGGCTAAGTTGGGACTCAAGTCGAAATCACGCGGGAAAGGTAAACCGATTTTTTGTTGTTGCTCACATATTTATCACAAATATATTTGTTAATTGACTTTATTTTAATTTTTCATTATTTTCTCTATTTTGCCGACTTACTTGTGTGATTGTTTACATAATATTGTAAAATTCAATTACTCATCGGTCATAGCACATTGTTCACACTGATTAATCATCTGAGCGTAATTTCCAGTTGTATCAAACCATATGTTATAGTTACATGTGTAGCCTGCTGATGTGAGCGTATTATTTTATACTTGTAATCCCCAATCTTTCTTAATTGAGAAAGTTAGTTTACCATGATGAACAATTGATTGGAGAACATAAAACCATTACCTCTCAGATTTGTACCATTCACCTATTAGCTCAGTATTGTATCACCTCATCATCTAGTGATAAAACCTTTTTTGTTTTGTGTAATCTATATTACATGCCACTTCTGTGATTTCCCACTCATAGAAACTTAGATGAGGATCAGGATTGTCACAATCAAGTTTTCTGTATTTTTAAAGAATTCACTTCCATTTGGCCTTAGAGAGGATGTGTTGTAGGAAACAGAGCTATTAAGTGTTGTGCATCATTTACAATATCAAGGCAAAGTATAGTTAAACATTTATATTATTAATTACATAAAGAGAAGTGCTAGTGGTTTAACAGGTTTTTTTTTAAAGGGTAAAGATTTAACAAGCATTTATATTAGGCTAGAGACAGTTCTACAACTTAAACCCCATACACAGTGAAGGAGTAGCAATCAGTTTAGTGAGATGGGCAATTAAGCTATTTAATTGTAATTTACATTTAATTTTAAATTAAATTTTAAACTTAAATTTAATTTTAATTTACATTCCCATAGATAAGAAAGACAAAATTACAAAATTACATTAGTTATGAGGTTATGACCATCTTTGTACTACACTATCATACTATCTACTGCTGGCTATTTTTAAATGACTATTTTTGCCTAATCCTTAAAAATATATCTTTTAGGTGTGAACCGTTTCTTGACTATTTACAAACGTGTGGGATCCACAATAATCCAGAATGACGCCAAACTTATCTTGGATTCAAATATGCGGTGTAGTATTGCAGAACTTTGTACTGCGTTTCCTATTACTAGTAAGGAGAAGGATGATCTCAGTAGCTGCCCGGAGAAAGAAAGAAGTCCTCAATTGGCACATAAAAGTATGGGACAGTTGAACAATGGCGTTGCCCAGGTAAATAATAATAATCTACAACTGCTAAAAACCAACATCAACATTAAAAAAAATAGTTTCAAGTGTAAACTAGAGGGGATCTTTCAACTCCCAAACAATTAATATGCTTGCATATATAAAAAAAAATGGTTTCTAATAGAAAATGATGTTCTGAAATTTTGTTTTTTCACTACAAGGAAAGTTCAGGCTGGGTTATGTTTGGACTGTTTTAGATGCTATTTCAGATAAAAATTATATTAAAAATGTAATTTTTTAATGTATTATCATTATATAATGAATGTACTTATGTGTTCATGAAAAAAAAAATATCTATCTTTTTATATTAATTTTATATTTATGGTTTCAAATAGCAGTGAATGGGTTAACTTTAGACTTTCATTATTATCTATGGCAACAACAGTATAATTTATTACCTCAAATTTTTTTTATTTTAAGTTTTACTCTCGGTCCACACACATACTCAGCACATTCATTGGCTCAATCATTCACTATCCTAAAGAGGATAGTGATTGATTGAACCTATTGTAATTTACGTTTGTCAAAATTCATGAACATTCACATTCATATAAAAACATATGAATCAGTGGTAAAATAAAAAAAATAACAATAACACATTCCATCAAAACTCTAAATTAAAAAAGAAACTAAACAATGCAGATACCAGTTCAGGAAGGCGTGGACGTCAAGAAGATCGCCATGAGACCATGTCAGGTACCCTTTTATTTTTGCAGTTTTTTTAATTTTTTTTTTGTGAGTATTGCATTCATAATATTTTACTTTTTATATTTGGTCATAAAAACGGTAGCAATACGGTTAACTACCAATTTACCTTACAGTGAAAAAAAAAAGTGTTCAGAACATCAAATCGCTATGTTTTTCTGTGCCTGGCACTTTGATTTTTGAGGACACCATAAATTTTGTCCATTTATGATTTATAGTGTTTAATAAAGTTTGTGAAAGTAAACATTTTCATTGAACTCAGTACTTGAAATGCTTACTTTTTACTTTGATTAATTAGACATTTTACATTTTTGTTAAGACCAATACAAATTTTTGATTTAAAGACTACTTGGTTCAGACAGGACTTGACCCATGACGTGACCTTAGCTTAAAGGGCAATGCTTTGACCACAAGTGAAGGCCCTTCCTATACGGTGGAGTCTGGGAAATTGTCTGGCTGGCTATGTCGATTTCTAAAATCTACCCTGTAAAAAGTTGTTAACATTTACTATCAATCTATTTTTTTTCTAAACTAGGTGCCCAATACTGCATATAATCCAGACCTAGTGAAGTTCCGGGAAAAGCTTCCAGTTTATGAACAAAGACAAGACTTGCTCAATGCTATTATTCACAATCAGGTAATAATATATTTTTTTAAATGCGGCTTTATGATTATTAATAATATTGATTATAATGATTATTAACTTACGATGAATTAAATAAAAACTCTTACATTTTTTTTAAACCTGTTGTTGTAGATGTTTAATGCCGGGTACAGATCTGCGAAATGTAGCATGTAATGTAACACACAATAAAATAATTTGCCGTCCACATTGTCGCAATGTATCATGCAATGTAACAGAATTCCTATAGTGTGGACGACTTAAGGCGCACAACCCGTGCATTTCAACTTGTGCGCGCCGCGAACCTCCATTTGTCGGTTTCTTCGCAGAACACAAAGGGGCGCGTAGTGTGCACGGAACGCTAGTGTGGACGGGTTGTGTGTGACAACATGAAGACTGTACAACTCTGTACGCCACCAACGTCGAGGTCCTCGACGTCTTTTTGTCATATGATTGATGATAATCAATAAAGCACCAACAATCAACCTATCCAACTGGTCATCACTATCCATTTCCTTCGTGTGTTCTCGACAGACTGAGCTGTGATCGCCGCGCGGATGCCAGAGTCAGATGGAAGTACGTACATGCTGGGTCCGTGCGCGCCCTGCGTCCACACTTTGAAATGCTCCTTAAATGTTGCATTGCATGCTACATTTCGCAAATCTGTTTCCGCCATAACAAACAAAATGTTTTCTGATTCTGACGATACTGTGCAAAACCTACACGCTATTAATTAAACATAATATTATTTCTTGTCGTCAGGTGATAATAGTAGCTGGTGCAACAGGCAGTGGCAAGACGACTCAACTGCCGCAACTTGTGCTTGATCACTGCCAAGAACACAAGCAACCAACCAGAATGTATTGCACACAGCCTCGCAGAATATCGGCAGTTTCAGTTGCGGAAAGAGTAAGTGTAACTTAATACATGTTTTTAGAATTACATCTCTCAAAAATTGACTTAATTTGTTGCTGCACCCCAGAAATTACACAAAATTTTTTTTAAAAATTAATACTCCTGATACTCCTAAGGGTCACCGCAGACTAGCTACTTTTAGTATCCACAACCGGCAATTTAAGACAGTTTCGATCTTCTAAAGAGCTACCAAAATCGTCGGTCGCTGTTGTTAACAGTAGTCTGCGGTGGCCGTAAATATCTACTTCTAATGAAAAAATTAAATGAATATACACATCACACATGAGCTAGAAGCTGTTAGTGCTTCAAAATAAATAGAGTAAGAAATAGACTATGGTAGTCACCATAGCCTTTCCATCAGGGGGCCGTATGCCTGTCTGCCACCTTAGTGGTATAAAAAAATGAGGTGTGATCATCTGGTTGGGGTTCTCTCCACTGTTATTTCTTACCCAGGGGTATTTAACAAGAACTTTATTGACACCTGATGTCAATTTTACCAAAGTATGCCTCCCTCAATGAGCACCACAATTAAAAACATTTAATTTTAATGGCATCTCAATATGCTTGTTCATGATTTGATGAAGACCAAGGGCATCTTTTAACATGTGAAAAGGAGAGCTTCCCAGGTAATCCTCTACTGCAGAAAATGATAGCGCATAAGTACTTATATGGATACGCCACTGGGTGTACTCCAGACGCGGCAATAAGCAAACAGTGCAGATTGCAAGAATGAAGAAAGTTTAAAAAATAAATATGTTATGCTCCGCTGGCCAGGTTGGGTTGCTACTGGGTTTCTTCTCTACGTTATAGGTATTTTTGTGAAAAGTGTTCTTTTGGCCGCTTTATTTTTAGCAAGACCGCGGGATTAAATCATCATCGTCATTATTTCAACACATTCGACGCCCACTGTTTTCTGCGACACACACTAAATTTTTGGTGTGTATTTTGGACTTACGAGTTGCTTTTATTTTGAATTTTCGTCTCTACACAATGGGTACTTTTGCGTATATGTACCCTTAGTAGCCTTTTACGACAATTACGGGATAAAATGGGGTGGTGACATTTGTGTTTGAACCCGTTAACATAAGTGTTTTTGTAATTATTTTATGGCCTGGTTACTAAGACTTTTTAGCTTTCAATCTTCTTTCTTAATATCTATAATGTCCCAGTCCTCAACGTATTAATCAAGTCTAGTCTAGTAGGTGGTTGTGATTGTGACTGAGGCTTTCAGTTCAGCAAACTAAAAAATAGCATTTCACTATGTACATATTGTTACGTTCGTAGGGTGGGTACTAATAGAAATTGCATTTTAATTTGTGGTATTACCACAAATTAAAAAGAAACACTTTAATTACTCTAAATAAAAACAATAACACCACAATTAATAATCGCTACTAAACGCACTAAACACAAACTCTTCGCTTAGATAATCGCACTGTAACAGTATCGCACTATTTAGCTTCGATCACTTCGATTCGCTTTGATTCGCACTGTTCGCTTCCTCAAAGGAGACTGTCCCGTAGCCGCGAGCTCGGCCCTTTATATAGACCTATTAATGTTCTGCAATATTCGGGAGAATTCGTTCGGTACCAACAATCGGGTACATTCTCTAGAATGTTCCACACGATACTAGTTGCTCCTTCGGTATGTGCCGGAAAGTTCTCGAACTATTGCTGTCCCTTCTGGTGCTATCTATATCACATAGTTTTAGAATGTTTTATTGTAGCTATCTCTTTTTAATAGTGCTATCCCTGTCCAACAGCTCTGGAATGTTCTGAGTGTAGCTCTCTCTTTCTAATACTGCTATCCTTGTCACTCGTTCTTGAAATTTCGCTATATACTGAAGTGAGCTTCACAAGCCCATAAAGGGTCCTGAAACGCCGGAAAAATAATTTTCAGGTTATGATGGCATGTGATACGGGGTGGCCTGAAACGAACTGAAAACATGTTTAAGGCGCTTGAAAACATCGGCAACTGGGGTGAAATTCGGATAAATTGGTATGTGATAGATCCTCCTCGGAAAAGGCCTGAAACCGCTTTTCGGCCTGCTGAAAACGCTTTCAAGGCCCAGAAAATGATGAATGAGTGGTTCACTAGTCCACCGGCCTAACAATGTCATTGTCTATCACTATTGTTTACACAACTTTTATGTCCAAGAAATTAGTACTCCCGCACATAAATCAAGATAAATGCACAAGTTTTACAAAATAATATACAGCCAGCGTCCACACTTGTCGATTTTACCGCGTTAACCCTTAACATGCGTGAAGAGATGACCGAGGTAAGGAGGTGTATTGGTGTGCAGGTGGCGTACGAGCGGTCGGAGAAGATCGGGCAGTCCATCGGCTACCAGATCCGGCTGGAGTCGCGCGTGAGTCCACGCACCGTGCTCACCTACTGCACCAACGGCGTGCTGCTGCGCACTCTCATGGCCGGCGACAACTCGCTGGCCGGTACTCCATACCTACCTGCTAATCATGTTACCCGTTATCTGTTGTAAACTCATTTTCATCCACTTTCCATCAGGTGTGCCGTATGCTTGTCTGCCACCTCAGTGGTAAAAAAAAGAAAAACTGGTTGGCGGCTCCGCACGCGCGGTGACCTTTTTCCGTTCCCGTTTCTCACAGGAACTTGTCCCCGGGATAAACAGTAGCCTATGTGTTATTCTGATGTTTAAGCTATATTATTGTAAAGTTTCATTAAAATCCATTCAGTAGTTTTTACGTGAAAGAGTAACAAACATCCATGCTTACAAACTTTCGCGTTTGTAATATTAGTAGGATTAGTTTCACTACAAACTAGCATCTTTTAGGATTTTTAAAAGCTAAACACATTGAATCAGTATAAATTGTTGCGGATTCTGAAAGTAACTAGTCTGCGGTGTTCCTTAATAGTCACTTTAAAAATGCTATTTACTTGCACATAATAATACTTGCAGTAATAACATAAAATAACAGTATTGAAGCCCAGTGCATTGTTTATCTTTAGAAACAAACATAATTTTTTTCTCAAATAAAGTGCATAGGGTGTCAGTACAGTCTGTCCCACTAATGCTGAAAATTAAAGGACTACGATAAACGCGTACCTCCAGGCTCAAAATTATTATATATTTTAGGAAATTTTTACACAGTAACGTTCAACGAAAACTAATATGTTTGTGGTACAAGATATAGTCAACTGATAAACATAGTTAAATATATTCTTATTACATACATATTGTACTTAGAACACTACAACTTGTGTCATTATCATCGAGACGCCCGGGGTCCGCCTTTCTACGTTTTCTCATCTATTTCGCACGGTAATCGGCATCCCCTTTAGTGAGACCACAACTTGTGTGTTACACAAATATTTGTTCCGACCCTAGAATCGAACCCGAGACCTCAGCGCGGTAGTCCTATACACTAACACTTACGCCACTGAGGCAGTAAATAATCCAGGGAGTATTTGGTATACCATGATGGGTGGTGGTTCCGGCAGGCGTGACGCACATCTTCGTGGACGAGGTGCACGAGCGCGACAAGTTCAGCGACTTCCTGCTGATCGTGTTGCGCGACGCGCTGCCGCGCTTCAAGGACCTCAAGCTCGTGCTCATGTCCGCCACCATGGACACGCTCATCTTTTCCAGGTACGCACCCGCACCCCACACTCCAAACTCAACACCCCACACTCCACACCCCACACCCACATACCATACCCCACCCTACACCACACCCCACACCCACATTTCACACCCCACACCCACATTTCACACCCCACACCACACATCCCACCCCACACACCCCACACCACACACCATACACCCAACACAACACACCACACCACACACCCAACACACCACACCACACACCGCACACCACACACCCCACACCACACACCCCACACCACACACCCCACACCACACACCCTACACCCAACACACCACACACCCCACACCCCACACACCCCACACCCCACACATCCAACACACCACACCCCACACCACACACCCCACACCACACACCCCCCACCACACACCCCACACCACACACCCTACACCCAACACACCACACACCCCACACCCCACACAACCAACACACCACACCCCACACCACATACTACACCACACACCCCACACCACACACCCCACACCACACACCCCACACCACACACCCTACACCCAACACACCCAACACCCCACACATCCAACAAACCACACCCCACACCACATACCACACCACATACCCCACACCACACACCCCACACCACACACCCTACACCCAACACACCACACACCCTACATCCCACACACCACACCCCACACCACATACCACACCACACACCCCACACCACACATCCCACACTACTCACGCCACACCACACCGCACACCCAACAAAAGGAACCCAAATTGAGCGTACCACAAGACTCTACAACACGCGGAAGGCTGATTGGTCAGTCTTCAAGGAGAAGATGTCTCAGTCGCTTACCGACCGTGGGATTAATGTGGAAATCATAAAAAACACCAGTAACAAAGAAGATTTGGAGATAGTTCTCAACGAATATACTGGAGCCATACAAGAAGCGTGCTCGGAAAGTATACCGAAGAAGAAACATAGGGAGAGCCTTACCATGCCGTGGTAGTCGGAGAGACTGGCCACCCTAAAAAGGGAAGTTAAAACGAAAAAACGGCGCATCAGAAATGCAGCGCCAATTCGAAGAGAGTGGGTGGTATCACAATACTTACTTGCGAAAGCCACTATGAGTCGGAGGTGAAAACTGCCCAGACGGAAAGCTGGAAAAGCTTCTGCGAGAAGCAAGACACTGAAGGGGTCTGGGAGGGTATTTATCGGGTAATAGGAAGATCCACAGCAAGGGAAGATGATCAGCCATTGGTCGACAATGGTCGCTGGCTGGATGCAAAAGGCTCCGCGAAATTACTCGCCGAAACCTTTTACCCGGAAGATCTAGTAGAAGAAGACGATGCTGAACACTCCAATACACGCACTCAGGCCAGACACGCGAGTGATACGAGCCATGATGACCCGCCGTTCACTTATGGCGAATTGTTCAGTGCGTTGAAAAGTTTCAACCCCAAAAAGTCGCCCGGTGCAGATGGCTTCACTGCAGATATCTGTGCTCACGCGGTGACTTGCAATCCTGCGGTTTTCCTGGAACTGCTCAACAGATGCCTCGAACTTCAATGCTTCCCAAAGATTGGGAAGGAGGCAGTTGTGGTAGTTCTCAGGAAGCCTGGAAAGGACTCGTACAGTATCCCAAAATCTTAAAGCCCGATAGGACTATTGCCTGTACTCGGAAAACTGTACGAGAAAATGCTAATGGGTTGCCTCAAGTTTTATCTAGTGCCTAGACTGAGTACTCACCAATATCGCTTTATGCCACAACGGAGCAATGAGGACTCCCTCTATAACATGCTGTGCCATATACGCGATAGACTTAATGCTAAGAAAATTGTTGTATTGGTATCACTGGATATAGAGGGAGCCTTTGACAGTGCATGTGCAAAAGTGCCCGGTGAACTTGAGGAGAGTAGTGAGCAATTACCTCAGCGAAAGAGTAGTGCGCGTCAGATATGCGGGTGAAGAATATAAAAGAGAGACGCAGAAGGGCTGTGTCCAGGGATCAATTGGTGGCCCCTTGCTGTGGAATCTTTCTTGGAGCACAGAGGGGACTACGTTCAGGCTTTTGCCGATGATGTGGTCCTGTTATTTGATAGGTGATACAGGCCACGAAATGGAGGGTCGAATCAATGACACCCTCGAACATGTTCGGGCGTGGGGAGTTTGAAACAAACTCAGGTTTGCGCCACATAAAACCAACGCGATGGTCCTAACGCGCAAACTTAAATATGACAACCCGCGCCTTAACAATTGGTCACAAACTCACTTTTAACAAACACATCACAAACATATGCAGTAAGGCCATTAACTCATTCACTGCTGGATCCCGTACCATTTGCGTTTTCTTTATTTATCGCGCTGGCGTATTTCCGCAAACGGTGTGTGATTTGGACATACAAGCAGCGTGTGTGTCTATTTGGGACTAAGACGCACAGGGGATGGACATCATCATTGATAATAACATAAACTTAAACATTTTTTTTATTAGATAACAATATAAAGCTTTGTTTGTTGTAACAAATATGTGACAATACAATAGGGCGGCACCTTTTAAAAAAAAATCTACCTGATTTGTAACAAAGACATACGTTCTTTTCAACAAAAAGAAATTGTAAAAAAAAAATAGTGGCCGCCAAAATATCTATTGTTCTAAAGAAAAGGGTTTTAAAGTTATAAATCTTTTTTATATAAAAAGGCCCAATACCAGCCATATCGGCGCCGTTCCGTGGAGTGAAGTGGTGGCCACATGTTCATATCTATTTTAGGATAAGGACAATTATAAATATTATTAAATCGATTTTATTTATTGAAATCCTGTTGTTATATAAAAAAAAACAATTGAGTCACAGATATACTTCTTACTAATATTATGAATGCGAAACCTTGAAAGAATGTATAGATTTAGGTTTGTTACTCTTTCTCATTTAGAATAAATTAATATAAATATTGTGGGACACTTTTCGCACAGCGCCATTTAGCCCAAAGTAAGCTAATATTAGCTTGTGTTATGGGATCTAGATAACTGACAAACATACTTATATATTTCTAAATACATACATATTATACATAGGAAACACAAAAACTCCGAAACACTTTTGTGGATCACACAAATATTTGCTCTGACCCGGAATAATATAGCTTATGCATCAGAATAACGCATGTTTTATCTTGTGAACAAGTTCCTGTGGAAAACGGGAAAGCTTCTCCACGCGAGTGGAGCTGCGGGCGTCAACTATATAAGGTATATCGGTAAACTTCGACTCATGTAACAAAGTGAAAAAGTAAATACTTTTGGACTAAAATGACTAAATAGTAAAAATGGGTAAATATAAGTCGAGGTTTTTTAATTGCAAATAGTAGAGACACCCTACTATGACTACTAATATCCACTCACAATCTACCTACGGGTATTAATAAATACCCGTAGGGACTGAAATCACTCCTGGTGCGCCGATGTTAGCATAGCTATTGATTCGCAAAAATGTTCGGCAGCAGCCAAAGTGTTAACATATACAAAAAATTTGCGCGAACAGCCCGGGTTAACTGGGGATTGCACCCGGAAGTAATAAAAACAATTTACACAGCCGCTGTGGAGCCAACGATTCTGTATGTGGCCTGTGCCTGGAGCCCAGCGGTGGAAAATCTAGGAGTCCGGAAGCAACTGGGTGAGGTGCAGCGAGTCTTTGCACAGAAGCTGTGCAAAGCCTATCGCACGGTCTCCCTGAACTCGGCATTGGTCCTGGCATCCCTCTTGACCTTAGAGCACGAGAAGTGTCCTCATTGTATGAGGTCAGGAAAGCCGAGAAAATAAGCCGAGGGGATGCCGAGGGCGGGGAGGTCGAGCGAATGTCACCTGCATCTGATGCACCTTACCCCGCCAAACGACTGAGTTTGAGGTTCGAGAGCTTGGTAGATGAAGAAAAATATAATAAGTCTAATGACTTTGAAGCCCCAATATTTACGGACGGCAGCAAAATTGAGGGTGGGGTGGGAGCTGCACTATCCATATGGAATGGTCACACCGAAACCAAGGCCCTCAAGCTAGCTATGTCATTACACTGTACCGTCTATCAGGCTAAACTTCTGGCTCTTAGCAAGGTAATGGAGATGGCAACCCGACACGCTGCAACCACAATTGGAATCTACAGTGATAGCAGGGCGGCTTTATCGACGGTTGTCAATGATGACTCGCCTCATCCACTGGCAGTCAAAGCGCGAGAATGCATGCGTCTTTGCAAAACTAAAGGAAAGAACGTGTCCCTCTTTTGGATTAAGGCGCATGCTGGGCTGGCCGGGAATGAAAGGGCAGATGAATTAGCGAAGGAGGCTTTCTTACGGCTGAAGAGAGCTCCCAACTACGACATGTGCCCGGTGTCCTTTGTTAGGCGAGCTATTCGCCAAACGACACTCGACGAATGGGACCGTAGATATACCGAAGGTACGACCGCATCTGGCACAAAACTATTCTTCCCAAGCCATAGCCACAGGCGGCACACATAGTCGTTCCTTAAATTGAAATCTCCGGGCCATTAACACACCGGGCACGGGGGATTCTCCGAATACTTGGTTCGATTCAAGTGCAAGGAGAATCCTTCGTGCGTTTGCGAACCAAATGTTGTAGAAAATGTAGAGCACCTGCTGGTTTGCCCTTTACACACTCGAGATAGATATAAATTAGAAATGGAAACTGAAGTAGAAATAAATAGAGAAAATGTCCAGAAGCTTATACTAGAACATACCAATAAATTCTTAGAATATGCCTTAAAAATAATAAAAATAGTTATAAATAGAAATAAGACCTAAATTAGTATGGTAGTCCAATATTTGTACATATTGTCCTCTACCATACGATTGCATTAAGATTGTTATAATATTAAGAAGAAATAGGCTAGTGAGATATTGTAAATAAAATATAGTAGTAAGGACATAAGTATAAAAGACACAGAAGTATTAATATAAAATATGTTAAGAATTAATATACAAAGTAGAATATAATCAGATAGCATATAAGCTGAAGTAACGAATACCTACTGTAAAATATATTATAATAATAAATAAGATGTAATTAGATGATAAGATCCCAGACCCTCAACCGCACTTCAGCGCAAGCACATGCATGCCTATGAGTTCCAACTCCTAAGAGTAGAGTAGAGTCGCAAAAAACATAATAAAAAGCGATGGAAGTTACGCCACCAATGTCTTCGATAAACATTGTCGAAGGCAGAACACACAAATAAAAAGGGGTCCAGTGTTGGCAGCGCAAGTACCGCACCTCTAGTGTTGCAAACGTGACCACTTTCCATCAGGTGGCCCGTATGATTTTCTCTCATCTCTGTGTTAAAAAAAAGTAAACGGCGACGCCCCCTCACACGCTTGGTTTATATGAAATATACAGAGTATAGCGACTCTAGTAGGGCTTTGATTCCTTGCTCTGTGCCTCATACGACACATTTAAATAACCATCCATCTGCCCAAGAACCCCAGCGAGTGACTCAGTTCTAAATATTGGTGTAAGAAGTGTATCTTACTCTTAAAAGCAATGTACTTGCCACAAACGTGATTCCGCAAGCGTTATTCTTTCTACTCATCTTAGTATCAAAACTGCATCCAATCCATAGTAAAAGTTGCTTAACGCAGTGATCGTTTACAGAACACTGAGTTAGTGGAACTAAGAGCTCTTCGAACTAACTTAAAGATCTAAGAATGCTAAAATCTTAAATGTAATCTTTTTCTGGAGCCGGGAGCCGGTCTTAATAGTTAGGTTAATCCAGGTTTGAGAAATGGTTCTTTTACCACAGATACTTCAACAACTGCCCAGTGATCACAATACCGGGTCGTCTCCACGAAGTTCAGAGGTACTATCTCGAAGATGTGCTCAAAATCACACAGTACAGGAACGCCAAGATGGCGCAAGTGTCGAAGGAACTCAAGGCCAAACTCAAGACTGGAAACAGCTACTGGAGTCATTTGGAAAGTAAGTTGTTTGTGGATTTTTTTTTATTTTGTTACGGAAGGAGTTGATAATCTTGTGTACACGCCTACGATGGACAGCAAGGTTATTTTTATACATAGTATTGACATTCTATCACTAAATGACGCCTGCATGAAATTTGAAAAAAACAAACAGACACGATGATAACAAATTATAGCTAATATAAATGCTAAATATATATAATACAAGTAGTATACCTATACTACTCTCTACCTCGAAGAAGCTGAATCCAGGTCAATCAGCAGGTGTACCAGGTGACACGATGACTAGTTTTGAATCTAGATATCTAGTGGTTTAGGCGCAGAAGGCCTAATTCTCAAAATGGCAGAGTCGCTAAAGGACTAATTCGTAAAATGACTGTGATGAGGCCGCTTATGTATGTCCAATTATGAACATACATAAGTTGTATGTATGTCCAATTATTAAGTTAGTTGGCATTTTGTGAAGTTGGCATAATGCGAAGTTGGATTTTTGCAAAGTTCGCATTATGCGAAGTTGGCAATGTGAGACGTTTTCAATGCGAGAAGTTGGCAATTTGCAAAGTTGGCAATGTGAGAAGTTGACTATTTGCGAGCGGTCGGCATGTTGAAATGTTGTCATTCTGAGCTAATAGGAACCAATAATCATGTATCAATTTGTATTAACTTACAGCGACAGGTACGAAACAAGACGATGCCAGTTCAAGCAGTAAGGATGTATGTCTCGAGAAGGAAACCGTCTTGGACCCTGGCTTGCAGGCAGATATGGACGAGTTTCTCGACCAGTGTATGAATGAAGGGTCTTTGGTAAGTCATCTTTATTACTCCATCTCATAATGTTGAATTGCATAATACTATCGTATTTTTTTTCAAGTTATAGTACTAGCATCCGCGTACCATATCCGGAACTAACTGAACTGAAATTACAACCTACACACACCGGCACAATTAGCGGAATATAAAAAAATTGCCTAATATTTTTCAAAACAATTTTATTTTAAAAATCAATAAACGCCATTTGCTGTCATAATTAAAATGCCATATTTTTTAATTAAAAGGTTCTTTGTTTGGTGCAATTTAATTGAGAAAATTAAACATCCTTGAATTTTCATGGTGACTAAAAAAATTTAAAAAACAATTAAACATTTTATTTTTCATTGGAATAAAGGGTAAATCAGTATCGAGTATTTCCTCCACGTGCCCTTATCAAAGTTTCTCCCCGTCTTGGCATGCTAAGAATGATGCTGTCTATCGTTTCTTGGGAAAGTGTCTGCCATTCCTCCAATATGGCATTTCGCAGTTCATCCAAAGTCACAGAAGCGGGTATTCTGGATTTCACCCCACGTTTTAGCAAGTCCCAGACATGTTCATTCGGATTCATGTCTGGTGACCTTGCTGACCACTCCATTACTGCGCTGTTCACATGATTAAGGTACTCGCGAGTTCGCAGTGCGGTATGAGGCTGAGCATTATCTTGCATTAACACAAAGCCGTCACCGATAAAGGGGGCAAAAGGTACCACGTTTTCTACAAGAACCTCCCTTATGTATCGATCAGCAGTCAGACTCCCTCTATCGAACACCACTAAGTGCGAGCGAGTACCCAAATATATACCCCCCCCCCCCAAACCATTGTGGACCCTCCGCCTTATGCTACCGTAGTTTCAAAATTTAACTGATTGTATCGTTCCCCTACACGTCTCCATAATCTTTGACGTCTATCAATTTGATTTAAAGGTTTTCTACACTCATCACTGAAAATACATATACATCAAATATAGCATTTATTTTATGTTCCGCTAATTGTGCCGATGTGTGTACATTAAATTACCAATTATATGAAATACTAATAGAATTGGTTTTTTAGGTTTCTACCATTCATTTAAGCCATAGATAAGAAAGTAACAGAGTTTTTATTCCTAACTAGCTGTCCCGTCCGGCTTCGCCCGTCACATACTTCGAACCCCGTGGCACCATTTCATCCCGTCGTTTATTCATTTTACAATAACGTATGAACATTTTCCAAATTACTTGATAACTTCTCCGCTCTCAAGTCCGCCCTACGGCCCGGTCGAATTATGGTTACACGAAATTAATTTATTTGCGCATTTTTTTTTATTTTACCCTATCTTCCAAGTTAGGTATTCATTTAATGTGTAAGGTCAAAATAATCTTCATAAAATGCTGAACCAACTAACATAATGTTTTTAACTCACACGACTTATACTATGCAATTTATTTTATTCGGGTCTTTTTCGTGTAATATTTTAACTTTTTCTCACCTCTCGACAGTTCGGCTATATTTTAAAGTATTAAAATGGATATAGTATGTTATCCCTAAGAGATAGACATATAGCGTCGCGTACTTTCTGTAGACCTATATTGGATACACAATTCCACGATACATTATTTTGTTATATCTCAAAGGGTTTAGGCAGCGTTTTCGTTAAAAGCTCCCAGGCGGCTTATTTTTTCCGATTCTCCCAACATATATCGTTATAATTAAGCTAATGTATACAAAAACTTAACAAATTATACATAAAAGCCTTCCCTAAACCTTGGGCCGCGTCTCAAATATCTCGCCTACCGAACCCATCCCTCTTCCAATAAGGTCTTAGCTTAGTTAATTTCAAAATTGTTATTGCTTGAACTATACAAGTGTTTAAATAGTGCAATAAATGCTTGTGTTCTTGCAAGTACAACTTTCCTTCATCTCTGTTAGTAGATCACCCTAGATTCACCTCCAGCCTAACTTTGCGGGCGGAGCTCTAACGGGCGGGTTCATCTAGTCAACAATAAACTAATCTTGGCCATTTGCGCACGGTCGGCGCGGGCGGTGTGCAGGACTCGTTCACGCAGATCCTGTACATGTACATGTCGGAGGGCGTGCCGGCCTCGTGCGCGCACTCGCGCCACCGCCGCACCGGCCTCATGGCGGCCGCCGCGCGCGGCCTGCACGAGACGCTGGCGCAGATGCTGCAGATTGGTAACTACACCCTCCCACACACACACACACACACACACACACACACACACACACACACACACACACACACACACACACACACACACACACACACACACACACACACACACACACACACTTAATTAACCTTTAAACTCTAAACGGTTAATTTACCACAAGTATGGGAATCAAAGTACTTTTGACTTTTCAATTTGCTCACGTGGTATTCAATTTGTTGCGTTATCCGCTATCTTGAATTTAAAGGTGAATTTTGTTTTATAATTTACTCGTTTGCTTTTAATTAAACACGATAAATGAAATTAATGAAATATCTTTATTCATGTAGGTCATAAAGTGACACTTACGAACGTCAAGTTTATTGCTTCTACATTTACATTTACTGCCAGATTCGCAAAGCAATAGGTAGAGCCTGAGGAAGAACCTGGCAATAAAACTCATGGCCACTCTTTTCTAACCGCCAGTAATTACATTAGTTTGATTTACATGATATTTTACCAATTATATAGTAATGAATTTATACAAAAAAATCAAAATCAATGTTGTGTTTAAAATTATATCAAAATCAGAGCTATTCTAGTTGTCAGTTCTAAGGGTAGCCTACACTTTAAGAAGAATAATCCAGCAAGAAAGTCAATGGATGCTCTTTTAAAATGTAGGTATGGCTTACAACATTAAAATTACACTTACAATGTTCCTTTGGATTTATGTGAGAACAGTCGACTAAACTTAGTTTGCTTTAAATTTAAATAATATTATTTCTAATAATTGCTATAACAGCTATGAGCTGACCAGTCCCAACAGACGGCACCCGTTCACGGGTATGACGTATATATCAGCCATCACCCTACTCAACCGTATTATAGGGAATAAGGCGACCCGATGCATACGCCACCACTGCCAGGACACTTAGGCGAGCATGACATACCCAAAAACTGCACAGCAAATAATAAATAAGTCTACTTGGTGCTCACACAATAACAAACTAAGTTTCCCACAATTTTAGTAGAATATTTTTTCCTTAGAATCGTCATTTTTAATTTATTCAATTTTACATAAAATAAATAAATGGTAAACGTTTTATAAAAAATAAAAAAAATTAAATGCTTTAAAAGGAGTAGGTAAATTTTAGCACATCACGCAACAGATGGAATACCACGCAAAACTAAATTTGGATTTCCAGTGACTTCCCCCAACGAATCCGAATCGTAAATTTTAATCTAAATTATTGTAGAATTTGTTTTCTGGAATTTGGATTAGTGGAACCTATATTATATTCATATTTCTTTTAGGAGCCGACCCCTCAGCAAAGGACATAAATGGCAAAACGGCATACGATTATGCCGTGGAACATAACCACACGGAGTGCACCAATCTACTCTCAACGTTCAACCTTTCTGAGGAATCAAAAGAAAATTTAGAAGACGAATCAAACTCGGAGAATTTCCTGCTAGACGTTTATCACCACACCATCTCCGAGGAGCTTATAGACCACGACCTCATGCTGGCCCTCATCAAACATATACACGTGAACCTGCCAAAGGGCAGCATCCTCGTGTTCCTGCCCGGGTACGACGACATAGTCACCCTGCGAGACATGATACAGTCGTGCACGGAAATGAACGCGCTGAAATACCAGATATTCACCCTGCACAGCAACATGCAGACCCTGGATCAGAAGAAGGTGTTCAACCCGCTGCCGAACGCGAGAAAGATCATCATATCGACGAACATAGCGGAGACGTCGATAACGATCGACGACGTGGTGTACGTGGTGGACTCGTGCAAGGTCAAGGAGAAGTACTACGAGTGCAACGGCGGCGTGTGCTCCCTGCAGTGCGTGTGGACGTCCCGCGCCTGCTGCCAGCAGCGAGCCGGGCGCGCCGGCCGCACTAAGGCTGGACACAGCTTCCACATGTGCTCCAAGCGGAGGTTCAACACGCTGCCGCTCAACTCCGTTCCGGAGATACTTCGCGTGCCCCTGCAGGAAATGTGTCTGCACACCAAGCTGCTGGCCCCCTCCAATACTCCCATTGCAGATTTCCTGTCCAGGGCTCTCGAGCCGCCCTCCTTCCTGGCGGTTAGAAACGCCGTCTCGCTGCTGAAAACGATCGGTGCGCTGACCCCCATGGAGGACCTGACGGAGATCGGCCAGCACCTTCTCGACCTCACCGTGGAGCCGAAGCTGGGCAAGATGCTGCTGTACGCGTGCGTCATGAAGTGCCTGGATCCGATCCTGACCATAGTGTGCAGCCTGGCCAACAAGGAGCCGTTCCAGATATCCCTGAATCCGGAGAACAGGAAGCGGGGCAGCCTCGCCCGGAAGGAGTTCGCCGCGGATAGCTTCTCGGACCACATGGCGCTGCTCCGAGCGTTCCAGGCGTGGCAGACCGCTCGGGCCAACGGCTCGGAGCGGGCGTTCTGCGCCAGGAACCTCATCTGCGGCGCCACCATGGAGATGATCGTCGGGTACCGGTCGCAGCTTCTGGCTCAGCTCCGAGCTTTGTGCCTGGTGAAGGCCCGCGGCTCCGGCGATATAAAGGACGTCAATTTGAACTCCGAGAAGTGGCACGTGGTGAAGGCGGTGCTGGTGAGCGGCCTGTATCCGTCCATAGCTCGCGTCGACCGGGACTCCTACGGGCTGAGAACGTCCAAGGAGGTCAAGGTAGCTTTCCACCCGAGCTCGACGCTTCACCAGGGCGGCGGGATCGCGGGCGCGCAGAGGGTCGTCCACAACCTGCCGACAGACTGGGTGGTGTTCGAAGAAATTTCTAGAACGGGTCGATTCTGTTTCATTCGCTGCAACACTCTGGTGACACCGCTGACGGTGGCGCTGTTCGGCGGTCCACTGAGACTTCCCGTGGGAGCCCTAACGCAGCGCGCTAACCCGCCCGGGCTGTCGAGCGACTCGGACAGCGAAGCCGACGAGAACAACTCGTCTCCGGACACGGCCGTCCTCACCCTCGACGACTGGATGGCTTTCACGGCCGACGCGTCGGACGCCATCAGCGTCTATTACCTCAGACAAAAGCTGTGCGCGCTGGTTATCCGCCGAATGTCGAACCCGGCCAAGCCGATGACTCCGCTGGACGAGCAGATACTTAACACGGTGGTCCACGTCCTGGGAGCCGAGGAGAAGAACGTGGGACTAAACCAGCCTATCGGCATCGGCCAGCGACCGAAGCCTCTGACCGTAGACTCGCCCAACTGGCGATCTCGGCTCGAGAACGACGAGCAGTACCGTCACGACAACAAGTACTACCAGCATTACAATCCGAACGAGTACGCTGCAGGAAATTATTACCCGAATACTTACTCGTACAGAAACGGTCAAGGGAGAGCTGGGGGATGGCGCAATGATGTTCCTCAGGGGTTTTCTCCGTCATATAGCGGTCCGAAGAGCCCCATGTCGCCGAATGGGAAGACTTTGTTAGCGAATATCGAGAAGTATAGCACCGAGGGTGAAGGCAATGTGCGGTACTTTGTGGCTAAAGCGGACGATGTCCACAGCGTCGAGGTGGCGCAGAACACCTGCACGTTCCTGTTCACGCAGGCCACTGCCAAGAAGCTGCAGAAAATTAAACACGTAAGTAAACCTTTTCTGAAGTTATACTTCTTTTGGCGCGGTAGGGAAAATGGTCGATGTGAATTTTGACGATGCGACACTCTGAAGTTAGCGTATAACTGTTATATGATAAACTTAGTTGATAACTGCTACATTATAAACTTAGTTGATAACTGTTACATTATGAAGTTAGCTTACAACTGTTTCGTTGACCACTCATCCAAGTAGTTTTAATTATTTTGTTAATCATTCCTTTTATAAAGAGTAATGGTCATCATCATCCGAGCGTCTGTCCCAGTTGCGTCTCGCGACGCCCGGGGTCCGCTTTCCTACATTTTCTCCTCCACTTCGCACGGTCTTCGGCATCCCCTGTAGTGAGACCGTTGGCACGCATGTCATCACTTACGACGTCAAGCCGCACTTCTTGGGTCTTCCCTCCTACCGGGACCCGGCGGGGCTGACATGGCCAGACATTTGTTACCTACGTAGCCCGGCAGTTACCGCAAGACGTGACCATACCAACGAAGGCGACACTCTTGCAACTTGTCTGCAATGTCTCGGACTTGAAGGCTGCCGCGGATGCGAGAGTTTCTCACGCGGTTCATCCGCGTGACCCCTCACAACCACCGCAGCATCTTCATTTCCGTGACACGCAGTTCCTGCTTGTGTCGCTCCAATATCGGCCACGTTTCACTGCCATGTAAAAGGACAGGTCTAATAATGGTTTTGTAGACCTGTCCCTTCAACCGGATCGGCATTTTAGGGTCACAAATGACACCGGTCATCTCCCGCCATTTGGCCCACGCGGCAGCAATGCGTGACTTGACATCGCAATCGATGTCACTGGACGTGTGAAAACCGGTCCCAGGTATTTAACCTGGTCCGTGCTCTCGACCAAATCACCGCCTATGCGGACAGATGTGGGATCTGTCGAGTTTAGTGCCAAGTACTCGGTCTTCGCCATATTTAGTTTCAGACCGCCGTTCTCAAGCGTCTCCTTCCACGCCCTTACACGTCGCACCAATCTGCCCCTGTCCGCGTCTGCCAGCGCAATATCGTCAGGAAAATGTTTCGTGTCGCCAACAGCAGTCCGAACCATTGAATCGGAGTCACAGTACATGTCCCGGATAGTGTCAATATAGACCTCTGGAACCCCTTTGGACCGCAGTGCCCACCAGATCATCGCACGAGGAACACAGTCGAAGGCCTTCTGCATGTCTAGAAACAAACAGTGCAGAGGCGTGTTCTTCGACCTGTATTTCTCTGCGACAACCCTCAGGGCAAAAACAGGGTCCGTGGTCCCATAACCAGGGCGAAACCCATATTGACACTCCGAGAGGGTACACTCCTACCGGATCCGAGAGTCTATAATCCTCTCGAAGATCTTCATGGTGTGGGACATCACCTTAATACCGCGGTAGCTCCCGCACTCCTGCACTGACCCCTTACCTTTGAAGACTGGAGTAATAATACTCAGTCTCCATTGGTTCGGGATCTGCCCGCTGAGGAGTATGCGGTTAAAAAGGTTTACTTAGATGCCCACACCGCGAGGACCCATCGCCTTCCAGGCTTCGATGGGGACTCCATCGGGTCCGACAGCTTTCCGATTCTTCATGCGGCGAAGCGCAGTCAGGATTTCTCCTGGCGTTACCGGTGGCACTAGTCCCTGATTCGGAGGGAGGTCCGGAGGCTGCACCTCTTTGTGCTGTTTATTAAGCAGCTCGTGGAAGTACGAGCGCCATCTCTCCTTTACCGCGAGGTCTTCGCTTAACAGGTTGCCCTCAGGGTCTTTTACACAGCGACACTTGGATATATCCTGTGCCGCTTTGACCCTGGAGCGCGCCAGCTTATAGATGAGCTTCTGCCCCTCAGACGATTCCAGCTTATCATACAGAGGTTGTAAGTGGCCTCGTCTGGCTCTGGCTACAGCTCTCTTTGTAGCGCGCTTGACAACTGAGACGCACTCCTGGGACCTAGTTTCATCAAGCAGCCACCATCTGATGCGGCGCTGGCACCGCTCGATGCGTTTGCCTTTGGGCTTCACGCAGAGATCCATGACAAGGAGACGGTGTTGTGCAGTAAGACTCTCTCCGGGTATGACCTTGCAGTTGGCCACCTTGCCGATGCTGTGTCGCCTAGTGAGTAGGAAATCGATCTGAGTTGTACGCCTCCCGCTCTTGTAGGTTATTAGATGTTCGGATTTCTTTTTGAAATACGTGTTCACAATGGCCAGATCGGCAGCCGCACACGTTCTGAGGATAGTTTCTCCTTCAGCGTTGCGGGTGCCGTATCCAAAACCACCATGAACACGCTCAAACTCCTCACACCTCTCACCCACATGACCGTTTAGGTCGCCGCCCAAAACGATTCCCTGTAACAACGGAATGCTCCGAAGCACTCCCTCGAGTTGACCCCAAAACGACATCTTATCGGCGTCGCTACAACCGGCTTGTGGCGTGTAGGCACTTATCTGGTGGGTAATAATCCCATCGATAAGCACCCTCACGATCATAAGCCGGTCGCTACAGCGTTTCACCTGCAAGATGCCGCTCTGCAGCCCCTCGGAGAGCACCACGGCCATCCCGTTCTCTCCACCAGGCGCACCCGTGTAATACAGCTTGTAGCCTTTCTGCAAGAGCCGGGCTCTGTTGCCCTTCCACCGAGTCTCCTGCAGGAACGCCACGTCCACCCTCCGCCTGGAGAGTACTTCGGCCAACGCCGGCCACGCCCAGTCAGCGTGCCAATGTTCCAAGATGCGAAGCGGATACGGGTTGGGGCTAACTTCTTTAGCCGTGCTGGCCCGACACACGGCAGCCCTAGCCCACTTGCCACAGGAGTCGGGCGGGGCTCCTGCGCGCCGTTTTGCGGCGGCGTCCTATCCCTAGCTGCAATCCTTTTGTGTTTGTCCATTTTTGTTTCGGCGGGTGGCTTTTATGGGAGCGACGCCCTCAGACCTCCCAACTCCAGAGGGGAAAGCCAGCGCCAGAGCCTCGTCCGTTAATCAGCAGGTGCACGCACTAGCACGGCAGGTTGACTTGGGCCCCGAAGATCTTGGTGGGGCCCCTTACACTCTTTGTAAAATGGTCGAAGTGAATTTTGACGATGCGACACTCTGAAGTTAGCGTATAACTGTTATATGATAAACTTAGTTGATAACTGCTACATTATAAACTTAGTTGATAACTGTTACATTATGAAGTTAGCTTACAACTGTTTCGTTGACCACTCATCCAAGTAGTTTTAATTGTTTTTTTAATCATTCCTTTCATAAAGAGTAATGGTAAAAATTATGAACTCTTGATAGACTACAGAAGTACAATATCGTGCGTGCATACATACGTAGGCATTTTTGTCGTTAGTATTCTCAGTTGCTTTCAAACCCTACCAGGATTTGCAGCTCGGTATTCAACTTTATTTGGGTATCGTAAGGGTTCTTTCGGTATGCTGAGCACAATTTTATTAAATTAAATATGGTCAATATGAAATTTTATAACCACGGCTCGGCGGTCATTTTGAAACGTAAAATTAACTAGAAATTTGACTAGACTCGGCCCCCTGTTTTTTATGCGGAGTATTTAACAGGTCAGGCTATTCATGGGCCTGGAGGGTATATAGCAGGCTGGTGGCATGTGGTCGATACGTGGTCATGTCGGCAGGAGGGCGCGGGCGTGGTGGTGTTCTTCTCGTGCGCGTCGGCGGGCAGGTTCGTGGGCTGCGCCGCGCTGGCGGACGCGGCCGGCGCGCTGGACTGGCTCTCCACGCACCACGTGGCCTTCCACTCCGTCCGGTGAGCAGTACCACCGATACCACACCGGCTAAACATTCATACTCCATACACATATTTTACTATACACTTTCTTCTGAGATTACATCCTACTTATATTATAAACGTGACAGTTCGTAAGAATGGAAGGTTACTCTTTCACGTAAAAACTACTGAATGGATTTTAATAAAACTACATTTTTTTTATACCACTGAGGAGGCATACAAGCATACGGCCCACCTGATGGAAAGTGGTTACCGTAGCCTATGGACGTTTGCAACAATAATATAGCTTTATACATCAGAATAACACACAAGCTACTTTTATCCCGGGAACAAGTTCCTGTGGGAAACGGGAACGGCAAAACTTCTCTACTCGGGCGAAGCCGCGGGCGTCAACTAGTAATATTATAAATGCGAAAGTTTGTGTGGATCTTTGTTACTCTTTCACGTAAAAACTACTGAATAGATTTTAATGAAACTTTAAAATAATATAGCTTATACATCAGAATAACACATAGGCCTCTTTTTATCCCGGGAACCAGTTCCTGTGAGAAACGGTAACAGGAAACCTTCTCTACGCGGGCGATACCGTGGGCGGCAACCAGCTTTACTATAATCTTTCGGCTCTTCTAAGATTACATATATATAATTGTGTCTAATATAAGAAACCAAAATAGGGTGTTTGATGTTGTGGATAAACTTAATGATTGCCTCGGTGGCGTAAGTCGTAGTGTATGCGACTGCCGCGCTGAGGTCTCCGGTTCGATTCCCGGTCGAAATAAAGATTTGGGTAATTCGCAAATGTTTGTTTTGGAGTTTGAGTGTTGGCTATGTCTATTATTAGAAATATATAAGTATGTATGTTTATCAGTTGTCTAGATACCATACCACAAGCTTTAGTTTTAACTAGTTTAGACTAGATGGCGCTGTGTGAAAAGTGTTTTACAATATTGATTTATTTATTAATCCAAGCCATACCCATGCCAATGACTATAGTAATCTAATGGGGACTTTGGTGGGAAAGGCGAAAGACGCGGTCGCAGCTCCGCTATATAATTCTTCAAAACGAGTGTATTTTTCGAGTGTTGATGTGTAAATATGGTAGATTCTTAAACACAAACGCTTCTATAACGTCCACAAGTGTTGTAAAATTGGATAACGTAGTCGAACGCGACCTTTTCTGCTACTTTCCAAACTATACAAACAGCTCCAGTAAAGTTTGTATGGCTACCTATACACGAATACGCTGCTATAACAGTGTGTGTGGGATTTGCGCGGGAACTTCTCAAATGGCAGACGTTTGCTGTATATTATTTTCTAAACTAGTGCTTAACCCTTGTTTTATGTGTAAAAATGATAGTTTCTTAGACATAAAAGTTGTGTAAACGTGCTATAGTGAAAGACAGTGATATACCGCAGTGAAATGATTTTTTACATCTTGCCGCGCAAATTTCACTAAACCCCCATTAACGCTTCTGCCATGTTAATGGGGAACTTTGATCAATCAACATGTATACGCTGCTATCTATATTATGTAAGAATAATTTGCCTCTTTTCAATGAAGCAGATTCATATTTAATATCTACTTGAAAATGAACACTTTTGAAGAAAAATTTAATGGAAGATTAATAAATTTTGTTGTTGGCAATCGCGTAGCCAGAATAAAAAATAAAAAACAGCGTGTGTATCCGCAGGCATATCACGAACGGGCTGGGCCAGGGCGCGCGCGTGTCCGTGGCGCGAGACGGAACAGAACTATGCGCTTCTTCTGCGCGGGGTCTGCTCGGCGCGTTGACGCAACGGCGTCGTCCGCACCCGCACCAACATCCAAGACCCATACAGAAGCATACTCCCGACGCATGAACATCCACCGGCCGTACGTACTTGCACACACACTCACACTCACACACACACACACACACACACACACACACACACAGAGAGAGAGAGAGAGAGAGAGAGAGAGAGAGAGAGAGAGAGAGAGAGAGAGAGAGAGAGACATACACAGACACACATATCTCCCCCCTCTCCTCACACCCTTACGCGCTCAATGCTCTTCCCATAGATATCTTAACTAAAGTGATATGAAAGTAGCGCGCTGTCTTCATTTCCAGAACAAGCGTTCTTAATTTCGTTTACAATGTAAATTATTCACTCAGTCGAACAACACTTTTAACCAATATCAGTTACTTTTTTTGTATGCTTTCAAGGTATCCTTAGCCAATCAAACCCGCAATGGAATCTTATTTTTAAACTTTCGCGGTGTATACTCATGTTTCATATACTACTCGGGACTTCACGCGAAACGAAATTCTACTTACATTCACCAACGTTTCGAACGCGTTGTAGCGTCCGTGGTCGCGGCTGGACTGGCGGTGAGGGCCGAGAATATGTATGGTGTTACTTTTGTGTGTAACTACCCTATATTATTTTTATAATGAAGAACAAGGCCGGCGACACACCACACAGCGCCAGTACAGCTACCACGGACGCTGCAACGCGTTCGAAACGTCGGTGAATGTAACTAGAATTTTGTTTCGCGAGAACTCCCGAGTAGTATATAAAACATCCGCAATGGAATGCAAAGCTTACGATAAACAGTCATTTTATAGCGATGTCGGTGCGTCCATACGTCGCGGAAGGTCGATAACTTTGGCGACACAAGTTCGCATAGTAACCGCTGCGTTCGCCATATCTCTTGCGTTAAGATATCTATGGCTATTACCCATGTCGGACACATGGTGACCGATAAACAATGACATATTTAGTGACAATTTTTGTGTTAACTTCCTACATGATTTTGGCGGAAATAAAAGGTCGCGGATGCCACTTCATTGTAATATTTTTTCAAATCTTGTGTATATTCGAGTGTTTATTGTGTTATAATGGTGGATTTATAGATTCAATAGCTTTAACAACGTGTAGAAGTATTGGGTAATTAAATAGCTCAACGGAAAGTGACTTTCCTTTTTGCTACTTTCCAATTTCCACAAATACAGTAGAGTTTTCAACGCTTTACTGGAGTAGAACTTTGAATAAACCTATACATAAATACGCTGTTATATCCAAGTGTGTATCTCTAAAATGAAAAAGAATTTCAATATACTTAAATCAAACACAAACAAATAAAAAGGGAGATTCTAATTATGCGACTGGCAGTGCTTAAGCCAAGAAAGCCCAAAAAGAAGAATCTTGGGACATGTCTGTCAAAAAATGTTCTCAGTTCTAGACTGGTCTCAAGTTACGACAATAATAATTATACAATATTATTGAAGTTGTGTGGGGAGTGTTATATATAGGCACAGTTATATTAGAATGCTTAATAGTATCCACGTTAAGTTGAACCAGTTGATAAGGTCATGTATTATTTTTTTAATTTTACATAGTAGGCAAATCTTTCTTAAAGATTGTCGAGTTTAAAAGTGAATTTTGGCAATTTGTAAATGTCAAATTTAGTACCTCTGACGCTCACTGGAGCGCTATGATTCAGTAAAAAAATAACTGTCATTTCTTAAATAGTACTGAAATCCAGACCGCCAATTCTCGGTTTAGGCGCAATTGGTGCATTTGCTCCAATTATCAAATAAAGGTATCCGGGTCATTATAAAAACCTGCAAACCAACCCAAGCCAAGTAATCATGTCAAACCAATAATTGCATTTGACTATAAGTTTATTTTAAAAAAAATGAAATGACTGAACCACACTTTGACCAAATGCACCATTTACGCCTGAAATTTATTGGTAATGTCTTTTGTTTAATTTTTTGCTGTTTCTAAACACGAGACAAGTGACATTCCACCATTGACTAGGCTCCTAATTCGTTTTGGTCGAGAATTACCGCCCTGCGTTCTTGTACGTACAACGGAGATTATTGACTGTAACATAACTAAAGATTACTACCAATGTGCCTGCGCAGTGTAAAAAGTTTAGTACCTTGCGTGAGAAATTTCAACCTGCCATTGATAAAATAGAATTCTTGCGCTATGATTGGTCGATCGCGTTTTGTTCATTTGTAAATCGACTGCGGGCAGTTGTAAGTAGTTAAAACGCAGCTCACGCAAACCCTACGTTATTGATGTTTACCAACTGTTAAGAGTTTTGAAGAGTTTTGTGAGGAGTACAGTATACCTACTGTGAAAATCATATTAAAATATTGGCCAGTTATGAAATTAATGTAAATTAATAACTGACATCAGTACTCTTGAGGGTCAGCGACTGACCCTCAAAGAACCAGGGGGCCGAGTTTACTATTTTCCAATAAAAAGCCGTTTTAATTCTATTCTGTTGCGATTGGTCCAAAACTAGGTAGTCTACTACAACTATTATATATTTTACAAACACACTTCACAAGCTGCAGAATAGAGGCATAGTAGCTTTTTTTGGCTGCCAAAATATCAATACAGACTACCAAATATACAACTTACGAGCGGACACTGGCGTGGCACTTGTTAATAAAATTCTACCGGCCGGCTGATAGAATTCTGTTGGAGCGCAATTGTAATAGTGGACTACGAAAACTCAATTTTTTCTCTCGGCTCTCTATTGAGTGACGATTTCTATTCTACTCTGACGGGACTGCAATAGTAGACCCCCTGATTTCTGATTTATTGACCAAGTGACCAAATATGTTAACATTTCTGAAACTTGACACTTACGAGGAAAGATGTAATAGTATTTGCTTTTTATATTGATGTCGACTATCGATTTGTTTAGATTTTGTTTTTGGTCGCATATTTCTTTTGACATAAATGCCACACATTTTTGAACTTCTTTCACTGTAACGTGACAAGGTGTTACTTTATATCATAGTTTCCCCATTACTTATTTTTGGATACCTAGCTAATGTATGGCCCTAAATCTTTAGTAATTTATATTTATTATCTGTTTGTGTTGACTTATATTTATTATCTGTTGTATTTGTAAGTGTGTGTTGACTTTTTCATGTGTAATTCTGGCTGAGTTAACTTCATATCCAAGGCCACCGGTCAAATCCCGAGCCACTGTATGCCTCCTTCGTTACTAGTTCTAGCTACGGGACACTGGCAAGTTGCTGCAAAGAGCACAGAAAGCCATAATAAGAATTGAATTGAATTATATCACAGTTCACACTGTCAGCCGACAACCCGAAAAATATTATTCTATAATTTTCCTTTCTCTATCTCTTGAAACAATGTGATGCACGCATTGACACGTTTCATTAAAGCATAGGACCATTATACCATGTACCCTGACAGATGAGTATTATATACTGCATATAAGGCTGTTGCTTCCAATTATTGCTAAGCCTACTGTTTTATCGTTACTGATTCCTTTACTATTTGTGTTATTTGTATAATTTCATGTGTGTAATTCTACGTATAGTCAGTGAGAATAGAGGCGACCGTTCAGTTTAAAATGTTCTGAGCAAATGTGTAAATCAAACTGTATCTCGTTTGAATAAAGACCATTTCAGAATGATTCATTGAATGAGCATTTCATTTTTGTATTTGTTAGACAATTTTGAATATTTCGGTCGACTCTATGTTATTGATGCTGACTGTACTTGTGTGATGAATTGTAATATTTTAAACCGTTAAATAGTACATCAAGTGTTTACAAATTAAAGCTGAGTTCTTTCTGCGTTTATAACTAGTATCATCGAGCGCTAATTTTGGTTGCGTCCGTAACTCTCTCCTCAGAGAGCAGGGTCCACTTTCCTTCGGTTTCTCTTGTAGTGAACACGTCTAACAACGCATAGGTTATTCTCTACCATGTCAGGCCATGACTTTTTGTCTCTGTCTCTATTGCTGCGATCTTGTTCGTACGTGCTTAAAACTTGATCAGATTGTGATCGACTCTCTTGCAGCTCTCGTCTTTTTCACGACTAGTATTATAGTTTTTTAGGTATTGTAATTTTTAAACGTTTGATGTGCATAATCATATTTTAATAAAAAATAAGCATATCAGTTGTCTAGATACCATAGCACAAGCTTATAGATGGCGCTGTGTGAAAAGTGTCCCACAATAGGTATTTATTTTATTTATTTATCTACTGTTTATTTATACTCGGGACTTCTCGCGTAATAATATTTTCTTACTTACACCTACATGTCGAGCGCCTTGCAGCGCCCGCAGTGGCAGCTGAAAAGCTATTCTTAAAAATTTAAAGTATATATTTTCAAACGAACAAAATGTGACTGACTTTAAAGTTTTAAATTCATCATCATCACCCGAGCGTCTGTCCCAGTTGCGTTTCGCGACGCCCGGGGTCCACTTTCCTACATTTTCCCCTCCACTTCGCACGGTCGTCGGCATCCCCTGTAGTGAGACTATTGGCACGCATGTCATCCCTTACGACGTCAAGCCGCACTTCTTGGGACCCGGCGGGGCTGACATGGCCACACATTTGTTCCCCACGTAGCCCGGCGGTTGCCGCAAGACGTAACCATACCATTTTAAAGTTTTAAATTGTTTACTCTAAATATTAACTATTTCTTTGTTAATTAAACTTTTAAATAAGAATTTAATACAACTGTGTTTTAAACAACCAAGCTTTAATAGTTTAGTGTGCCATTAATAATTACTAATTAAAATGAGTTTGGTCTCGTCGAAACGTATATCGCATATCAAGGCAGCTTGCTTTTTTAAATTTGCTTCAAGATTTTCCAAGCATATGGCTAGTTAGGCCTCATTGTCTTCAGGAAATCAGTTGGTCTCTCGAGTGTAAATTTATAATATAGGAAAAAGCTACAATGAAGGAAACCACTTAATAATATTAAAAACGAGAACATTAGCACAATGTGGACCGTTCTGAAATGTTACGAGAGTTTAGCATATTTTCTTCTTCATTGATTCAAGGTGTTTTCCCAGTTGCTTTACCATACCCGGATTTAGAGCCTGGTGTTCTCTTTTATACGAGAAAGGTTATCAGCGATCATCATCATATCGACGCCCGGGGTCCGCTTTCGCTTCTTCTCTACTTCGCACGGTCATCGAAATCCCCTGTAGTGAGACCACGGGATTCTGATGAAAATGCCTATGATAACGTAAGGTCTCGGCGATATTTACGATTATATCATGAATTTCCCCAGTAGTCTTTCTCTCCCTCTCTCCCCCAAATCTTATATTTATCTCACCCCCTCCCCCATCCACCCTCATATAGATGTCAAATGTAATCAATGGACGTACTTCAATTGATAAAAAAGCTAAATTATTTTAATTGATATATTTAAGTACACAAGCTTGTTTTTTTTTACAATTAATATACATATATTAAGATTGTACCAAATAACTAATCTCCATTTTGTATGTCAGTAACTATTAGTAACTTTAATTTTGGGTTTCATTGCTCATATTTTATTTAAGTGTACTGTATTTAATTGTACAAACTCGATAGCTGTTGTGATCGATTATAAACATCTTACAAACCGTACCGTACAATGAAATTTCCTAAAATGTAAATGTGCAAATCGTAAAATTGTACAGTGTGATCTAACTGAAGATCCTATGTATGAGCTTTAAATTTTGTAAAAAAAATATCTCTCATTCGGCTGTATGAACAATAAATACTAATATCCTACATTATCCTACTAATATGAACGCGAAAGTTTGTAAGAATGAATGAGTGTATGTTGTTACTCTTTCACGCAAAAAACTACTGATTGGATTTTGATGAAACATTACAATAATATAGTTTACACATCAGGCTATCACATAGGCTACTTTTCATCTCGGAATAATTCCTGTGAGAAACGGAAAACGAAATTAAACAAATGTTCGGATATTAGTGGTTTTTATAACCGAATGAAAGAAGCGAATGATGAATGATTGTAGATTGAATAATTATTCATTAAAAACTAAAATACGTAGTAGCGAATGTTATTATCGGAAGCCCCTGTGATGGCTTCTAGTTCACTTGTAATTTAGCTTATAGAATAAAATTTATTAAACAAATGTCGGTCTAGTTGTGTAAATATGTTTACATTTAGTTTGACATTTCTTAAATAAAATATACTAAGGTGTTTTTGGTGATTTTTCTTTTATTCCAAGCATCTTTGTGTAGTAACTTATATTATAATTACCCATTAGATGTAACGCTTGGGCCATCAGGTGGGCCGTACGCTTGTCTGCCACCTCATTGGTATATAAAAAAACGTTAATGCTTCCCCATTATAATTCCCTGATTAATTTATGGCCGTTAACTTACAAAACATCATTTTAGTATTTTAATGTTATTTAACTGTTTTTTCTTAAGAAAAAATGTGGAAATTGTTGTACTTAGCAGTATACATGGTTTCGTTATCTCAGTAAGTAATAATCGTAGACAATTAAGACTGAAAGATAGGGAAAAATATTCTACGTCTGCTATGCTAGACAAAAAGTCACATAACTGCTTTTTAATTAACTAAAACTTGCTAACTAGACCCGTAAGTGCTTAATTTGTTTTAAATAGCATAGGTACAGTGACATTTAAGGTCATCAATATCAAGCATTTTGTTTCAAATAAAGCCTAATCTTATATTAATAAATAAATAATGTTCGTTTGTGTATAGTTTATGAATTTGTGCAGGCGCTTTCATAGATTTAGCTATGAAGAAGGCTGGCATCGTCATTACCGATACGACCGCGGAACGCCTTAGATTGTATTGTTATATTTTTGCAATCAACTTAAGTGCTTCGATATTTCGAGTTTTATTTGACCCCTGTGTCTCAGGCGAAGACATAATTGGTGGTCCATGAAGAAATGAAATATCGTAGAATCGTAAATCGTATTTACGAATATGAAATATACATCATCGTGGCTGGCTGGTACAAGGCAAGAAACCAAAGATCCTGCTAGAATGGAAGGAAACTGGATAAGGCGCGTTTGCAGTTATCAAGCCAAGGCAGTGGAGCAAAGCAGTAATAGGCAGATTTCTTAAGATAAGTGTTCAAATTTCTATTCCTTTATTATCTTAGTCACATTACCCATTGTACTAAATTCTTAAAAAAACAATTTATGGTGAAAATCTCTTGCATTCAATCAATTCATAATTACTTAATGCAATATAATTACATATTTCAAATATTAAATGTAACTGTTTAACTAAATTCCTAATGGCTAGTGAAAAAAATCTACCCACATATTTTTACTTTCGCGTATTTTTTCCAAATATTGATATTTTTAACGTATATTTCTTACTAGCTGATCCTAATTACACATAAAAACCTTCTTTATGAATCACAATCTCTATTAAAAAAACCGCATCAAAATCAATTCTTTAGTTTTAAAGACCAAAACATACATAGACAGACAGCGGAAAACGACTTTGTTTTATTTATATTCATACTAGTTGACGCCTGCGGCTTCGCCCGCATAGAGAAGTTTTCCCGTTCCCGTTTCCCTCAGGAACTTGTTCCCGGGATAAAAAGTAGCCTATGTGTTATTCTGATGTGTAAAATATATTATTGTGATGTTTCATCAAAATAACTATTTCCGTCCGAGACTACCAGGACTTTAATTGGTCGTGTTAATTAGTGTCTAGCACATAAGACCTTTTAGCCTTTTTGTTACCACCTCACTAAAAAGGCAACGGGTTCAAAATTTCTTCCGAATTTAACATCTAAAATAGACACATTTTATTTTATTAAATTTATTCGGCCCTTTAGACCCACCCCAGTCCCGTGCTTCGGAAGGCACGTTAAGCTGTTGGTCCCGGTTGCTAGTAAAATGGCAGTCATTAAGCCAAGTTGAAGGCCTTATAGGCGGCTTAAAAAATTTCAACAGCAGGTCGTATGCAGCCTGTGCCTGTCCATATCAACACGGCAATGGGCTCACCACCTGTTACGTGGGACTAAAGTGCATACGGTGAAACGTGGGCGTTTAATATGCCACTGCCTACCCCTTCGGGGATAAAGGCGTGACAATATGTATGTATGTTCATCAAAATCCAATCAGTAGTTTTTGCGTGAAAGAGTAACAAACATCCATACAAACTTTCATATTTATAATATTATTAAGATTAAGACTAAGATTATTTCAACACGGCAAAGGGCTCATCACCCATTACGTGGGACAGGAATACACATGGTGAAAAGTGGGCATATAATATGCCTCTGCCACCCATTCGGGGATAAGGCGTAATTGGAGGTGTGCCGTGTTGAAATAGACAGACGCAGGTTATGGCTACCTGCTGTTGAAATTTCACATATATAATTTAATTTATTTGACTTTTTTCTTTTAATTTTATACTATAGGATGCCCGTGGCTTGGCCCGCATGTTAAAGTTTTCCCACAAAAACCTATTCCTGGGTTTGTTTTCCTCATTTAATTTTATCCAAATTGGTACAGCTGTATGAGCATGTAGAAGTAACGTACACACTCTGCTCGTGGCGTAAGTGGTAGTGACTGCCGCGCTGGGGTCGATCCCTGGGTCGGAACTAATATTTGTGTAACTAACTGACCCCTGCGGCTTTGCCCGTGACACAATTCTAACTCCCGTCTCACCCATTTAATCCTGTCGCTTCACTTTTACAAAAATGTATGAAAGTTTGCCCGACTTCTTGACATTTATGTTTACTGCCCCGCTCTCCGGGGTAGTAGCGTGATGACCTTCCTCGATTAATGGACTATCCAACACATAAATATTTTTTCAATTTCAACCAGTCGTTCCTGAGATTAGCGCTTAGCAACATATTTTGTGATTCATTTTAATATTATAGATACACAGATAAGTTTCGAAAAATGGATATTTCTTATCTATAATAATACTATACAGCTGAAGAGTTTATTTGTTTGGTTGAACGCGCTAATCTCAGGAAGGCTATATATCATCACGCTACGGGCGAAGCCGTGTAGGTCACCTAGTGTATAATATGTATCTATTTAAAAATAAATACTTTGGGCTAGACGGCATTGCGTAAAAACAAATGTCCCAAAACTATGTGTTGCGAAATTGACAGAAACACTTATTTTTTTCATTGTTTTCGTCGGACCATTTCAGATATTCAAAGTTGTTCTCGTACGACTGCCGATGTCGTCCCAAGGGACAGTTTGTGTGTAACACCAGAAGGAAAGCGCGATCGTTTTAAATTTTCTTGCTGATGTGACTTTCAATGATATATTATACGTACACCATTTTAAACAAAAAAAACATGAATTAAAAAAAAGATACTTCTATTTCACTTTGTGTATTTTGAGACATAATTTAGGTGTAAGGGGACCAATCTTCGGGACACATGCGACGGCGTAGGCGCTCCTGGGGGTTAGGAGGTCAGATAGCAGTCGGTCCAAAAGGCAAATTATTCCTGTAGGGTTTGCAACCTTATGGGGTTCGCTACGCTACTGATTTGAAAACACTTACTAACACACTAAAGATTTATTGCTAAGTTATTGCTACAACTAGTAAAAAATGGAAATGAGACTCGAAGTTGTCCATGAATTGGGCCTTGGACCTTGGGCAGATTATTCAACTTGGCAAAAGGAAAATGGCAAAGGAAATATATATAAATAGTATAATGGAAATATATAGAAATAATATATGCATAGCTAAAATACTTTAATTGGTCTAACCGTCTTTGAGTTTTGAGCTTAGCAACATATTTTGCGATTCACTATTATTTATATAGATTTGGTGTGTAATATCTGTCAATGAACAATGATGCACTAAAACATTCGTAGGAGATTATGGGGATGAATATGTTTACATTATGGTATAGGTATTTAAGTTGTTAATTGATATAGAAAAAGAACCACCACAATTTAGTCAAAATTTACCTAATTTATATGCTAACTATACCTTATATGGCAGCACAAATATTTAAAGGCGAAGGTTTTATGAGTGTGTGCCTATATATACGATATACGTTGCTTTTAACGGCTGGCGAACTTTGGATACAATTTGGTGTTGAGATAGCTGACACTCTGGTAACACAGGTTACTTTTTATCTCTGAAACAAGTTCCTTTGGAACTGAAATGGGTACGGAAAAAATTCATCACACAGGTTAAGCCGGGCGTCGTCTAGCTTTTAAATATATAGTTGCAGAAGAAGCAGATAAATAAAGAAGTGAACCTCAGGATTCAAACTTAGGGTTTGGAGGCATCTGGAAATACACTGAGATGGAAAAGAAGGTATTAGTAAAAACTTGCGTGCTTTATCTACTCTGGGGCATATCTTCCTTAATCATCATTGTTAAATTACCTAACCAAAAATTTTACTCGGCCTTACGAAGATGGCTGATAGAAGAGACTACTCTGTGGACGAATTTCTAAAGAAATACGCCACAAATTCTTATCATTTAAGAAATGCATTGTTGTTGTGTAATTGACGATTTCATATATAATTATTGTGTTGTGTATTGTATTGTGCATTGATTGTTATGTGCTGAACTGACGCGGTTAAATATTTTATTAATTAATGTATACTAATATTGATTGACAACTTTCATAACTTATTATTTGTAACAATTTATTTATATTGCATGGGACATGTTTGAAAATTGTTAGATGTGTATCACCTTTTGATTTTAAATTATCTTTTTAATTGTGTATAAGTGCACAATTCAAAAATTTTGTATGACACTACGTGTATCTATGGGGAAATGTGTCTTGTGCTATTAGATAAGTACCACCTGTTTATGTACCACATTTTATGCAAAAGTAATTTATTCTTATTCATAAAATGGGATGAGTTTTGAAATTCACTGTAATTAGGATCACACAATATTTGTTTCGACCCGGGATTTGAAAACGAAACCTCAGCGCGGCTGTCGTAACTCGTATACACTACCACTTACGCTATACGTGGCAGTCACAAATTATGATGGCTTATTTGTAGCCTTATATACCTACCCAAAAAAAGTTTAACATGGCTCAAAATCAGAATATACACTTCTTATTTTTTATTTTTGTTTTGTGCACCAAACACTTCTTATTTTCTAGTATCTCGAATAGGGTCCTCAAAGATCTTTACAAGAAGTTAAAGGACCCTGTGTCTCTGGTGAAGAAACAAATATTTTACACAAATATAAAGTAGACTGGTGTTGGACCGGAATAGGTAACTACTCTATGAGTAATTACTATTCTTCTTCAAATGTTTAAATATCAATAATAATATTGTAATAATAGAAGCGCTCGGGGCCCCGCGGTCTCAGTGTTCTGCAAACGATCACTGAGTTACGCAACTTTCACTATGGCTGGTCCTCAGATTGGTGACCACTTTGTGGCATTTAAATTTGCGAGCGTTTCCGTGCTTCGGAATGCACGTTAAGCCGTTGGTCACGGTTGCCAGTAAAATGGCAGTCGTTAAGCCTGGTTGAAGGCCTTATGGGCGGCTTGAAAAATTTCAACAGCAGGTAGCCACAACCTGCGTCAGTCTATTTCAAACACGGCAACGGGCTCACCACCTATTATGTGGGACAGGAATACACACGGTGAAAAGTGGGCATATAATATGCCTCTGCCACCCCTTCGGGGATAAGGCGTGATGGATAAATAAAAATATTGTAAAGGTCAAAAGTAAGTACTTAGACCAATACGTGCATGTATGAAGCGATTAATGACTCTGCAAGAAGCGAAAGAAGTAGGTATGCATTGATCGCAAAGCCTGTCAATCGGTCCCCTCTGACTACTCCGTCAGGGATAAAGCGTGAAGATAATTAGAAATGATCTGCTGGAAAAGTAAAATAATATAAAATTGTAAAAAGGCCATAAAAAAGCCTTCCTAAGATTTTTGACGGTTCTTACCTCAGTTGGGCCGCGTTCCGAACCTGTAGTCACTTTAAATTTATCTTTAGTTCTAGTGTATGACATTTTGCAAGCGCCGTTAAAATATTTTATGCGAAATAAAGACATTTTTATTTTAATTACATTTTATATAGGCTATATTTTATTTCAGTTATAAGCGACACTCGCGGTTGCTCTCGAACAAAATACACAAAACTTCCTCTGGTATCATTTCAGCCGATACAGTGCGAAATTATATCAGTTTATGATGTTTGGTAGCTTTATGTGCGTCGTAAACTTTTTAAAAGTCTGTATTTGATGAAGATGTTAAGCAATATTTTATTCTAGTAGTTTACCAATTCTTTGCTATTATTATAAGTATTAGGCGTAGTGAGGTTAGCATAGGGACTCGGACAGTTCTCAGATAAACTATACTTGGCTCTCGTTGAACCTTGTATAGTTTGCTGAGGACCAGCCTTTCTTCCCAGGCTACCGAGCGGGTGGGCAGGTTGCGGATAGCCCACCTCGTACCATGCTACGCCACTACAGTGAGTGGCATGGTGCGGGGAACGCCCTCTTTGAGGGCCCCGGACAAGGGAAGGGCGGCTTCTACTCAGTCCAGGTATAAGCCGTCTACTCCTTCACCACTCGTCCCGTGATCCTAACTCTCCCATCCTTCCAACTTCCTACCTGAGGTGAACGCATGCAGTCCTATGTCTGGTGACCCAACGTGGCATGTGTATTGAATCGAGGGCCACCGAACTGTTGCCGTTAGTGATATGCTTATGCATTGCATATTGGGTCATCGGCCTGGAGAGACGAGCTGGTCAAATGGTTTCTATTGCATTTGGTAGAGACGTGTGCAAAAAAATTGGACTGCCCGCGGTCCCTCTTCCTTTTTTCCAATTATTTCTCCTTGACATAGGACCGACAAGATTCAACGTGATACGACTTGACAGGCTAAAAACAAAATTTGACTGACCTGACGTAGAGCTACACTTAACTGAGGTAAGTTAAGTGTAGCTCTACGTCAGGTCAGTCAAATTTTGTGTAGCTCTAAGTCAGGTCAGTCAAGTGTAGATCTAGTCAGGTGACTAGATCTACACTTGACTGATCTGACTTAGAGCTACACTGATAGGGCTCGACTAAATCGATTCACCGTTGTTAGTAGGTGACACGGTAGATTACGAAACCTACCTGTACTAGTCCTGTACAGTTGAGCGCCGTACGCAGGGATGCCGGAGTCCTGGAGAGCTGAGCCGCAACGGGGTCGGGTCAGATACCTCGGGAGGCAACACTCTCTCTTTGGTCCGAATTTCAGGCTAAACGGTAGCCCCGCAAAGAGCCACTGCTGGGGTAACGGACGCGCGTTCGTCTAACGACCGCTGGCTAGATGGGGCGGGTTTGGGAAACGGCCATGCTGACGGAGCAAGGTTTTGTACGGGCTTGGTCGCCTATATAAACTGCAGCACCCGATGTCGCGTCTGGGACTCTGCCCGCTTCATCGAAATCTCTTGTGGTAGTCCTGGGGTTTGTAAAACCTCCCCATTTGCGGGCTCCGTGGAGGGTGGGAAGTCACGAGAGATTATAATTTTAAATTGAATATTATGGATCAATATAATCACCAACAACCTAATATCTATATTTCACCAACGCTTTCCTTCCGGGAGGCGTCCGCACCTATCACATGTCAACCAGCGGAGACGAGAGCACAGTCACCGCCACGTGATAGGGTGGCAACGGCCTCTGACACAAGAACTCAAGACCCTGGACCTTCCAACATTGATATTTTGACTCGCAAACAATTGAAGCGCAGAAGAAAAAGAGAAAGAAAGAAACAAGCTGCACTCCTAGCAGCTAGCACTTCACAAACACAGAAACTACAGCTTCCTGTGTTTCAGGGTCCGACGAGCCAAGCAGCTGGTGACCAATTAATAAGCCAAGCGAGGGGGTTTGAACCGTACCTCAAGCGAACTGACGCGCAGACCTATGTTAGACAAGACTGGAGTGAAGATCAAGTTCCAAGACAGAAACAAGCTGCACTCCTACCAACTCCTAGAACTCCAGAACCGGTATTTCAGGGTCCAGCAAGTCAAGCTGTTGACCAATCATGGAGCCAAGCGAGGTGGTTGGAACCGCCCCTCAGGCGAACCGCCACGCAGACCTATGTTAGCCAGGAGTGGAGTGAAGGGCAATTACATAGGACTTCCGAAGCACGCAGGTTTTTCTCTGCACAACTGCAAACTCCGCCCACGGAAACGCCACCTGTATATTGCGGCAAAAGGAATAGAGTTGAGGAGCCTTTGTGTCCCCACGAACCCAAGAGGCAGAAATTAATGCATTCCGTACAGATATCCACAGATGTGCCCAAACACGAGCTAATGGTTGCCATTACATCGTCCTCCCATAAACCGCTCACGTCTGAGCAGACGAAGAGAGTCATGCAGCGGCTCGAAGTGAAGCTGTTGCAAATGGCTTTTAACGATGATCCTGACACTATTGGTCCAGCATTAAAGGGCAAACCAATACACTCATATGGATTGGTCAGACTGTGGTGTGAGAACAGGGAAACGGTAGTGTGGCTCAATAAGAGCCTTCGGGAGATCTCGGAGGAAACCGGCGTCGGATTGAGATTGATGTCGCAGAGCGAAGCCCGGCATCGTATACGTGCTGGGATTGTACTTCCTGGGATATGGAACGATCAGGAAGTCGTAGAGAAAACGTTGACGTTTCAGAATAAATGGGCTTCAGTCGATCGCTGGTTTATAATTAAGTTAACCCCACAGCCCACCTGGGATCGCACCTTTTTGGTTGTTAGTATCCCGGGGGATCTATTGCCATTGATACAGCAGCGAGAGCGCCGCTTTTCGTTCATGTTGGGAGCAGTCTACATGATGTATCAGGGTAAAGGAGGGAAGTTCACACGTATAGCTCCCAAACAAAAGAAGCCTGTCGAAGGATCGTCAACTTTACGGCCAAAAGAAGAAAACACTCAATGGGGAGATGTATATTTTGTAGAATCAGACAGTCACGACGAAGGTACAACGTACTCTGAGGACTATGACAGTTTACAAGGGAGGGTTAAAACATACTCTGAGAAATCCGATAGTAGCATAGGCGACGAAGATGAGGAAGGTTATCAATACGATTATGGATGTGGCAATTTAGATAAACTCTACGAAGACGCATGGCCAGAACCAATGTAGGAATTACGGTGACATAGACGAAAAACTGCATTAAAGTGGTAAGTTGTTTACACACAGTATTTGGAAAATGACTGATCTTTTACACAGGCGAAATTTAATAAAAAACGATGTATATTTGTAAAAATAAACTGTTACTTTATATTTTTGAGAGTACCATATTGTTAAATAGGATTCGAATGTGTCGATTTAGAAAGAAAAGCAACAATTGCTTGTTTAGACATTACACATTGCACTATGCTAAAGAGTAAGTATATTATAATTATGTTGATTGATAGCACTCGGTGGAACTTGCTACACATATTAAATAACACCACTTGTACTGTTCTACAACATTTTCTTTGTAAACCAATCTGTTTCGTTTCACGGCATTCTCAAAGGTTATTAAGATGATTAGTAAGAGTTAAATATATTTACCCCATTTGAGAGATTCGTGCTGTGTATTAGAATGAAAAATAAAACACATGCACCAACTGAGTTTTCTTACACACACAGAGATATTGCTGTCGAGGAGGTTGTTGTCTAGAATATCTACGCCTGCACTGCACTGTAAAATTTAAGGACTATATTTACTGACCAAATTCGCATTGCACTCCAGCGACCATCGAATATTCCAAAGAATAAGGTAATTATTATTTGACTTTTAACAAAACCGCCCTCAAAATTAGATTCTATAGCATACTCGGCATCTACATAGGTTATCAACAACTTTTGACGATAATTCCTAATCATTAAATATCACTTTTTTACTATCGAAAGTAGAGGGTAGGGTAGATGGAGCTAGGGTAGACCAAGACTTACACATTAGATATTCACTATTGACTCGGTTTCTTTCAATTTTATGGTAGACCCCGCTAACTTAATAATCTGTAAACGATCACCGCGTTAAGCATGTTTCGCTACGGCTGTTCCTCGGATGGGCGACAGCTTTGTGGCATTTCCATTTAAGAGCGTTTCCGTGTTTCGGAAGGCACATTAAACCGTTGGTCCCGGTTCCCAGTAATATAGCTGACGTTAAGGCAAGTTGAAGGCCTTATGGGCGGCTTGAAAAATTTCAACAACAGATCGCCACAATCTACGCTTCCCTATTTAACACGGCAATGGGCTCACCCACCTGTTCCGTGGCACAAAACTGCACACGGACAAATGTGGGCGTGTACTATACCTCTGCTAACCGTTCGGGGATAAAGGTATGACTGATAAAACCTTGGAAATATAAGCACGTGTTTCACTTCTACCACCCGGCTTCTTCAAGAGGAACATGATAAGTCCTTCCGATTTGGTCCTTAATCCTTAGTTATCCCATGACTTTCCATCAGGCGGGCAAAACGCTGAATTAATTTGACAGTCGTTAACAGACATTATTATAATTGTTCACAGACATCTGCTAGACGACCAAATCAAAAATGGCAATCATCATCCTATATAACTGTCTGTCTTCGTGTTGACTTCAAACCTATTAAGGCTATGTCTAGAACATTTCACGGCTACCATTTCCTAACACAGGTAATTCACTTTAGGCAGAGAGTTTTAACGAGCCCTCGGTGATAAGAGACAAAGGCTCTGGGACTCAATAAAGCGATTTGTCTGGATTTGAATTACTAGATTTTAAATAGTTATAATTTTTTAGGTCTAGGTTTTTTTTTATTAATCTAGGTTCATAATATTGTAGGTACCTTATACCATTTGTTCTAATTTCGTAATAGCTATGATTTTCTTGGCAGTATAATTTAATCGACTGGGTCGGAACAAATATTTGTGTGATCCACAAATGTGTGTATCGGAGTTTGGGTGTTTCCTATGTATATATGTATCGACACATAAAATTGTATATAGAAATATGTACCCTTTTTTACCCAAGCTTGAATTGGGGAGGAAGCTAGTGAATGCGTGACAAGAGCGAAGAATGATCGGGTGAGGCGAACGGAAGTTGAGAAAGTGATACAAGTATAGAGACAGTTATGTTTCGTATGTACTGTAGGGACAAGAAAAGTGCGAGCACACACTTTATTCCTCTCAATTTCTCATAGCCATTAGGGCTAAAGAAGTTTTCTCTTCATTTATTTTTATGACCTGTGTGAAAGTGTCTTGTGGTCTAAAGTACACTAAACTTTTATTTTTATACTAAATTACTAGGCAGACAATTATCTGCATTTACATACCTATTTGTTAAGTTCGTGCACGCTGCCTATATATACGTACATGACGCAATAGGTGTCGTACCGATTCGTCATCATGTAACGCATTAATTGAACACGCGCGTTTCACTACTTATTGGAATTTAAATAAAGTCTATTTTTGTTTACTTTTAATATAAGTCATTCTACGCAAGCTGTTTTACTATATTCAGGCGGACATAGGTTTAAGTGATCGTCAATAAGGACACAATGTGACTTATTATACTCTTTTATTATCAAAATAAATATCTGGAATACACAAGTCATTTTATTTCTCCTTATAAATTAACAAGAAACCTTAATGCCTAATGTAAATTACAAAAATACGTAGTTCTACATAACTGATAAACAATTTTAACGTATAGGACTGTGCAGTTACTGATAAGTTATAACACTAGTTTCTACATCGCCAGCTATGCTCGTTAGGATGTTTGTTATCACCACCAAAAGTAGCTTAAGTTCTCCATACATTTCTCCAAGATACAAAACAATATATAACAATACAAAATTTACAGCAGACTGTATTGAAATGACAATTGGTATAAATAGGATGGGACCCTTCAAGGTTGTAAGGGGCTTTACCAAGATCTGGGATCCAAGCGATCACATCTGTTAGCGCTAAAGTTAGTCAGCAGGTGCACCACCAGCTGACTAACTTTATTTTTTAAATTTTCATATATTTGTGCTGTAAGACCTGGCTTTTAACCAAAATTGACATTCTAGGTCAACCCGTGGCACCCTACAGGTTTTGGGTCAAAAATCTAAATGGTAGTTCCTGTTGACCTGGAATCACGAAATTTGGTATAAAGCAAGGTCTTACAGCACAAATAAAGAACACAATTTTAAAAAGGAACTAGTATTGCTAATTTATTCTAAATTTAAATTTTAAAATGGAAAGACGCGGGTTCGAGTTAAATATATATTTTTTTGCATGCCCTAGGGTAGAATGTATTGGATCCTAATTTTGTATTTTACTATCATTTTATATTATGTACCTACATTCTAAGCAAATAAACAGATTGAGATTGAGTCCAATTTAAGACTGAAAAATTTATCCCCTTTAAAATTTAACTTCAAATAAGAGAAAAAGAAAAAAAAAGAGTTGAGAAAAGAAGAGGTGTCCCCATACATACATAGTTTTATCAATTTACATACAATTTTGAGATCTAGCTTAATTGGCACTTAACTATGACATGCTAGCCTGGTTCTACCGCTACCAGACTGGCCGACGGTCAAATCTGTTATTGGTGATTATTGGTAAAGAACTATTAGTGTTATGAATATCAGCCGGTATGAAAATCCTTGTGAAAATGAACGCTACCTCCCCTACTATATCATAATCTGGCATAATACCACTGCTGTTATACGTCCTCGTCCAGCCGTTTCAGAGATTTCGATGTGCTAGAATTGTAACGTCGGCCGCTAGATGTCGCTACTTCTGTATGACCTGCTTCTCTATCTTGTCCTGCTGCTCCTGCGACTGGAGCTGCGCCAACGTCAGCAGGGACACGCCCAGTTGGTCCTCGCGAGTGAACGGCTGCGCCATCTGACGCAGCCAGCGCTTGCAGATCTGCAACAGGGAAAGGGGAACTTCAATCGAAATATAAATAAATATAAATATCGTTGGGACAACTCACACAACGCCATCTGATTCCAAACTAAGCAGAGCTTGTACTATGGTAACCAGATAACTGATCAACATACTTATATATTTCTAAATACATACATATTATAGATAACACCCAGACACAATTCAATTCAATTCATTTATTTGCAAATATGGTACATAAAAGATCTTACATACAAATTTATCTTCTTCTTCTTACATAAAAAGTGGCATGCAAAATAAGTACAAATTAGCTAACTTAACTTAAATATGTGCTCGAATTGTTTTTTAAATACATTTTGATCATTTATAGACAAAATGGAAACAGGTAACTTATTAAAAAATTTTGGGGCTATTCCCAAGAAACTTTTATTATAAATGGCCTTCTTGTGTCGTTTAACGCCTATTTTGTATTTTAGACGAGAACTTTTTAAATGATCGAACAAATGCATGTTGCATTTAACGAACATTGCTACCTCAAATATATATATTGAATTTCAAAGTCCAAAAAGAAAGGCTTACAACTGTCGGTACTCTTAATATTAAACATTGATCTAATGCATCTCTTTTGAGCCCGAAATACGGCATCTGTATTAGTAGATTTACCCCAGTAAATAATTCCATAGCGTAACGCAGATTTTACATACGCATGGTACGTAGTAAGTAAGGTAGTCTCAGTAACCACCTTTGACAAGTTATATAGCGCATAAGAAAATTGCCTCAGGCGTTTTCCATGACATATCTCGATCTAATTCAATTCCCAGAAATCTAGTAGAATTGGTTTCCAAAATTATACTATTGCCGTAGTGAACGTTAGGTTTACTATGATTTGTTCTCTGCTCAAAATTCATTAAATTTGTTTTATCTAGGTTTATTCTTAAGTTATTGACTGTAAGCCAGTTGACTAGTTCCTACAGCAATTTATTTTATTCTCTAATGACGCACAGTCATTTTCACTAACAATCACCGTGCTATCGTCAGCAAACAAAACCATGGGATGATGAATTATCCTTGGCATGTCATTAATATATATAAGGAACAGTAGGGGTCCCAAAATGCTACCTGTGGAACGCCATAGTAGTTAATCTTCTTATAAGAGGTGTATGTTCGTTCAACCTTCGTTTTGACACATATTTTTTTGGCCGTTGTAATTTGTTGCCTATCTCTAAGATATGAATTTATATGGTCCAGAGCGTTGCCCCTGATACCATAGCGCTCCAAGTTATTAAGAAGTATTTTTCGGTCTACAAAATCAAATGCTTTACTCATATCCATAAATAAAGCCGTTACTGGACGCCGGTTGTCAATACTAGTTATAATTTTCCCGAACAATTTGTAAATAGCCATATTTATGTTAGTTTTCTTTCTGAAACCATACTGTTCATCTGCTAATATATTATTTCCCTCAAAAAAAAACTGTACAATGAGTTGTTAATAACCTTTTCAATTATTTTTGAGAATATTGGCAGTAGCGCTATAGGTCTATAATTAGAGAGTTCTTGTTTGTTACCTTTTTGTGCATAGGTTTTATTACAGATAATTTCAATTTATCTGGGAACATACCTGTTGCTATACATAGATTGGTATTGTTACATAATACTGGAGAAATTAAATTTACAAGTGATTTAATAGTGTTTGTCATAATATCATCATAACCTGAGATATTTGTATTATTTAATGTTTTTATTATGTCAGCTATGTCCTGAGGAATTGTAGGTGCAATAAATATAGAATTATGGTTTATGTCAATTTTAGAATTGTAATTATATGATGTCACATTATTATTACAAACCTTTAACTCCACTTCGTCTATAAAATAATTATTAAATATTTGTAAAATTTTTTGAGGATCCGTTACAGTTTTATTATCAAATACAATTGATTGCAAGCCCTCAGATTGTGTATTATTTTTCTTCTGCCTATTTATTATATGCCAAATAGCCTTACTTTTGTTAGCAGCATTATTTATAAAATTACTGTTCTGTGATTTTTGTGTAAGTTTAATTATAGTCTTCAATCTTTTCGAGTAACTTTTAAAACGAGTTTTATTGATAATGTTAGGATCTTTGCGAAGAGCCCACAACATTTGGCGCTTTCGTTTGCAACATGCTCTTATTCAGACAGCTCAATTAAGACAGTGATACGCTAATTACCGTACAATGCAGACGTGTACGTGATGTTTAGAAACAAATAAAAAAAATAATTGTGACTCATATAACAAAGTGCAGTATAAGACTAAAAAGTGTGTCGTGAACATAGTTGATTGAAGTGAACTGATTTTAAATATTGTGCAATATGTACTCGCTATAAAAAGTGTGTTAAACATGGCAAATGCAGGATCTAGTCCATTTGGTCACAGCCAATTGATACGGCGAAGTCCTCCACCGACGCCATCCCAATCACTCGATGCTGCTAACCCCTCTCCACGCCCTGAGATTGCACTACCCACGAAAGTGAAATCTACCTCGGACCTCCAGAGATGGCTGGAATCCATTGACGGAATTGTTCATGAGGTATGTACGATTGTTGGGGACGGAAAAATGAACTCTTAACAAAAAATACAAAAGGAAAGGCACTGTCTGTCTTTTAGCTTTCACGCCCGAACCACTGAACCTTTGTTTGTCTTGGCTTTTAATCTAGATTTAAGTTGTGTACAAGTAAAAGTGCTCAGGGGGCTGAATCTGCTATTTCAATCGTGTCGAATCGCTCAATAGAAAGCCACCGGTACAATTTTGACAGTTTTTGTAGTCTACTATTAAAATCGTAATCCAATAGACTTCTATCGGTCGGCCGATAGAATTCTACGAACACGTACCGCGCCAGTGGCCGCTAGTCAGTTGCATTTTTGATAGTCTACTCACATTTACATAAATAAACATTAGTCTGTCAATATAATAGACTCGGCCCCCTGATCTTATGTGAGGCTGTAGTGTGTTAAAGCAAAGGGCCCTGGTACAGGTGAGCGGAAGTGACGGCCTCCCCCAAGACAGACACATTGAGAACACACTAATATAGCGATAAGTTTTAGATGTAAGTATTTAGTTTTAGTATAAGTGAGGCTCGTTTCTAGCCTCTGGTAGCAGAGTGTGTATTTTAAATTATGATAGGCCTATACTATACAATACAATATAAAAATCAATAAATAAATAAATATCCATCACGCCTTATCCCCGAAGGGGTGGCAGAGGCATATTATGTGACCACTTTTCACCGTGTGGATTCCTGTCCCACGTAATAGGTGGTGAGCCCATTGCCGTGTTGAAATAGACAGACGCAGGTTGTGGCTACCTGCTGCTGAAATTTTTAAGCCGCCCATAAGGCCTTCAACCAGGCTTAACGACTGCCATTTTACTGGCAACCGGGACCAACGGCTTAACGTGCCTTCCGAAGCACGGAAACGCTCGCAAATGTAAATGCCACAAAGTGGTCACCCATCCGAGTACCAGCCATAGTGAAAGTTGCGTAACTCAGTGATCGTTTACAGAACACTGAGACCGCGGGGCCACGAGCGCTTCAAAAAAATCAAATGAATAAAAACTACTTTGAATGTAGCTATGAGTTGTTACAGAAACAGTGTCGCGATCCCAAAGTTCTGCTGCTAGTTACAGTTCTGGTAAGTGACAATGATTTTGAGCTAATTTCATAAGATGAACGAACGAACTTGATTAGATTCAACAGTTATCAGTTAACTTCATTATGTTAGTTTCAGCTAACGTCAATATTTAACAGTTATCAGATAACTTCATTATATAAGTTATCCGCTAACGTCATTATGTTACTTTTCAGCTAACGTAAATATAATATTATCAGCTAACTTCGGGGTGTCGAATTTGGGTGTCTATGATATTTCACTTTTCGGTGAGGTTCACTCTGATATCCCTACCGTGTCGAAAGAAATATAAATAACTCGTGCATTATACCTGCACGGCTTCCTCTGTGCTGAGGTTGCAGAGCGAGTCGTGCAGATGCGCCTGGATCCAGCGCGGCAGCTTGGAGCGCTTGTCGGCGCGGCTGAAGCGCTTGTCCGCGAACACCATGATGCCGTAGTCCGTCTTGCCGCTACACACATATATACATACACACGCCGGCTTAACCAGCTGGCTCAATAACGAGGCGCATCAAATCGTTATAAATAAATAAATATTTCTCAAACATGCACGGAAATACTGTCATTATTTCAAAAAAAGAATACGCGAAGTTTCGCATTTGCGGACAATCAAAATGAAATTCATTGCTGGAGCGTTTTTTGAATATGGAACATTACAACGCTCCAGCAGTCTTGTATGAAACGACGCGCTGGGTTATTAGATACTCTTTGATTGGATTTCTTATAATATTCTTCTTCCACGGACGCTTACTATGGGCTTATTATCTGAAATAAGTGCATTTATCTTGTTTTATGTATGAGAGAGTTGGATATGCCTACGGCTCGGTCTTCAAACTCATACTCGACCTGCAATTACCTATTTCCCGGCCTTTGCAATAATGTACTATTGTTGGACATTTTTTTTACACAGCGTCATATAGCCCATATTTAGCTAATATTAGTTTGTGCTATGGACGTATCAGTCAGACGGTAGTCCCTTCTAACGGTGCTGAAACTTTAAAGGTAAACGACACTGCTCCTAGCAATCAAATAAACCCTATACTCCAATTCAGGTAGGGTTCGGAAACAATATGAAATACTAGTTGACGCCCGCGGCTTAGCCCGCGTAGAGAAGATTTCCCGTTCCCGTTTCCCACAGGAACTTATTCCTGGGATAAAAAGCAGCCTATGTGTTATTCTGATGTATAAGCTATATTATTGTAAAGTTTCATTAAAATCCATTCAATAGTTTTTATTTGAAAGAGTAACAAACATCCATACAAACTTTCACATTTATAATATTATTAAGATATATATAATATTATTAAGAGATATATTCTTAAAATGAAGGAAAAATAATCACCCTCCTCAAAATTAAAGTTTATCGACGCTAAAGATCGAGCGGTCCATGACTGGTATGGAGCCAGAATGGACGGAGAACCTGACAGCCAGTAATATTGGTGCAGCCGTCCACTCAGTCTATTGGTCATAAGAGGTTATCGCATGGTTTCTTTTGAAGCTGCAAGTCTTTTAGCTAGTAGGATACTTGTAGCACTTCTCTGTGGCGCAACTAAATAGTTAATAGAATCTGAGATTGGTACAGAGCCGCGATCCTTGATCACCAGGAGTGGAAGGAGTGACCTGAGCAACCAAGTGCAGGATACACCATAATCGATAAGGTGAGACCTAATAGGCAGGAGAGGTACCTGGAGAGGCAAAGTACTAAAAGATTAGATGTGTCATCTCACCGCAGAGCTCGTCCAACGCACTGCGCGGCGTGTCGCATAGCGTCGAATGTCAGGAAATCGTTCTCACGGATCTGCGTACCAAATACATTTAGATGAACAATAAGTTTCTACACTGTAAGCTCAAAATTGACATAAAATTAATGTTGAAAAAATTATGTAAGATACCAATTTTGTATACTTAGTATAAGAGATACTTGCTCGGCCCGAGGTGGTGTCGAAGTGTCCCTACAGCACTGACCTGGAACTGGTCCCGCAGGTACTCGAGGCGCGCCTTGAGGATCCTGCTCTGCGTGAACACGTAGGGGATGCCGAACATGAGCACGGCGCGCCCGAGGTGGTGTCGAAGTGTCCCTACAGCACTGACCTGGAACTGGTCCCGCAGGTACTCGAGGCGCGCCTTGAGGATCCTGCTCTGCGTGAACACGTAGGGGATGCCGAACATGAGCACGGCGCGCCCGAGGTGGTGTCGAAGTGTCCCTACAGCACTGACCTGGAACTGGTCCCGCAGGTACTCGAGGCGCGCCTTGAGGATCCTGCTCTGCGTGAACACGTAGGGGATGCCGAACATGAGCACGGCGCGCCCGAGGTGGTGTCGAAGTGTCCCTACAGCACTGACCTGGAACTGGTCCCGCAGGTACTCGAGGCGCGCCTTGAGGATCCTGCTCTGCGTGAACACGTAGGGGATGCCGAACATGAGCACGGCGCGCCCGAGGTGGTGTCGAAGTGTCCCTACAGCACTGACCTGGAACTGGTCCCGCAGGTACTCGAGGCGCGCCTTGAGGATCCTGCTCTGCGTGAACACGTAGGGGATGCCGAACATGAGCACGGCGCGCCCGAGGTGGTGTCGAAGTGTCCCTACAGCACTGACCTGGAACTGGTCCCGCAGGTACTCGAGGCGCGCCTTGAGGATCCTGCTCTGCGTGAACACGTAGGGGATGCCGAACATGAGCACGGCGCGCCCGAGGTGGTGTCGAAGTGTCCCTACAGCACTGACCTGGAACTGGTCCCGCAGGTACTCGAGGCGCGCCTTGAGGATCCTGCTCTGCGTGAACACGTAGGGGATGCCGAACATGAGCACGGCGCGCCCGAGGTGGTGTCGAAGTGTCCCTACAGCACTGACCTGGAACTGGTCCCGCAGGTACTCGAGGCGCGCCTTGAGGATCCTGCTCTGCGTGAACACGTAGGGGATGCCGAACATGAGCACGGCGCGCCCGAGGTGGTGTCGAAGTGTCCCTACAGCACTGACCTGGAACTGGTCCCGCAGGTACTCGAGGCGCGCCTTGAGGATCCTGCTCTGCGTGAACACGTAGGGGATGCCGAACATGAGCACGGCGCGCCCGAGGTGGTGTCGAAGTGTCCCTACAGCACTGACCTGGAACTGGTCCCGCAGGTACTCGAGGCGCGCCTTGAGGATCCTGCTCTGCGTGAACACGTAGGGGATGCCGAACATGAGCACGGCGCGCCCGAGGTGGTGTCGAAGTGTCCCTACAGCACTGACCTGGAACTGGTCCCGCAGGTACTCGAGGCGCGCCTTGAGGATCCTGCTCTGCGTGAACACGTAGGGGATGCCGAACATGAGCACGGCGCGCCCGAGGTGGTGTCGAAGTGTCCCTACAGCACTGACCTGGAACTGGTCCCGCAGGTACTCGAGGCGCGCCTTGAGGATCCTGCTCTGCGTGAACACGTAGGGGATGCCGAACATGAGCACGGCGCGCCCGAGGTGGTGTCGAAGTGTCCCTACAGCACTGACCTGGAACTGGTCCCGCAGGTACTCGAGGCGCGCCTTGAGGATCCTGCTCTGCGTGAACACGTAGGGGATGCCGAACATGAGCACGGCGCGCCCGAGGTGGTGGTCGAAGTCCACGCCCTCCGACACTTTGCCGCGGGCCACCGACAGTAGTACCGCCCCGCGACCGCTCTCGCAAGCCTGAACAGTACGGTTAGTTTGGTGAGACCATCTGTCTTATAAGGCTGAGTTCCGCGGTTACAGAACTAGTTTACATCATGTGGTTAGTGAGTGATTTTAAACATGCACTAGACCGATAAGATCTAGAAGCACAGGCAAGATATCAGCAAGTTTCTGAGTAGAGTGTGAAGTTTCACAGGGAGCGATACAAGTTTTGAAGTTCAGGCAGTGTGCAGTAGCGAAGTGTGAAATTGCACAGTGTGAAGTTACAGAGTGCAGTGTGAGATTACAAAGTCCAGTGTGAAGTTGCAGAGTGCAGTGTGAAGTAGCAGAGTGAATTGTGAATTTGCAGAGTGCAGTGTGAAGTTGCACAGAGTACAGTGTGAAGTTGCACAGAGTGCAGTGTGAAATAGCACAGAGTGCAGGGTGAAGTTGCACAGAGTGCAGTGTGAAGTTGCACAGAGTGTAGTGTGAAGTTGCTGAGTGCAGTGTGAAGTTGCAAAGTGAAAGAAAAGAAAATTAAATATTATTTATTGCCAAAGTTAACAGACTGGTACATTACCTTATATTATTTTTTTAGTACAATACACGTTTTACTAAATTTAAACATGTTTCATGACACCTTATTATACACCACGCCACAAAAAATGCTTCATGAGAAATAATGTTTTTATCTAATGCCTGTCAGTATGTGTATTATATATTTCTTTTTAAGAAGAAATTTATAACTCAGTCAAAGTGGTTTCTGTAAAAAATGTAGGTAGTATGGTTTTAAACTCCTCCATCGGCTTTAGAAACAAACAATTCTCTACGTCAATGACATTGACAAAGCCATTCGTAAACTGCGTATAATTTTATTGATTTGATGTTGCGCCACGTGTTAAACATATTTGGCTTTAGAATCTTACAATCAAAATACGAGTACAGTGAAACAAGTAAAAAATTGTATCCGAAAGCGCTCAAGCACTTAAAAATAAAATAAGAAAATAGGAAATTGTGTAATCTTAATATCATATCAAGGTGTAAAGGGCCAAAATAATCTTCATAAAATGCTGAAGCCAACTAACATATTAAAATGATAAGGGTTAATAATGTATTTGTGTAAATAGTCTTCAAATTACCGCTTTATAATTGCTGTTTTTTTTTAGTCTTAAAATGGATATCGTATGTTATCCTTAAGAAATAGACATATACCGTGGTGGTATAAGTCTATTTCTATATAATTTTGTAGACCTATATTAGATACACAATTCCACAATACATTATTTTGTTATATCTCAAAGGGTTTAGGCAGCGTTTTCGTTAAAAGCTCCCAGATGGCTCATTTTTTCTGACGCCCCTAACATATATCGTTATAAATAAGTTAATGTTTACAAAAACTTAACAAATTATACATAAAAACCTTCCCTATGAATCACTATAACTGCAGAGTACAGTGTGAGTTTGAATTAAGAGCATTGTAAAGTTGCACAGAGTACAGTATGAAATTTCATTAAGAGCAGTGTGAAGTTGCACATAGTATAGAGTGACATTGCAGAATGCAGTGGGAAAATGAGCTGAGTGCAGCGTGAAGTTGCACATAGTACAGTGTGACGTTGCAGAATGCAGTGGGAAGTTGCTCTGAGTGCAGCGTGAAGTTGTTAAAGGTGCCGTGTAAAGTTGCATAGAGTGCGGTGTGAAGCTGCACAGAGTGCTATGTAAAATGCAGAGAGAGCGGTGTGAAATTGCACAGAGTGTAGATTAAAGATGCTCAGAGTTCCGTGCTAAGTTGCATAAAGTTCGATGTGAAGTTGCACAGAGTGCCGTGTACAGTTGCATAGAGTGCGGTGTGAAGGTGTACAAACTGCAGTGTGAATTTACACTGAGTGCAACGTGCAGTTGCACAAAGTGCAGTTTAAAGTTGTGCAGACTGCAGTGTGAAGTTGCATTGAGTGCAGTGTGAAGTTGCACAGAGTGCTGTGTGAAGTTGCATTATTTTCTTTTCACAAAAAGAACAGAAGATTCATTGGTACCAATTCAAAAAATGTACATAATTATCTTACCTTAATATAGTTAATAAGCGCAAAACTAGTTTCTGCGGAGTCTTGAGTCTCTATGAAGAGCAACTTGTGCCGTTGTAAGCTCGCCACCACACCTGAGCATTGTCATAAAAAAATTCTATTAAATCCTCATTGCATACGGGAAGTAGGATTCAATATAGCTTAGCAAATATCATCTTCATGCTCAATACAAATTAGATGCTGATCGCAATAGATTTATGAGGCAAAATCCACAATGGGTGCAACAATGTCGTCCTACCGAGTTCTTCGGAGCTCGAGCTAGTCTCACCCGCCGACTAACGGAAGGGGAATTGAGAACACGGAACAGAAAAAACAAGTGGAAGTGAAGTAGGCGGGGCACGCGCGCCAAAAATAAGCTCTGTAGCGCTTAATTCAATCGATTTTAACTATCGTGTTTGCCATTACGTCGAGTGTGAACGTCGTGACAGTGTCGTTTTTCTCTTAACAATGCCGCTTTGCCCCATTTTAGATAGGCGTTAATAATAGTAGGAAAAAAAGTATCCAATAAAATCAAGTGTTTATTTGTAGTGTGTAATATGATTAATGGTTTGTTCGTGTGAGTTCGGCCACACCGATCTCTATACAAATCTTAATAATATTATAAATGCGAAAGTTTGTGTGTGTACGGTTTACGTACATTTATTGATGTGAAAGATCTATAGCCGCACGTAAAATGTGCGTGGCGACGCACGCCGTGGCGACGCGTCGCCGCGGTATATGATGGTATATATATACAGTCTATATGCAGTAGTGTGTACGGTGTGGCGACGCGTCGCCATGCGAATTTTTTTTTCATTTAATGAAAATAAATGTTTATTAAATAAATAGTCATCGTTATCTGGAAATAAAATCGTAATATTTTATTTTATCATTATGACGTATTTAGTTCCTATCACAATCTGTTCTTTTCTGCATATTACTTTTACAAAATAATGTCGATGTTTCACATCTGCCAGGCGTTCCGTGACGTCTCACATTTTTTTTTATCTTAGTAAGCTAACTTCAGCGACTCATTTGTGTCGTAAATAATAATTGACCTCAGTGTACACTTTGACATACACGCGAAACGAACGTATGTAAGAATCACCACTTTTACGGTACTCTGTAACTACGAGTACTTACGTTACCTAATGAACGGTTACCTACTAAATATCGTTTATATTGGTGTTACACTCGCAACTACTAAACTAACTACTATTCAAGTATAAATGTGCAGCCACTAAACTGTACAGTGTGGATGTTTGTTACTCTTTCATGTAAAAACTACTGAATAGATTTTGATCAAACTTTACAATAAAATAGCTCATACATCAGAATAACACATAGGCTACTTTTTATCCTGGGAACAAGTTCCTGTTGGAAACAGGAAAGGGAAAACTTCTGTACGGGCGAAGCCGTGGGCGTCAACTAGTTTCGTAATATAACAATTCCAGTTGTTTTTCTGTTCCGTGATTGAGAATAATTCGTTTTAGGTCATTATAAAAGCTTGTTTGTACGTATTGGTCTATTAGCATGAGTGCGCCAGCGTACCTTGGTCGTACCAGGCGCCGACCACGCTCTCCAGGTACAGGTAGGACGTGAAGAAGCACACTACGCCGTCAGGAACACACGCTGCCATCTGTTTAACAAAGTACCGGGGGCCTGAGTACGGCGGGCTGCTCGCCGTGCGTACAGAAGCAGGCCTGGGCGGCTGGCGGAGGGTTACACGCACGTAGTTCACTCCCTCAAGGAAGTGGCATATAACCCGAACCCCCCAAAGAAGCGAGACAACACTCGAACCCCCAAAGAGGCAGGCTACACACCCGAACCCCCTTGAACGAGCCTGCGGTAGCGGACAAGGTGTGTCGGGAGTCCTGGGGCTATCCTTCCGAGGGCTCACCCGGGACTCCTGGATATAGACAGATGGAAGGGTAGCGTGTGGTTTTAGTCGGTAGGAGTCCGCCATAGCATCCATGAGGATTTCCACACGAAAAAAAAATCTGTTTAACAAAGTGGTTTGTTCAGAATCGTTAGCCAAGTCCATTGAAAGTTAGTTTTAAAGAGTATTGTGTGTTTCTGCCTATGCTGTTTTAAATGGAGGAGGTAGTTTAAAACAAATGTTATCATCAATCACGCCTGATCCCCGTGGCAGAGGCATATTATACGCCCACTTTTCGCCATGTGTATTCCTGTCCCACGTAATAGGTGGTGATCCAATTGTCGTGTTGAAATAGACAGACGCAGGTTGTGGCTACCTGCTGTTGAAATTTTTCAAGCCGCCCATATGGCCTTCAACTTGGCTTAACGACTGCCATGTTACTGGCAACCGGGACAAACAATTGTAAAAATAAAATTTTATTATTTTTAATATGTTCGGTCGCTGTACTAATCAATAAAAATCCTACTAGCTCGACGTTTGAACTAGTCGGAGCAAAAGGACAGTCTTTCTGACTATTTTACAATGTCAATAAATACAATAGCGTTCGCGGTCCCGCGGACTCAGTGTTCTGTAAGCGATAACTGCGTTAAGCAACTTTCGCTATGGCTGGCCACGGATGGGTGACTACTTTGTGGCATTTACATTTGCGAGCGTTTTCGTGCTTCGGAAGGTCGCGGTTGCCAGTAACTTGGCAGTCGTTAAGCCAAGTTGAAGGCCATATGGGCGGCTTGAAAAATTTCAACAGCAGGTAGCCACAACCCGCGTCTGTCTATTTCAACACGGCAATGAGCTCACCACTCATTACGTGGGACAGGAATACACATGGTCAAAAATGGGCATATAATATGCCTTTGCCACCCCTTTGGGGATAAGGCGTAATAAATAAATAAATAAATAGAGAAAATTATAATAAAATACATAAATAGTGGTTACCTCTACGAGCAGCTGTCCGTAGTTCCTAATGACTGCCACGTCTTCTCTCGTCTCGTATTTAGACGATATGGCCACCTGGTCGCTGCCCTTTGACACTATCTGAAAATATGACATTAAATATTACAAACATACATACATATCATCACGCCTGTTTTCCATTGGGGTAGACAAAAACTATGGATTTCCACTTACTACGATCCTGGCATACATCTTCATACATCAGACATATACAGGGTGGCCCATTTAAAACTGTCAGTATGGGCAACTCTGAAACTATAAGACATAGAAACATCTCTTCTAATGAACCATGTCACCGATTATGATGAAAAGAAAAACTGCATTCATAGATTTAAAAGAAAACTTGTACTCGAGTCGGGAATCGAACTCGGAATTATCGAAGAATAAAACTTGCATTATTTTTATTACATTAATATCGATAGAATAGAATAAAACTTTATTTGTACATCAAGTTAAAGTTAGTTTACAAAACTTATAGTAAGAAATTGTACAAAGGGCGGCCTTATCGCTAAAAAGCAATTTCTTCCTGGCAACCTTGGGATGGACAGAGAAGGATGTTAATTGTTAGAAAGGTGGGTAGCATTGATGTATATAATTTAGTTAAATAATATAATATGCACAATACATCATTATAATACACATAACACATACATATAAACATAGATACATACGCATATACATACATTTAAAAACGACTAAGGTTCGGTATTATTCAGCTCATAGCAATTTAAATAAGAGAAGGAATTAACTATCGAGTCAAATAATGTTCTTTTACCATGCGCTTAAAGACAAACAAAGACTGGGCCCGTCTATTTGGAATAGGCAGTGCATTCCATAACCGCACAGCCTGTAGGGTAAACGATTTATCATAATAACTAGTAGAATGAGTGGGTACTGCCAGTTCCAAAGATTCCGACGACCTCAAGGATCTTGAATGTGTGTCATTATGGAACATGAATCGTTCTTAGAGATATTATAGATATAGAGGGGAACGCGGATTGAATAGTACATTGTAAAGCACAGAAAGAATATGAGTATTCTGTCGAAGGCGAATTGGAAGCCACTCGAGCAAGTTGCGATATTCGGTTACGTGATCATATTTGCGTAACCCAAATATGAATCTTAAGACGGGAAGAAGGAGTGCTTGAGCGAGCGCAATTTTAGTGGCCGTTGGCATGAAATTACGCAGGCGGTGCAAGGATTCTGCAGATGCGAACAGTTTTCGACTTACTTCTTCCAATTGGGGTCTCCAAGAAAGAGTGTCATCAACTAAAATGCCCAGATTTTTGACAGTTGCAAATATTGGTAGCACAACACCGTTAAACGTGATGTCGGGTAGTTGTGATCTGTCTATTCGTGTCACCATATTGGGACTGCCTATAATAGTCACCTGAGTTTTAGAGGGGTTCACACTGAGTCCATATAGCTTGCTCCACTTACATATTCACCTTAAGTCCGAGTTGATAATTGAAATAGCCTCATCGATTTCATGCACCGGAGCTTGCATATAGATCTGTAAATCATCTGCACACAGGTGGTAGCAAGATAGTAAAGATTTTAAAATTACTAGATTTCCATTCTCCATACCCAGCCTAATGTCATCAGTGACGTTGATCAACGCCCTAGTCGTACTATATCCTGGTCGAAATCCGGACTGGAATGGGTTAAGGAGGTGATTTTGAGTAAGGAATGAGCTAAGTTGGCTGTGCACAAGCCGTTCAAGGACTTTTGAAAGGAAAGGCAAAATGGATATAGGACGAATATTAGCAAAGGATGTTGGGTTAGGTTTTTTAGGAATGGGAATAATTTGTGCCTCATTCCATATTGTAGGAAATACACTGCAAGATAAGGAGTGGTTTAACACATGACACAATATGGGAAGAATCTCGTCCAGAATAGGCACGACCATGTTCTGACTCAAACAGTCGGTGCCAACAGCGTTGGAACTTATCGACATTATGCACCTCTTAACATCACAAGCAGATAATTGTTCAAAAACGAACGGTGGAAACGGAGGAGTTGGAAGCGACGAAAGATATTGTAAAGTACTTACTTTGCTAGGTGGATCATAACACGAAGACGAGCAGAAATGTTGATTTAATGAATCAATATTGATTTTACTAGGAACGTCCTGTTGTTTAGGCTTTCCAACCCCTAGCTTTTTAAGAAACTTCCAGATTTTAGCAGGGTCCCCGTTCTGGACCAATTTATGGATATGTTGGCGTTGTGCTTTTCTACACACCTTGCTGCAGATGTTCCGCAATGATATATATTTCTCACGATTCTCAGATGTAGGCCGACGCTTAAACTTACATTTGGCTGCATCTTTTTTAGCGATAATCGATTTAATATCTGCTGTAAGCCACGCTGCCGGCAAGTGTCGCATCCTTACGGCACGTATTGGAGCATGTACATCATATAGTTCAATTAACTTGTTCGCTAGGATGCTAACTTTTTCATCAATGCCAGGAGCAGTTATCAGTGAAGCCCAATCAATGTTAGAGGCATCCTCACGTAGCCTATCAAGATCCATGCCACCAAAATTGCGCTGCATAAGGATTTTGGGTTTAGGTTTACGAGGGCGAAGATTATATGAAAGGTAGATTAGGTCATGGTACGAGAATTGATCAGCTGTGCACTGTCCATGTTTAACAACTAATTCAGTAGAAGAAACAAGAATTAGATCTAAGAGGGATGGAACACAATTGGGAAAATGATGAGTGACATTTAAAGGCAGGATAGATAAGTTGCAGGAGTGAACAATACTAGAGAAAGTAGAAGAGCGAGCAAGCGAGAGAGGATCATTTTTGAAGGCAAGTATTAAAATCGCCCATAACAATAGTATGGCTGTAAGAAGGAGAAAACGTTCAATTATATTTTCGAAGGAAGAAAAGAAGTTAATAGCAGATGAAGGGGAATAATAGACACCGCGAGCAGGACCCTGGTATGGTAATTCATTGAGGTGGAGCTTTACCATACCAGGGTTGAGTAAGTATAAGTATAAGGTAGGCAAGTAGATCTTAAGCAGTAAATATTACTATGAAACATGATATCTAAAATGAATAATAGTCATTATTTTTCATATCATTTAATGTAATTTCGTGGGTGTTCGAATTGATCATCCGCTTTTTCAGTACAACATTCATTTCATTTAGGCGCGTAAAATTTTATCTATGGTCGGTGTTGCACCTTATAACATACATTGCTTTCATATTTTCAACAAGATGGAGCACCGGCTCACAATAGTCAAATGGCTAGAGACTTTTTGAATCATTACTTTTCCCAAAAATGGATTGGTACTAATGACCCTTTTAATGGCCCGCGCGCGATATCTCCTGTTTAACCCAACTAGACTATTTATTGTGAGGTTATGTTAGGGATGAAGAGTATAAAACAAGCTATTATGTCACCGTGAATACTATAGATTCAATTTTGAGACTAATTTACGACCTGAAGATACAAAAGCCAATAGTAAAATCATTAGTCAAACAAGCATTTCGATCACCTACTAAATTGAATGATGTAAAAACAATGACTTTTTTTCATTTTAGATATGATGTTTCTTAGTAATATTTACTGCTTAAGATCTACTCGATCGATATTCATTTAAAAATAATGCAAGTTTTATTCTCCAATAATTCCGGGTTCGATTCCCGACTCGAGTACAAGTTTTCTTTTAAATCTATGAATGCAGTTTTTCTTTTCATTAAAATCGGTGACATTGTTCCTTAGAAGAGATATTTCTATGTCTTACGGTTTCAGAGTTGCCCATACTGACCGTTTTAAATGGGCCACCCTGTATATGTAGATGGCATAGGCTTCTCCTACTTTATACTCTTATACATTATACTCTTGATACTCTTGACCTGGCTTTTTTCCAAAATGTAATAGATTTGATTGATATAGGTACGCCGAGGTCGACCCCTACCAGTTTGCCCATTCACTCTTGCCACATATATCTGCTTTGTCAGTCTATTTTCATCCATCCTCTCCACGTGTCCAAACCATCTAAGCATCCCTTTTTCTATCTTAGTCACTACATCTTCTGTCATACCGCAATGTTCCCTTATCACGCTGTTCCTTTCTTTATCCATCAACTTCACTCCAGCTCCTCGTAGCTTCCTCGTAGACTTCTCATTTTTTTTTTTATTAAAGTGAATAATGCAAATTTAATTAAAGCTGAGTGGATTATAGTGGTGGCCCCAGATTGACAGTGAACGAAATAATTGCCTAGCTGAACCCGACACTGGCTGACACAAATCCAAAAAATATATTTGAATTTAGTAATTATTGTGGTTGAACTTAACATACCATGGGTAATATACAGGGTCTGGCGAGTGTCATGGTGAACGAGCTCATCACTACCGGGTTGAAGTCCAGGATCTTGGGGTACATGTCCAGGGGCGACAGGGTCCCTGGAACCAACAATATTGTTAAGGAATTGTCAGACTTAAAAAGATATTGGTCGTTATTATATAAGAATGGATACAAATAAATAAATAAATAAAAAAATTACATTCTCGAGTGTTAATTCTTTGTATACAAAAAATTATTCGTGATGTTCTGTTCAAATTAAGCTATAAATGTAGAGATAATTCGAAAATTAGCGCTACAGTAGTAGTTATAAAGAGAAAATCTTATTGAATCTTGACGGGCAAATTTACTTGAATCGTAGAGTGATAGACTACATTATAGTCGCCTGTACAATAATGTATTTAGTAAATATTAGTGGACGCCCGCAGCCTTGCCCGCGTAGAGAAGTTTTCCCGTTCCCGTTTCCCACAGGAACTTGTTCCCGGGATAAGTAGCCTATGTGTTATTTTGATGTATAAGCTATATTATTTTTAAGTTTCATTAAGATCCATTCAGTAGTTTTTACGTGAAAGAGTAACAAACATCCACACAAAGTTTCGTATTTATAATATTATATTAAGATATATTTAGTAAATAAATAGATGTTACCTGAGGTGATGATGACTGATTGAAACCTAGCGAACACCGGTCGCATGCCTATCGAAGAATCCATGCAGCTGTAACACGTTCAACTCCATTAATTGTTGTATTCAGAAATGGATACTAAATAGTCCGAGACTACCAGGACTTTAATTGGTCGTGCTAATTAGTGTCTAGCACATAAGACCTTTTAGCCTTTTTGTTACCACCTCACTAAAAAGGCAACGGGTTCAAAATTTCTTCCAAATTTAACATCTAAAATAGACACATTTTATTAAATGTATTCGGCCCTTTAGACCCACCCCAGTTCCGTGCTTCGGAAGGCACGTTAAGCCGTTGGTCCCGGTTGCCAATAAAATGGCAGTCGTTAAGCCTGGTTGAAGGCCTTATGGGCAGCTTAAAAAAATTCAACAGCAGGTCGCCACAGCCTGCGCCTGTCCATTTCAACACGGCAATGCGCTCACCACCTGTTACGTGGGACAAATATGCATACGATGAAATGTGGGCGTTTAATATGCCTCTGCCTAACCCTTCGGCGATAAAGGCGTGACAATATGTATGTATGTTTTGTATGTTATTTAAAAAAGCTTTACTTGGAAAAATTGAAGCACTCGTGGCCCCGCGGTCTCAGTGTTCTGTAAACGATCACTGAGTTACGCAACTTTCACAGTGACTGGTCCTCGGATGGGTGACCACTTTGTGGCATTTAGGCGAGCGTTTCCGTGCTTCCGAAAGCACGTTAAGCCGCTGGTCTCAGTTGCCAGTAAAATGACAGTCGTTAAGCCTGGTTGACGGCCTTATGGGCGGCTTGAAAAATTTCAACAGCAGGTAGCCACAACCTGCGTCTGTCTACTTCAACACGGTAATGAGCTCACCACCTATTACGTAGGACAGGAATACAAATGGTGAAAACTGGGCATATAATATGCCTCTGCCACCCCTTCGGGGATAGGGCGTGAAGGATAAATAGATACTTGGAATAATGGGAAATCGCCTACACAACCTACAGGGCAAGCCACATACCATCATTATCATACAATCACGCCTATATAACCTGAATTGAAGGCAGAAATGAATTACACATCCACATAACTGTGCTAGTAGCTTCGTTAGTTCCACGTAATAGCAAGGGTGTGTCCGCAGTTTAGGTATATTCGGGCAGCGCACCGCTCGGAGCGGCTAATGGCAGTGGTCTGTGGGCTCGCACGACAGTCGCGCTTTAAATAAATAAACTAGGTACAGAAACTTGTCAAGTGACAACCCCGCGCGGACTTCGCACCGAGCGTCATAAAACTCTGGCGCGCAAAGAAAACTGACCTTTATTAGTTTAAAAGCTGATACTTACGAAAAATGCAGTATGGGGTTGGAGACCGTGGGGGTCTTGTCATCGAAGGGCTCGATGATGATGATGAACCCCTTGGTGTAGGTGGAGACCAGCGTGGCCAGGTGCGTGACGAGGGTGAGCGACGCGAAGTTGGAGGGGTCGGGGATCTCCAGGGTCTTCATGAGCGAGGCCAGGCGGCTCGCGCAGAAACGCAAAGGTTTGCGTTCGATGCATACGCGTGCCGCCACGTCCTTTAAAAACCCTGCCCACACAGTTCCCGTCAAACTATTTAGCTTACGACTTAGCTTATGACTTAGCTTACGACTTAGCTTACGACTTCGACATAGATTACGAAGGTACTTGCAAAAAACAAATACCACGCTCTTTACTATCGTATAGCGAAGGAATCAGACGACTCTTAACCAAAATGATTAGAAACAATTTTAAAAAGCAATTAATATGATAACATTTTCTAAATTGAAATTTTTAAAGTGGAAAAATTATTCAGTCTCTTGATGGACTCGAAACAGCGTCTTCTGGTTAGAAAAACGCGTCTGGAGTAGTTTGTTTGTATTAAAGCTTTCAAGATTTTATGAAAAAAAAAATGGATTTTGTCTAGCTATTTTTTTTTTAATATTGTCTCAATTTCGATTTAAAACCATCTTTATGAGTTTACATACCTTTTACATGAATTTTCTAGACAACAGAATCTTGATCTGACAACAAATACGAGGGTGGGTCAAAAAGTTCGCGGAATGGAGGGTAAAAAGTAAGAAATAAAACACAAAATTATTTTTCCTTCTCAATGTATTTCCCCTTAACTCTAATACATTTATAAAATGATTTCTCTTTGTCGTCAAAATAAGCCGAAATTGCGCTCATCACTTCTTCATCGCTGGAAAATTTCTTCCCTCGAAGCTCTATTTTCATTTTTGGGAACAAATAATAATCACTTGGGGCTAAATCTGGGCTAAAGGGAGGATGTTCCAAGATTTCGAAGACTCTTTGAACAGCAGCCATCGCAACTTGCGCCTTGTGCACGGGTGCATTGTCGTGCAAAAGGAGCACACCTTGAGTCAATTTTCCCCGTCTTTTTTCTCTCACAGCATCTCGCAGACGTTCTAATAGTGCAGCGTAGTACTCTCCAGTGATAGAGACACCCTTTTCTTTATAATAAATAGGGCGGATTCCCTCTGAATCCCAGAAAACAGTAGCCACGAGGGTTCCAGCCGACGGAGACACTTTGAATTTCTTCGGATGTGGTGTGCACTTTTTGTGCTACTGCATGGAGTCTTGTATGGACTCAGGCTCATAATGATGAACCCAAGTTTCATCTCCAGTCACAATTCGGTTCAAAACTTCATCCTTTTGTTCACCACAGAGCGCTAAAAACTCGCGACAACACTCAACTCGCCGCTGCTTCTGGTGTGGCGTAAGCATTCTCGGCATCCATCTTGCACACACCTTTGACATGCCAAGATGGTCGTGTAGGATTTTCAAAATGGTTGTAGCTGATACTCCAATAATTTCTGCAAGCTGTTTCTTCTTTAAACGGGCATCTTCCAATATGATTTTTTCAAGTTTTTCGACGTTTTCTGCCATGGTAGCCTCGACAGGCCGCCCTGGCCTCGGATCATCTTCAATCGAATCCCTGCTTTGCTTAAACAGGTTGTGCCGCTTGTAAACCATGGCTTTACCAGGGCAAGAGTCCCCGTAAACAGAACACATCTCTTCCAAAATAGTCTGGGGAGGTTTTCCTTGTTTAGTAAGGAACTAGATGACTGCGCGAAACTCAATTTTCTCCATGTTGCAAATTTTCTTCCGGATTGGCTTGTTGGTTGATGTGTAGCTCAGGTAATTATGACCTATTATCGACTGGTCATCTCACAACTCCCCTAGAGGAGTTGGGGGGAGACTGATCCAGGCATTGGCCTCTTGCAGTGAAGTTCAGCGCCGCCTGTCGATACAGGCGGGTCGTTGGAGTGGCTATTAATAGCCGTTGAGTCATGTCCGGTGCTGTAGCGTGCCGCTAGCTAGCCCTGACCCCGTCGGATAGTTCCGATGGGCGGTCTTCTAGCCAGTGACAGCTGAGGTCGTCATCTGGGGGTCACCCTGGAGGCGTCGGCGAGGTCGAGCCTGGCGGGAAGGGTTCCCGACAGGCGCCCATCAGCCGGCCGGTGGTGACGTTGTCTGGTCCGGTCGGGCTGCAGCGGGGATCAAGTCCCGCGGCAGAGGTCTGTCCGGGGGGCGCCGGTGGTACGGAGCGATCTCCCGCAGGTGGCGGATGTTCGACTCCCCGGCGCGTGCAAACATGTTGGCGCTCAAGCGACCGATGTAGTCGTCGAGTCTCTCCATGCGTAGGTCTCGGGCGATCGTCTTGTTCCTCGCATGGTGAGACGACGGGCAATGGTCACTCCAAGATACTTCACCGTCGGGGACCAGTCGATCGCTTTTCCGAGCAGGGTAAAGGGCGCGGCTTGCCACGCACCCCCCACAACAAGCGCTTGGGTCTTTGCCACGTTGACCGTCAGTCTCCATTCATCCAGCCAAGGCGGGAGCGCATCCAGTCACCGATGCGATGGCTCGCGGGGCAGGTGACGCAGGGCTGCGTTCGGGATCCGGTCGGGGCCTGGGGCTTTCCGCAGTTGGGTGCGGCGAATCATACGCTGCACTTGGCCCGGGGAAAACACGACTGGGTCTTCCATGGGAGTTATCGGCGCCTCGAAGTAAAACTTCAGATGCTGCTGGATAGCTTCTACTCGAACTGCGTCGGAAGCTGGGTTCTCTAGGTGTTCCGCAAAGATCTCCGCTCGATCCTCGGCACGGTAGCGTAGGGTTCCGTCACCGGTAATGAGGGGTCTAATCGGAGGCGGTTTCCCGGAGAGTTGGCGGCACAGGCGGTGGATGCCCGACCAGTCGTCCCCGGCGCGCTCAATAGTGCGCTGCCAGGACTCGGTCGCTGCTGTTTCCAGTGCGCTTGAGATCCTCGCAGCCAGCGCATTGAGCTGGAACTTCAGGGTTGGGCATCGGTTGCGCTGCCAGTCTTCTCACCTTCCGGTTCTTCTCGATCATCGCCAAGATGAAGGCCGGCAGTTGAGGAGGTTTCCGGGTCGACGGGGCTTCTAGCCTCGAGTCTCGTAGCGCTGTGTTGATAACAGCGCTGAGATCTTCGGCGAGCGCGTCAACGTCTGACTCGGACTCAATGCAGCATTTGCCGATCTCATGGCGAAGCACTCGCGGCCGTGCGGCGAGTGCTTCGCCATGAGATCGGCAAATGCTTGCCAATCCTGGCGAAAGCGGGCGGTGGTGGCGATGAACGAGTAAGGATACTTGTCAGGGTCAGGAGGACTGGCTGGTGATTCGAGAGGAGGTGGTCGTCCAGGACGTCGATCGATGGCGCGGCTGGCAGGCCAGCGACAGGTCGATCACGTCCGGCAGGAACGCTGCTTGGTATGGGTAGTGTGTCGGGACCTCTGGCCCAACACCTCGTACCCTTGCTGCTCCGCGATGTTAAAGAGTCTACGCCCGTTGGGGCAGATGCGCGTGGAGTTCCAAGCCGTGTGCTTGGCGTTGAAGTCGCCCGCGACTATGACCGGGTCCGGTGAGTCCATCAGGGTGTGGACATCAGCCGTTGCCAGTCGCGCGTCCGGCGGCTTGTAGAATGCACCCACACGGATGGGGCGGCGGTCGACGCAGACCTCTACACCCAGGGCGTAGGACGTCTGCAGCGAAACTGGGCAGCGGTTGGTGGACGACATTTCTCTTCACCAGGACTGCCGATCCCCTGAAAGCAGTCCCGGTCTGGGAGAGTTGCTCCTCTCGGTACACGTGATACCCTGGCATTCGGAGTGCTGAGCTCTTCCTGAGGCGCGTCTCGCAAATAAGGGCAATATGGGCCTGCCGCTGTGCGAGGAGTTGCCTCAGGAGCCTGGTCTTCGCTGGGGACATCCCGTCGGCGTTCCAGTAGACTATGCGTAGAGAATTAACGGCCATAGGCACAAATCTTCCCTACCCCTACCAGGATTAACTGGACGGGGTCCCGTCCTTCCTGAATGGCTTGGAGCACTTGGGTCAGCACTCCGATCACCATGGTTATCAATGGGTCAGCTTTTCCACCTTCGGCCTGCACGCTGGTTGCCGGTTTTGGGTGGGTTTCCCGCTTCGCCTTCGTCCCTTCCAAGGGGGCAGCGACCACGGGCTTGGCTGACGCTTGCATGGGCTACTCTGTCGCTGCAGCCTTCTTGCGGAGTCCTCGTTTGTGTTTTTTTCTGTTTGATTTGGTTTTAACTCCCGGGCAGGGTTGGCATCCGCCATCAGGGATCCTGAGGCGCCTGCTTCCGGTGCGGCAGCACCAGAGGAAGCAGGCTTTAAGGGTGCGGTGCGCGCCACGGTGCCAGCGTTTTGTTCCGCGCCTCCCTGCGGAACACGGGCAGGCCACGTGGTTCGCCGTGTGAGTGCCTCCGCAGTTTGCGCACGTTGGTGGGTCTTCGAGTGGCCGTGAGCATTCTTTAGCGGCGTGTTCACCGCCGCAACGTACGTAGGCCCCCGCCCTGAGTCATGGTGCGATGAGTGCCGGAATCGCTGGCACCTGTGGCACTGAGCCGGGCCCTTTTTCCCGCGCCAAGCTTCTACCTTGATTCCGGGCATACAGAGCATCTCTAAATAAATAAATAAATATCCATCACGCCTTATCCCCGAAGGGGTGGCAGAGGCATATTATATGCCCACTTTTCACCGTATGGATTCCTGTCCCACGTAATAGGTGGTGAGCCCATTGCCGTGTTGAAATAGACAGACGCAGGTTGTGGCTACCTGCTGTTGAAATTTTCAAGCCGCCCATAAGGCCTTCAACCAGGCTTAACGACTGCCATTTTACTGGCAACCGGGACCAACGGCTTAACGTGCCTTCCGAAGCACGGAAACGCTCGCAAATGTAAATGCCACAAAGTGGTCACCCATCCGAGGACCAGCCATAGTGAAAGTTGCGTAACTCAGTGATCGTTTACAGAACACTGAGACCGCGAGGCCACGAGCGCTTCTCCTCTCTGCAGCAGAGCATCTCTGTGATGTCATATATGCTCGGGGTAGCATCTTTGGTACGTTGGAGCTGCGCCTGGGACAGACAGCCTGGGCGGCCTGAGCGTGCGCGTATTGCGCGCACGAATTCGGAGATGTAGCCCAGTTCCTTCAGCTCCTGCTCGATTTCGTTGGTCTCGGTGTTATGTGGCAGCCCCCTGGTGGCTACCTTTAAGCTGCTTTCCTGAGGTAGGGAGCAGGAGAATCAAGAGATCTTGGTCTCCTTCTCCAGGTCGTATAAGTACCTTTGTATGGTTCGGTACTCGAAGTCCGATTTTGGGATAAACCGGACCTCTTTCCCGAAGGCACGGCCGTTTGGTGCGTGACCCAGGAGCTTCTTCAGCTCCCGGAAGTGGTTTGGCCAGTCCGGGAGCGTTTCCACAATAAGCGGAGGGTATTTCGCTGTCTGTTTGTGGAGGCGGTTGCGGACATCGAGGCTGCCGGCGCTGTGGTTGGAGGCGCGTGGTCGGCCGCCTGCGATGCTCGCGGTGTCAGTCTCCTCGGCGGAGGAGTTGGAGGCTTCGATGGTGGCGGTGGGCTGCTAAGCGCAGCGGCGTATGACATCTCCATCGCTGAGGATGGAGATGTCCAGGGCAACTTGCGCTGAGCATCTGGCGGTGATGCAGAAGACGTCTGCCCCAGCGTCCTGTGCGGCGGGGAGGGGAATCTCTCCGCTGGAATGGAGGTACTACCTCCAGCTTGTCCTGGTGTTGGTCATCTGTGGCCTAAGGTAGGCGCCGTCGGTCGAGTGCGCAGGGGCGCCCCCTGCGCACTGGTGATGGCAGAAGTGGAGGCGACGTCTGCGCCTTGGCCGGGAACTCGGGCCGGCCGAGTCGGCCGGGCACCGGTGGCGGCCGGTGCTGGGCGCTTCTGCACGGCGTCAGAGCCGTCGATGTTTGGCATCGACGGTGCGGTTGGAGTGGGCGTCCTGGGCAGCGGGGCTGCCCGGGGGGAACTCCTCACCCCCGGATGTGCTGGGGCGGGCTGTCACTGGGCAGCCGAAGGCCAGACTGGGCTGGCTCTCGGACGCCATCTTTGCCAAGTGCACGATTGCAGCGTGCGCAGATCCGCGAGATCGAACGAATGTTCACCGCGTCGCACGGCGAGTAGGTGGGTGCGGTTGCGGCCGCTGCAGGCGAGTGGGGATGATACCCGTGTGCGGCCCCGGCACGCCGCTACCTCCTGGTGCTTGCCGCTGGTGACAGACCGGGAAACCAAAGCCAGGCGGCACGACGCGTGATCCGAGGTCGGACGCTGGACGCAACTTGCGATAGGTATCGGACGGTGGTACGGGGCGTACCACAGAGAAAACTAGGAGGGCCCGTGCACACAACAGTACAAGGCGATCCTATTTAATTATTATTATATATAATTTTGACCTATTTTTTTGAAACTTAGAATTTATACTCTTAATGAGTGTCACAACTAGTGCAGGTAGTAAAAAGTCACCTTTCCCCCCTCCATGCCCCTCATTCCGCGAACTTTTTGACCCGCCCTCGTATATAGCCCCACCCTTCAAAGGTTGTGGATAACTATCAAACTGATGGTGTATATATGTACCTCAGGCCATAAGCTTGTTTGTCAGCTCGATGGCATAAATATATAGAGACAGGGATAGACGTTAAGAGAGGGAGAAAATATATTAGTTAGGGTCGGCAGCGCGAGTGTGCAACCTCTGGTGTTGCAAACATCCTTAGGCTACGATGACCACTTACCATCACCTCATGGTCTTGGATGGATGGATGGTCATATCCTGGTCTGCCGCCTCAGTGGTATAAAAAAAAATTACCTGCGGGCGACTCCTGAACTACGTGCTGTATCCTTAGCCTTGTCTTGATGTATTCTATGAACCGCTTCAAGAAGCTCAGGAAATGTTCCGCGTTGCGAATGTTCCCGGGAACCACCTCTGGGAACACAATGATGAATGAAGACACAATGGAGTTTATCGGTTGTCTAGCACACGCTTAATTTGGGCTAAATGGCGCAGTGTGAGAATGGGCCGAAATAAAAAAAGACATGATTTTAATACAAGGATAGTCTTAGGACTGGAGTATCCTACTATCCTACTAATATTATAAATAACATATAGGCTACTTTATATCCTGGGAACAAGTTCCTGTGGAAAACGGGATCGGGAAAACTTTACCACGCGTGCGGAGCCGGGGGCTTCAACTAGTATTCTATGTCTCGCTTCATCTTGGTATAGTCCCAGTTGCTTAGCTTTTAGCTTAGCAAAAGTGAACCCCAGGCTTCAAATCCAAGGAGGGATCCTTGGATTTGAAGCCTGGGGTTCACTTTTGCTATCGTTTGATATTTGTGTTTCGGCATGGTTAGGAGCGACTGCCGTCACGGTCCCCAACCCCGTAAATTTGCCCGTTAATTGGCACACCGCTAGCACGTAAAGTCACTTGGGCCCCAGAAATCGTGATGAGGTCCCTTTACACTTTTCAGTTTTAACATACATACATACATATTTTCATGCTTTTATATGAAGGGGTAGGCAGAGGCATACTATACGCCCACTTATCACCGTATGCATTTTTGTCCCACGGTAACAGGTGGCGCTGGCTGTGGCGACCTACTATTGAAATTTTTCAATCCGTCCATAAGGTCAACGGGCTTAACGACTACCATTTTACTGGCAACCGGGACCAACGGCTTAACGTGCCGAAGCACGGAAACGCTCGCAAATGTAAATTCCACAAAGTGGTCACCCATCCAAGGGTCACCTATAGCGAATGTTGCTTAACGCAGTGATCGTTTACAAAACACTGAGTCAGCGGGGCCACGAGCGCTTCCATTCTATTCTATAGAAGAGGGATATTAATGAAACAAGTCCGCTCACCGTTGAGCACATCATCGGGCAGAATGGGGTTCCCCAGCACAGCGTCGTTGTCGCGCTGCACCGCGGCCGCCCGTAAACCTTCCACCATCTGCTCGTATTCAGCCGACAGCCGCGCTGCGTCCGCCTCGCGGATCCTACAATACAACATCGCTTTACCTAACTGTACCATGACAGAGTAGAAGACGGCGACGTACCCTCGGCTCCACAGCTAGGACTTCGGACGGGTTGCATACAAACTAACGGTCTGGTTTTTTTGTCATACGTGACTTAAACAAATATCAGTTAGATAAATCAGCGCATTGAGTCTGCGGGCCCTAATGTACTGCCCTGAGGCCACCACAAATGAATCGAAATGTATCTTTATCTTTGTACCCTAGTTGAACAATAAAGTATTTTAAATTTGAAAATTTCTATCAGTACATTATTCTCAGATTTTAAAAATAGTATACGGAGCTAGAGGAATGTAAGTAATTAGATGGTGTTTCAGCGTTTGTACACTGATAGAGGCCGTGTCGAACGGCATTGCAAGTTTCAATAATTATTATTAAGACTGAAGCGCTCGTGGCCCCGCGGTCTCAGAGTTCTATAAACGAAACTGAGTTACGCAACTTTCACTAGGGCTGGTCTTTGGATGGGTGACCACTTTGTGGCATTTACATTTGCGGAAGGCACGTTAAGCCGTTGGTCCCGGTTGCCAGTAAAATGGCAGTCGTTAAGCCTGGTTGAAGGCCTTATCTTGGCTTATAAGGCTTGAAAAATTTCAACAGCAGGTAGCCACAACCTGCGTCTGTCTATTTCAACACGGCAATGGGTTCACCACCTATTACGTGGGACAGGAATCCACACGGTGAAAAGTGAGCATATAATATGCCTCTGCCACCCCTTCGGGGATAAGGCGTGATGGATATTTATTTATTTATTATTAAGAATATTTCAGTTTTTTTTACTTCTCGCGGTTTTAAGATAGGCGTGGCCATTCGGGATAAGTAACATGAAGGAAGTCAGATCATTCCTTAAAATGGGCACATGTGGAACTGATGAGCATTATTTATACAAAAAATTTAATGTGGAAAATATCAATCAAAACATTACTAACTGTGCCACAGTCTTTTCCAGCTGTTGAAGTGCGACAATACTTCTGTCGACAGTCCGTCTCGTAAGCTTTACGCTCAGCGAGTCGATGCACACGTTATCTATGTTATGTGCCTCATCAAACACTACCACCGCCTCCTTTTGCAGCTCTTTGGATACCACTTCTGCGATTTTCGGATCCAGCAGATAGTGGTAAGAGTAGACTACTATTTCTGCATGGATAATCTGAATAAGAAAAAATCTTTTCTTATTCATAGGTTTGCATAGAACTTTATCTTTTATCATTCATAGAAGTTACACAAGTTGCATTCAAAGTCTGCACCCTGGAGCATGGTTCTTGTTTAGTAGGAGCAACTGGGACTTATCTTTTAATTGATATTATTAAACATACACATGTAATGCAGCAAGAGCACCATCTTGGTAGGCGAGGTCGACTTGGACTTTGAAGATATTGGCATTTATGGGCAGTGTAGGAAATATGTACAACAAGTAAACTGGGCACTGACGGGGAGTCGCCACCGCGGCCTTTGCGACTGTTTAAAACATATAGAAAAGACGGATATGACACTGGCCGTAACGAGAGAAGATGTTATGGCTGTCTGGGTGTAAGAGTGACGCGCGAGTCCCACATACCACTTTTCTTACCTGGTAGCGCCCGCACTCCGTCCTTTCTGTATGTTTAACAATAGGAAGTACACGCGAACTGCCGCGGTCGCACCCTATCTTTTCTATGTGTTTTGCGTTGTCTGTGCCCCATCTGCGTCCTATGTATGTTCTGTCTGTCCATCAACTTACAGATAGGTTTTAATCGTCATCATAATCATACTTACAGCAAACCTAGACAAAAAGTAAGGACACCAGTTTCTATCGGCGCCATATTGTTTGAGATCATCTATCGTATACACACCGTAGGGCAACATAGACTCTTTGCCCTCACGGTTGAATCCTTCATAGAATTGACCTGGGAAAGTAAATTAAATTTAGCTTGACATTTTAGAAGATATGTTTGGATAGTACTCTGAACTCATGTCTGGACCTTGTAGTCGGCATATGTTAAAGGGTAGGCAGCGCGAGTGCTGCATCTCTGCTGTTGCAAACATCCATAGGCTACGGTGACCACTTTCCATCAGGTGGGCCTTACGCTTGTCTGCCACCTATTATTTTCTTGTTGGGGACGCCGGCACCGCCGAGCGAACGATCCGACCGCATCTTTTGCCGCCCACTTCGCTCATTTCCCCAAGTCTGCCACCTAAGTGGTATAAAAAAAAACTACTTTCAGGGCACTACTCACATCTAATATGGCTCTAAATGGGGACCATACTTGATAGGCCTCATAATATCCACTAATAGTAAAATGGGTCAAGAGTAATCATTGAAAAAAGAGTAAGAATTACTGGAAATTCGGTGACAACAATTTTTTTTTTTTTTCTATTGAGTGTAAATCTCTTTGCTTCATGTCTTATGCTATACTGATTATATGCATCAAAAAAATTGAGAAAGTGTGGTAGTTTCTATTTAAAATACTTATTATTTTCTAGTGGGGGATGCCAGCACCGCCGAGCAAGCGATCCAACCTCGTATTCTGCCGCCTACTTTGCTCATTTCCCCAGATATTTAAAATACTTACAGATTGGTACATTGTTGTCAGTCTCATGCCTGTCCCTGATATAGCTGGCGGTTAATGCATGACATCTACCATCCACCAATTTGCCCTCTTTTTCTCTCGATACCTAAACAAATAACAACAAATAGACAGATGGAAAAATATTAAATATTTTTAGCATAGCTTCAAAGATCCAAGCTGAGAAATTAAATTGAAAAAGTTACTTACATCAGGATGAATGCAAAGGTTCTTTCTAGAAGTTAATACAGCTCCTATCATGCTTGGTTTCTCACCCTGACTTTTCTCATAGTATTTAAACAGATTCTTTAATTCCTCCAACACCTTTTCTATCTCTGGTACTGTTCGAGAACAGTATATTAATTTCCTGGAAATCAATAGATTTTGGCTTCATCACAAATATTCACTACAGACTTTCTGGCAGAAGACCTAAGTCAATTTCTATTTCAAGTTGTATGACAGCATATTATACTGCAATGCCCAGTGCCTTCTACCATTTAAAATCTATGGTGCAGGGATGCGGACACTTAAATTGGGGCTAGATTTTGCCTTCAAAGTCACCCATCTTTAAATTGTTAATATATAATTTAATCAGCTTGCAGAGTATGTTAAAGTGGTAATGGGCAGCTAATCTGTTTTAAGAACCAATTGCCAGTCAAGCAGATTGGTTTTGGAGTGGAGTCTGTGACTTAGCAAACATAAAGTAGGATGCTTCAAAGTTCTAGATATCAACAACCTGGGAAGAACCTTGGGAAGGACTGGGTGCGTAAGCCGCACGAGCGTGTGTTGTGGACAGATTTGGGAGAGGCCAACATTGATTGATTGAAATGTAGAATATAATTTGGAGCCATACCTGACATGGTGTGGGTTTTGTATCATGTACGCTACGATCAACGAAAGAAGTGATATGGTTTTACCAGTTCCTGAGGGCATCTCCAACAATCCATGGCCCTAAAAACATACAAGTTTTGTCAAAACATTGCATTGTTATGACATAAACATAACCTAAAAGTTTTATTTATTAAACTTACTTTGGCATCTAATGCTCGTTTTAACTCCAACATGTATGCATATTGCTCAGGATAAATGTAGTCATATGGAAAGTAAACAAGCAACCCATCAACAGTAAGCCTGTAAAATGATACACTGTTAGCAAAGTACGTTTCGTTAAATAGTCACATTCAAACTTATGATCTACGTACTTCATGGTGTAAAACACTAGTTTTTAGGTATATAAAAATAATGCTCGATGTATATCCCGCGTCCAACTGGATTAAATAATAATAAATTGTCTTATCCCATTTAATAAACACAACTGCGTGATTGAAGTGAAGCCGGAGACCGTTGGGGGGGGGGGGGGATCCACTATTTGACATTAATGACAATTAAAATATTTTTTTTAAATTTATTTGAATCTTTGGCATTAACCTCCAACCTAAGAAATAAGTGATTTCCCGTGACACCAATTGGTGGCTGGCGGAGACACGAGGAAAAGACGCAGATATTTTAAAATTTTATTCAAAGTCTTTTAAATCGAGTACAATGTTAAGTGAAAGTTTATGAAGCTTCTGTGGAGTTTGTGAAGTAACAAGAAAAATAGCATTTCACTGCGTCAGCGTCGTTACTTTCCTGCATACCAAACTATTACACAACTTTGTTCCTAAAGATGCCATTTTTTTGGTCTTCAGCTTTTAGATTATTTTAATCTTCCTTCTACTATTAATATTTTCTTTGTTTTTATTTCAATCCTTTATGGAGCTATGATACCACAGACAGACAGATCAACAGACACGACAAACTTATAACAACCCTCTGTTTGCGTCGGAGGTTAAAAAGCCCGAAAAACCAATCTTTTAATCAATCAATATTTTCGTCAATGTTTTTAAGACAACCAATAGAGGATAGAAATGAAAATAACTATCTCCATCTCTGACGGGGTAGTCAGGGAGTACAGACCGCTAGGCTTTGCGATCCATGCATATTACTTCTTTCAGTTCCAAACCTGATCATACCAAACCCCAATGGTGGCTATGACAACCAGCCCAAATAACCAAAAAAGTCTGAGTCGAGCTTGCCAACTTGAGGGCTACGGATATTTTTTTAAACCGCTGAGTTGGCAGACTCCAGACTGGATGGATTTAAGGATGTTTGCAACACCCGAGGTTGTTCTGGTGTTGCTGGTTGCTCCAGCACTCTCGCTGTCGACCCTTTAAACACCTTCTAAGACCCGTAGACGTACGAGAAAACCCAGGCAGGGAGTTCATTCCACAATCTAAGCGTGCCCGAGATGAAGGGTCTTGATAGATACAGAGAAAGACGGACCACAAAGTGATTCTATAAGGATTCCGTTTTTTCCATTTTAAAGGAACGCGGCGCTCCTAAAAGGGTGACAAGATCTAATGAAATTAATTTAGAAGACCGAGTGAATAAAATAAATAAATAAATATCGCTGGGACAACTCACACAACCACAACGCCATCTGATTCCAAACTAAGCAGAGCTTGTACTATGTTAACCAGATAACTGATAAACATACTTATATATTTCTAAATACATACTTACTATGGATAAGTAACACCCAGACACAGAATAAACCATCGTGCTCATCACACAAAGTTATATCCTGGGTAGGAATCGAACCCACGACCTCTTGCGTAGCAGTCGGATAAAGTCCCACCCACCGCGACACAGAGTCAGTCAGAATGAATGACGTCAGAGCAAAGAGGAGAGGCTCTAGGTGTGAGCCACGATATTTCTAAGAGCTTTGACCGGTCTCTAACCTTCTATCGAAATTACTATTCATAGGAACTGCCCGAGGAGCTTTGAAGATGCTTATCCATTTTTTCAGTCCAATAATCCATGTCCAATACAGAAAAATGGTCAGGTCACCCAGACCAATGGTCACAATGAGTGAACTTTAGCGTGCCATTCAACCCACTATTATACCTAGTAATACCTACATTGTTAAATATACTATGATATGGTTTGATAACTTAGATGATTAGATAACCTTTACACTTTGGTGATAATGCAATGGCCTTATCCGTTAATATAGGTATTATCCGAAATAACTTATTCATAATTCATTCTTCAATAAGTGGTCCGCAATAATGGTCATGATTGCAGTTTTAGGAGCCGGTGTAAACGGTTTGTCTTGCGCTGTTAAAATCAAAGAGAAATATCCGAATTTTCAGGTAAATTTAAATTTTTTTATTCATTATATTATTATGTGTTTCATTATGTTATTATTAATTATGTATAATGAAGCCCTCGTGGACCCGCGGACTCAGTGTTGTTCACTGTAAACGATCACTGCGTTAAGCAACTTTCGCTATGGCTTGTCACGGATGGGTGACCACTTTGTGGCATTTACATTTGCGAACGTTTCCGTGCTTCAGAAGGCACATTAAGCCGTTGGTCCCGGTTGCCAGTAACATGGCAGTCGTTAAGTCAAGGCGAAGAAAAATTTCAACAGCACGTAGCCACAACCTGCGTCTGTCTATTTCAATGACAATGGTAATGGGCTCACCACCTATTACGTGGAATAGGAATACACATGGTGAAAAGTGGGCATATAATATGCCTCTGCCACCCTGGGATAATTCGTGATAGATAAATAAATAAATTTCATTATGTCTATGGAGATTGTAAAAATTAATTCAAAACTGCATCAAAACATTTTCCTTCTACATACATCTTTTATAATTTACAGTACTCCAAACCAAAAAAATCAAGGTGGCTCGATTTAGGTGTCCGGGAGTGTATTAGTATAGATTTGTCCTAGGTGTTGGTGTGACGATGGCGTATTCAACTTACGTTATTTGTTGAACGGGTGTATTCCCGCAGAAGTACTTAATCTAAAATATATTTAATGAAGCATTTAATTTCTAGGTGAAAATAATATCAAGTGAATTCTCACCGAACACAACAGGAGATGGATCGGGTGGGCTGTGGTATCCATACTTCTGCGGGAATACACCCGTTCAACAAATAACGTAAGTTGAATACGCCATCGTCACACCAACACCTAGGACAAATCTATACTAATACACTCCCGGACACCTAAATCGAGCCACCTTGATTTTTTTGGTTTGGAGTACTGTAAATTATAAAAGATGTATGTAGAAGGAAAATGTTTTGATGCAGTTTTGGAGCTGGTATACTCATCATTCATTTAGAGTGCCACTGTTCTAAATTTGATCTACAGTTTATTAAAAAAGTCGAGTTACGTTGAAACAAGTCCATATTTGCTTTTTTCAAGGAAAAAAATCTAATCGATTTTTAAATAAAGAAATGTTTTACATGAAATGAAATGTTTATTTAGTAACTTGTATTGCCTCCCAGTGCATTTATGACAGCTCCGTATGGTTTGGCATATAATTAATCAATGCCGTTATGACATGTTGAGGAATGTCCTCCCATTCTTCCAAAATTACATTTTTGAGCTCCTGCATGGTTTGCGGGGCAGGATGATGAGCTCGAACACGCCTCTTCAGCTCATCCCATAGATGCTCTATAGGATTCATATAAGGACTTCGCGCTGGCCATCTCATAACAGTGATGCCAATGTCATTTAAGTACTCCCTGACGATTCCCGCAGTATGGGCCCTTGCATTATCATGCATTAAAACGAAATCTTGGCCAATAAATCCAGCATATGGCATCACGTGGTTCTCTAAACATTGGCGAATGTATCTATTGCCATCTAGGGGCGGCAGTCGCGGTCCCGTCACTACCTCTAGCTCAGTTTTGCTTTCCATAGAGATTCCTCACCAGACTGTCCATGTTCCTCCACCATAACTCACTTACTCGTCAATACAGCATTCGCGCAATGCTGTATTGACACTCGTTGTGTCTTCGGTATACCTTACTCCTTCCGTCGTTACCGTATAGCATTATCTTGGACTCATCTGTGAAGAGAACCTGGCTCCATTGATGTCGAGTCCAATTTAGATGTTCGCGCGCAAACTCTAGACGGGCTATTCGGTGTGCTCGTGTCAATTTGGGTCCATTGGCTGGCTTATGGGGCTTTAAATCACGTTCATTGAGTCGCCTTCTAACGGTCCGAGCACTTACAGCCACTCCGTGAAAGTCCCTGAGCTGTTTTTGTATCTGAACAGAGTTAAGGCGTCGATTTCGTAAGCTAGTAGTGACAATGTATTGATCTTGTCTTGCCGTTGTCACTCGGTAACGAGGTCCTCCTGTTCGCCGAACGAAGCCGCCAGTCTCCAGGTATCGGTAGTACACTCTTTGAACAGCGGAACGACTTATGTGAAGTTGTGAACTCACATCTCGCTGACTTAGCCCAGATTGAAGAATTGCTACAGCTTGCGCAGCTACTTCAGGTGAAGTATCCGTAATTTTATAGCCAAAAACGGTTCAAATTATAGAAAACTAACTAAACTAAACTTTGGTTAACAACAATTGCGAAAATAAAAACCAAATCGACATTAAATTGCTTCAAAAGCAACTTTCAACAGTCATTATTTTTTTCAAATCAGTGACCAAGCTCGGCTTTTGTTCTTTATTTTAAATTCTAAAATTCAAATTTGGAATAATACATACGGGAAAGACGATGAAATATGCCAGCATTAAAATGCATAAAAACTTTTTTGTTATATTGTATATTTTTTGTGTATTGGGCTTTTAGGCCCGGGAATGTAAGGTGGCTCGATTCAAGAGTCCGGGAGTGTATTATAAAGCTGAAGAGTTTGTTTGATTGATCGCGCTAATCTCAGGAACTACAGGTCGGATATGAAAAAATATTTTTGTGTTAGATAGTTCATTTATCGAGAAAGGCTTTATGCTATATACCATCACGCCACTACCCTGGAGAGCGGAGCAGTAGTCATAAATGTCGACAAATAAAAATAAATAGGTGCGACGGGAGTTCGAAATAATAATATGATTTGGAAAACGGCTTTCAATACTTAAAAACTTTCATTTAACGTTTTGATGTGTTCTCAAAAAACCAATTAACCAATAAAAGCAACATGAGTAGTATTGCCACCAATACAAACAAATCTATACTTAAACTGAGAAAGATGAATTGTTTCTTTGTTTGGTTGAATGCGCTCGGGATCGCCCATTTATTGGCTAAGGCAATGGGCTTTATTTCATGACGCCACTATCCATGGAGCAATCACAAACACATGGACCAATTTTTATACATTTCCTATTGTAAAATTAATAAACGACGACGGGATTTCATGGATGCCGCGGGGCTTCAAAGTTCATATGTCACGGGCGTAAAGCTAGTCTTCAAATGAACCTGCGATGAGTCCGTTGGATCGGTTATCTACATTGAAAAAAAATCTTTGAATAACGAGGTCCGCTTATAACCTGCTAGCTTAGGACAGCTGTGATTAGGTTTTTATATTATTTTATTACTACTAGCTGTGGGTCAGCTTCGCCCTTGAATTATTGAATGAAATAATACAGTAAATTATGAAAATTTGCCCGATTTGTTGAAATTTATGATTACTGCTCGATCGAATAAATGGGCTATGTAACACAAACAATATTTTTCAATTCGGACCAGTGGTTCCCGAGATAAGCTCGTTCAACTCTTGAGCTTTATATTACACTAGATGACTGCCACGGCTTCGCCTGTGACATACTTCGAATTCCCGTCTCACCTATTTAATCCCGTCGCTTATAAATTCTACAATAATGCATAAAAGTTTGCCCGATTTGTCGACATTTATGATTACTGCCCCGCTCTCCAGAGTAATAGCGAGAAGATATACAGCCTATTGATTTCCTCGATGAATGGGCTATCGAACACAAAAATAATTTTCAATACCGACTAGTAATTCCTGAGATTCGCGCGTTCAAACAAACAAACTCTTCAACTTCATATAAGTATTGGTATAGATTTTATATTTTATGTATATTAGTATAGAAGACTAGATTGTTAGAAGCTCTGCGGCTCTCCAGTGTAAACTTACCCCATGCAGACATGTCTTACGCACACGGCATGGCCCTGATGGTCGCATCCAGCCTTCAAACCATATTTCTATAGCCCGTTGCCAGATTTTATACCGAAACATTTAATGCTACTAAAACTATTCATTATCTTAAGTGTTTCCTTAGTTGCTTACTACTAAACCCTACTTTGATTTGGAGCCTGGGGTCCTCTTTTAATTGGCGGAGCAGCTATTGTGTGAATGCGACTGCCGTCTAATCTCCCAAATCTGTGTAGCAGGCTCTTCCGTTAGTCAGCAACCGCTCCACAAGCATGTGAGGTGGATCGGGCCCCGGAGATCTTAGTGGGGGCCCCTTTATATACATACATACGTGAGTATATGTACAAACATACACATACATATAAGTATACACATACAAATATCATTACAGTTACTGTGCGTTATTGCTGCACTCACTATCTGGGCAAACAGCTCAGCATGATGCCAGGTGGGAGCTTGGCGCTGGGTTCATCTTTAAATCATATTTTAGGTGAAACACGGGTGTCGAAACCGCCCGCGGTCGTTCCTTCCTAACACCGCAGGCAATAACATAAAAATGTATCCATATTCGAGACTCATCCCCCATGCCACGGGATCATAATTGGCGGCTAACTTATCCAAAAATATCATTCTAGGCAATGGAGTATTGAAACGCTATCATATTTGCAAGAATTATCAAGAACAGGAGCTGTCAGCGTTTGCCCGATGCCTTACTACTCGTTCTTCAATGAAAAAGAAAAATGTACGGTATCTGATTGGATGAAATCGAGTTCTATATTCGGTTTTCATATTTTGAACGCCAAACAGTTAGAACATTTTAACCAACGTTATTCTCAGAATTATGCGTAAGTACCATTCTAAAAAGTATTAGTGATTATAAAAGTAAATAAAATTTATTATGTTTATCTATCACGCCTTATCCTCGAAGGTGTGGCAGAGGCATACATATTGTATCCCCACTTCTCACCATGTGTATTTAAATAATAACAAGTATATTAAGTAGCTAGCGAAGTTATCACTGGGACATATCTATGAGGCCGAGGAGTTACCCGGGCGCTGGGCAATAGGCAGATAAATTTTTAAAGCAATTATTATGCTAAATTCCTCACAAATTTTTAATAAAGTGTATAAAGTCAATTCGATTCGAGAATGGGATTGAACCCGTGACCTTTGCCTAACCCAGGGCAATGTTCTAGCCACTTCATTGCTGTTCATTGGTATCGATTTGTGGAGCAGTTATGATAGATGGCTCTGGCCGTATTCAACTCTGGTCGTACGACTAATTTTTATTTTCTTATTTTTATTTTCTCTTTCAAAATCCCAAATCCACATTTGTAACACAAATATTTGTTCCGATCCGGCATTTGAACCTGAGACATCAACGCGGCAATAAGCAAGTTAATGAATTTTCCTGAAATTATAAATGTAAAATATCGTGGTCCTACTTTTCTACGTAGGTATTGTATGTGATGCTATGTAAAAATGGTAAAAAAGTGGTGTTTTACCATTATGTGGGTTCGATGCCTGGTTTGGTCTGGACAGGCGATTAATGAATTTTTTATTTAATGAAGCAGACTTTTCAATCATTCTATTTACATAAGTACATACATACATACATATTGCAGACCAGTGCGGAAGCCTTACAATAGTCAAAAGTGAAAAAAAAAATAGTAGATAAAAACCCATCGCAAATGGGTTTTATAAAAATGAAAGGAAAAATAATTTACGAGCGATTTGAGGTCGAGAAGGGTAAGTTTGGGAGTTTTTAAGGGTAAATAAAATGAAGCGCTCGTGGCCCCGCGGTCTCAGTGTTCTGTAAACGATCACTGAGTTACGCAACTTTCACTATGGCTGGTCCTAGGATGGGTGACCACATTGTGGCATTTACATTTGCGAGCGTTTCCGTGCTTCGGAAGGAATCCACAAGGTGAAAAGTGGGTATATAATATGCCTCTGCCACCCCTTCTGGAATAAGGCGTGATGGATATTTTAATTAAATTATATTAATTTTTAAATAATGGTTTATCTCGATTTCCGACAAAACTACAAGTCCTATTTTAAAAAAAACTCACAAAAGTTAGTTTTTTTTTAAATGGATTTCCGCTATGTAACGCCTGATTCAATTAGTTATACAAGTCCTATGGAAAAAAATCAAATCAATCAAAACACCCTCTCCCTCACCCCCGCCCTCACCCCTCACCCTCACTCTCACCCCACCCTCACTGAAAGAGGGAGAAAGAGAAAGAAAGAAAGAAAGTCACAGATTGACATAGAGCTGTATAGACCTTGATTAGAAATGATGCAGCTTCCCTAAGGGCTTTGAACATGTACATCATCCCTCGCAACCTTGCAGCTACTTTGCTGAGTTGCATGCCCCATTGCAATTTGTCATCAATTATAATTCCGAGATACCTGACAGAAGTTACTGGCGTTAAAGCTTTGCAGTTGCAGCTTGGCGTTTGGTCCAAACATGTATGTGCAATTATGTTAAAGTGTTCTGGTGGTTTAGACACTTGTCTGATCACAAATGTAACATAATTTGTCTTGTCTATGTTAAGGGTAAGTGTATTTAAGTGAAGCCAGTTTATCACATCGCCAAGGCAGCGTTCAGCAACTCTTTTGACAAAATCCCAACTAGGACCATATATCACGATGGCCGTATCATCAGCATATGTGTAAATTTTTGCGTTTGGCATTGTCAGTCTACACAAATCATTTACATAAATGGTGAATAAAGTCGGACCCAAAACACTGCCCTGGGGAACACCGCAAGTGATCAGTTTTTCGTCGCTGAGGTACGAACCAATCTTTACCTGTTGAGTTCTGTTTTTCAGATAGTCCTTGAACATAAGCAGGGGTGTGCCTCTGACGCCCATATTTTCCATTTTAGTTAGTAGTTTGGAAACAGAGACTGTGTCAAAAGCCTTGGCCAAATCCAGGAATATACCAAGACACTTTTGTCTTGTATCAAGCTGTTGTGCAATGAACTGAGTTAGATCTATAACTGCGTCCTCCGTAGATACTTTGCTTCGAAATCCATACTGGTTGCTAGCAAGTAGGTTATTTTTGTCTAGGAAGTTGTTAAGTCTAGAGTTTATGATTTTTTCTAAAATTTTCAATAGTGCTGTTAACACTGAAATTGGCCTGTAGTTATTAACACAGTCTCTGTTGCTTCGCTTATGGATCGGATGGATTATGGCTTTTTTAAATGCCTGAGGGAACACTCCTGCCTTTATTGACTGGTTGCAAATGTGTTTGATTGGCGGGATCAAAGCATTTCGGCATTGTTTTAACATGCTAGCAGATATTTTATCCCACCCTGTGGCACATTCATTGCGCATCTGTAATATTATTGATTCCACCTCAGCTTCATCAGTCTTTAACAAGACTAGAGAATTAACAGGGGTATCAGGTTTACTTGTAGATGCTATCATTGTTGCGTTGCTGTCCATAGGCATAATCTTTTGTTCCAAGTTTTTACCGATGTCGGTGAAAAATGAGCAAACATGGTTAACAGCCTGGTTAGGGTCCCCAGAAATATAATATCCTTAACTACATTCCATGTCCAGCCGCGACCACCGGCGCTGCAACGCGCTCGAAACGTCGGTGAATGTAAGTACAAAATTGTTTCGCGTGAAGTCCCGAGTAGTATATAAAATATGTACATTCCAAAGGGCCTTTGTATTGTTGCCGGCCTTTTCAATTTCTTTTTCTTCGTATACCTTTTTCAGTTTACGAAGAAGAGAATTGCAGAAATTTCTGTAGCGGGTGTATGTTAGCTTAAGGATTATGTTATCTGGCGAATTATTTGAGTTAATGTGCATTTTGTTTCGATTGGCAATGAATCGTCGAAGTCCTGGGGTTATCCACGGTTTAATACTTCATTTCCTTCTAGAGACCTTATTAGTGTGCTTATCCACCACAGCCGTCACCATTGATATGAATTTGTTAGTGGCTTCATTTGCATTTTCTTGTTGTAATATTTCGTGGAAATCCATATTATCTAATTCTATTTTAACTGCTTTGTGTTCTATACGCGTAATAACATTGTTTGTTTTTAGGTTGATATTTACCCGTTCTAAGGATAAGAAAATTGGCAAGTGATCTGTGATATGTGTTTCTAACACTAGAGTAGTGGCTGGCAATTTTGATCTTAGCAATAAGTGGTCCAGGCATTTCTTTTTTAGTCTAGTTGGAATAAGTGAGTTGGGAGCAAACCGTGTTTTGCATTTAGCATAAGGTAATCACTACTCCTGTCATCTGTGTTATCCGGTTTAATATCAATGTTAACGTCACCTACAAGTACTATAGTGGAATAATCTGACAGCGTATCATAAACTTTGTTCAAGCTATTTCCTAGGTTATCTTCCAAGGTACCTGTTTTGTAGGATGGTGAACGATATACACTAACCAGCGCTAAAACCTGTTCTATACAATAGAGTAGGCAGGTACCACCTGTAAATTCGGGCTCAACTATCTTGCAGTTTAGATTTTTATCACTGTAAATTACAATACCATCATTTTGGTTAGATATATTTTCGTTTTCATATGCGTTGTAACCTTCCAAGACAGGCAGTGTGTCCACTTTACTCAGCCAACACTAAGTTAATACTATTATTTCGCATTTTATTTTCATTGACGCCAATAGTATTACTACTATTGTATAGTATTATACTACTAAATAAACATTTTAAAGTAGTACAATAGTACTACTTTAAAATGTTTATTTAGACTTCTTATATTTAGATGTAAGATATTTATAGTGTTGTTTTTATTAAATTTCTTCCAAATTTAACATCTAAAATAGACACATTTTATTAAATTTATTCGGCCCTTAGACCCACCCCAGTTCCGTGCTTCGGAAGGCACGTTAAGCCGTTGGTTCCGGTTGCCAATAAAATGGCAGTCGTTAAGCCAAGTTGGAGGCCCTATGGGCGGCTTTAAAAATTTGTAAGTGTGAGCTCATGTAGTATGCAAGGGCAGAAACAGATAACGGGCCATTGTCCCCGCTTACCATGGAGAGAAGTAGGCATGAGCATATGTATGTATGTAGAAAACAAAATATCAATATTAGAGTAGAATGACCTACAGAACCAACGCCATTGTGCTTTGTAGTTTATGTGAATGTTATGTGTTTATTTTTTTATATAAAAAGGAAAACGTGGACAGCAGACGAAGCTCGATAAATGTGTGAGGACTTCTGCACCTATGTCTCTGCCTATCCTGGAGGGAAACAGGCGCGAACATATATGTGCATGTAAAAAACAAGATCAATATCAAAGCATGATCCGTCGAACAAACACCGTCAAGATTTGTAGAATTGATAAATGCTATGTGTTGTTTTTTTGTATAATAAGAAAAGAGTGTATATTTAAACAACTTACAATTGTTTAAATATACACTCTTTTCTTGTGTGTAATATGTAAATATATTATGGTTTGTAAGTAAATGTATAAGTCTTATAATGCATTGTTCGTTTTGTATTGTAGTTTGTTGAAGTATATTGCAGTTGTAGTTTCGAGTTATAAGGATAGTACATAGTTAAACATATATGTAATAACATAACCGTAGACACAAATGTAAACAAAGCCTGTACGAGTCATACTTTTTTTTGTAACTCTTTCAAAGAGTTTTCACATGTTACAATAATGTGATTATCGCCTTGTTCCTTACGCAAAATGATGCATCCATTTTTTGACCAACAGTACTTATATCCATTTATTTTGGCAAATTCCCGCGATAAAAAGAATAATTTCCTTAGACTCGGTGGCATGTAGTCAGCAACATATACAGGTTGGCGTGGACCACGTATGCCAGCCAGCTCGGTGCGAAGTTTCTCCTCTTTGTTGTTCTTGTTCTTGTTGTATTCTCGGACTGCAAGTAAGAAGTCTTGCTTGGTGTGTACCGACGTGAATTCCACTATAATAGGTCGCACAGAAGAACTTTATTTGCCCGGGAGACGGTACATATCCCGAATTTCAGGTGGTTGGATAGAAACTCCGACATGTCTTCCTATATCGGTTACTATTTGAGACAGGTTCTTTGTGTTTTCTCCTTCTTTTTGTGAAATGTTTCGGATTTCCATAGTAGACGAGCGCGACTTAAAGTGAAGATCCTGAATTTTTCGTTCAAGGCTTTCAATGTACACCTTCTGTTTACGGCGATCTTTTTTCAGGACTGCAACTTCCTTGCCCAGGTCCTCATATTGTTGACTAATGAAACTTATTGATTTTTGTATTTCCGAGTTTTGTAGTTTGAGCTCCGCGATCAGTCATCAATTTAGTCATAATTGTGTTTTGTTGAGAGAGTAGTTCAGTCAGGCTATTTTCCTGGTCGGTTTTCCAGGACTCCAGCATACACCTAATATCGGTCTGGAATAGGTCTAACACTCCCTTTCCTGACGACGGTGGTGTTCCTGAACGAGGACGCTTAGATCTGGGTGTATTTAAAATATCTTTATTTTCCGGTAAAGGCTTATTTAAATCTGTGTCAGATTTACTTAGGTATATTGACATTCGACTTTGGGGACGTGCGTTTATTCATTGTAGTAGTCTATTAAACACAGTAGTGTTTATTATTCAAAACGCTTACCCAGGTAATTATTAATATGTATACTTTGTTATTCGTCCGGCGGCGGTGCGGTCGGCGCAGCGATATTAATGATCAGATGAACACTATATGTATCCCACTCTAGGGCCACCCACTGGGCGGGTGTATTAGGTAAGTCCGGTTAATGAGTGACCGAGAATTAAGGATCACTACTTTCAACCAATCTCGATTTTAGGGTAAAGAATTTTTAAGCAAACGCGTAAAAGCAGCGACCCACGACCGTCCGTAACCAAGGTGTACGCCTCAATCAATTCTCTTGTCAATATATCAGTTTTTTTTCAAAAAGTTGGTGTTCTTTCAGTTTGTTGAAATCTCTAATATTTTCCGCTAGTGCTAAATAAATATATACTTCTATAGTAAATCTTCTGAGAAATTGCAAAAGATCGGAAAAGCTTTTTATATTGTAAATACAATTTTGAGGTATTTATTAAAATTTACAATTTAAATACTCTTTAAATTATATGCGTAGATGCATATTTATAACTATTTTAAGATAACTTATATACCCGAATGACCTACGAAAAATTGCATTTGATTTTTTTCCATAGGACTTGTAGTTTTGTCGGAAATCGAAATAAAACATTATTTACCTTTAAAATCTCCCAAACTTACCCTTCCCGACCTCAGATCGCCCGTAAATTTTACTTCGGGTCTCAACCGAAGACGATTAGTAATTACTTGCAGCATGACATGAGATGATGCTATCTTCGTCACACCTTTAGAGTTATAATGTAAGAAAGTATTTTTCTCCTACCTCCTAATATTGTATGCACCGCGACCGGCCGCCCCGCGTCACCTGATTTCATTACGTGTTTTTGTGTTATCGGAATCATACCTCGCATTCGATAATTATATTCTGAATTATTATGGGTAAACGAAAGCGTTCTAGGTCTAGGGATAGCAATTATGATAATATTTTAAGGAAAATCAAAAAGTTAGGGTCGAAATTACGAAAAAGACGGCGTTTATCATCATCAGCATCGGTGGAAGGAGAAAGTGATTCTTCGTACTATAAGAGATACGACACGCAGGAATATGAATATCACAGTTTATTACAAGGTAAATTACAAAAACAATTGTTTAACCAAGTTTATTAAATTAAATGTTCTGCCTACCTATTCCATACGAAATTATCTAAGTTTTAATACTTGAAATTAGTGTTTAGTTGTGTAATGACACTTTATTTAGCCCACAATAATAGTGCTCGTTACTCCACTTTAACAGTGTTGAGGAATTCTTAGCTCCACGTTATTTGTATTGAGGTCAAACAAACTCCACTTTAATAGTTGAGGATACTCCGCTTTAATAAGCGTTGAGGCTACTCCGTTTTAATAAGCGTTGATGCTACTCCGCTTTAATAAGCGTTGAGGCTACTCCGCTTTAATAAGCGTTGAGGCTACTCCGCTTTAATAAGCGTTGAGGCTACTCCGCTTTAATAAGCGTTGAGGCTACTCCACGTAAACCGTGCCGAGGATTAATTATACCTATTCCACTTAATCAGTGTTGTGACACCTATAGGTACTCCACGCAAAGCGTGTTGAGGGTACACTCCACTTTAAAAGTGTTGAGGTCTTCAAATTATATAAGTCAAATGCTATATTCATTTTTCCATGTTAGTTATGGTTAAAAATATAATATTTACGTTCAATATTACTCCTTGACAGCGGAAAATTACGCAGATGATAAAGTTGACATCTACGGTGACTACGAACCCGAGTCAACAGGGCCACTTGCCGGACCATCTAAGTCGCAAGCTGTCCCCACACCTGCGCCACCGACAGAACCCGAACCTGTGCCACCCACAGTACCTGCGTCTACACAACCGGGCCCGTCGACTGTTAACACAAATGAAGCTCCGGCAACATCTATTTTGGATGAAAATTCACCTTTATTAGACCCAGAGATTCTTGAACTGCTTGGCGAGGACCCCACCAGTCAGAAAAATCACGGAGAGAATTTACATAAGGACATTGCATCTAGATGGGCACATATATTAGCTAACGGGCTTTCTAAAGATACCCAATTAGAGCTAATAAAATGTTACTTACCGCCAGAAAACTGCCCAAATATGAGAGCTCCAAAACTCAATCTGGAAATCAAAGCAGCTCTTTTGGAAATGAACATTAAAAAAGATTTATACAGCCAAAGCAAGCAAAATCAACTTGCTAGCAGTCTCTCTGCTATAGGAAGAGATTTGAATGGGGCTCTGATATGATAAAAAATCTTACGCTTTTTCGATCAAGTCACGTGTCCTGACGTGAGTTTAAGATTTTATACCCATTACAGAAAAAGTGCTCAACGCCGCTAAAGAAGTTTTCACTTCAAAAATTTTCTTTGGTCCTAATGAATTCCTATTATATTCTCCTTTCAGAACCTGCCATCCTCTTCACGCGAGCCTTATCCTGGTGGCAGCCAAATTATCAGGGAATCAATGATTAAACGTGATGTACCTCAAGAATCTTTAAATATAATGATGGCTTCTCTTGCAAAAACACATTGAATCAATACAATAGTTCCATAAAGTCCTGGTGGCATTTTTGTAAACAATAACTTAGATGTTTACGAGGCTAATAGTTCTACAGTATTATCATTCCTTACCATAAAATTTGAAGAACAATATACTAGCTACAGCAGTTTAAACACTCATAGATCAGCTTTGTCCCTCATTTTAGGTACGGATGTAACTGGCAATGATTGCGTGAACCGTTTCTTTAAAGGTGTCTAGACTTGCTCCCCAAATCCGAAATATAATTCAACATGGGACACAAACATAGTGTTGAATCATCTATACAATATGTATCCTTACGATAACATCTCATTAGCTGACTTGTCACATAAAACTTGCACACTTTTGGCCATTGCTTCCGCTTTAAGAATGCAAACTATCAGTTTAATCAAATTAAATAATATATCAAAACGAGACAATGCAATTGTTATTACGATCACCGATTTAATAAAAACATCGAGGCCATTACCATATATTCTTGAAAATCCCAGTATTTGCCCGGCGTTAGCTGTTGAAACTTACATAGCAAACACCTCTTCTTTAAAGACATATTACTTCGGAGGAGCATCTTTTTATTGCTGTGCGAAAACCTCACAAAAATGTTGGATCTCAAACATTAGCGCATTGGGTGAAAAAGGTGTTGCACGATAGTGGTATAGATATTTCTATATTTGGAGCTCACAGTACTCGCTCAGCATCTACATCCGCCGCTCACAGATCTGGGGTTAATCTAGAAGTGGTCCGCAACGCTGCGGGTTGGAGTAGCTCCTCTAATGTTTTTCTTAAGTACTATCGAAGAGAAGTCATGAATACAAATGAAAACGATTTTGTTAATGCCATATTTGGTACATGATTTGTTAAATAAAACAAAAGGTTAATTGCATTTATCTTATTAACATAGTTAAGAGAACGATAAATGTAAAATTATCTTTAAAATGATTTAAGAAGAAGGTTGTTGAACTTATTTAGTAAATTAAGCAATTTAATAATTTCACATCTGTTTCTCACATACCTACATTTTTTATTTTTTTTATATCTTACGTTACTTTGCTCTGAACATCTGCAAGTAATTATTAATCGTCTTCGGTTGAGACCCGAAGTATAATTAAGAATCACACGAACTTACCTAGTGAAGTTTGAGTCCATTTTGCGAGGGTCTCAACCGAAGACGATTACATCCCTAGCCCACTCAACCCACACAGATAAATAAAAAGTAAAAAAAATATATTTAATAACACAAACTTTGAAATAATGAAATCAGGTGACGCGGGGCTGACGGTCGCGGTGCATACAATATTAGGAGGTAGGAGAAAAATACTTTCTTACATTATAACTCTAAAGGTGTGACGAAGATAGCATCATCTCATGTAATGCTGCAAGTAATTATTAATCGTCTTCGGTTGAGACCCTCGCATAATTGGAATAAAACTTCACTAGGTAAGTTCGTTTGATTCTTAATTATTTTTCCTTTCATTTTTATTATATTCTCTTCCATTTGTGATGGGTTTCATTCTATTATTATTTGTTTTTGTTTCATAAGTTATCGGCACTGGTCTATATATTTAAACATGCCCTGTAATTAATAGCCATACAACTATAGTATGTAAGTAATAATATGTTACATGTCATATTATAGTAAGTAAGCCTTCTTTAACAGTTAAAAAATAAAAATTTAATATTTTTCTAGTGCCGGATTCACTTTTGTGACAATCGTTGTACCTCCGACTGAACTTCTGGCTCACCTCCAAAGGCGGTTTAACGAACTCAATGGCGAAATATTGAAAGCAAAAATTTCATCACTGCAGGACCCTATCTTGAGGGAATTCGATATAATCATAAACTGTACCGGACTCGGCGCCAGGTTTATGGTGCCTGATGAAAAGATGGCACCTATTAGAGGGCAAATTTTCAAAGTAAGTTACGGTTTTTGTCATTTGTCCATTATGTTGCAAGTAAAACCATACTAGAATTTATAAAATATTATAAGCCCTAAGATTTACATGCCCCGCTCGAGTGTTCAATAAATGGTCACTTCACTAAGCATTTTTTTATGCCACTGAGATGAAAGACAAGCATAAAACAGTATATTTATAAAGTCCTTATATCCTTAAAAATAAAGCATATTGTTACCAGGTAAATGCTTCGTGGTTAACCGAAACTGTTATGGATAAGACCACAGGACATTATATTATACCTAAGTGAGTATTAACATTTTTCTTTTTAAATAGCCATGTTACCTTCTAACCCCTTTTATCTTAAAAGTTTACTTACCTATTGGAAAGTGTTCTGCCTAGCTAGACTAATGCAACACGATCAGAGCTTTTTTTGATAAGTAATTATATTTAGCCTGGTTACTAAGAGCTTTTAGCTAAGTCCTATTTATTTCACATTTCTTCTTAAACTTCTTATTACCTAATATTATTATCCACTTTTACGTCTCAGGCAGGTATAGTCTTAAGTCAACGTCAGTCTTGCCTCAGTGATGTAGTGAAAGTGATGGAACCGTCACTGAAGCTTTCAGTGGAATTTGCGCGGCAAGATGTAAAAATTGTATTTCACTCCTTTCACAACTTTTATATCTAAGAATCTAAAAATATTGATGCTCTTGTTTTAGAAAATACTGTACAGCAAGTGTATCCATCATCCGCCTAATTCCCTCGCAATCTCCACCTTAAGAGATAGATAGTGTCGTCACCATCACCAGACAGGGGCAGTTGTGGCTACCTGCTGTAGAAAAAATTCAAGCAGTTCCTTAAGTATTTACCTAACTTGGCTTGAGAAATACCACGCTACTAGTAGCCGGAACCAACGGTTTAACATGCCTTCCATCTTAGCGCAGTGATGGTTTACAGAACACTGAAGCAAGCGGAATATTCTAATTTTTGATTCAGTCTTGAAACCTGTGTACTCGGCGGCACTGGTACAGATAGCTACAACACAAAACTGGACCCAAAAGACACGGAATTCATTTTAGATGGTTGCAAGAAACTCATACCTGGAATTGAGGTGGGTATATATATCTAATATAATGTAGGTGAAATGTCATTTGTTTAATAAATATAAACGAAAAAACGTAAAATAAGACTGTGTGGCAGACTCTTGCTAGGCCCAAATCTGGGATTAAAATTTTGAACAAAAAAGTATCTATCTATTTATAATCTAGGTATTTACTGCTAAATTAGTACCCAAATATTACATTTAGTCGATCACTGGTTCAAAAGTTATAAGGACTTATATAGGGCCAATATGGAGGGTGCTTTCCACAACTTGGTTTTGAATATCTAGGCCACCTTACAAAGTACTGTTTGGTCCCAAATTAATCTATACTTATAATGAATCTGAAGAGTGGTCAATTCTATAAATGAAATATATCCTAAATTACTATCAGGGGGCGATTAGGGATCGATACTGATGCCAAAAATGCAATCAGTAAAATTTTCGTCTGTCTGTCTGTCTGTCGGTCTGTATAACCGTTATAGAAACAAAAACTACTCGACGGATTTTAACGAAACTTGGTAAAATTATTTTTCATACTCCTGAGCTGGTTATAGTATACTTTTCATCACGCTACAATCAATAGGAGCAGAGCAGTGAAAGGAAATGTTACTTTACTACGAAGTTACTCCATTTTTTAAGCTTCCGTCGCGTGTGCAACCTTAATGGTTAAAGCTACACAGAAATCATGTATGACGGCAATGTTCTCCTTAAAATTATAAAAAAAATATTCCACGACAGCATATGTCTATCTTTTATGGTTGATTGTCAATAACACATAACTCCCGATAGCTTAGCAGTTCGAAGCTTTCTGATTATATTTGTCTACTCTTACGTTTATAACACTCTCAGTCATCCCTAATTAAAAAAGTTAACATTATTAACTATTCCATAAAAAATAATCTTTAGCAGAATCCTGTGTTATAATCCACGATGGTTACGCCATTTATTTGTAACATTACTCACATTTTGTAATTTATCTGATGCTGTACAATTATAGGAAAAATATAAAGAAAAAATTGCAGAAGACTTTTTCGGAATATATGTCACAATGATGAAGGCGCTACTAATGATAATTTTCGTGATCTTGCCATAAATCAGTGCTTATTAGTTCTTCAGGAAGACTTAACAGCAGTAGGCGGTAAATCACTCTGTGAATATGGTTTGCCAACACCAACCTCAGTCGGAGAGGTTACCAATAGTGAATATTCCGCAGATATTGGTTACTACTCAATGGAACTGCTGGCAACATTAGAAAACGGTGTCTCAATGGTGACTGAAGAACAACGTTCAGTCAATGATTATATATTATATTATGGTGTTATTTATCTATAATATGTTACATACATATTATAGATAAATTTATTAGAAATATATAAGTACGTTTATCAGTTATCTAGATCCCATAACACAAGCTAATATTAGCTTACTTTGGGCTAGATGGCGCTGTGTGAAAAGTGTCACACAAAATTTATTTATTTATTTATTATTATTTAATGATCGCGTGTCCGAGTGTTCAGAATAATTTGGGAACAATATGGTTTTAAGATGCACCTGGAGGAACTGGGAAAACCTTTTTGACTAAATTAATATTAGCTTATGTTCGAAATCAGCGTAAAATTGCTCTTGCCGTAGCTTCATCAGGTATAGCTGCAACATTGCTACCAGGAGGTAAAACTGCTCACACTATGTTTAAAATACCAATTGATTTAAACGCACGGAAAGTCTAACCTGTAGTATTTCAAGAAATAGCGACAAAGCTAAGGTATTACGTGAGTGTAATATAATCATATGGGATGAATGTACGATGGCCCATCGAAAAGGAGTAGAAGCAGTAGACAGAACTTTAAGAGATATAAATGGGCGGTATCACGGTTTTATTATGTGGTGATTTCCGACAAACCTTACCGGTAATACCACGGGGAACCCGAGACGATGAGGTTAGAACTTGCCTGAAAAGCTTTTATTTGTGGCGTGATATACTGGTTGAGCGGGCGAGATAAATAAATTCCAAGTGGACTTGTACTCGTATTTGCGGGGAAAGACAATAATGAAATTTACACGCGGTTGTCGACGGAAAAGAATGGAAAACAGGAATGGGCACACTACCTTGCTTTTGATGCGAGATGCTGAGGTGGAGGCTGCCGGGGATGTCCCTGGACTTGGATCCCTGGTTCCATTGCACTAAAACACTATTATTGCGAAAGGTTGATGCGGGCGCGCGCGTGGTCATTGCAGTACTAATACAGCAAGCCTTCAATCCGTGAATCTGTGAGCGGCGTTTTAGATGCGATGCGATGCAACATAGAAAAAATAACGCGGCTGCTCTGGAATCGTATACCGGCGCAACCATTTCCCCCCTGGCTTGAAGGGTTACCTTCAAAAAAGGAACAACTGACTATACAGTTGCCACTAAGCTTTAGCTGCTAACTAAACAAAATGCTATCGCATATATATGCAAATAGTCTGTCCTCCAACGCTTCCAAAACGATTGAACGAGTTTATCCAATAATGCATGACGCGAGAGAAGATGAAGTCGATCTTCCTCTATTTCAAAAGCGGGAAAGTATTTTAACGGTGTAACATTCAAAAAGTGCGCTGGAGTCAGTGCAAGCGGCTCCGAGGGATCACTAGACAAGGTTCTACAAAGAGGACGCGTATTCATTACGGCCTCGACTTGAGTGAGCACGGTGCTCAGCTCTTTAAACGTAAAGTGTTTGGAACGCAAAAAAATATGTAGTTCGGAAAAGTTACGACGAGCTCCGACGTAATTCGTACCGTTGTCCGAATACATTCGAGATACGGAACCCCGACGCGACAAAAATCTTTTAAATGCAGCCATGAAGCATGGCGTGCTCAAATCACCAGCTAATTCTATATGAACGGCGCGAGTCGTCATACAAACAAAAAGACGAACATAAGCTTTCGTGGAGCGTATACCACGACCACGAGAAACTGTTACCCTGAAGGGGCCAGCGTAATCGGTACCCGTGTGTACGAACGGTTTAGCAGCCTGAACAACACGACAAGGATGATGCACCATTTCGGGCGCGATTGACTTCGGGCGAAGTTTGAAACACGGAATACATCTATGAACTATCGAACGAATCAAATTGCGTGCGGAGAGAATCCAGTATTTCTGGCGCAAAATTGACATTAATAAATCTGGACCAGCGTGACAATTCACCCTATGGTGATATTCAACTAAAAGATCAACGATATGATCCTTGCGCGGGAGAACTATAGGATGCATTTGATCGTGCTCTAATGCGGACTGGCTCAAACGACCACCAACTCGAATGAGGCCATCGTTCAAAAAAGGTTTCAAATGCTGAAAAGCGCGACTACAAAGCTTATTCAATTCCAAATTTCTAATTTCAGACGAAAAATAAAATCGCTGAAGTTCACGAAGCACGATTAACTCAGCCTTGTTTAAGTCAAAAGCGGTAACATGCTCGCGACGAGGAAGGATTTTCAAAAATCGACAAATATAAACAACACTACGTAAAAGAATCGACCACGATGAAACACGGCTAGCCAACTCTAAGATAGGCGATTTTTCGAGCGGTGCGGTAGCAACTAAAGAGGTTTTCTTTTCCTCTGGCGGCGTGGACACAGTAGCGGGGTTGAAAGGATTAACAGGCCATTCATCAGGTGGGGCTTGGCACCAGGAAGAGCCATGGAACCACAACGGATGATCCACAATCTGTGCAGGTGTTAACCCACGAGACAAACAATCGGCAGGGTTGTCCGTACCTGAGTCGTGATAAAAGTTTTACGGCGCCAATTCCGACTGAATTTTTGCCACCCTATTTGCGACAAATGTATCCCAACAATGGGGCGAAGAATGTGTCCAACACAAAGCGACGGTCGAGTCCGAGAATGCGAAAATTATATCTATATTAATGCGTTGAAATCGGCGTTCTGATTCGCGAACACCAATACTAAGAAACATTTGTCTAATGTCGGCTGGAAGCGCGACAGCGAACAAGCGAAAGTTAACTATAATTTCGAACAAATTACCTTGGAGATTTTGACCACTGTGCAAAATATCGTTTACCGAAACATTCGAACTAGTTTTGGCGCTGCCATCTGCAAGACCTACATGATCCGGTCCGAAGATGAAATCAAAAAATGGGCCCAACAACTTGTCAGCTTGAAATAAGACCCCATATCCTTTTTAATAAATTAGCTATCATTATAGTCTTGGTATTTTATCGCTGCTATAACTGACTTTGAAAAAGTATGGAGTTGTTGGTTCAGTATGTGTCTGTTTATTGCTTTGTTTCTGTAGTGTATAATGTAAACTATGTAAATAGATTAGATACAAGTGTAGAACAAGATAACGTATACGAAAATAGTTTTAACTCATGGAACGAGTATATCAATTCGATACCAGACTGTAACAATAAAATCACCATGTTTCACGTTAACATAAGGTCTATGGTGTTAAACTTAGCACGACTAGAACAAATTATTGCATCGAGTGAGGGTAGGGTACAGGTGATAGCGCTGACCGAGGTCAATATCAAAGATAGCTGTAAATCATTATTCGAGCCACGCAATTACAACATGTATACTAATTTGAGATCACTTAAAAGAGATGGTGGCATTATCGTGTACGTTCATAAAACTTTGCAATTTTCTGTAGTGCCCACCTGTTCCTTTTATTGTGAGATCCGATTTACCGTATATTCTGCCGTGATAAGCGAGTCTGTGGCGGATCATTTCGTGACTGCCTGCACTATTGTTGGTGACCGCGCCGATAGCGCGCCGCTACTCGAACATAAACCGGTTATTTATATTTATGATAACAAACAGCTGCATAGTGAGTTGATGCGCGCGGATTGGCGCGCGCCCGTGCAATGTAGTTCCTCTAGCGAGATGTATAATAGGATACGTAGTAATTTCGATCATGCTTATGAAAACTCTGTGAAATGTTTAACCATAAAAAGAAGAAATAATCACTGTAAATGGGTCAATAAAAGGTTAGAGTACATGTGTAACAAAAAAAAAAGAGTCATATAAGATTTTTAAAAAAGAGCAATCAATTGAAAACAAAATCATTTATAATAAATATAGAAATAAAACGAATAAATATGCTAACTACGTCAAAAATGAATATTATAAGAAACAAATTAACTTAAATTTTAGTAATCCTAAGAAAGTATGGCGATTGGTTAATGAAATCTGTGGGAAAACCACCAGCTCTGTGGACGAGTTTATACGGAGATACTTTCCCATGAGTGAACGGGATGTCAGTAACTTATTTGCTAACGAATTTAAAAAAAATACCAATAAAATTGTGCTAAATTGTGATATGCCCCTATTAAGTTCTCAACCATGTCAAGGGTTGGATGTGTCCATGCTGCTACCAAAAATATTCGATCATACCACACAGAAACTCATTAACAGGGTCAACACCAAAAAAGGTCCAGGTCTTGATGGCATGAGGGCTAAGGACATAAAACTAATATCCAAACAGATAACACCATCTATTACACACTTCATAAATACATGCATTAACACAGCTAAGTACCCTGACGAGATTAAGATGGGAATGGTTCGTCCTATATATAAAAAAGGCGACCATACTGATTGTAATAACTATCGTCCAATAACTATATTGCCGTCTTTGGACAAAATAATTGAGACGTACATAGGTGACAGAATAGATGGATTTCTAAAAAAAAACAACATAATACAAAGGAAACAATACGGTTTTCAAAAAAACAAAAATACGTCTCAGTTACTATGTCAATTAACCAATGAAATCAACGAGCACCTGAACAATAAGAGTCACGTGCTCGTTGTTTTCATTGACTTCTGCAGGGCTTTCGATATACTGAAATATGACGTCCTATTCAGCAGACTAGAGCAAACTGGCATACGCGGACCAATGTTAGAACTCATAAAAAACTACCACGAGCAAAGATATACCAAAGTAAAAGTGGGAAGAGAATTTAGTAACAGCGTACCAACCTCCATGGGCACGGCTCAGGGCTCCGTGAACGGTCCTAATGAATATATTATATACGTTAATGAAATGTGCAATCTTTTTGAGCTTGGTTCCGTATATCAGTTTGCTGACGATACATGCATTTTGGTGGCTGATCGTGTGCTGGCTTGTGCTGAGCGTAAGTTGCAGGACAATTTCGACCGAACGTGTCAATGGGCACACGATGTAGGTCTTGTCATTAATGCAAAAAAGACTAAACTTATGTGCATTCAGTCTCCACAGAACGCCAGGCGGACTAATTATATACCAGCGATAGTAGCGCACAGTCACGACTGTTTGCATGGTAATCATGGTTGTCTCTTGAACGATTGTGTCAAGCTTGATTTGGTAAGTGAACACATGTACTTAGGCCTTATTGTTGACCATAGACTTAACTGAAATTCTCACATTGACTATATTTGTAATAAGATAAGAGCTGTACTGAGTAAACTATATGTGATTAAATATAAAATACCATTCAAAGTGTTAAGATTGATATATTTGGCATTGGCGGATAGTGTTATTGGGTACGGATTGAGCAGTTATGGACGTGCTTGTAAAATAAAATTGGCAAATATTTATAACTTACAAATTAAATCATTAAAAACAATAGTTCCCAAAATAGTAAAACTTCAACACAGAAACTGTTGTAATGGATTGTTCCAGTATTGCGAGCTGCTTCCTGTGCAGAGTAAACTTAGACTGGCCATCTTAAAGAAAGAAGTTATTAATGTAAATGTACTAAAAGACTATAAAATAAATGAAAACCTAAGATATATTATTAATAGAGAGAAATTGTCTATCAAAAATTAACAACAAATATGGTGCTAGAACATGTAATTACCTTTTGCCAAATATTTTGAATGGTTTGCCTACTGCCATCGTTTCGGAATTTCGTAGTAGTAAGAAGTTCACGCCCAAACTTAATAATTTACTCAAAAAATATTATAAATTAAATCCAGATTACACATTTATTGTATGTATATAGGGCCACACCGCTTGTTTGTGTGCTCACGCATAAGATCTCGAAATAAGCGTACACCTAAGTTATCCTAGTTCCGTGCGTTTGCACGCGAACACTGTTGTCTACCGGCTACTACCTGCCCATACTGGGTATAGTCTAAGTATATTACAATGTTTAGTATTAAATTTCAACTGAATATTGTAAAGCATATACTGCTCGCACACAAACCCTATAGTTTAAGCGAGTAGTTCTCATATAATAAGATGTAAAACTGCATGTTGTGAACTTTTTTAAATAAACAAAAAAAAAATCTAAAACAACGCGCAACGTGGTGGTTGGTTTATCCTCGCGGACTTCTCCATGGAGCGGTATGGTATACGAAGGAGCGTGCTTCGTCTGTTCGGTTTCGGGAGGCGCGGGTGAAATGGAACCTTTATCCAAATATTCTACTATTACGCTATCGTGAGCCTCCTTCAACTTTGGAGATGTCTGCATTTTCCGTTCTAAACAAAAGAAGCGTTTTTCGGCTGACTGAAACGAATCTCCAAGCGAATTAACATCACCCTTAAAGGGGAGTGCGACAACATAACGACCATCACTATCGCGAGTAGTCGTGCGACTATAAAACTCTTCACAAAGTTTATCATCCGGGCTGACAATAGGAGGGACGTTCACCTCTTCTATCTCCCAGAATTTACGGACAGCGGAGTCCAGCGGCTCGACGGCGCAACAATATGACACTGTCGAATTACAATCAAAATAAGCGGGTGCGGAACCAACAATAACAAACCCAAGAACCGTCTCTAAGGCGAGCGGCGCGGGGTGCGATGCGTCACCTTGAACCTTATGCTGCGACAGAAGGTGCGGGAAAATCGAAGCGCCAACTAACAAATCAATATCTCCTGGAACGGCGTAAGTATCATCGGCCAACGACAAATCTCTAAAATTAGTCAATAATGAGGTATTGACTGCGACAGTCGGTAAAAGTTTGGTAACCTTATCGACGACTAGCGAATCCAACGAAAAACTAACATCAAAATCAAAACGCAAGTGGAATTTAATCCCTACAGAACCTTGAACGGCTTTAGTGGAACCCCCAATACCTTTCACAACATTACAGGCGGGGCGGTTATTTATATGCAAACCAAGACGACTACAACAATTTTTACTTATAAAATTACTTTGACAAGCACTATCTAAAAGTGCGCGAACACTATGTCCCCTACCATGCGAATCGTAAACAACAACTCGAGCGGTTGCTAGAAGTACCGTAGTAGGGATTGTGTGCAAACTTGATAGCGAGCACAAAGCGACATCGTTCGGCTGGAGGCGCGTGGCAGTGGCGCCGCCGTCGCTAGGCGCGGACGGGGACGAAAACACGCGAGAGCGCTCCCCGTCGCGATTCAAAGGCGCGGGCGGCTGTGACGTCACAGCGGACGGACGGTTAGGCACTGAGTTCGCGCAGCTGGAATCGACGGACGAACTACCATGAATGGTGTTTACCATTACACTTGCGACAAAAATTATTCGAATTACAGAATGAAACACGATGTTTCTTACTGAGACAATTGATACATAAATTACTAGAACGAACAAATTTGTAGCGATCGCTAGGAGTGAGTTTATTGAACTCCGAACATTTATAAAGTTTGTCATGGTGACCTTGACACAAAGAACAATTTTTCGAATGCAACACTTGCGATTGCGAAGTTGTGGGTTCAAAATTAACAAAAGAATGCGTGGACTTACTACTATTACTACTACGATTAGTCGGACTATTTTTCGCTATTCCGTGGTTTAACGAAGTTCGTTGCAAAATTCGAATATGTTGACGAACGTGAGTTTCTAAATCGTCGAACTTAGGTATTTGATGGCCACGTCTATCCATTTCAAATAAGCGAACGGTTTCGGAATCTAATTTCTTTAAACCGATATACAAAAACAAAGTCACAAATGTCATTGACCTTGACATTCTTTAGGGCACGAACAGCTGATGCAATGCATTGAATTGCTCAATTAACACAAAATTCGTATTCAGCATACCAAAAAAACCCTTATATGATACCCAACATGATATTTTATAAGCACGGCAAATTTAACACGATATTCGTACTCAGCATACCAAAAAACCCCTTATACGATACCCAACCTGAAAATTAAAAAAACGGCGCGGCGGCCAATTTGGATTGCAAAGGCGTCACGTTAATAAAAAAAAAAAAAAAAAAAAAATTTCTTTATTTTGCAGAGACCATTGTAACGGCGCTTACAAAATGTCATACACTATTTAAAATATTTAAAGCGACATTAATAAGATTTCTCTCTTAAAGCTGAGGTAATAGTACTATTATTTATTCTTTTTAAGCATATGGTGAAACGTGGGCGTATAGTACGCCTCTGCCTACCCCTTCGGGGATAAAGGCGTGAAAGTATGTTATGTTTTGATTCTGTGGTAATAGTAGTTATACAACACATCGATTAAAATACTTACTTCGTACAACAATGTTTATTTATTTATTTATTTATTTTTATTTATTTCACACAATTACAAAATCCTCACAGTACTTATGCACCAAATCGATATTGTAAGCAATCATCCAAGAAAATAATATAATCTAAGATCTTCTAAAATAAACAAAATTCGCAAATCACCACTGTTCAATTCACAATTCATAGCAATATAATTACAGTGAACAATGCAATTAATATATTCAATGGATCAATCTATTAAACATTAGTTCAGTAAATCAAGTCAGTAAATTAAGTCAGTAAATTAAACAATAATCACTACCAATCATGTCAACTTCGTGATGATAAAATGTCATGTTAACAGCGATTAAGAAAAGCTACCCTGTGTTTGATTAAACCCAGTAATAGGTATGGTATAATATGACTTAATGAATATATTCAGTAATAGGAATATGAAAATTTCACCCTAAAGTAACACCTGTACCATAAGGCCTTAAACTGGGCTTCCATCTTACTGGCAACCGATACCAACGGCTTAACGTGCCTTCCGAAGCACGGAAACACTCGCAAATGTAAATGCCACAAAGTGGTAACCCATCCGAGGACCAACCATAGCGAAAGTTGCTTATCGCAGTGATCATTTACAAAACACGGAGTCCGCGGGGCCACGAGTCTCGAAACAGCTAAATTATAGAGGAATGTTCTAGCATTGAATTATATGAATTCTATACTAGGCGGATAACTACTGATTTATTTTAAAAATTGTCTTACAAGGTTAGACAATACCAAAAATTATTATGAACACTGTCATAGTTGTCAATTTTGCTTGTCATTGGGGCTGTGTATAATTATTGATAATTAAAAGCAAGCCACTGTAACGTAACCATATCTCGATGAAATTTAGAGGATAGCGCCATCTAGGTATCATGTTAGTAATTAAGATTTTAATAATATCCGAAAACACTTGCTCAAAATAAAAAAATATAATTACCGGTAACGCCTTCAACTTGGTTTAACGACTACCATGTGCGTAACGTACCTCAACCGAAGCACGGAATCGCTCGTAAATGAAATATGTCACAAAGCGGTCATCCATCTGAGGACCAGCCATAGCTAAAGATGCTTAACGCAGTTATAGTTTACAGATAGATAAAGATGCTTACAAAGAAGCGCAGTTATAGTTTATTCAGGGTAGGCCGAGGCTTACCTATGAGGACCACGTGAGCAGATTACTCAAAAACGGAAAAGTCAAAAGTACTCGTATACTCAGACGTGCATGTATGAAGCGATTGATGAATCTGCAAGAAGCGAAAGAAGTATTCATGGATCGCGAAGCCTGGCGATATGTCCTCTCTGACTACCCCGTCAGGGATATAGCGTGTAGAAAATTAGTTAGTTCACAGATCACTGAGTTAACGGGGCAACAACTGCGCGATTAGAGAATAAGAGATTTTATTTCAACGAATAAGTGATTTTATTTACCAACACGATAAAATATATTTTTAAGAACATATTCTTATTCTTAGTTTGTAAGGTAATCTATGGGCCGTAGAATAAGTTAATAAGATCTGTAACATTTCTCATGTTGCCTGAAATAAATGAATAAGTATTAAATTATTAATAATATAAATACTAGCTGTTGCCCGCAGTTCCGTCCACATGGAAACTGTTTCCGCCCTTGAATTCGTCCTCGTGGATCCCTTAAATTACCGTTTTATTTGGTATTTTCAAAATAGGTGACATGTAAATGTGACAGGTAAATTACGGAATCCACGATACACAAACTCTGGCCTATCATATCGCGTCCCGGTTGAAATAAAATAAAGGTAATGCCTCGGCCTGGAGTGGAACACCGTAGTGGTTAAATGTAGGCCGACCCCTCTCTTGGGCTGGGAACACGGACCAGGCAACGACGCAGGAACTCAGGATGTGTCAGATGGCAAAAATTTTGGACCGATGTGGTACCAACTTACAACCGCGGAAGTCTCATAACTCTAGGGTTATGTTCAGCGTACAGCGGCTTAAGGCCGGACTTTTGTAAAAAAGCATATTTTCTGGACTGTCAATGTGTCGCTGTCGCTGTCGCTATCGGAGCCCTGCTGACTATAATAACGGTCCTTAATCACGAGTTGTTGTCTCGGCTCTCTATCAGGCGGGCGCCATTTTGACGTGGCAAATATTTAAAAATATACACACTTTTAACTAGAAAACTAACGTTATTATTGCGCATTATAAATAAGTAAACGTTTTATTACTCACGTTTTTACGACCAGTAATAAATCGACAGGTTTCAGCTGTATTCAGACAGCCTTTTTCAGAGGTGTGAACCGTTCGCCGAGCACTCTTTACGCACATCCCGTTTGCTTATTTATAATGTGTAATAATAACGTTAGTTCTGTAGTTAAATTTTACGTTTCATAATAAATAAGTAAACGGGATTACTCACGTTTTTACGACCAGTAATAATAGACCGACCGGTTTCAGCTGTATTCAGACAGCTTTTATCTTTTTCGTGCGTAAAGAGTGCTCAGCGAATGGTTCGCACCTCTGAAAAAGGCTGAAACCGGCTGGTCCATTACTAGTCGTAAAAACGTGAGTTATCCCGTTTACTTATTTATAAACAACACACTTACTCATTATTACAAACAAAACGGTTATTATACTCACGTGGTACAATATGAACAGCTGCGCTGGTACTTGAGCTTGAGTACCAGCGCAGCTTCCGACGTAACTTGATGGTCCTCTTAAAAAAGGACCTCCGTTAGGTCCGAAACTAGTCGGGCTATCCCGAAATTCACACGTGACTATAACCGTTTAGTTTGTAATAATGAACAACGCTCACGATAGTTATTATTCTAATACACTTCTAATTTTACAGCATGCTGAAATTGTGAGCCAGTGGGTAGGACTTCGACCAGTACGAGAAACGATTAGACTAGAGCCAGAGGAGTTCCAAGACAAACTGATCATCCATAATTATGGACACGGTAAGTTGAGAGTATGACTTCGATTTCTCGTAAGATGGCGGCTCAGAAATACTTTTTTTTTACTCAATCATAGAACGAACGACAATTTCAAGTTCGATTCCCACCCAGGATAAAACTTTGTGTGATTTATCTGGGTGTTATTTATCCATAGTATGTATGTATTTAGAAATATGTAAGTATGTTTATCAGTTATCTGGTAATCATAGTACAAGCTCTGCTTAGTTTGGAATCAAATGGCGTTGTGTGAGTTGTCCCAACGATATTTATATTTATTTTATATTTTAATTTGGAGTAACGACTGTAGGTGGGACTATGGTTAATCAATTTCTTCATCGTCCCATCAATGGGACATCTAATGGTACAACGGTAAAGGAGGGGTACAATTCGCTAGATTGCGGACAGTGACACAAAACGTTCACTTCGGATTACGAATCGAATTCATACTAAATTTATAATCTACATCTACACTAACATTATAAAGCTGAAGTTTGTTTGGTGAAAGGCGGTCCTCAGGAACTATTGGTTCTAATGGATAAAATATTTGTGTTGGATAGCCCATGTATTGAGAGTAGGGCAGCAATCCAGATAGAGCTTGGAAATAACTGGGAATACAGTAAGATGTAAAGACATAGGTATTTTGTTACGCCTTTATCCCCGAAGGGATAGGCAGAGGCATACTATACGCCCACATTTCACCGTATGCACTTTTGTCCCACGTAACAGGTGGTGAACCCATTGCCGTGTGGAAAATAGGCAGTTTGTGGCGACCTGCTGTTGAAATTTTTCAAGCCGCTCATATAGCCTTCAACTGGGCTTAACGACTGCCATGTTACTGGCAACCGGGACCAAAGGCTTAACGTGACTTCCGAAGCACGGAAACGCTCGCAAAATGTAAATACCACAAAGTGGTCACCCATCCGAGGACCAGCCGTAGTAAAAGTTGCTTAACACAGTGATCGTTTAGTGAACACTGAGTTTGCGGGGCCACGAGCGCTTGATGCTTGCTTGAAGATGAAGAGATACAATGATTATCTCATTTGCAGGTGGCAGTGGATTCACTCTGTTTGAAGGCTGTAGTAACCAGGTTCTACAAATACTGGAAAGTTATCTAAATAAAAACAACACCTCCCGCTCGAAACTTTAATAAACAATATGAGTTCATAATAAACATTCTTATTATTATATAACAAGTTATTTATGTCGTATAACAAATTATTTTATATTATATAACGAGTTATTATATTATATAATATAAAATATGGTTATATTTTGTCAGGTATTCCTATTCGAATATGAATACTGAATACCCCACAATTGGTCTAAGAAAAACCCTTATTTTCAAGTAATTTAATCGACCCACGGACCTAAATTAATTGACTTACAAGAACTAGAACATAGGGTGGCCCATTTGAAACGGGAAATGTGTGTTATTCATTTCAGATATTATGTTTCATAGTAACATTTACTGCTTTAGACCTTGACAATCGATATTGAAGTAGAAATATATACAATTTTATTTTCTGAACTTTCGGGTTTCATTCCAGATTCGAGTAAAAGTTCTATTTTAAATCTATGAATGCTGTTTTTCTTGTCACTAAAATTGATGGCATGGTTCCTTAAAAGCGTAGACAGAGAATACTATAGACACATAGTCAGCGTGCCGCAGAAAGGGACAGGTAATGTTATAACTGGGTTACCATATGAAGAAATTTTCCCCATATTTTGTATTATTAAAATGCTAAGTATCCACCTACGCTCCGTAGATAAAAAGACATTATTACAAGACCCACCAAGATAGTGTAGTCCAAATTAAGACAAACGACTGACAAACATACTTGAAAGCAAACATTTAAATATATGAAACACGTTCTCTTATAACTTATTATAGTATAAAGAGAGAAACCCCGTTAGGCTGTGATTTTAGTGTCTGTAAACTCTAGCCTAGTAATATTTCAGGGTCCACTATTATTTCATTGCTAAGTGCAGCTATCATTTGGTTTTTAATTTTTGGAATTGTCAGCAACTGCCGTCTGACATCCCAATCCCGTATAGACGCCTGCGTAGTTGTCTTATCCATTAGTCAGCAGTTACACCGCTAGCAGGTGAGGGCATATGAAAAACCCTTACACTCACATAGAAAATACCTGAATTCCTTAACAAACATTTGCTGATCAAACAAATATTAGTCCCCACTGTTGCATACACTACCAACTGCGCCACAGAGGCATGATCATAGGTTCTAGTTTTCGTGAGTAAATAATACAGTATTTTATTTTTTCTACTTTGTTTATTTAGTTTTGCAGTTCATTGACATAATAAAAATTTGTAAGCAAGCAGATCCTGTTATAAAATAAAGTTATACCCAAAAAATAATTATCTCTTAAATTGATTACGATTATTGCCAAGGGGTCTAGCATCTCGAGTAATAGAGTCATTTTCTTCTTGTTAAATAAAAAAATCTTGTAGTTGGTTTTTGTGACCAATTGGATCGTCCTGTAGCTGTAATCCAAATCTGACGCGAATGGTCACTTTAAGCTGCAAGAAACCAATAATTATTTAACTAAACACAACACAATAAAAAACATAACAAGTGCTCAAGTATCTTCACACGCAATGCAAGCTGATACACCTGCTGACAAACGAACAAGGTTCAGGCATACAGCATTGGCAGTTAAATATACTTCAAATGCGCAAGTAAATTTTATTAAATATTATTAGATATGAAAATTCTCAGCAGTTCCATAGCTGAGCATATATATGCCTCATCATCATAGCAATATTTTCGATTGCTGTTGATACTACGAGTATGAAGCACAATGTCCACTAATTGTCTTGTACTCAACCCAGAAAGCCGGCTAGTTCAATGTTTAGCAAGTGTACAAACTAGCATTGAAGCGCTCGTGGCCCTGCCGACTCAAAGTTCTGTAAAACAACTTTCACTATGGCTGGTCAGGGATGGGTGACCACTTAACACAAGCATTTACATTTGCGAGTGTTTCCGTGCTTTAGAAGGCACGTTAAGCCGTTGGTCCCGGTTGCCAGTAACATGGCAGTCGTTAAGCCAAGTTGACGGCCATATGGGCGGTTTCAAAAAATTCAACGGCAGGTAGCCACAACCTGCGTCTGTCTATTTCAACAGGGCAATTGGCTCACCACCTATTACGTGGGACAGGAATACACACGGTGAAAAGTGGCGTGTAATATGCCTCTGCGGCCCTGGTCGGCGCCTATAGGGTTGACACGAGCCTGGTTAGTTCTGACCACAACGGCATAGCCTTCAACATCAGCTTGGAAAGGGCCAAAGGGACCCATATAAAGAGAACCACGCACCTCTATAATACCAAGAAGGCAAACTGGACAAACTTCCGGGCCAGCGTGGCTCAACATCTCGAATTTCGGGTAGACCCCATCACAAACACGTGGGAATTAGAAACCGAGGTGAGCGCGTTCTCCAACGAGATTAAAAGAGCATGCGTGGAGAACATACCGGCGAAAAAAGCGGAACAGCTGATGGCTATGCCGTGGTGGACAGAAAGATTAGCTAACTTAAAAAAGGAGGTCAATACCAAAAGACGCCGAATCAGAAATGCGGCACCAGACAGGAGAGATTTGGTCGTTGCGCAGTACCTAGAATGCAAGGAGAAGTATGAAACGGAAGTAAGAATGGGACAGATTGTAGGTTGGAAGACTTTCTGCGGAAAGCAGGACAGGGACGGAGTCTGGGAGGGGGTTTATAGAATGATAGGGAGGGCCACAGTAAGGGAAGAAGACCTACTGCTAATCCATAACGGAACCCATCTGGACGCAGGGGGCTCGGCGGAACTCCTCGCTCGGGTCTTTTACCCGAGAGACCAGCTGGAGGAGGATCATGAGGTGCATCGTCAGATACGCGAGACCGCCGAAAAGGTAGAAGATGGAGAGGGTCATGATGGCAATGACCCACCTTTTACGGTGGGCGAACTGATCGATGCGCTTCACAGATTTAACTCCAAGAAAGCTCCGGGGGCGGATGGCTTTACCGCCGATATCTGCACCCACGCCATTAGGGCCGACCCCTTGCACTTTTTGAAGCTGCTAAATCAGTGCCTCCGCCATGGCTACTTTCCTAAAATATGGAAGGAAGCCGTGGTGGTGGTGCTGAAGAAGCCAGGTAAAACCTCGTACACCGAACCCAAATCGTACAGGCCGATTGGGCTATTGCCCGTCCTTGGTAAGGTGTACGAGAGAATGTTGGTCACTCGACTCAAATACCACCTACTGCCGCGGATGAGTACTCGCCATTACGGCTTTATGCCCCAGAAAAGCACCGAGGACGCCCTCTATGACCTTATGAGGCACATAGGGGCTAGGCTTCATGAAAAGAAAATAGTCACTATGGTGTCTCTGGACATAGAGGGGGCCTTCGATAGCGCCTGGTGGCCTCTCATAAAGGTACGACTGGCTGAGGAAAAGTGTCCGGCTAATTTGAGGAGGGTGATCGGCAGCTACCTTAGCGAACGATGGGTAAGGTATGCGGGCGCGGAGTGTAGACGCTCCACGGAGAAAGGGTGCGTCCAAGGATCGATAGGCGGTCCCTTACTGTGGAACCTAATTCTGAATCCGCTTTTGAAAGAGTTGGAGCACAGGGACGTCTACGTTCAGGCTTTCGCGGACGATGTGGTTTTGGTGTTCGATGGAGATACCGGTCTGGAGATAGAGGGACATGCCAATGCCTCTTTCGCACGTGTGCGGGAGTGGGGCATCGGAAACAAATTAAAGTTAGCACCGCACAAGACGTGCGCAATGGTAATTACGCGCAGACTAAAGTACGATGCCCCGCGCCTTAGCATGGGCGGGATAGGTATTGGCATGTCCAACGAGATTAAAATCCTGGGGCTCACAATCGACCACAAACTCACATTCAACACACACGTTTCTAACACATGCAGAAAGGCGATCGGCATTTACAGGAAGCTAGCGAGGATGGCCCGGATCAGCTGGGGGTTACACCCAGAGGTGAACCCGACGATCTACGTGGCGGCCGTGGAGCCGACGATATTGTACGCGGCCAGTGCTTGGCACGCAACGGCGGAGGAGCTTGGTTTCCGAAAGCAGCTGAACGTGGTACAGCGCGGTTTCGCTCAAAAGCTCTGCTAGGCCTATCGTACGGTCTCCCTGAACACGGCGCTGATCTTGGCTGGGTTGCTCCCTCTGGACCTCAAGAGTTCACGAGGTGGCCTCATTATATGAGGCCAAGAGAGGGTTAAACCAGTCATGGTTGGTAGACAGGGAGGTCGAACGAATGACCTCGGCTTTGGAGATGTCTCACCCCGCGGAGCATACCGTCCTGGAGTTCACAAGTCTGGTAGACGAGGAACAATTACATGAAGCGAATAAATTCGACGTAAGTATATTTACCGATGGAAGCAAGATTGAGGGCCGAGTCGGTGCTGCGCTATCTTTTTGGAATAGCGTATATTGCGAATAATGCTCTAAGGCAGAGCACGCTCGACGAGTGGAACAAGAGGTACAGGGAGGGCGAGACCGCCTCCGTCACCAAGGTTTTCTTCCCTTGCGCAGTGGTGGCGTACAGTATCGTCCGCAAGATGACGATTGCCGGTACGACAACCCAGCTTTTAACAGGGCACGGTGGGTTCGCTGAATACTTGGCTCGCTTCAAGTGTAAGGAGGACCCATCGTGTGCCTGCGAACCGGGGGTAAATGAAAGCGTGGTCCACCTGCTAGTCGACTGTCCAATCCACTCACCAAACAGAATCGACCTAGAGATTAAGACGCAAATGGCTGTAACTCTTGAAAATTTGACAAAATTGTTAACCCAACACAAAGAGCAGTTCCTAAAATATAGTGAAAAAATTGTAAAAATAGTAAATATTAGAAATAGAATATAAGAATGAGCAACAATATAGAAATAAGTATATTGCCCTGTTACATTCTGAAAAAAGTAATTGGAACTAGTTTAAGAATTGTATATTGTATTAGAAAGTAAGAAAATTATATGTATAATAAAATGGTCAAATAAAGAAAAAACCCCTACACACCACCTTAACCCAAAAGTATGAAAGGACTTGTATAAATGCTGGAGGACGCATAAAAGCGCGACGAGTATGCCTATTGGGGCCGGAATAAAAGAGGATAATATAAGACATAATTACAGAAACAGAGTCAAAGAGCGGGATAGTATGAAAGTGCGAAAAGAATACAAGAAGAACTGGAATGTAACGAGAAGACTGAATGAGTTTGAAATAGACATAACTATCTTCACGCTGTATCCCTGACGGGGTAGTCAGAGAGGACAGATCGCCAGGCTTCGCGATCCATGCATACTTCTTTCGCTTCTTCGAGATTCATCAATCGCTTCATACACGCACGTCTGGGTATCCGAGTACTTTTGACCTTTCCGTTTTTGAGCAATCTGCTCACGTGGTCAAAAGAAAAATAAGAATAAACAGAAATAAATAATAAATAGACATAAGTTAAATTATGCCCCGCGGGGCTTGCACAATAATAGCTTAGCTAGTTAATGTACTGAGATGAGATAGCTTTGCCCCTGGCAAAGATGCGAGTAAAAAAAAAATAAAAAATATATGCCTCTGCTACAGGAATAAGGTGTGATTGATGAACAAACTGGCATATGGGGTTGACTTGGGCCTGGAACCACTCAAAGTATACATTCAAAACTATTAACTAAATGTCAAAACTAAAAGGTAAAACTTACAAGTACTACGGATTCAGAACTATCATTGTCTACTTCCATTGTAGTCGATGGCAAAGAATTCTCATTCGTTATTGAGGCTGTACACTTTATGAACTGGAATAAGCATTGAAGCTTTTAATAAAGCTTTCATCGAAATTATCAGATATAATAATAAATACATAAATGTAACAATTGCTTAAAGTAAGTACTATTATAGTTTGTCAATGTAAGTAAATATTATCAATATAGGCAATCACCTCATTATAAAAATAAATGTAGGCACCTTAGTTGGAACAGCATCTGAATCTAGGTACGACTTGCTTGTTTTCTTTATTATAAAAGCAGTATCAAAATGTTTACTGCATATTTTGGAACTTTTTTCGGTACCCATCCATTACGACCAGTGGCAGCTAACCATATTAAACGTGATCTTGTCTTAGTCGGGAAACTGCAATAAATAATACATGTATGTAACATCAAGGTAATACTAAATTATATAATATGGGAGCAATTTATAAAAAAGAAACTGGGAGTATTGTTATCGGATCCTGGCAATAACGAATATAGGTTATGAATTAATATTAATTAACAATAAAGATTGTTTATTTTGTTTATATAAACATATCTAATACTGTAATGTTTAAGAAAGAATTATAAGGTTAAAAATAGTAAAAGGATGACGTTTTTACAAAGTTTTCATTCAACTTACCGATGCAAAAGACAATCCGAGAATTTTTACCATCACTTTTGCAGTCAATAATACTACAACGCACAATTGTAAATTTTAACGTAATAAGTTTCTACACTTTTTACACGGAACACAACACTAGTATTTACAACAAATTATTAAATAACCTTAAAATATGAAAATTTAAAATATATATATATAAGGAGTCCCTTTAGGCAAGGTTCCGAAGATACTGGCAGCGTTCCCCCTTTGAATAGCTAAACTAATTCTTTGGCCGAGGTAGCTGCCAGCTCTTCGGTCTCCTGTGATGTCGACTAACCTTTTTGCTATTTCTAAACAACACAACACAACACTTGTAATTTGTAAAAATATAATATTTTGATCCGCACAATTCCCTTAACGTCAAATTTATTTAGCTCCAAGTTGGAGCCGGTTTTGGAAAAACCGGAACGCGAGCTGAGATGGCCATAATGTCATACTATCCTTTTCTTTCTCCAGTGTAGCATGTATTTGCTTTTCTTTCTTGTGGGAATGAATAGGAATTATACCGCAGTCTATAGTATTCTCTGTCTACGCTTAAAAGCGTTTCTTCACATCAAATGTAATTGCCATCGATTACTGAGCAAAAAAATGGTTCCTGTATATTAAAGTCACTGTACCGTGTATAACACTACCGCCATCTACGATTTTGTCACGTAAGTAGAATTCCGATTCTACTTACGTGACGCAATTGTAGATGGCGTTTGGGTTAGTGTGTAAATCTTTAATTTTTTTTTATACCCCTATGGCAGACTAGCGTACGGTCCACCTGATGGAAAGTGGTCACCGTAGCCTATGGACGTTTGCAACACCAGAGGTGCAGCACTCGCGCTGCCGACCCTTTATAGAACTTAAAAGACCCCTTTTAAAGAACCCCATACTGTAGACGTTCGGAAAAACCCAGAGAGGGAGTTCATTCCACAATCTGCGTGCGTATGCGTGCGTTCCGGACGCAAAGTGTGAGGGTACAATATAAATATCGATTATAAATATTAGGGGACGCTCTCGGCTCCGTATTATTAAGTATTCCTGTACCCGCTTCCCATAGAAACCTGATCCCATAGAAAAAGTAGGCTATGTAATAATCTATCCAATGTATCAGATACATCTCCAACAAATTAAAAAATTGCACACCAAAACATATTGTTTTATACAAACTTTACTACCTCAATTTAACCCCTTAGGGGTAGAATTTACAAAAATCCTTTTTTAATGCACACCTATTTAAGAAATATTTGTGCAAAATTTCATTTTTCTTATCCCAACGATTTTAGCTATGCGTTGATAGGTCAGTTAGTAAGTTTCTACTTTTATATATATGTAAATCACAATCAAAATCAGCTATTAGCATTTTTCCACTGTGTCGTAAATATCGGTCCGCCTTTGAGACCTCACGGGTATTTGACTTCTCACATCTTCTACTGTTTTTAGATCTGAAAATAAGACATTATAATTATTATTGTTTTGCTAGCTGAAGATAAGTAGTATCCGTGTGACTGTGATGTTCCTCATATCTCGGAAATAGGTTAACAGCTTTAAACACAAACTATGTATACTAATTTCGGAAAATAATATATGGCAACCTTCATGACTTTTTCTGTTTTAGTTTTTACTTATTCTGCTATTCGGCGTAGAGACAAACCAAACGGCCCACCCCTTCTTGAGTTATAAATAGATTAACTAGCACGAATTGGTTTTATGTATACATCTATACTAATATATAAAAATTAAAGGTTGCTTCTCTGTTTGTTTGGTTGATCGCGGTAATCTCAGGAACTACTAGTCCGATTAGAAAAAATATTTTCCTGTTGGACAGTCCATTTATCGACGAAGGCTATAGGCTATATAACATCACGCTAGTAGTACTGCTCCTCTCTCCTGAGAAGCCAGGAGAGCGGAGCAGTAATCATAAATATCGACAAATGCGGCAAATTTTTATACATTATTGTAGAATTTATATGCGACGGGATTAATTAGGTGCGACGGGAGTTCGAAGTATGTCACGGGCGAAGCCGTATGGGTCAGCCGGTGTGTATATATATAAAACAAGATAATCCACATGTTATTGATTCTTATTTTGTTGATTGCAAACCAAATTATTTTGTTGAGTGTACCAGCTGGAAGTGATTCTGGAACATATCTCCGACAAAAGTTTCTCCACATAATGAGCCACCGACAGAATGTTTCGTTTATATGTTGATCACCGACATACACTTTCAACTACGAACGATTCGCCGACAAAAAGATTCATGAATCTGCATATCGACGTCATCGTAAATAGGTTCATCGTAAACTGTTCAAAAGGTTCAATGAGAATTATATGTGCAATAGTATGAACCAATGAAAATAACGCTGGAAGTAGGTTGAGATCGTAGCAGGTCCTTTTACAGATAACTCACCAATATTCCCATAAAGAATGGCAGGCTTCTCATCCAGAATTCCATTAACCTCCCCCCAGGGATCGATAAGCATAGTGTGTCCATACGCGACGTAATCCGCGGTAACATCCCGGGCCGGGCTCACTAGCGCCACCCATAGCTGTAAGTCGTTAGCCCTGGATCGACAGAGTAGTTCTAAGTGCTTAGGCCCCGTAGTCATGTTAAAAGCTCCAGGGTAGATTAGAAGGGAACAACCTGAAACAAAAATAGGTACTTATAAATAAATAAATATTGTGGGACATCTTTTTACACAGCGCTATCTAGCCCAATATAGGATAATATAAACTTGTATTATAGGATCTAGGAAACTGATTAACTAAATACATACATATTATGCATAGACACACCCAAACTCTAGAATAAACATTTGGTGAATCACACAAATATTTTTTCTGACAGTCGCATACACTACCACTGCGCCACCGAGGCAGTCAAGGCATGCAAGTGATTCAAATGCTGTCAGGTAGGGTAGGTATACCATGGCTCAGAAAAATCCAATTAGCATATTTATATATCTATCTATCTTCACGCTGTATCCCTTACGGGGTAGTGAGAGAGTACCAGATCGCCAGGCTTCGCGATGCATACTTCTTTCGCTTCCTGCAGATTCATTAATCGCTTCATACATGCACGTTTGGGTATCCGAGTACTTCTGACTTTTCCGTTTTGAGAAATCTGCTCACGTGGTCTTCATATGTAAGTCTCGGCCTACCCTGACTCCTTCTACCCTCTACTTTCGCACAATATATATTCTTCGTCAATCGTTCCTCACTCATTCGTTGGACGTTTCCAAACCAACGGAGCAGGCCCTTTTCAAGCTTAACGCTGACACTTTCATTCAAACCTACCATATCGCGTATCACTTCGTTACGTATTCGGTCGGCCAAGGTTACGCCGCACAATTTTCGAAGTGATTGCATCTCCACAGCATTCAACTTACTTTCATGCATCTTCTGACATACCCAGGTTTCGCCACCGTAAAGCAACGTTGGCACTAACACTGCGTTATGAATCGCGAGTCGTGCTTCTTTTACGACACTTTGGCGCTTTACTAATTGAGACAAAGCACCGTTAACTTTGTTTCCGGCAGCTACTCGCCGTTCTACATCAGAATCACATCTTCCGTCCGCGTTAAACATACTCCCTAAATACACAATTTCATTCACTTGCTCTAGACGTTACTGGTTTACCCAAATCTTACACTTAGTTCTTACGTCATCTCTTTCAAATACTAAAACCTTAGTTTTACTTGCATTCAAGCGAAGACCCTTACTTTCACACTCGTCTTTCATATTAGTGTCTAATGCATGAAGGTCGGCTTCTGATGAGGCCATAAGCACCGCATCATCGGCATACAACAGACAATTCACTGTTAAGTCACCCAAATTCACTTGCCAGTATAAGTTTGCCGGCGTTCGTTCACCCTTTTGCCCCCATATTTCCCGAGTACCGACTCGAATCCATCGCGAGCGGTACGCATCCATTCAAGTCTCCACACACTATAAGTTTTTCATTTCCGTCTACCACATTTAAAGCATCTCTCATACCCTTCCAGAAGTCCTCTAGCTAAGAAAGAAAGAAAAAGATTTATTCATAAATCCGCACAACAGAATTACGTTAATTATTAGAACAGAGATTAAACACAATTATTTTACCAAACACAGGTGAACATTTTGTATGGTTGTGCAGATTTTGAAAGGGTCACCATTTCAGCATAGTGCCGCATATCATTGGTGATGACCTGCTGCGCTGGTTTTCAGATGGTACCCAAAAGATGACGTCATGCACAAAGCCATCATCTTATTATACACTAAAACTAAAATATAACCCCTTAATAGATTTCACACCAAAAAAAAAAATAGCTCACTCGCGTTCGTCGAAGACACTGGCGCGTAGGCAGCCACAGGGAAAATCATCTTCAAACCGAGCTATAAACTGATCCAGAGGATTCTAGGACCTACCAGTTTGTACTCATACATAACGGAGACCAATCGCGGGGACAACAGAATTGCAACCCCCCGACTGCCATGCTCGCTCTCTGGTACTCCAGACCATTGCGCGAGCACCCTTCCCGGAAGCTCTATGACTTTGCTGCCCTTGCGCTTGGTCTCTGTCAAGCACACTACATCTAACTTTCTCTCATTCATAACATCCATCAACTCATTCATCTTATCTTCATTCCTCCACTAACATTCCACGCAGCTACCGTGCACTCCGTCCTCCACTAAGTATATTTATAAACATATTGAGATGAAGTTTACAAAGCAAGTTATGAAGGTCCACCAAACTATCGTCTTCTCCACGAGACGACAATAACTCTGCCAGTGGATCATCGCAAGGCGTAGACAGCCAATACCCGTATGGCAAGTTAGTAGTGTCTTTATTATTGTGGAGGAACTGGTAGAGATGTTTTCCAGAAACGAACGATGGCCGTGGCCCAACAATTCATGTTAGGACTATCTTAGCGCGATGCAGGATTCTCAGGATCGTATTTTAAAAGATGTCTCAAGTATCGTTTGAACTATGATCACATGAAATTAGTTTCAAGACAAGATCAAAACTAAAGTATCGATCTTATTATAGAACGTAACTTAGGTTTTGTTCACTTGAAATTAATCTCAAGTAACTACTGATTACCGATTGATCGTGACGTTTCCACATGTTCAACATTATTATCAGTGTCACGCAGTTTATTCTATCGAAAATTATACTATTATAAATATTATATTTGTGAATTTGAATATATGTAATAGAATATTGCCTAGTGTAGCAATGTAAACGCATTAAAAAGCTTGTTGCTAGCCTATAATTAAATAATATTGATGTAATATTAATGTAAAATTATATAACTTGTTTTAAATGCTATAACGGAACGTTGATGTTGAACGAGTTGTCAAACAAGCTCGTTTCACGTTAACAAAGATCACTCCTGTCAAAATCTATAATTGAAAGAAGATTCGGATTTGAACATCAATCTAAAATCACTTAAAATTGGAACAGTGAATTTCGTATCAAATGACGTTCAATAATACAATCTCTTCTTGAAACAGCATTAAGACTAGATTGATTAAGGATTCATGATAGGAAAGCGGACCCCGGGCGTCGCGAGACGCAACTGGGACAGACGCTCGGATGATGATGATGATTAAGGATTCATGACTGAGGCACCTTTCAAAATACGCGCCTTAGTGTCAGTGTAGTTTGATAGCTCTGCGCTAATTGGCTTGATCGCTAATCCGGTGTGGCTAAGAAAACTATTATAGAATATAATATAATATAATTTAAAAAGTGTAGAATGAAAGAAAAGTTTTACACAGTTGGGGACTGGGAATGTTTGTGAAATTCCCATTTACGACCGTGCTTCTAAAGGCTGCACACATAAGTAAAAAAATAAAGCTGCTGCATAACGTCGAGGGCCATATTACAGAACGTTTCTCATCAAGAAATGTTCGAGGGTAGTTTTATTACGAGTTTCTCAAGGCTGGCCGCATATGTTTGGAGTCCGTATTGGACTTTCGAATTCTTTTTGCACGTTCGGAATCCCGTGGGCCTAGCGCAGACTTTTTTTTTGCATTAGAAATATTATACTGCTAGTACATTCAGTAGTAGCTTTGTGAACGTACGCCGATGGAAAACGATGATACGTGATTAGTTCACAAGCAGGGATGTTCTTCAACAGCCAATATTACCTAATGCTTCTGCTTCGAACATTGTCTGATGCACTCGTGATGAGACGTGAAAAACACACAGCACATCCAATACTTAAGTTTTTTCCAAATGGTGCTTTCGAAAGCACATGCAGGCTAGCACTCAAAAGTCAAAACGTACGAACGGATTATGTACCGTTCGAAAAAAAAAGAACGGGTGCGGCAATCAATGTATTTTCTATCAATTTGATTCATTCGGGTCTACGTAACCGGAAAACGAATTTGGAAGTCGAATTTTAAATCTGTACATATGCTGCCAGTCTTACGATCATAACACTGAAATGAGGCAACTTACCTTGTTTAGCCATAACCGAAGCCATTTCATAGAACCTCAAATCATAACAGATCCCTATTCCTATCTTGAAGCCGCAGTAATCAAAGGTAGTGATCTTGTTTCCCGCTGATAACACCTCCGATTCTTTGAATGATATCTTTCCTGGGATATCTATATCAAATAAATGGACCTGTAGAAGAATTAGAAGATCTCTGATTACACTGTCGAACATACTCGCTGACTTTTGCATATCCCTCCCCCAAAACACAGTTTCAAGACTACGTATCTTAATATTTTCATTAGCTACGAATTGAATTGTTGTAAATGTATTTTAATAGACATTAATTCGAGTTGTATTCATCATCTTTCTGATAATCGCAATGTAATTAAACTGACTACATCTATTGCACTTAATAGAAATTGTTCTCCGACATACTATAACCCATTTTGACATTTATGCTAATTCGACTAATAATGTAAATCAAATTGTTATCTGTACTTAATAATTATTATTTCCCTTACTATTATGACAATTATCTTGGCACTCTTTGTCATATCCTACTAATATTATAAACGCGGAAGTTTGTAATAATGTATTGATATTTTGATATTTTTTTTATTTGTTTTTGATAAATACATTATGATTATGACATTATGATTTGATATTGACTGCCTCTGCGGCGCGGTGGGAGTGCATCCGACTGCTACGCAAGAGGTCGTGGGTTTGATTCCCACCCAGGATAAAACTTTGTGTGATGAGCACGATGGTTTATTCTGTGTCTGGGTGTTATTTATCTATAATATGTATGTATTTAGAAATATGAGTATGACGTCGGATGACGTCCTAACAGACCAAAGTGACGTCTTGCAGAGATGGAGTGAATATTATGGAAAGATGTATGCAAGAAAAGACAGAGATGCCACATCGGGAAGTGGAGCTCACTTCGATGCTCCGGATCCCGATGTCATTGAAGTCATTAGTATGAAAGAAATAGAACAAGCGATAAGAAGTATGAAATGTGGTAAGGCTGCGGGAAAAGACAGAGTTACTGCTGAGATGATCAAGTACGGTGGGTCGCGTGTCTGGGACACACTATGTCTGTTATGCAACTTGTGCTGGCGGACGGGTGAGGTCCCAGATGACTGGCGAGTAGCAGTTGTAGTACCTATTTACAAAGGGAAAGGCTCGCGCCTAAACTGCTCCAGCTACAGGGCGATCAGCTTGGTCAGCTTAGCTAGTAAGGTGTATGCAAAGGTTATAACGGCACGAATGCAAGAAAAGTCTGAAAGGTATTTATGGGAGGCTCAATGCGGATTCCGACGTGGAAGAGGTTGCATGGATCAAGTGTTTTCTCTCCGCATGATCGCGGAAAAGTTTCTGGCTCTTAGCCAGAAGGTTTTCTGCGCTTTTGTGGATCTAGAGAAAGCATTTGATAACGTTGTGAGAGAAACGCTGTGGGACTTGCTGCCAGGATATGGTGTGGACGGCTCGCTACTGCGGGCAATACAGTCGCTTTATAAGGACTGTAAGGCTTGCGTGCGAGTAGGGGGGGATGTGTCACCTCTTTTTGATGTCTGTACAGGCGTCAAACAGGGATGTGTCATGTCCGCCTGGCTGTTCATAGTGTATCTGGACAGTTGCCTGCAGAAGTTGAAAGATTTTAATATGGGTGTGAATTTGGGTGACTTTACAGTAAACTGTCTGCTGTATGCTGATGAAGCGGTGCTCATGGCCTCATCAGAAGCCGACCTTCAGGCATTAGTCACTAATATGAAAGAGGGGTGTGAAAGTAAGGGTCTCCGCTTGAATGCAAGTAAAACTAAGGTTCTAGTATTTGAAAGAGGTGACGTAAGAACTAAATGCGAGATTAGGGTAAACCAGGAACGTCTAGAGCAAGTGAATGAAATAGTGTATTTAGGGAGTATGTTTAGCGCGGATGGAAGATGTGATTCGGATGTAGAACGGCGAGTAGCTGCCGGAAACAAAGTTAACGGTGCTTTGTCCCAGTTAGTAAAGCGACAAAGCATCGTAAAAGAAGCACGACTGGCGATTCATAACGCAGTGCTAGTGCCAACTTTGCTTTACGGTAGTGAAACCTGGGTATGTCAGCAGATGCATGAAAGTAAATTGAATGCTGTGGAGATGCGATCACTTCGAAAATTGTGCGGCGTTACCTTGGCCGACCGAATACGTAACGAAGTGATACGCAATATGGCAGGTTTGAATGAAAGTGTCAGCGTTAAGCTGGAAAAAGGCGTGCTCCGTTGGTTTGGACACGTCCAACGAATGAGTGAGGAACGATTGACGAAGAATATATATTGTTCAAAAGTAGAGGGTAGAAGGAGTCAGGGAAGGCCGAGACTTACATATGAAGAACACGTGAGCAGATTGCTCAAAAACGGAAAGGTCAAAAGTACTCGGATACCCAGACGTGCGTGTATGAAGCGATTGATGAATCTCGAAGAAGCGAAAGAAGTATGCATGGATCGCGAAGCCTGGCGATCTGCCCTCTCTGACTACCCCGTCAGGGATACAGCGTGAAGATAGTTAGTTATAAGTATGTTTATCAGTTATCTGGTTACCATAGTACAAGCTCTGCTTAGTTTGGAATCAGATGGCGTTGTGTGGGTTGTCCCAAAAATATTATATTATTATTATTATTATATATAGGTTTGTTACTCTTTCACGCAAAACCTTCTGAATATTTTTTTGTGATACTTTCCAATAAAATAGTTTACACATCAGAATAACACATACGCAACTTTTCATCCCGAGAACAAGTTCCTGTGGGAAACGGGAACAGGAAAACTTCACCGAGCGGCCGGAGCCGCTGGCGTTAGTTGCTGTAGATATTCTATATGAAAGGCTGAACAAGAATCAGTAGACACAATTTATTAACTTTATTCGGCCCTTTAGACCCACCCCAGTTCTGTGCTTTGGAAGGCACGTTAAGCCGTTGGTCCCGGTTGCCAATAAAATGGCAGTCGTTAAGCCAAGTTGAAGGCCTTATCGGCGGCTTAAAAATTTCAACAGCAGGTCGCCGCAGCCTGCGCCTGTACATTTCAACACGGCAATGGGCTCACCACCTGTTACGTGGGACAAAAATGCATACGGTGAAATGTGGGCGTTTAATATGCCTCTGCCTACCCCTTCGGGGATAAAGGCGTGCTGCTAATACTTTTGCACAATATTTTAGTTCTGTTTTCCACAATGGAATACCAAAGTTAAGTTCAAGCGACGCTCAAGGTGGGTCGGAACTGGGAGGTTATGTGCCCCAATTCAGTATACCCTTCCTTGCATCATCCCAATTAAGACAAGCAGTTCGTCACCTCAAATCAACATCTGCATATGGGCCTGATAATATTCCAGGTTTTTTGATAAAGGACTGCGTAGCCGTTCTGGGAGAACCACTCTTATATCTATATAATCTTTCCCTACAGAGCTGTCTCTATCCGAGTAGATGGAAGATTTCTAGAGTAACACCCAAGTGCCCAAGACGGGGTCATCGATTGATGTGACTAACTTCAGACCTATAGCAGTGTTGTCAGTTATCAGTAAAATATTTGAATATATTTTAAACAAGCATATCTTGACTCATATTAATGGTCTTTTGAGTGACTACCAGTATGTTTCCGACCAGCGCGCTCCACACAAACTAACCAAACTGCATTTGCCGATTATGTGAAAGTAAATATGATGCCAGGTTCCCAAATTGATGCGGCCTATTTCGATTTTGCGAAAGCCTTTGACCGTGTTGACAACGATGTTCTCTTGATTAAACTTTCTTCATTGGGTTTCGGTACATGTCAGTTAAAATATATAGCTGATTATTTAAGAGATAGGAAACAGTACGTTAAATTGGGAAACTTCAAGTCACACGAGTATTATACACGGTCTGGAATAAGTCAGGGAAGTACTCTTGGGCCGACTTTGTTCCTGGCCATGATAAATGATCTGCCCAATGTTATCTCTAAGGCAAAATGTCTCATGTTTGCCGATGATCTTAAGCTTTATATAACTGTTAGGGATGTTGGAGATTGTAGAGCACTGCAGAGCGATATTAACCCTGTGTCTGAGTGGAGCATAATCAATAAACTATCCTTTAACGTTTCGAAATGTAAAGTAATTACCTTCACGCAAAATCGTTCCCCAATAACGGCAACATATGAGTTAGTAGGCCAGCCGCTTGAGCGTGTCACCGAGATACGTGATCTCGGATTAACATTTGATTCTAACCTTAATTTTCACAATCATTTTAAAAACATATGTAAGGCAGCAAATAGATCATAGGATTTATAACTAGAACATCCTACGAGTTTAATAACACTAACATATTAAAGTTACTTTACAATGCCTATGTGCGCAGTAAGTTAGAATTCGGTGTAATAGTATGGCATTCCAGAGAGCGACTATACACCTTGGTGGTGGAACGTATTCAACGTAAATTGGCTAGATGCCTTTACAAGCGCATGTACGAGGGTGGGTCAATAAGTCCGTGACTTTTTGAACTTCTGACCTCTTTACTGAAAAAGAAACACTGCTCCTGTCAACAGGCATCTGTCAGTCGACTCCTGTCAAAATTTGAACTTACTGCGTCAGTTAGTTTGTGTTTGGCAGCTATTTTTATCAGACTACCCAGCAATCTGAGAAGAAAATGGAAAAAAGTGAATTTCGTGTGCTTATTAAGCATTATTTTTTGCGAAAAAAATTATTACCCAAACCAAGGCTAAGCTTGATAAATACTATGGGGACTCTGCACCATCGATTTCAATGGTGAAAAAGTGGTTTACTGAGTTTCGGTGTGGCCGTACAAGCACTGAAGATGCCGAACGTCCTGGACGCCCAGTTGAGGTGTCTACACTCGAAACAATCGAAAAAATTCACGATAAGGTTTTGGCCGACCGAAGATTGAAAGTGCGAGAGATTGTGGAAGCCATAGGGATCTCGCATGGTTCAGTGGTTTCAATTTTGAATGATCACTTGGGCATGAGAAAGCTTTCCGCAAGATGGGTGCCGCGTTTGCTCACAGACGACCACAAACGCAATCGTGTAACAACTTCACAGGAGGGTTTGGCGTTGTTTAACCGCAATATGAAGGAGTTTTTTCGCCGTTTTGTAACCGTGGACGAAACGTGGATCCACCACAACACACCAGAAACCAAACAACAGTCAAAACAGTGGGTTTCTAGGGGTGAATCGGCGCCAAAGAAGGCCAAAGTGGGTTTGTCAGCCAATAAAGTCATGGCGACTGTTTTTTGGGATGCACGCGGGATAATCCACATTGACTACCTTCAAAAAGGAAGAACAATCAATGGAGAATATTATGCCAACTTATTGGGCCGATTCAATGACGATTTAAAAAAAAATCGCCCTCATTTGGCCAAGAAAAAAGTTCTTTTCCACCAAGACAATGCAAGGGTGCACACATCTGCAGTTGCCATGGCAAAAATCCATGAATTGGGCTATGAATTGCTCCCTCATCCGCCCTATTCTCCAGATTTGGCTCCGAGTGACTACTTCTTGTTTCCAAACCTGAAGAAATGGCTTGGTGGAAAAAGATTTGACTCGAATGATGAAATCATCTCACAAACAAAGACCTATTTTGAGGACCTCGACAAATCTTATTTTTTGGAAGGGATAAAAAAATTGGAGACGCGGTGGACAAAGTGTATAGAGCTCAAGGGAGACTACGTTGAAAAATAAGATGATTTTTTAATAAAAAAAACTGTGTTTTATTCAAAAAGTCACGGACTTATTGACCCGCCCTCGTATAGCTATTGTCCATATTTGTAACCTTCCATGTTCGCATCGGGAATGGTCGGTCTTGAAACCTTGGAGCTCAGACGCAAATCTATACTAATATTATAAAGCTGAAGAGTTTGTTTGTTTGTTTGGTTGAACGCGCTAATCTCAGAAACTACTGGCTCGATTAGAAAATTTATTTCTGTGTTGAATAGTCCATTTATCGAGGAAGGCTATATAGCATCACGCTACGACTAATAGGAGCGGAGCAGCAATGATAAATGTGGCAAAATCGGGAGAAAAATATTCTATTTGAAAGCTTCCGTTACTAACGCTGCCTAAACGATTAATGTTACCCAAAAAATATGTACTACATAATTATTCCTCTTTAAAAGTTCTAAAAAAAAGTCCGCGATAGCACATGGCTATCTTTTAAGGTTAACTCACTATAATCATTTTATTGTAATCAAATTTGTTCTCGTCTAATGTAATGGCGCGAGATAAGCGGATAGCGCATGCGCGACCGCGCATAGTTGTCGCCTCTCACTGGCCAATAAATATCGCTGAGACGCGTCATCGGCGCACTGCCGAAAGGATAATAATAATAATATATTTATTGACAGAAAATATACATGGTTAACATAACGATTTAAAAATGACAGTATAATACTAACATCAAATGTTCTATATTCCATGTTAACAACCTTCATAAACTCTGCCTCTTACACTAGGATTTCCTGTATTATAAGAGACAGTGTTCGGCTGAGAATTTTAGTTACATTTCATTAGTGGAGGTTGTGTTACTTGTGACCATTAAAAGCAACAAAATACGCGTTAGTTATCGCATGTAGGAGTGTGTGGGTGTGTGTGTGTGTGTGTGTGTGTGTGTGTGTGTGTTTGTGTACGTCTGTACATGTCTTTCTGTGTGGATGGCAATGTGCCAGAGTTGAGTTAATATTATTATGCAATATAAAAGATCTTCTATTTGTGAATAATTTTGTTGAAGAAGCCATGTTGTCAATTTAAATTTTAATTGTTTACTATTTAGGTCCATTATGTTAAGTATTTTGTGTATCTGTTTATATATGTATGTGCTCAGTATATAATACTGATGTTCAGCAAAGGTGGTTCTGTGTATTGGTCCTACAGGGAAATTAACACGTTTATTAGGATTTGATGGAGAGACGCTCGCATGTTTCCTTAGAATTGCCCGAAGCACGTAAAGTTGACGGACCGTGAGGACCCCACAGTTAATATACAAGTTAGTTGTAGGATAACGGTAGGGTTTCCTAGTCATAACTTTAAGTATCATTCTTTGAGCTCTCTCCACCTGCAGGAAGTTAGTTTTTACTGCACCACCCCAGACAGAAATGCAATAACCCAGAACGGACTGGCACAGTGCGTTGAACACCATTTTGAGGGTGTCAAAATTAGCTGAGGCTCTGAGTAGTTTAAAGATATGGATAAGTCTAGTAATTCGTAATGTGAGAGTTTTTAGATGCTTATCCCAAGTTAAACCTGCATCAATCTGAACGCCGAGGTATCGGACATCTTCAGTTCTAGTGAGGCTTCTGCAAGAACACGTAGGCTCAAGTTGAGAGCATTTGTGTGCTGTTATAGTGAAAGAGACGTCCGGTAGCATACTTTGACGAATTGCAAAAGCGATATAACATGTTTTTTGGAGGTTTAACGTCAAAAGGTTTACATTGAGCCATTCCATTACCGCTGTTAATGCAACCTCTGCGCTGTTCCTGACAGCATCCCAGGTAGGTCCGGATACTATTAACGCGGTGTCATCCGCAAATACAAAAATCTCTGTATTTTGAAATTTCATATTACACAAATCATTAACGTAGATTTGAAACAAAATTGGTCCTAATATGCTTCCTTGGGGGACGCCATAGGATACTATTTCCAAATCACTTAGGTAATCACTTATTTTTACACAGTGGGTACGTTCATGCAGATAGCTTTTGAAGGTATCAAGAGCAATGCCCCTCACGCCCACACGCTCCAACTTAGATATAAGCTTAGGAACAGAAACCGTGTCAAATGCCTTCGACAGGTCCAAAAAGATTCCCAAGCACTTAATTCTTTTGTCCAGGTTCCTGGGAACTGACTGTGTTAGATTCAACACTGCATCTTCAGTCGAGATTCCTGTATGGAAGCCATACTGGTTTTTTGAAATTATTTGGTATTTATCCAAATACTTCTTCAGACAGTTGACAAGAATCTTTTCAAAAATCTTGGAAACTGCAGTTAAGACTGAGATAGGCCTGTAGTTATTTACACAGCTTGTCTCCGCTCTTGTAGATGGGATAAATGACGGCTCTTTTTAGCGCATCCGGAAATACACCCTTTCTTAGTCAAGTGTTAATTATGTGAATTAGTGGGGGTATTAGCGTGTTTCGGCTATGCCTGAGTACTAAGGCCGAGATTCCATCCCATCCTACAGCACAGTTGTCGCGTAGTTCAAGGATGATCATCTCTATTTCAGCTTTATCAACCTCTAGTACAGCAAGGGAGTTACAGGGAGGAAGACGGTTATTTACTCCAGAGTTTGATACAGGGCTTGAAGAGTGACCTTGAGCACTAGTATATCAGCTGCCAAATTTTTGCCCACGTTGCTGAAGATATTACATACCTCATTTATAGATGTCTGAGGGGTATCACATATTTTTAGCAATTCAATGGGACTGGACTTTAAATTAGAAGTGTTTGTAATTTCTTTAATTGTCTTCCAAAGGGCTCGTGGGTTATTTTTAGCCTTCTCTAATTCTCTTTTCTCATGTTCAGTTTTCAGTTTGCGGAGTAAAGAGTTGCAGAAATTGCGATATCGCTTATATGTAATTTTAAGAAAAAGGGTTTCAGGTGTTTTATTTGATCGTATGTGTAATCTGTCTCGGTGTCTGATACACTTTACGAGCCCTGGGGTTATCCAGGGTTTTATTATTTTCTGCCTTCTGGGGATTTTTTTATATGTTGTATGCTTATTTATTACGCTTTGGATTAAATTTATAAAAGAGTTCATCAATGAGTTTGGGTCATTGGCTTGGAGGCATTCTGAGAAATTAGTGATTGCTAGTTCTGCCGCTATTGCAGTATAATTTAGGTGTCTAGAATGGATTTCTGGTTTACAATCAGCATTAGTGTTGGCAATATTTAGGAGAAGTGGTTTGTGGTCTGTGATGTGCGTTTCCAGAACGAGCGTATTGACAGGTAAGTTGGTTTTTATTAGTAAGTGATCTATGCAGGATTTTAAACGTGTGGGGTAATAATGAGTTGGCAGAAGCCCATGCGATGCGTTTAGGGATAAATAGTCCAACTTTCGCTCATCTATGCTGTCAGATTTTATGTCCACATTTAGGTCACCTATGAGAACAATGTTCTGCCAAGATGATAGCTTGTGGTACGTGTTGTTCAAACTATCCAGAAACGCATCAAAACTTTCCTTAGTTTTGTACGACGGGGATCGGTAGATTGTCACCAGAGCCAATTTTTTACTTTTCAGTTCACAGATGAGACTATTGCCACCCACAAAGGTTGGTTCCCTCACAGATATGTTAAGACCGTCCCTCACATAGATAACGATTCCATCATTCTGGTTACAGTTAACTCTGGTGTAAAACGATTTGAACCCCACTAAAATAGGCAAGTTGGTAACCTTACTCAACCAGCATTCTGTCAATACTATGATATCGAGCTTTATTTTTGTGAACTGTAGTAGTACTTGAAGTTGATCGAAATTCTTGTTTATACTCCGTATGTTTAAGTGGAATATGATTAAGTTGCTGTTAGAGATGTTCACCAGCTTTATGCAATCATCAGGATTGCATATGGATGCGCTTCCTACATTCATTGAATCAAGTTCGCAGTTTATGTGGTTAACAGTAGCCATTAGTGTTGATTATGTTTACAAAACGTGGTTTATGCATGCAGACTAGACTTGTATAGAAAAAAAAAAATAATAGCATTTTTATAAAACTTGTACGGAAAAATGGGATTCGACCTGGAACAGCGCTTAGGCAATAATAATGATACGTTGATTATTTGTATAACAGATTGTAATTGGGCTATTGTGGGGTGTTTGTGTACATTTTTTAAGGTACGTGTGTTCATAACTACATAGTATTTATTCTGAGTATTTAAGTACTTAGTACTATTGTATTGTCTTTGGTATGTGGAAAAAAGTGGCACAGTACATCGCTTATTTGTGGCAGCTTTACGGATAAATAGAGAGGTTACGAGTGTGTGTTTGAAGTGTGTAAATAGGTTTGTTATTTGAATGGGAAATTTTGTATTATGTTTCGTTGTGTATGCGTGTGTAACTATACTATGTTTAAATTTAAGAGTATATAAAGAATCATAATAGCCTAACAAAAGATTAAAATTTATAATATTCAGGATTACTACATATTGCATAGTACATTTGTAGCTAAGACTACTAAGAAGCAGATTTATAACAAAAGCCAGTTTTGATTTTATGTTAAACAATAATATTAGCAGGAAATTTTGTAGTAAAATGAACAATAGTAGATTAATAACAAAAATAAAGAGCTTACGCGTATGAGAAACAACAACAATCAGTCACTTTTTACCTGTAAGCAGATCAGCAAGACATCTCTCTGTTTTAACTAGTATCTGTTTTTCCCCCTCACATTTACGCAAGAAAATGTTCCCATTAGAGATCCAGCAAAATTTATAGGAACGATTTTTAGCAAAGTCCCGCGTATGGTAGAATAGTTTTTTGGCACTAGTAGAGATTCGCTCACCAATGTAGACAGGTATACTTGCACCAGAAAAGCCTATTATCGAGGTATTTAACATGTCTTGCTTATTCTTGCTCTTATTAAATGTTCGGATCGCGGAGATAAGCAACTGTTTTTTTTGGACAGTAGTGAATTCTGCCACAATTGGACGAGGAGTGGAAGAAGGTGTAGATTGTTTCCCAGGAAGACGATACACATCACGCAACTCAGACCCTGCAATGTGTAGACCTATTACTTCCCCTAATTTAGATATTGTGTTTGCAAGGGTGGCTGAAGATTCATTATTCGATTGTGGTATGTTACGAACCTCTATTCCGGACGACCTCGATTTATTTTCTAAGTCGTGTACTTTTTTTTCCAATTTTTCAATATACTCAACTTTGTTCTCTTCTTTCCCTCTTTAGTTCTTCCACTTCTTTTTTTAGATCCTCCAGTTGGCTATTTATAAAGAACATCGATTTTACTATTTCATCGTTAGATTTACGAATCTCCGTGTTCGACGATTGTATTCGTATATTTTGGTTTTTTATTTCTGCAATATCTGACGCCAGTCCTGATATCACAGCTGTCTGCTGAGCGAGCATTACTGCAATTGAAGTATCTTGCTGTTGAATGTGTGTAGCAGAGTCCTTCGGTGAGTTATCTTGACGAGGGCGTTTGTTTCTACTGGTGGTTACACAGTCACTCAAAGTTATTGTAGATCCTATGTCTGGCTCCGATTGAGTCTGAGGTAGGCCTTTCGCAGGTGTTCTTTGTGTCTTAGGTGGGGTTCGTTTAACACCGCCCATGTTGATATTTAATATTGACTATTTATATTTATCTATAAGTATGTAGTATGAGATGATCCGTTCAGCAACCGATAGCTTAGTAAAATCGCTAGTAGCCGATACGTAGCGGAGCGTAGCCCGAGGTAGCGTGATGTCATCAATGACTAGCGGTTCACTATTTTGCCAATTACTTGCAGTTGCACGGTGGCGCGATGGCGTAACGTGGTCAGTTGTTGGCTCTCGAGGTAGGTGGTTCGGGTCCAACCAATACCAATTAGCACTTTTTGAAATTTATATCACTGTACTGAGGTACGTGTTTGTATCTCCCTCTAGTACCGCCCAAAGGGCGTTAACCACTGGTAAGATTCCGGTAAGTGTGACAGAGAATCGTATTCACTACGATTGACCAATCAACAAACAAACACGTAATTAACTCGAAAAACAAGCAGCACACGTCCACACGGTAAGACTACTGCGGCCGAACTGATGGACACAGGATGTGCGTTCTGTGATCTACTCTGCTTTCAAATGCGTATATAGTTTGATATAGAAGCCTATATATCATCACGCTACTGACCTGAAGAGAGGAGCAGTAATCATAAATGTCAACAAAACGGAAAAACTTTCAAACATTATTGTAACAGTAGGTACCTAATAAACGACGGGATTAAATGGCTGCGACGCGACGGGGGTAAAGGCGTGACGGCGGCGGCGTGAGTAATTAACTGACGGGAGTTCGAAATACGTCACGGGCGAAGCCGCGCGGGTCAGCTAGTACCTACATATAATGCATTATTATTTATTATTGACTAACAGGGTGGATAACCCATCTGTTCGTTAGTGCATTTGTCTCTATGTACCAAAGCAGTATATGCGTGCAATTGGACGAAGGCAGAGAAAACTCCTCACGTATCCGCCATCGTGGATCTCGGCACACGTAACTTCTACTCCTACTGCCAGAGCTATTGAATTGCTTAATGATCTAATGCTTGCGAATGAGGATATCGACGTGTTCTTTGACACTCCTAATCAAGTAACTGCTGGAGTGCTACTGCACTTGAGTACGGTTGTAAAATGAAAATTTTGAGTTAAGTTAATTATTCTAAGTTTTAATTAAGTTAGTTTAAATTCATAGTGGTGCTAATTCTGTTGTCAAGAACACTACACTAAAATTTCTCTAATTTTTTTTTATTTTAGTTAAGAGATTGCCAAATGCTAGTCTGTTATTATGTCAAACAAACTTAGTGATATCATAAACAGCACTAATTTTGTATTTGACATCACAAAAATTCATTTTATGTGATAAAATTCAACAAAACTATCTATGTACATTTTTCACGTTACAACGTTATACACGTTTCAAAAGGTGACTAAAAAAAAAAAGATTTTATTTTTAAAATCTTACTAAAATTAGACGACACCTATTTGGGTGACGTCTAATTTTAGTGAAAACGTCTAATTTTAGTGTGACGTTTAATTTGTATCTGACATCATTAAAATTCATTTTATGTGATAAAATTCTTCTAAGCAAATTTTATTCATAGATTCTGAAGCTTTAACATACCGACTGCCACTACTAAAACGGTCCCTTCAAACACGTTTGGTGTAAGGAGGGTAAGCTATTTATTAAAAAGTCTGACGATTGCAAAAAGGTTCATGTTATCCGTTCTATTATAGTAGTTTATGATACTGTTGCATAATAAGGGTTGAGTGTTATAAGACCAAGTTATGTACAGTATCATACACTACTTTATCTACTCTCATACTATAATACGTAAAACAATATTGCAAATAAAATGATATATAACAACAAATTTATTTTTTAAATGTCAAATGTTTGCGTTTTAATATGAGAGATGTAAATGCATTAGAGTGTCGTATCTGCGTGTTATTGTGTGACGGAGGCGCGCGGGCGCGCGGGGTGTCGGAGGCGGGCAGGGCGGCAGTGAGCGTCGCTCTACCGCCTTGCTCCAGCTGGAGGTTGTATAGGTGTATCGTTATGATTAAAAAGTTATATTATGATACAGGTGTCCATACAAGACCTGTATCGTAATGAAACTTTTTTTTTATTATTTTTGGCCTGTACGTAATGTTTGTCATAAGAATTTTGTTATCAGTTTTATAATCTTTGTATTATAGTATCAGAGTAGATAAATGATATTAACGCACTTACTCACACCTAGGTGATTATTATTTCTAATTAGTGTTTAGCCTGCTCGATTACTTGTTTTTTAAAATTCAATACCATTGTAAATAAGGATTTATATGTAAACTCGGAACTTTTTGATTGTGCTAATATAAATTCATTCCTTAATAATATACCTACCGACCATATTAACCTGTCATGCCTTCATGTAAATATAAGATCGATGTTCAAAAATTTTACAAAACTTATACAAATGGTTGAAAGTTCGCTTTTATCTATAGATATAATTATTCTCACTGAAGTGGGTATCTCTCACAACATTATATCAAGTCTCTTTCAAATTTATCCCCGTCAGGGATACAGCGTGAAGATAGTTAGTTTTTAGTTTTTTCTTTCAAATTTCTGGTTATGAAATGCACTCACAGCTCCGTATCAATCGCAAGGTAGGTGGTATAATATTATACGTTAAAAAACATCTTCAATTCTCTCCAAAAGAAATACACACTTATACCTTTGAATATCTTGGAGGCACACTAAAAACCGCAAGTAATGACACAATAGCCGTATGTGCAATTTATAGACCACCAAACAAAGCATTGTATGTAAGAGAACTTCAACAAGCACTGAATGGGTATTCATCTAATAATAATGTCGTTGTTTTGGGCGATATGAACATCGATCTTAAATCTCAAACAACTGTAAAAAGCTTGTATTTGGATATGCTGGCTGCGCATGGCTTAACGTGCGGAATATCGGATTATACAAGAATCGAAAAGCGTATTAACAAGGTAACAAAGTCGTGCATCGATCATATATTTACACTCGACACTGTTCTGGCAGATCACCGTGCGACTGTCGTTTGTTTGACTAGCCTCTCGCCCACTCAGAGTACTATACAGGTTGCTCCACAAATAAAATGTATTTATGACAAAAAAATTATGCATAATGTTTAGAATAAACAAATTGGGATGAAATGAACAACTTCACTACTTCAGATTCTATCTATAAATACATATTAAATACTTTTAAAACTGCAATAAATAAATCAGAACGATCCATCACGGTTAATATTATATTTAGAAAAAAATTGCCCTGGTTAACTAACACTATAGTAAAATTGTGTGAGCTGAGAGACGAATGTTATAAAAATTGGAGAAAAGATCCTACAAATAATATTTTAAGATTGAAGTTAAATAAATTAAGAAATAAAGTACATAAAACTATTGAGTATTCCAGAAATCAATATAATAAGAATAAAATTAAAGAAAATTATGGTAATCCTAAAAAGTTATGGGAAATATTGAATGCGATGTGTGGAAGAATAAAGCACTCAATAGATAAAGTGATTATTGATGCCTTCAGCACACGGAATTTATCATCTCTGGAAATAGCAAACAATTTCGCCCGTAATTTTGATAGTTCGGTTAAAAAAATATTGCCTAATTGTTCAACGCCTCTTTTTGTTGACTTTTATCGAGAGCCTGCTAATGTTAGTATAAGATTTCAAAAAGCTACTCCAGAAACTATTCATAATCTTATTAAGACACTCCATAATAGGAGGGCACCAGGACTGGATAGAATCAGTGTCATTGATATACAAGCCGTTAGTCATAAGATTGCTTTTGCCATCACTAAACTAATTAATACCAGCTTACAAACTGGTCATTACCCAGATCAATTAAAAATAGGGTGCGTAAGGCCTGTGTTAAAGAAAGGAACAAGGACCGATGAAAGTAATTACCGCCCTATTACTTTATTATCCTCAATAGACAAAATCGTCGAAAAATTTATCTGTAACCAAATATATAATTTTTACGGGAAAAATTCAATTATCAGCAATTCACAATATGGATTTCAACCAAACAAAAATACGAGCATGCTTCTCTCTAAGTTTACAGACCATGTTAATTCTGCACTCAATGATAAAAAACATGTCCTTGCCTTGTTTATTGATTTTTCTCGCGCGTTTGACACTCTTGATCACAATAAGTTATTGATAAAGTTAAAAGAATCAGGAATAAATGGCCCCCTTCTAGAATGGTGTACTGAATACTTGAAAAATAGGAAATACCATGTTCAAATTGCAAACAGTCTCAGTGACCCCATTACAGTTACTCATGGAACAGCACAAGGATCCGTGTGTGGTCTACTACATTTCTTAGCGTACGTAAATGACATGGATGCTATTTTCAGTAGCTCCACCTCTTATCAGTTTGCCGATGATACATGTCTCATAATCGAAGGTAAGGACTTAAACGAAATTAAATTACTGTTACAAAAAGATTTTGACAGACTTAATATGTGGTGCCATGACCTGGGACTTGTACTTAACACTCAAAAGACAAAGGTTATGCACATAAAATCTCCGTATATTAAGGAAAATTCTGCTGAAATTAAATTAGTAGCACATACCCACAATTGTCTACATAGAAATTCAAATGATTGTGATTCCAAATGTCCAGTTATTCAACAAGTTGACACACATGTGTACTTAGGCTTACTCATTGACAATAAATTCAATTGGGGTCCACATATTGCTCGAGTTTATGACAAACTTCGTGCAATCCTAGCAAAATTTTATACCATCAACAACTTATTACCATACAAAACTAAACTCCTACTGTACAATGCATTTGTTGATTCAGTGGTGGTATATGGGTTATCTAGCTACGGACGTACCTTTAAAACCTATCTGGAGTCTATTTATAAATTGCAAGTTAGGATTATAAAATTAATAGTTATACCGAAAATGAGATCATATTTTAATAATGATATTGACTTTTTTAAATATACCAAAACGTTACCTATACACGAAAATGTGAAATTTTGTCTTTTAAAAGAACAATTTTTCAACAAAGAAATACAAACTGAAGTAGATCATCCTGTTTATACGCGTAGTGTAGCTCAAAAGAAACTGGTTACTGTGCCCGCTAAGAACTACTACTCATATATTAGTGTATTATCTATGACTACTACGGCGAGCGGACGTGTGCTTTCCTTATTCCGCGACTAATTAACTTTATACCAACTTCTTTAAGAAACGTCACAACAGAAAAAAATATTAAATACAAATTAAAATCTTATTTCTTGTCTAGTCTATAAACACACCTGAACAGAACATTGTCGAATTTGAACGATGTAATACATAACTAACAAAATTACTTTGAAAAGACGATTGTAAGTTATCACGCACAAACCTGAGAGGTTTATGTGGTACTGTAACACTGACTTTATGTATGTTTTATCTTATACGAATAATAAAAAAAAAAATTCAACCAAAAGTGAAAAATGTACATAGACAGTTCAATCACTAAGTTAGTCAGCGTGTATTTACATGCCGAGAAACGTTTTGTTGAATTTTATCACATAAAATGAATTTTAGCGATGTCAGATACAAATTTAGTGCTGTTTATGATATCGTATATGTTTACTTCGACTTTATAACAGACCAGAATTTGGCAATCTCATAATAAAATAAGAATTTTTTTGAGAAATTTTAGTTTAGTGATCTGAACAACAGAATTAGGGCCAGTGTAAGCGTTTTGGTATTTAAACTGTTAGCTTATATTGTATACATAAATGATAAATAGTTAAGTATATTTCTGCCGTGCATTGGGTGTGTTTCAATTGTAACAGTTAGTAATAACTGAACTTTGTTAGGAACGTCTACCTTAATAATAATTAGTTCTAAAAGCGCTCGTGGCCCCGCAGACTCAGTGTTCTGTAAACGACCACTGAGTTACGCAACTTTCACTATGGCTGGTCCTCCGATGGGTAACCACTTTGTGGCATTTACATTTGCGAGCGTTGCCAGTTACATGGCAGTCGTTAAGTCATGTTAAAGGCCTTATGGGCGGCTTGAAAAATTTGAACAGCAGGTACGTCTGCCTATTTCAACATGACAATGGGCTCACCACCTGTTACGTGGAACAAAAGTGGATACGGTGAAATGTGGGCGTATAGTATGCCTCTGCCTACCTCTCCGGGGATAAGGGCGTGACAATATGTCTATGTCTAGAATAATTTATTTATTAGTTGAAGTATGTCTAAAATAATTTATTTATTAGTGGTAGATCACTTTCATTGTCGACTATACCATCCAATAGTTCTTATGAGATTATCCAATAGTTCCTCAATGAATAAATTTTTAAACTTTGCTTTCATCTTCGAAAAGAGAATGTACTTATTCTAGCGATAGATGCTGTTGGGTATGCCGCCTTAGACATGTGATATTTGAATTTGCGTTCTGGCAGTTAAAGTGGTACTTCTGGTGTTGCAAACATCCATAGGCTACGGTGACCACTTTCTATCAGGTGGGCCGTATGCTTGTCTGCTTCCTCAGTGGTATAAAAAAAAATTGATACATGTAAGCTGACCTTTCTATGACTTGCAATCAAGTCCCCTTTAGAGTTCCAAACTGTACAAGTGTTAAACAACTGATTGCCAGACCTCTCTGGGAAGGTTCCCCCAACAACGTACATGCCGGTGTCCACTGCAGCCTTTGATAAAGCTTTGGATGTTATACCTGAAGGTACTTGCTCTGCATATTCATCAAAGTATTCTGTAAATGATATACCAAAAATGTGGAACATGTTACTCTGAAAATTATATACACACATCAACACCGTCTAGGGATACTTTGTATAAAATTGGCTAGTGTAAACCTTTTTGAACGATTCTAAGATTGAATTGGAAAAAATAAATTAAAAACATAAGATTTACACGGCATAATGGTAGCGCCTTTTAATTGCGCGGGAACTTCTCGAATGGCACGGCACACGCTTGCTCTATATTATTTTCTAACCAGTGCAATAACCTTGTTTTATGTGTAAAAATGGTAGTTTCTTGGACCTAAAAGTTGAAAACAAGAAGAAAGAAAAGAAGCAGCGAAATGCTATTTTACATCTTGCCGCGCAAATTCTTTCTTTTATTGTAGTCTTTGTAAAAATGGTTTTTATAAAACTATACACAATCATGTTGTATGTTATATTTATTAAATTTTGAGTAAATCCAAAATATCCCTAGACGGTGTTGATGTGGTTATTTGAGCATCTTCTCGTCTTGTATTTCCAGTTACTTTCAAAGCTTTACTAGATGTGGAGTAGGAGGTCCGCTTTCCTTTGGCTGCTACGAGGAGTATGGTTTCGTTTTAGATTTTTTGCCATGCCATCTGACCGTCTCCCAAGCCGGCAAGAGCACTAGCATCATTTCCTCATTTGTAAGTCAGCAGATGCACCTCTAGCAAGTGAGGTATCTTAGGCCCCAGAGATCTTTGTACAAACTCTTACACACTATGCAAAAAAGCTTATTAGTAATGCCAATTTTGTACATATCACTTCTTCAGGCAAGTCCTTTGTGACGAGTCCGCCAACTTATCATAGGCTCATATCCAAAAATGCTAATAATAAAATGTTAAAAATAATGTTAATCTCCAAGAGACAAGATGATGGTAACTACCCTGGCATATTATTACAGACTGTTGACAATACATTCCAAGACGGTTTGAGGTACAGTGAGATAATCACTGCTATTAACTCGCTGGTAGAGGAGATTGTGGGACTTTTTTTTACACTGCACCGTCTAGCCTAAAGTAAGCTTGTGTTATGGAATCTAGACAACTGATAATGATACTTATATATTTCTAAATACATACATATTAAACATAGGAAACACCTAAACTCCGAAACAAACATTTGTGGATCACACAAATATTTTGTCCGACCTTGGTATCGCACCCTGGACCTCAGTTGGGGCAGTCGCATACACTACCACTGCGTCACCGAGGTAGTCAAAGATGATGGAAAATAATTAGATGACCTCTAAGTTAGAGCTTTGCTTAATATTAATGTAGATTTCTTTCCATCTAGTTTTAGTTTTAGTAAAAGAGGCTCTATTTCATCTGCAGTAATGTTAAAAAAAAAATTTTCGGCTCCTAAACAATACAGTAAACATTATTAAATTGCTTGGGTGTGAAGGACATCCCAATTAACATTCATATCAACTAACTGAGTAACTAGTCACTGCTTACTTGTGCCGTATGGAGAATTGAAACATTCTGGTAATGCTACAAGCTGTGCTCCATTTTCTTTGGCTTTATATATTTCGTTTACAGCAGCTGCTATATTCTTATTCTTATCTGGCCCTACTGCCATTTGAACTAAAGCTATTCTCATTCCTGAAATACAAGGAGGACTATTTAAAAGTTAGGGTCAATGATCTACCCGAAGATAATAATAATTAATAATAATTTATTGATATTCAAACTTATGTTCTAAAGTACAATAGGTATACTGATGTCCAAGCTAGGTGGAGACCTGTATTTCGGACATCAGTTCTCTGCTTTGGAGACATTTTTATGCTCATTACATAATGTTTTGTGCACGATTATTTATCGTGGGAAAAACAAAACCAAAATAGAAGAAAAACAATGATAATAATAACAACTAAGAGTTTTTAAAGAATAGTAGGTAACTGTCGAGATGAATAAAGATGATTTAAAATTCTCTTACGCGTGCGTATGTGTGTGTGTGTGTGTGTGTGTGTGTGTGTGTGTGTGTGTGTGTGTGTGTGTGTGTGTGTGTGTGTGTGTGTGATGTGGGTGTTGGTTTTTTGAATAATAATTGTTTGCACATTAGTAATATTAAGATTATGAAAAATTAAAAAGATTTTCCGTGTCTTCGTAACTTAAATTCTGCAACCATACTGATAGTTTGTTTTTTAATTCAAATCTATTTAATATCTGTAAATTCAGCAGTCGGTTGATTCTGTTGTGTATTTTATAACTGGAGATAGGGAGCTGTTGTGTTGAGAATGTTGTCTTGTGTGTAGGAATCGGGCACAATATATAAGTTTTCCTTTTATTTGGGTCCGGTCAGGGTACTCTAGAGTGTAGGCGAAGGATTGTTAGGTGAATGTAAAGTTGCTTTACTGTAAGTACCTTAGAGATTGCATATAGTTCTACCGTAGGAAACCCGAAATGTTTAAAGTATATCACTTTGAGCAGTGATCTCTGTGCTCGCAAGATGAAGTGGCATTGGCTAATACAGTCTGTCCGGTGCCATCAAGCTATCTTTCTGAGGGCTCACCCAGGACTCCTGACCATAGGCAGAGGGAAGGGCAATGTGTGGCTTTAGTCAGTAGGAGACCGGCATAGCCTCCATTTAATTTCACACATGAAAAAGAGGTCAATGATTCAACATCAAGAACAGAATATCACATGTTCTGGCAATAGATACATGTGTAATAAAGTAATGTATATTAGTGTTTATGTATTTTGCAATCCTTGCCCTGTCTATTGCTATTATTAATAGTAAATTTAGACAGCTGAAAATTTTATATAGGGGGTCTTTTAAAAATATACTACTAAAGTGACTGACAGGATGTTGTCCCACTTGATTGAATGGGTGATTGCAATATTTACTGAGCTAGGTGGGCTGACTGCTTCAATGAACTATTCTAAACTTTATTTGTGACTTGGAAATAGATCTAATGTATAGTAAATAGAAATTACTAGTTCCTGGTACTGTCACCAGTTTCAAGTCAATTCTCAAGAATATTATACTCCTATTATATGTATGAAGCAATTTATGAACCTGCAGGAAGCGAAAGAAGTATGCATGGATCGCGAAGCCTGGCAATCTGTCTCCTCTGACTACCTTGTCAGGAATACAGGGTGAAGATAGATTATACTCGTAGAGAAATCTTTGAAGAATATTATATTCAAGTTCTGAGCCATGTACCATTATGTATTATATTAAGCAGGCATTAAAACAGGACAATGTTCATTGAAAGTGTAACAAGGTTATCAGCACACACCGTGGAGGTCATTGCATCTATTAACTTTGCAAGATATCACCAGTACCTAAACACAGGCGAACTATTATACGATAGTTACGTTCTCAGGTGAATATTTTCTTGGCAATGGAAAGATAATTAGCATAGTATTACACACTAAAATTGTGAAAATAATGTAATACTGTACCGCCAAAATTAAGTATAGGTTTCATTTGGAATCGTGGATGAGCGGCGTCTGGTGAGGAAGCTGACATTCCAACAGATAGATACGTAAGCTTAATATTAGTAACACTATTGGTACTAATTACCTATTATCATATTTATTATGTACTTAAAACAAATTTTCCGAGATAACAATTTTACAAGATGAACAGCGAACTGAAACACCGCAATAAATCTAGCCTATTTTGCGATATTTTTAGTATGTTGTCAGTTATGTCACTATGACACTAAGTTACACTGACAGTTAACAGATAATTGGGGCTGCCAGTACGTACCTAGTGTTTTGTTGCTGAGCTCGAAAAGGATTATTGGCGTGTATAGACCTTGTACTTATAACTAGATTGATTACCGAAAAAATTTGTCGAGTTAAAATGCGATCTACCTATTTTCTTACTACTAGGGTAACTATTTCCTTATAAGCGGTAACTAGCTACAAACGGTTCTAACTAAAGGGCTCCGAACGGTAGTGTGTCTTTGTCTGACACGCTGCTAGCTAAACTAACCATTGGATTCGAAAGAAAGTAGAAAATTAAAATTTTTTCTTATGATTTAGTAAAATAAATAATGCACAAGCTTTGGAACTTATCTAAATATTTCTACAGTTCCTATAATTATTATAATAATTTCATAGTATTAAAAAATAACTCATTAATAAGAATATATTATAATATTAAAAATAACTCATTAGTAAGAGTAGTACTTAAGTGTTTGGGCTTGGTAATAAATACTAAATGCAAGATCCACCATCTAAGTTTAGGGTCACCATGACTTTTGTTTTATCAAATATTCTTACTCTCTTAATAGTAGGTAGGTAGATACTTACGTATCGACTGTTTTAAATTGAAGATGTATTGTACCGATACGTCCTGCGCTTCTGCCGCGTGAATGTCCACGGTGTCCAAGATAGTCGACGGCTTCTCCACGACGGTCATGATGTTGAGTGGAGACACACATAGCGCACCCAGTCGATAGGTACACGGTATTGTACGAACGGTAGGTCAGATGATATCTATTAAAAAAGCAAGAACAAAAGTACTTCCGACCCACGTGTAGGGTATCCGATGTAGATTTCAAAATTACATGTTTTGGTTTTTTTTTTTTTTACGTCACTTATTTAGAAAGGGACACTACCACCAAGGGTCTTCTCGTGCGGACCGGTTATTTCGCCGTAGAGAAAAGTAAAGTAAGTATAAGGTCTTTGATCAAACCACCAGACAGTCCAAGCGGACCCCGGCCTTGTAGTATACCTGAATGGGGTTAAATAGGGTGAAGGAGACAGCGCATCTAATAACAACTCTCTATCTCAATTCAGTACACATGTTGCAATGCTGGATATGCGCCCACCTTAATATGCAGAAAGAAAAGTACACAACAATGACTTACTTATATGAATATATTTTCTATAAAGCGTATATTTACGTACAATCTTAGTCTCTCTATACTATTTTAGTACTTACGTAATAATACTACTACATATTTGATTGCTTACTAATTGCACTGTACTGTGGTGATACTCACTACTCACAAATTAGAGATGTATCTCACAAATTTTCTATAATTAATATAATTTACAGAGATTGTGTTGTAATGAGTCACAGAAATGGTAATAATCTCACGAACCATACATTCTTTTCTAAAGGAGGAGTAATTGATTCACACACAAAATTATACAAATTACCTACAAGCTAGCTTGTTTTCTTAAACGTCTGTTACACGTTTGCAAATAAATAAATATAATGGGACATTTCTTTTTTCACAGCGCCATCTAGTCCAAATTAGGAAAGAATGTCCCGAATAGGTACTTAAATAATTCTAATTACCGAAATAAATATTTGCGGAGCATACAAATATTTGTTCCAAACCAAGATTCGAACCATCACAGAATGCGCGCAAATTATTTACCACCAAATCAATTAACCAAGAAAGGCAACGACATTATAGCGACAGTCAAGCAGCACTGAAAGCCCAGGTATGAGACGGTCAAAAATCTTCATCAAAAGAATAGATGCAAAAAGAATCAGCCAACTGATAAAACAAACCAGAGGAAACATGAAGATGGTTATAGAGGTGATCACAGGACACTGTCGCCTGAATAGGTACCGAACAGTGATAGGAGTTATGAACGACACAATATGCCCAGAATGCGTGGAGGCAGAGAAGATCAGCTTTCACCAAATTGCTGAATGTCTAATATACTCCTTAATTAGATGGGAAATTATGAGGACGGACAGACTCAACTAAGAAGACTTGAGAGTATCTAAAGGTGGATCTGATAGTAAGATTCTGCAAAGAAACGAAGGCTCAACAGGGCGCCGTGAAAACTGCTGGGATACCCAAACCCATCCGGCAGGAGGAAGCTTAGGGAATGAACGGAGTAGGCAGCAGTTAACGCGGTCGGATCGTTCGTTCGGCGGTAGCGGACACTCTACAAGAAATATATAATAAGATTCGAACCATAAAAAAATAAATTGAACAATTTTCATTTGTCCCCGCCATTTGCTCCCACTCGCAGAAGCTGCTCAGACGAATATGCAATATAACGACTCGCAGCGACTTGTTTAAAACAACCGTCTATACGGGCGGCCGGTCCCTTCAAATGTCCTTTGTAGCTAGTGCAGCCCTCATAAAACAAGAATATGTCTACACGCTTATAACAACAAGGACTCTGTTTGGAATTAGTTTTCAATCGAGTAGCAGACGCTTTACTACCTACGAATTGATCATGTTCATAGCACGCCTAAATGATTTAATTAATACCGTAAAATATATTTATATACAAAAAGATATTTGTCAGACTGATATTACAATCAACAAACAGGTTGTAATTGAAACATTACCTTAATGTCTTTAAAATAAGTGTGTAAAATACAATTGTACGAATTCTCTTGACATGGTATTTTCAACTTTATATTTTTTTTTTTAAATAAGGGTGCACAAGCATCAAAAATATCAGCTATTATCCTAACTAAATACACAATTGACCAGTCTTGAGTATTTCTACTTAAAAACTATCGCTTATTCACTAAGTATCGACCACAGAACACAATGAACAAGTAGATGACCCGTTATCACCGGTGGCCCAAACTAAAAAAGCTATAAGCTTGTACTATGGGATCTATACAACTGATAAACATACTTATATATTTCACACCAAAATTCCGAAACCAACATTTGTGGATCACACAAATATTTGTTCTGACCCCGGGGATCAAACCCTATTTGATCGAATACTAATCTTTTTAAACTTAATGTTTTTTTTTAAGTTAAAGTGTGGGTAGTTGAAAAATGCCTCGCTTCCAGGAGGCGATGCTGAATTCATTAGTCAACCCTTGACTACGGCTGGTGTAATCCGCTCAAAACAACAGGAAGTATAGCAGGCTTTGTACCTAATAATAAACGTCTTGAATAAGACCCGACATATCATAAATATTATACCCCTTGAGAGATACAAGCGTGACAATATATTACAAGTTCATCAAGTGTCAAACTGGTCTCCAGTGTGGGCAGCTTTAAGCTGAGAGAAGGCCAAATTTCGAGCAGATTTTTGCAACGCATGCACGTTAGGTTTACTTATGTATAATTTTAAATTTCATGTTGGTCTATTTTATTAGTTTTTTTTTATCACTGTGTATTATGTGTTGTTATGTTCTGTGTGAAATTAAAAAACTTTTTTTTTCCATTCCGTAGAGTCAGTAGAGGAAGTGCGGTGGCTCCTTGTCGTGCGTGTGTGTCTTGGCGCGCCGGCGACTGACGTAGGGCGCGGGCTGCTTGAGGTGCACGGTGTAGACGTGCAGCTTGCGCGAGTTGGACTGCGTGAATGCCTTGCCGCACACCTCGCACTCGTACGGCTTGTGGCCCGTGTGGCACTGCGGGGTACGGAGCGCGACCTCGTCAACCTCACCTCACCCCCATACATATCTTAACTATCGTCAACCTCACCCCCATACATATCTTAACTATCGTCAACCTCACCTCACCCCCATACATATCTTAACTATCGTCAACCTCACCTCACCTTACCTCTATACATATCTTAATTATCGTCAACCTCACCTCATCTCACCCCCATACATATCTTAACTATCGTCAACCTCACCCCCATACATATCTTAACTATCGTCAACCTCACCTCACCCCCATACATATCTTAACTATCGTCAACCTCACCTCACCCCCATACATATCTTAACTATCGTCAACCTCACCTCACCTTACCTCTATACATATCTTAATTATCGTCAACCTCACCTCATCTCACCCCCATACATATCTTAACTATCGTCAACCTCACCCCCATACATATCTTAACTATCGTCAACCTCACCTCACCCCCATACATATCTTAACTATCGTCAACCTCACCTCACCCCCATACATATCTTAACTATCGTCAACCTCACCTCACCCCCATACATATCTTAACTATCGTCAACCTCACCTCACCTCACCCCCATACATATCTTAGCTATCGTCAACCTCACCTCACCTTACCGCTATACATATCTTAACTATCGTCAACCTCACCTCACCTCACCCCCATACATATCTTAACTATTGTCAACCTCACCTCACCCCCATACATATCTTAAATATCGTCAACCTCACCTCACCTCACCTCTATACATATCTTAATTATCGTCAACCTCACTTCACCTCACCCCATACATATCTTAACTATCGTCAACCTCACCTCACCTCACCCCCATACATATCTTAACTAAAAAGATATGAAACTAGCGTGCGGCACTGTCTCCCTTTCCAGAATAAATAAATAAATATCGTTGGGACAACGCCATCTGATTCAAAACTAAGCAGGGCTTGTACTATGGTAACCAGATAACTGATAAACATACTTATATAATTCTAAATACATACATATAGATAAAATATACCCAGGCTCCGAAAAAACCATCGTTCTCATCCCACAAAGTTTTATCCTGGGTGGGAATCGAACCCACGACCTCATGCGTAGCAGTCGGATCCCTCCCACCGCGCCACAGAGGCAGTAATAAGCTTTCTTAATTTCCATTACAATGTAAATTATTCACTCAGTCGTACAAGCGTGCGGCGCTGTCTCCCTTTCCAAAACAAGCGTTCTCAATCCATTACTATGTGACTTATTCACAATACGCAATTAAATGCTAAGCTTGCGATATACAGTCATTTTATAGCAATTTCTGGTGTGTCCACACGTCGTGGAAGTCCGGTAAACTTGGAGACACAGGTTCGCATAGTAAAGGCTGCGTTTGCTATATCTCTTTAGTTTAGATATCTATGAGGACTGGAGACTCTTTGGTGACCCCGACCAACAGACGAAGTAATATAATAAAGGAACAATTAGGTCTAAATTACATCATAAATGATAAGAGTGATTGAGTGGGTATGGGGTTACTAAAAATATTGAGGGACACGATTTTTTTTACACAGCACCATCTACTCCAACGTAATCTATTATAAGCTTGTGGTATCGGATCTAGACAACTGATAAATATACTTATATTCTACTAATATTATAAAGGCGAAAGTTTGTAAGTATGGATGTTTGTTACTCTTTCACGCAAAATATACGTATACATACATACGAATGGATTTTGATGAAACTTTACAATAATATAGCTTACACATCAGAATAACACATAGGCTACTTTTTATCTCGGTACAAGTTCCTGTGGGAAACAAGAGAGGGAAAACTTCATCACGCGGGCGTTTATATACACATTATTATACATAGTAAACACCCATACTCTGAAACAAACATTTGTGGAACACACAAATATATGTTCCGACCCGGGAATCGACCTTGGTGCGGCAGTCGCATACACTATCACTGAGCTACCGATGCACTCAAAAAAAGTCATGTAATCGAAAGACTTATCTCTAAGCTAACTCACCCTAAAGTGTCGATTGAGGGCCCCTTTACACTTAAAGGCCTTGAAACATACGGAGCACGGGTAGGGCCGCGTGTCGCTGTGTGTCTTCAGATGCACTTGCAGGTTAGTCCGGTTGAAGAACGCCTTGTCGCACTGGTTGCACTTGTACGCCCTTTCTTCAGAGTGCGTACGCTTGTGGTATATTAAGAAAGCGTTGCCCTGCAACAGATAAGTTAGTCACGGGTATAATTGACTAGATGACACCCACAGCTTCGCCCGTGGAATATTTCGACCGCCCGTCGCACCTATTTAATCCCGTCGTTTATAAATTCTACAATAATGCATAAAAATTTGCCCGATTTCTCGACATTTATGACTACTGCTCTGCTCCCCAGTGTAGTAGCGTAATGATATATAGCCTATAGCCTTCCTCGATAAATGAGCTATCTAACACAAAAAGAATTTTTCAAATACGACAAGTAGTTCCTGAGATTAGCACGTTCAACCAAACAAACAAACTCTTCAGCTTTATAATATTAGTATAGATATCCATCACGCCTTATCCCCGAAGGGGTGGCAGAGGCATATTATATGCCCACTTTTCACCGTGTGGATTCCTGTCCCACGTAATAGGTGGTGAGCCCATTGCCGTGTTGAAATAGACAGACGCAGGTTGTGGCTCCCTGCTGTTGAAATTTTCAAGCCGCCCATAAGGCCTTCAACCAGGCTTAACGACTGCCATTTTACTGGCAACCGGGACCAACGGCTTAACGTGCCTTCCGAAGCACGGAAACGCTCGCAAATGTAAATGCCACAAAGTGGTCACCCATCCGAGGACCAGCCATAGTGAAAGTTGCGTAACTCAGTGATCGTTTACAGAACACTGAGACCGCGAGGCCACGAGCGCTTCTTCTAGATAGTATAGATTTATATTATAAACTAGTTGGCGCCCGCGGCTCCACTCGCGTGGTGACGATTTCCTGTTCCCTTTTCTCACAAGAGCAATTTTTCCATATTTTCTTTCCATAATAACCTTCCTTACAGTTCAAGAAACTAATAAAAAATAATGACTCGAATTGGTCCAGCCGTCTTCGAGATTTGCGCTTAGCACATAATTTGCGAGTCCTTTTTATTTATATAGATATAATATAGCAAACGAAATTCGATATTCCTATTCATCCAATGAACTGAAATATACAAGTAAAATCAAACCACTGGGTACGTTCCAATTGAACCCGCAGCGCCCACAGCCGCGACCGCTGAAATTGTGAGATATTTTTTTTTACACAGCGTCATCTAGCCCATTGTAAACTTGTGGTATGGAATCAAGAAAACTGATAAACATACTTATATATTTCTATACATACACATTGTACATTATTAGACTGTCACGTTGGCGCAGTAGTAGTGTATGCGCCTGCCGCGCTGAGTTCCCAGGTTCGATTTGTATGATCCGAAAATGTTGGTCTCGGAGTTTGGGACCAAACTGTATTTTCCATATCAAAAATGGTTTTGGCGAAAGTCGTAAATCCATAGATTTCTTTGTGGTTTTATTCTCTCAAAGGATAGACCTTACGAATAAATTACAAAAAAATAAAAAAACTTATGTTTGCTTTTATAAAATGAACTTCAAACATTGGGCATAAATATTTTCATTCCAATTAAATTGCCGTTAAAGAAGTTCAACACAAAATTATTCGGAAGTTTTCCAAGGAAGAATTTTTTTTTCTTTGTGGCGTTGATAGCATTTACGCACCGTCATCCCTGCTGCGGGGGCAGCAAGATGGTGTGTGGGGCTCCCGGCCCGTGAGAGAAAGGCCGTCCTACCCACTAAACCCCGCGGTGTTCCGCCTCACCTTAAACCGACTCGCAGGGTAGGCCTGAGGTTAAATCACTGCGAGCCGGCAAGGGGCACCCTAGAATGGAGGGGTCCGTCTCGGGGCGGTCGAGAAGCGACCACCCCGGAGCTCCTTAAGGAGCTGGAGAACTAGCCCGCACCTCCACCGCTCTCGAGCGCACCTCTGTAAGCAGAGGAGGTGAGAGCGGCCGGTACGGGCGTGCGCAAAAAGTGGGCACCCCCTGGAACACAGAAAGGGTGCTCGTCGCCAAGTGGCCAGTTGGGCGGGTTCCCCCGACCTTCCGCCTACGGCCAGACACTATTCGGGGGTGCACATGAATTGTTCACAACGACGCCCCCGAACACGACGGCGGGGCGGGAGCGTCTGTCCCGTACGCTCCCGCACCCGCAATTCCTCGCGTTTTGCCGCCATCACCTCGGAAGCAAACGAGGCGACGGCGGCCCAGCACTGTTGGCTGCCGACCATGGCTTGCACCACGGCCGGCAGCGACAAATCGAAACCGACAAGGCCCGTGAGGGCGATACGCGGTCCGTCCCACGCCGCGCAAACGGCGAGTGTGTGCTCTGCCGTGTCCACGACGCCACTCGGGCAGTGACGACACACGGGGTCCGGCTCCACCCCAGCCACCTCCCACAGGTACTAAAAAAATATTATTGTTTAATTTTTTAATATTTTTTAGTAAAGTAAAGGAAATTTCGGTTTCGTTTATTTCAATTGGAGTTTTCCTTGTTGCCAAAAGCTGCCGGTGTCCAGTAAATCACTCTATTAGAGACCTTACCTATTCAGTAATATGATTATTTAAAAAAAATATGCGCGTTTTTTGCGCCAGTGGTGATTTAGATGCAATAATGTCAATCGGGAGAAAATAAAAAAATCCCCGAAAATTAAGGTGTTTCTTTTTTACAATGAAATATTATATTTTGATGTCTATCTTGTCCTTTTTTTCATTTCTGTGATAGAAGCATACATTAACAAATTAATAGACTACCTACTATTATATTTATACTAAAGCAGAGTTGTTTCCTTGAAATACTAAAATTATCAATAATTAAGCCTCTACATAAACGAGGGTCAAAATCTGATTTAAATAACTACAGACCCATTGCTTTAACTCCTGTTCTTTCAAAAATATTTGAAAAAGTTATGTATAGAAGAGTACTAGCATTCTTGGATAAGCACAATATTTTGACTGAGGAACGGTATGGATTTAGAAAACATAGATCCACACAACTTGTAACTTTTAAGTTGGTGAAGTCAATTATTAAAAATGTCAATGATGGTATTCAGACTTGGGCTTTACTGCTTTACTGTTGTTAAATGGCTTGATGTTAATGAATTAAAAATTAATCTCGAGAAAACTAACCTTATTCAGTTTAAAACATTTAAAATTAAACATACAAATTTTAATATAACTTATAATAGTACATTAGTCCATCAAATAAGAACCGCAAAATTTTTAGGTATAACTTTAGACGCACATTTAACGTGGAGGGAACACGTTGACAGTATTTGTGCGAAAATAAACAAATTTATTTTTGCTTTACGAAGAGTAAAAGATGTTACCGACAGAAAGACTGCCGTAATGGTGTACCATTCCTACATCTGCTCTTTGATACGCTACAATATAAACTCTTTTGCAAAATAAAACGGGCACTTAAGCAAAGAACAATTTTATAGTTACTATTAGTATGTTTGACAATTTTATAAATTAATTAGAAAGGAATAGTTTTCATCAGTTTTATCATAACATTTTGATTAAATTATTGAGAAATAATGTTTAAGCTCAAAACACTAATTTTGTACCTGCTCGTTATGTATCGGTGTCCAGTCAGTGTACCGTTTTCGATGAAGACTAACTCCGTACGATCCATAGAATTTATTCCTGCCCAAAACATAACAAAGCCCTCTCCATAAGGTGTGATTTCTTCAAAACATGCCTATGCAAAGCGTTCTCCTCGTCTACGTAGCACTCGCCGACGTCGGTCTTCACCATGCAGAGATATCCTGGCTTCATCGAAGATCAATACCCTATCCCAGTCTTCAAGAGTCCATGACACACAATTTCGAGCGAAGCTAAGCCTGGCAACTCGATGTCAACGGAGTAATTTAGGGCCGCGTGCCGGGCGATGACTGTGTATATTAGCAGCGAGAAGCCTCCTCCTGACCCTCCATAGACTAATTTGCACATTTCTTACTTCTTCGAGGTTGTTCTTGAGGTCCACATAAGAAGATTTGCGATTTCTCAACGCTTGACAAACTAGAAAATGATCATCCCGTGGTTCGGTACATGTCTTTCTGCCAGAACCAGGCCTTCTCTTGACGGAACCGGTCTCTTGATAGCGCTGCCAGGTCCTTTGAACTGTCGACCGACTCACATATAGCCTCTGAGCCACGAAGCATTGGCTGCAACCTTCTTCAAGTAGTGCAATAATTTTGCTCGCTTTTATCACTTTATCTACCATTTTCGAGATTGCTAAACAGCAATAAAAATACTTTTAAATGTTAATAAAAATTGTCAATAAGTTAATTAGAGTCGATATTAACTATAGGGAATTCGCGCCACAAAATGTAGTTAAAAGTTGTTTTCTTTGAAAACCAGGCTCAGTCAAAAATGTGAATTTGGAACGTACTCTTATAAACATTATGGCACTTTTATAACTGGCCAGTAACATGTTCAAATGATTAAAACTTTTTAGGTATTTTATTTTTTTCAGCCAGGAAGAAAATCGAAACCGCCCGTTTTTTTTGCAAATGAGTGTAGTTGTCTGGGGCAATTCGCCTCAACTTCCTAGTGTTTATAGCGCAAAAAAATGCATTCGGGCGCTATTGGATATAGACTGGTCAGACTCTTGTAGAACGATTTTCATCGCGCAAAGACTACTAACTGTTCCAGCCATGTTTATATATGAAGTAGTTAAATTCGTGAAAACACATCATTACATGTTTGAAAATAGTAATAATATTGGCAAGCGACAGGTGACTCATCTGCCCTTAGAAATGCCGGTCACCAAAACTGGAAATGTTTCGGAAGAGTTGTGTCTACATGGCACCCCTTATTTTCAACTCCTTACCTAGGCATATTCTAGATTTGCCACATAAGAAACCATGCATCGCGTTGCGTGAATGGTTGCTGGATGAGAGCTTTTATTCCATTGACGATTTTCTAAAGTCGAGCCCTCGTCGTTTTAATTTTTATTGAGTGACAGCCAGTCAGTCAGTCAGTCTGACAGACAGACAGTGTATCTTGATTTACTAATTGTGTAAATTTAAATTAACATTTTTTTATTTTATAAATTGACATATAGGTTTTATAAAATAATTTATTTGCAAAATTTTATTGACATCATTTGTATAGTTATGAATTGACATTTGTATTATTAACATGTAATTTTAAATGATTAATCTTATTTCTTCTGAAATTCTATCATATAGTTATTTTCTATTATTTGCTAATGTACCTACATCTATTCATGTTGACTTGATTGTTTTTCTAGGCGTATACAATTTTACTATGTCTCTTAAATAATTGTTGTGTTTAATCATTTGCATGCCTTGATTAAATGGCGAAATATGTATTGATCTAAATTTGTAACTACAACATCTTGTGAACCATATTTCAAGCAAATAAAGTGAATTGAAATGAATTTCAAAGAATCTTCTCATGGCACTTTTGTATGCGGTGATCACCTTAACCACAAGTATGATAAACTATATTGCTGCGGAAGTTCTATTTATCTGTTGTGGTAATTAATTACAATCAGTACTGATTACACTATTTCAATTAGATATTGTCCCATGGTTTTTGCACAAAGCACCATGGTGGTACAAGGGACACTATAAACAAATTAGCATCCGATAGTTGTTCGTTTTCTTCCGTGTTTATTTATACTCACTTTGCCCGGAAGATCCATCACATCCCCATTTAGTGGACAGCTTGAGACGATTGTAATTTGTCGATCCTGAGTTTATCTTTAAAATACGGCAGACTGTATGGTCTAAGAGATCTTGCAGATTGATTTTTGTGCTTATATTTGTGACCGTTATGCTGGATGCAGGCGGATAGCAAGCCTTTTTTGCTTCAGGAGGGAATACAAATGGTGAAAAGTGGGCATATTATATGCCATTGCCACCCCTTCGGGGATAAGGTGTAATGGATAAATAAATAAATACATGGTGCTAAAATAATAGATCATTATGCAGTTTTGCCTATAGGACAATTATCCGAAGAGGCCCAGGAAGCCCGAAATAAGATTACAAGAAATATAGGTTACATCACGCTAGGAAGTGTTCCAAGTCAGCAACAAACGAAGACGTTTTGCATATTTTATTATATACATCTGATCCTTATATTAAATAAACCAAGTTTTCTAATATCCAAAGAATTGTTTGACGAAGCTAAAGAATTGTTCGAAAGAGAAAGTGATGAATACGATAAGCGCTATTTTTTTTATCATGTAACTGTTGTTTTATAATAATAATAATTTAGTTTTTAACTTACTTTTCGCAAAATTGTAACTTTTATTGCTATTTTAATATAACCGTATAATTTTTGTATGTAATTTCGTATGACTTTGTATTTGTCAATTTGTTTATTTTGTTGTTATTATTTTGTACTCTAAGTATAGCTGTAAATATTGTTTACTCAAATATATAGATGTGTTGTGTCATCGGAAGACCAGCGCGTCATCTAGCAATATATTGATGTTGTTATGTGACACATTATGCTGAGATGACCTGAGTGACCTTTTCAGGCTCATGATGTGAAAATGGGATTTTTAATGAATTACGTTGGTTTTTATGTATGGGCCATGAATAAAAACTATTTCTTTCTTTCTTTCTTCTTTCTTGTCATTTTTTTACGGAAAATATATAATTTTTAAAATTATGATGTTTGTTTTCGTTTATTGATGATATTCCAAATCAAAAATAATTCAAAGAGAAAAATCACAAAACAACAGAGTAATCGATTTTTGAGATGGAAAATACCGGTTGGTCCCATAGTGCGCCGTTCCATTAACGTAAAAAGGCCGTGGGCGTTGTAGGCAAAAGTTATAAGTGGAACGCACATCTTGAGCGCTGTAAGCGATGAGGGAGCGATGCCGGCGTGAACGGTGACATCATGTATGACGACTAGCGATCGCTTGTGATGACCACGAACACATAGGCCTTAAGTGGAACATATCCATTGTGAAGTCATTTTATTTTTGGATCCTACCCGGGAAAATTGACATGTGCGGATGCTTGCTGTATATTATATTCTAAAACTAGTGCATTTATCTTGTTTTATGTACGGGAGTGGTGGTTTTTTGGACATAAAAGTTGTGTTAACGTGCTATAGTGAACGATAATGATATATATGTAGTGAAATGCTATTTTCAATCTTGCCGCTGAAAACCTCAGCATAACAACTACTACTCAGTATAATTTACTGAGGTAAGACCGTGAGACTGACCTCGACTTAAGACTAGACTTGACTAAGACGTAGAAGCCGGGGACATTTTAGATAATAAGAAAGAAGATTGAAGAGATATGAATTAAGATTTGGCTTAAAGGTCTTAGTAATTAAGCCATAAAACAATTATAAAATAAAATAATATTTTTGCCATTTTGGCGCTGTTGATCGTGTGAACGTCTATCGAATATAGAAGATCGTCTAAAAAAGTCAAGACTTACCTATGGTGCTTTGATTTGTCACGGCTTCATAACAAAGGTAGGGAACAAGTAGCGGTATCGACACTTACCCGGAAGCTCTTTCCGCACACGTCGCACACATGGTTCTTCTGTATGGGGTACTTCTTGTCGGGATGTGCGCGTCGGTAATGCGACCAGTGTTCGCGCGCGTTTGGGATCTCCTCGGGACACTGGACCAAATATATTCATTACTAATTATTGTTATGGGGACAGGAGGTGGTAAAGAGTGGGAAAAAAAGTCGAACTCCACGATCCAGTGTAATATCTAAACTGGATTTCACAAACCAAGTCTATTGAAGCGCTCGTGGCCCCGCGGACTCAGTATTCTGTAAATGATCACTGAGTTACGCAACTTTCAATATGGCTGGTCCTCGGATAGGTGACCACTTTGTGGCATTTACATGTAGTGTGTAGTAACATGGCAGTCGTTAAGCCCAGTTAAAGGCCTTATGGGTGGCTTGAAATATTTCAACAGCATGTTGCCACAACCTGCGTCTGTCTATTTCAACACGGCAATGTGCTCACCACCTGTTACGTGGGACAGGAAAACACATGGTGAATGGTGGGCTTAAAATATGCCTCTGCCACTTCTTCGGTGATAGGGCGTGATAAATAAATAAATCATTAAGGGCAATTCATTGCGACGTCTTAAAACGCCTCTTGTACGTACATGTTGACATTTCGCAGGGTAGTTCATATTAGGCGGCTTCTTTCCGTAGTTTTTGGGCCTTTTCTTTGCGTGCTCCTTGCGATGGTGAAGTCTCAACTCTTCTGCATTATTGAAGGACTCACCGCAAGTTCGACACCCATTGCTGGAATTTAATTGGAAGATGTCGGTTTCCATTTATTTTTTTAAGTGGAGGTACTAATCCTACCCACATTCCCATTACTGTGTCTTCTGTAAACAAGGATTTACAGCAATGACAAATGCCACAAAAAGTTACACCGGGCTCGATCTCGGTGAAGTTCCAGGAGAAGTTAAAATGCCTTGGAATTGGAGATAATTACACACAATTTCATCTAAACTTTTTATTTATAAGAACACCGAAGATGTTAATATAACACCAGAAAACTAAAACGTATTTACAGCTCTTCATTTGCTTCGACCTAGAATTGAGAACAAGACCTTTAAACAACAGTCACATACACTACAACTGCATCACCGTTGCAATCAGTGCCGCGACTGAGGTCCAGGGATATAGAATCTACAAGTGTTTGTCAAAGTTGTAGTATCGCTAGGATTTAACTGTCTATACAGTTAAACACTAGTACACATTCATTATACATCGATTTAAAACTCAATAAAAGGTAGTATGAAAGTTTGGGTGTTTCATATGTATAGCATGTATGTATTTAGATATATATAAGTATGCTTATCTGTCGTCTAGATCCCATAACACAAACATATATTAGCTTACTTTGGGCTAGACGGCGCTGTGTAAAAAAAAAATCTCACAATATAAAAAAAATGATTAAATTTCCCAAAGTTGCTCGTTGAAATAGCCTCATCAAAATTGTATTTGACTTTATTATTGTAACTGAAGTGGGTATATCCAATGAAGTGAGTAACCTTTTTTATATACCAGGCTTCAGAATGCACGCATAACTAAGACAACACAAAAAAGGTGGTGAATTAATAATGTATGTTAGGAAGCACCTTAAATTCACCACCCATAACTTGACAACATATACTTGTGAAACAATAGCCGGCATATATTATTAACGACTAATAAAAATAAATCTTTGTGGGCTATTAGAATTTCCCATGTTCGCTTTTGGTTTTGAGAATGCGCCATCATTATTCAAGAAGACAGAGAATTTCATTTACAACAACATAACAAAACAGTAAATATATATAGTTAAATATAGCTTACATAGTCTCTGTAGTAACCGTGTGTTTAGTGGACATGACCATGTGACGTTTGAACGCTTCCATCGACACGAACTTCACGTCGCAGTCCTTACAGTACGGCCCGTCTTCCACTACACCTTCACCTTTCTCCTGCACATAGAAAATTAACACTGTCTATGAAGCGTTTAATATTCCTGTTTCTTAGATGCAACTCAAAGCAGGCGGTTTTTTTTTATGCCACTGAGGTAGCAAACACGCATACGGCCCACCTGATGGAAAGTGCTCACCTTAGCCTATGGACGTTTGCAACAGAGGTGCAGCATTCGCGCTGCCAACCATTTATGAACCTTCTAAAACCCCTTTAGAAGAACCCCATTCTGTAGACGTTTGGGAAAACCCATACTGGGAGTTCATTCCACAATCTAAGCGTTCGCGGTTGCCGTAATGCATTGATATGTATACATACATATAGGCAAGCAGCTTTTTCAAAGGAGTTGGCAGAGGCAAACTATACGCCTTCATTTTTCCGGTATTTGTGCCATGTAATAGGGGGTGAGCCTATTATCGTATAGAAACGGTCAAAGGCAAGTGGTGTCGGCCTGCTGTTAAAATTTTGAATGAATTTACAATTGTCTGCTCTATTAACCGTAACCCAAAAGTTTACAAAATAAGGTTGATAACAATACCTACTCTACAACAAAATGAATATAAGTCGGAAGTTACTTGATTTAGCAGATTTTACGGCAGTAGTACCTTCATAACAATATTAGTGAATATAACACTGACCATAACATCTTTGTGCATCATAGTCTTGTGCATGGCGAGTCCCAACTTGCTGATGTACGAGTACCCGCAGATGCCGCAGATGAACTCCGAAGGGTGCTTGATGCGCACGTGACTCATGTACGACGTCCATACACTGACAGAACAAATAATACACTAATACGGCGACTTAAGATTCAATTTGAGAATATCTCGACATATCATCTGCTGTTATTCGGTTTAAGAAAGTATTTATCTATGTTTCGGTTTAAATTTTTTCCTCAAAATATTTACCTACTTAAAAATATATGCGAATATATTTCGTACATTTTTCGACATCAACGAGATATTTTCCGCCTATTTGTTTTATATTAAAAACGCAATTAATGAATATGTAATTTTAACAGAAACACAGCTTATATTGTCTAGTTACACAATGTCTTAAAGAAAATCAAAATATAATCAAGTTTCATTCATCATTTTTGGTATTCACAAATGCACACAAATTTCTACTAATTTCGAACAGCCATCTTGCTGTTCTACTCGCACGGGACGGTGGCGCGGGGCGAGCGACAGAGATAGCGATATGTGCGAGGAACGGCGGCGTTCTCCGCGAATTGAATTTGAACGGACACTCCGCCGGACTCTTAAATTCATCGGCTATGTAAAGAAACGACATCTATTGTTCATCAGCTTCAGGTTAAGATTGCAGAGTAAAGACTAGATACTAGTATTTTTGGATTGGCTTTTATGAAGTTTAGTTGATTGTTAGTTATTGAGTGAGTTATTTGGTTTATGGCTGTGTAAAAGCAGGAATTAAATCAGTTGAAAGTATAATGGTGGTTACAAGTTGACTTCAATTATTTTCATCCAGAGCCCTTCCCTAACAATATATAGTTGGAACTATATATTGTTAGGGAAGGCCTCTGCCACTATGCTAATTCTAGCACAGTGGCAACTCCACTAGTATGAAAATACGTACGTAAATATATCCTCGCAGTACTTGCATTTGTAAGTGACACCTTTATGCCAGCCCTGGTGCTGCTTCGCTTGAGTCCTGTAAAGAATTTGAACTGTATGTAACATGTAAAAAATCTCCACAAAATAAGTTCCCTCTACAGGATGGATTTTTGAGACAAGGCAATAAGGGCAGGTACCTTAACCGCTATAGTTATGGTTTCAGACTTTCATACTACCTTTTTTTGAGTTTTAAATCGATGTATAATGAATGTGTACTAGTGTTTAACTGTATAGACAGTTAAATCCTAGCGATACTACAACTTTAACTACAAATAACCTAATAACATGACGTTTTATGCCATAACTACTTAATAGTTTAATGTTCGCAAAGGAGTCCCCTATCTATACTACTAGTAATAAATAAAGCTGAAGAGTTTGTAAACATACAGTTTGGTAGAAAGTGCTAATCTCAGGAACTACTTGTCTGAATTGAAAAAATCTTTTTGTGTTGGATAGTTCATTTTTCGAGGAAGTCTATAGGCTATATAACATCATGCTACTACCCAGGAGAGCGGAGCAGTAATCATAAATGTAAACACATCGGGCAAAGTTTCATATTTTTTTGTAAATGAAGTAAGCGACGGGATAAAATAGATGCAACGGGGATTCAAATTCATATTTATATGAGGAATTAACGCTATCATCATCATCCGAGCGTGTGTCCCAGTTGCGTCTCGCGACGCCCGGGGACCGCTTTCCTACATTTTCTCCTCCACTTCGCACGGTCGGTCGTCGGCATCCCCTGTAGTGAGACCATTGGCACGCATGTCATCCCTTACGACGTCAAGCCGCACTTCTTGGGTCTTCCCCTCTTACCGGGACCCGTCGGGGCTGACATGGCCACACATTTGTTCCCCACGTAGCCCGGCGGTTGCCGCAAGACGTAACCATACCAACGAAGGCGACAATATTGCAGCTTGTCGGCAATGTCAAGAACGTGAAGGCTGCCGCAGATGCGAGAGTATGATGTATGAGGAATTAACGCTATGACAATGGTAATAACTTACGTGTTGGACGATATGTAGGGACAGGATTTACAGGCATATTTCTTTTCATGAATAGATGTATGTTTCTGCAGGGCACGTTTCGTTTTGAACCTAAACTTGCAAACGTGGCATTCAATGTCGCCCGCGCTCTGTGGATAGCACGAAAATATATACAAATAAATAAAATTTTAATGTCTGTTGGTAACACCAAAATAAACTAGGTCTCTCTCTCTCCTTTAAGTCTAAATGGAGCGAAGCGTTTTGCAGTTTTTCGAGTTATTTTGTCTATTTTCCTTTGGGTCATTATTCCTCCATGGTATGTCCGCTTATCGTTTTTTTTTCTAAATCATCTATGGCTAGATGTCGCATTATGGGTCAAATTTGATCAAAAACTGTTGAGTGGATTAGTTCGAGGACAAAGCGACAATCCGAATTGGGGAAGAATGGATTAAACAAAAATTGGGAAATGGACACAATTATTCTTTAAATCCGGAAGTATTGCATATGGTTCTGCTGTTGTTTAGGATCTTAGGTTCGAATACGAAATCGGGAAACACTTGCGAATCACGCATATATTTGTGTGATTCGTGAATGTTTATTTGGAATTTTGGGTGTATACTTATCATTCACGCCTTTATCCCCAAAGGGAGGGCAGAGATATTAACGCCCATATTTCACCGCTTTTTCGTCTCACGTAACAGGTCTATTGCCGTGTCGAGACCGCGACATGCTGTTGAAATTGTTCAAGCCGCCCATTAAGGCTTCAACTTGGCCTAACTTTTTACTGGCAACCGGGATCAACGGCTTAACGTGCCTTCCGAAGCACGGAAACGCTCGTAAATAGAAATGCCACAATGTGGTCACCCATTCGAAGACCAATCATAGCGAAAGTTGCTTACCGCAGTGATCGTTTACAGAACACTGTGTTAACGGGGTTACGAGCGTTTCATATATTATTGAGCGTTTTATAATATGTTATACATAAATACATTATTATATCATCATCGCGGTAGATATATAAAGAGTCTCGTGACTTCCTTTAAAAAAAGAAAAAATAATAAAAAGTTGAGGATGTTACCGAGGCATGTTTCCCGACGTGGTGTTTCCATGCGTGTGTGTCGATGAACCCTTTGTAGCACAACTCGCACTGGTAGGGTGAGTTCAAATAGTTCGACGTCTCCTTCCTTTTGTTTATCTCTTCTATTTGTTCCTCTACCTATGGACATTTCGGTCCGATATAAAAATAGATTTTTGGCGGGAAGAGTGACAAGTGCGGACGCTTGCTTTATATTATTTTCTAAAACTAGTGCATTTATCTTGTTTTATGTGCGGGAGTGGTGGTTTCTTGGACATAAAAGTTGTGTTAACGTGCTATAGTGAAAGACAATGATATATATGCAGTGAAATGCTATTTTCTCTCTTGCCGCGAAACGTCCACTGACAACCTTAGTATAAGAATCACCATTATACTGAGGGCAAGGACCAGGACGGACAGTGAGGACACGACATCGACTGGACAAGACTAATTAGAAGATAAGATTGAAGAAATATGATATAAAAAATAAGATTTGGCTAAAAGGTCTTAGAAACCAGGCCATTAAATAATTATTTAAAAAAAAAAAGATATAAAAATATTTCTAAGTTAACTTCAAATCAAATCAGAGGGCCGAGTCTGGACACAGGCGTTTTCAATCATAAAGGAAAAGTTATTGACCATACTGTACCTAGCTCGCCAGCTGAATCGTAAAAGAAGAAGAAATGGCATTCAGGAACATTCGTGTGTCGTCGTGACATGCTCAAAGAGTACATATCAAATTCTATAAAGATAACTAGTCCTGGAATCGCGTACTATTACCACGGCTTGCGAAGTGAAGTTTTTACATGCTTTTTCTTTAATTCATAATTTTCATGAAACCGCTGTTTTTTAAACAAAACTGCGAAGGAGATCAAAAGAAAACTGTTAATCCAGCGCGCAGTATGCGAATAATCATGAGCACGTTGAACATGTCGCGGCGACACAAGAATGTTTCCGCATGCCATTTCTCTTGTTTTTACTATTTCTATGGTCGGTACAAAGTTTTTTTTTAATGTTTTGCTCCTCTTCATCACAAATCTCGCTCGTTAGTCAGAAGGTGCACCACTTGCAAGTAAGCTTCAATTGGGCCCCGAAGATATCGGTAGGGCCCCATTCCAGTCAAATTAATTTATTTTTAACCAAAGGGCCAAAGCATATATACTACTTTTAGCATCGTAGATCTGCGTTTTTGCGACATGCTGTATCGCGTTTTAGCCACTCTGCGTTCGATCGGCCCAATTATATCGATGCTGCATAACTTTGCATTCGGACACGGTATCGGAATCGTGTGTTCTAGCGATAGAATCGCGCGATTCTACGACTACACCAAAACTAGATGTGATATGCTGCGATTGAGTCGTTTTTCTGAAGCTCGACACAGCGAGAGTGACAAATCAACATCGAGCTATGCTGCGCTGTACTGCGCTGTGTTTATTAAGCTACGTTTTTTTAACAATCAACATCAAGCTGTGCTTTTGCTCAGTATTAAAAGTAACTTTATTTTCAAAAAGACGTAAACATTACGACATTGTTGACTCCGATGACGATGGAAGTGAAGAAGAAGCGGATATGGATATTTTATGTGTATGTGTAGGGGCACGCAGCGTGCTCCATGTTTGAAAAACCTAGCACAGTTCGGCACAGCGCGGCTCAGCACGGCGGGTAGCGCGCCTCGCTCGAGACTGCTGCGTTTTTAAACAGAGCGTAGCCTCACAGGGCAGCACAGCATGGTTTGTTTGTATCCTCATTAAAATATTAGACGAGCGAGTTGACCAAACATAGCACAGCGCAGTACAGCTCAGCATAGCTTGATGTTGATTTGTCACCCCGACTGTACGCGCTGCACCGCGCACACATTCGGTTGCGGGCGCGTGAATGATTAGTCAGCTTCGGAGCAGTCGCTAATATTGGTTTCTGCTAAGAGAACAAAAGTGAAAAACCGGTGTCTTTATGGTTTATCACTTTGACACGTGGCAGACGCATACATATTGTATGCCCACTTTTCACCTTGTGTCCCACGTAATGGGTGGTGAGCCCATTGCCATGTTGAAAATGGACAGATGCAGGTTGTGGCTACCCGCTGTTGAAATGACTTAACGACTGCCATGTTACTGGCAACCGGGACCAACGGCTTAACGTGCCTTCCGAAGCACGGAAACGCTCGCAAATGTAAATGCCACAAAGTGGTCACCCATCCGAGGACTAGCCTTAGCGAAAGTTGCGTAACTCAGTGATCGTTTACAGAACACTGAGTCCGCGGGGCCACGAGCGCTTCAGTGTTGTTTATAATATAGGTGCAGTGAAGTCGACCACGATTATTAACATCATCTTAGTCAATCAACCAATACTCCCCAAATATTGCAAATAATGTTCGATCAAAGACATCAGTTTAGATCCAGCAGTTTCCCGCGTCATTTACGTCTAGCTACTTTTTAAAATGTACCCCTGATTAGGTAGTCAGAGAGGACAGATCGCCAAGTTTGCATGATCCTCGCATACTTCTTGGGCTTCCTGCAGATTCATTAATCGTTTCATACATGCACGCCTATGTATCCGAATATGGCCTTTCCGTTTTTCAGCAAACTGTTCACGTATGTAGGTCTTGGTCTACCCTAACTTCTCCTCTACTTTCGCACAATAATATACTTCGTCAATCATTCTCCATTCATTCGCTAGATGTGTCCAAACCAATGCAGCACATTTTTTTTCATTTTAATGCTAACACTTATTCAAACCTGCCATATTGCAAAACGTTACGCCCCGGACAGTTTTCAAAGTGATCGCAACTCCACAATGCCATTTTGCTTTTATGCATCTTGTGACATACTGGTTTCACTACCGAAAAGCAACGTTGGCAGTAGCACTGCGTTGTGAATCGCAAGGCGATTTTTACTATAACTTTTTTTAACTTCCCCTTGTTACTATCACTAACTAACTATCTTCACGCTGTATCTCTGACGGGGTAGTCAGAGAGGACAGATCGCCATGCTTCACCATCCATGCATACTTCTTTCGCTTCTTGCAGATTTATTAATCGCTTCATACATACACGTCTGGGTATCCAAGTACTTTTGTTTTTTTTTTTTCGTTTTTGAGCAATCTGCTCATGTAGTCTTTGACTGCCTCTGTGGCGCGGCGGGAGTGCATTCGGCTGCTACGCAAGAGGTCGTGGGTTCGATTCCCACCCAGGATAAAACTTTGTGTGATGAGCACGATGGTTTATTCTGTGTCTGGGTGTTATTTATCTATAATATGTATCTATTTAGAAATATATAAGTATGTTTATCAGTTATCTAGATCCCATAACACAAGCTAATACTAGCTTACTTTGGGCTAGATGGCGCTGTGTGAAAAGTGTCCCACCATATTTATATTTATTTATATATTTATATTTAAGTCTTGGCCTACCTTGACTCCTTCTACCCTCTACTTTCGCACAATATATATTCTTCGTCAATCTTTACTATAATCGTTACTCACTCATTCGTTGGACGTTTCCAAACCAACCGATCTCGCCCTTTTCCAGCTTAACGCTGACACTTTCATTCAAACCGTGTTATGTTGCGTATCACTTCGTGATCGCATCTCCACAGCATTCAATTTACTTTCATGCATCTGCTGACATACCCAGGTTTCGCTACCGTAAAGCAACGTAGGCTTTACCACTGCATTATGAATCGCGAGTTGTGCTTCTTTTACAATTCATTATTGTTTTACCAATCGAGACCAAGCTCTGTTAACTTTGTTTCTGGCAGCTACTCGCCGTTCTACATCAGAATCACATCTTCCGTCTGCGCTAAACATACTCCCTAAATACACAATTTCATTCACTTACCGATAAATTAATAACAGTAATGTAATCTCCCAGATTAAGATCATTGTCTATAATTTCAGGACGATGAATATAATTTCTCTTCTTTTTAACTTTTTTCTTCAGAGTTTCATGTTTTTTAGGCAGTCCCCCTTTTTTTAATGCTGGTGGCTGACTGCTGGTGCCATTCAACTCATCTTTGTTATCCTAAAAGCACACTTTGACTTTATACTAAACTTCATACAGCCTGCCTCACTTTAAAAATGAAAACCACAAATGTTCAATAACTATTTATACATGACAATAGGCAAAATTATAATAAAAATACACACCTCTAAACCAGAAGTTCCTTTTAATTCAGCATTCAATGCATCTTCTTCTTTTAAATTTTTTCTACTGTCTTTAATCTTCTTTTTCTTTCGTACTGACAATGGCTCATCATCATCACTGGACATACTATCTGGATACAGCAGATAGAGTGAATCTTCTTTAACATTATGTTCAGTATTGGATATGATAGATATATTGTCATCAGTTTCAATCTCTTCTTTGACAACTGGTTCTTGATCATCTGCCAGAACGTTTTCTATATGTACAGCACTTTCAGATAGGTTTGATGATAATAATAGACCCTGGCGGTCTACCTGAGTCAACTTGGATAGAAAAACCTGTTGGGGTTACATCAAATGTGTAAATTTACCTCAACTAATAAGATCTTTGTAACTCAATTAACCAATCTGCATCATGAGTCTCAACAGGCTGGAGAGGCACAATAGAATGAAGCTAATCTGAGTAGCTGGGCTACCAGTCATTTGACAGTTTTGGTTATGAAGTCACAAGATGAACGCCACAAGAGACGCAAGAAAACTTCAAATCTAAATATCAGCAGTCGAAAGTAATCCGCAGGTAAACAAAGATGTATCTAGAAAACTACTGGGAAAGCTGGTCCAGAAAATTATGGGCACACAGCATCCCTGCTGTGTGTCCATAATTTTTCTCTGCTCTATAATTTTTCCATAATTTTGCTCTGGTTTATTAACAAATAGCACCTCCACAAGATAGGACTTGTGGCAAACCTGATGCAAAAACCATGCCTCATCTGCTATGCAAATGTGGGGCAGTGGAGGACTACAGGCTTATCCTCCTTAAGGACATAGTTAAGTTCATGGAGGTGCTACACAGGTGTCGGGGAGATGAGTGTAAAAAGGGGTCCCAAAAATTAGATATTAATTAAATCACCCCGTTTTGTACCTCACAGAGAGTTAATGTTAAAGTCAGTCTTTGTCATTAGAAGAATGTATACCTATGAAATTAAGAACACTTTATAGGATAAATGAGCTGATTATCATAAAACAATAATTACCTGTCCGTTGACATCTCTTATCCCATAGAGTACAGCTTGACTTCTGTAAAACTTTTGTCTAAAAAAGTAAAATTTTTTAATCAGCTCTGCACATTCATAGCATGCTTGAGGTGGCGAGTTCATTACACTCAACAACTGTAACAAACACTTTCAATTTAGCTGCAGTCAGAATACAATCATAACATGATGATTTCAGAGCATCACTTGTTTTAACTGATATTTGTGGCATCTACAAATGTTTGTTTACAAAAGTGTGTTTATCACTTGGTGAGCAATACATAAGTGTGTTTATCACTTGTCTAAAACCCATAGGTCAAATATATATTAAAATTTTGGGCTTGATAGCAGAGTGTAAAAAGTCCTACAATAAAACAAAAACAAGAATCAAACTTTTACACATAATGTGCATCACTTGCTCTACCAGTTGAACTGCCGCAACAATGTAGGAACACAGTAAACTTACTTCATTTCCTAATAACAGTGGCTCGATGTATGTGCTTAAAGGATACGACTGCAGGTCATACATTTTAACATCCACTATCAAACAAATACGACATACTTTCACGATTTCCATGTTTTATTTGTATTTTCAACCGTAGATTAAAAGTAAATTGAATTTGATATATTCGCAGTTCAAGATAGACCTACAAATATTACATCTACACTTTATTCAAGCTTAACGAATAAACGTTTGCTTTTGAGTGTATGATAAACAAATTTCATGTCGATAAAATTCATACTATTACTATATTCTTTCAGACACGACATGAATAGATTTATTAGAAATTTTCTAAGTAAAATAGAGTACAATAACAGTGGTTCTATTAGACAGTATGTCTGTGGTTTTATTTAATTGATAAATATTCTTTACAAAATAGAAAGACGCCAAAGTAAAGCCAGCCGTTGTTTTGAGAGTTTTGACATATTTGACATTGAAGTTTTTTTATTATATTCGCTCATTTTAGGCAGCTAAATGTAACTAAGTCCATACTGCCTTATATTAATTTTGAAATTATTATAGTATGTTACATTATAGTCATGTCCAGCCCAGCCAGTTTGTTGTCGATGTCAAGTTCAGTCCTAAGGGCTGTGTTCCTTGCCCCAGTAAGGCAATGGAATCCCTACTTTATTCTGACTACACCGCCGTTACAGCGTTAAGATATTTAAGTTTAGTTGGTGTCAATAATTTCATGAGATTGTTTGTACGTTGCAATGCTTATTATAATCAAAATGGGAATTTGATTATAAGAAGGAAGAAAAAAATCTTCCTCACAATAAAAAATAAAAATATTTAACAATATAAGTTCATCACAAGTATCATTTATTATATTAATGCTATGCTAAGGGCATAATGTTTATAAATAAATATTCTTCACACACACACAAGAAAATATGAAGCAGAATGCAGGAGTAGAAAAATAAAAAGTACTCAGCTTTGTACAGGGGTGCGAAGCTTGCGGAGCGAGCTGACAATTCCACTCACGCCGAGCTTCCGTGCGTCGACCCACTGGTGCCCAATGCTGAGAAAAACCGCCCGAGGACCAGGATTGCCCTCAAGAGCAGCAGTTATCGATGACAGCCCACAGAGACCGTGGGCAGCGGCCCTTGTGAGTGCAACTCACAAACAAGTAACAGAATCTTGCGAATCCTCCGCGCCTTTCGAACCAAAGGGAAACCACAACGCTTCCAGCAATTATGTAGATAGCGGGGTTTCTAATACACTCGTACGTAATTATAACTATTAACGGCTATAGAACTTGGCTGGATTGGCCAAAACTTGCACAAGAAAATCACTATTAACGAATTTGGAGAATTTCTCAGAAATCTGAAGAACTTCGGGTATCCTTTAACTATCGCAGGTCAATAATCGATCTAGATCCTTCCACAATCCTCCTATTTATGCTTTTTTTCAACTCGACCCCACCCTGGAGTACTGTCAAAAATATCCTATTCTTGTCGTTCAGTAATCAACATACTAATTTCTACCACCATATGTTGAGTTATTGATTTAAATACTAGTATTCCTTAAAAAAAAACTGCTTATTCAATTTTAATGTTATATTTTTTAATTAAAATGGGATCTCTTGAATATCAGACCCGGTAATGCCATCTATACGCAAATGCTAGGCACTAACATCCTATCCATCAATATAGCTAGCGACGTCTGGCGGCAATATGTCCGCACTATATCGCTAGTCAAAACTGCATGTTACAACCCCGTTCGTCGGTTGCTGGGGATCCCCACGCCATTGAATGGGCGTTTAAATCTCCAGCAACTACAACCGGAGTGGGGTGCGCTTCTGCCACCAGAGCTCCGACTGCTACGAGCCACTGCTCGTATTCGGCGACGCTCCGGTTGGGCGAGAAGTACACCCCGATCACTGCAATGTCTCCCAGCAGAGCGAGGACACAGCCACGTCCCCTCGACAGCCTGCCGAAAGGGGCGAGGCCGGAAGCTCTCCGCTGGAAGATGATAGCCACCGAACCGTCGTGGTCCACAACCCAGTTATCCCGGGTGTGGGATTCCTGTCTGCGGCCCAGGTACGGCTCGGAGACTACGGCCACGGTCGCCTGCCACTGTGCCACGGTCTGAATCAATAGATCTTGGGCCGCGACACAGTGGCCGACATTGGCATGCAGGAACGAGACCTTAGCCATTTATTAATGGGCGGTGTCGATTCCCTCCTCAGTCTGTGGGGTAGAGGTGGCCGCATTCGGCACAGTCCTCTTCCCCATATTCCCCCTACGACCCTTATTGGGTGAGGCCGCCGAGCATGCCTTTGCGCCCAGTCGGTGCGCAGCAGCCACTCCCGCCGCCGCACTGACGGGACACCTGGGCTCCGCCGAACAGCCGGTCGCCTTGTGACCGGACTGCCCGCAGCGGAAGCAAAGGGAACTGCAGGCACTTTAAAGCTGGTGGTGGTGCAACCACCTGCGTCCACCACCATTTGCGTAACCTTCTCCTTTGTGGCGGCGTCACTGAGGCCAGAAATGCGTAGCTCCACGCATTTTTCCGGCCTAGTGACGCGAACCTCATCGCCTAGAGCCGTCCTCAGGCTCTCAGCCAGAGCGTCTGCCTTTTGGCTTTTTTCTTCGCACGCCACCTCGAACACCCTGCACCCGCTGAACGCCGTGCGGAACCGCAGCCCTTCAATCCCGAGACCTTTTAGGTCAATAGACCTCTTGGTCTCGATAAGCTTCTTAGCGTAAGTGACGCCCCGATCAACCGCGTCCTGCTGCAGAATTATTACAACCGCAGCAGTGCGAGGGGCGCGGAGTTTCGGGGCACGCTTCCTCACGGCAGCCTTAGTGGGTGCCTTGGCAGGTGCCTTAGCAGGCGCTAGCTCTGCCTTCTTTTTTTTTTGGGCCCCAGCCACAACATTCCACGCCTCAGTGAGTGGTTGAGTCGCAGAGAGGGACAGGTGCTCCTGTCACGCTGCTTGTGCTTCCTGCGCCGCAGCGCTCTTCTTTTGCTTCCTCTTTCCCTTTGCGCTCGTAGGAGGTAAGGATGATGCAGGATTTTTCCTTTCTCTAGCGGCGCGCCTGGGTTTGAAGCAGCCGCACTGGTAGTGTGCGGAGCAGGCACATCAGCGGAGTTAAAAGTTATTCCTTTTAAACTATCAACATCAGTCGGCCTTTTACCGGGTTATTATACATAGAAACAAATTAAAGATTATTACCTATCTGGATATAATTAAGGAACATCCAAGTCCTTCACATCTCTTCCTATTCTAGAAGTCCAGGTAGTAGGTAACCAGAGTAGAGAAAAATATCCTCTTTGCGCATTGTCTCAGCCCTAAGTCTTCTTACAGACATTCAGGAGTAAAAAATGTAGAATGCAGAAAACGTGAAACACGTTAATCTCAATTATTATGTAGATATAAAATAAAGAACCAAAACGAAAAACCGAAAACATAAACATAAACCCCTGTAACAACAGAAAAGTTACAGTCATTAGTAATTTGTAATAAAAAATCACTTTCACCCTCAACATTCTGTTAAGGAATGCAGTCTAAGGGGCGTATTCCAGAACGTTTATCAACACTCAAGAAACACTTGAGAGTAGATTTTATAAGGCAAAATCTAGTCTCAAGCGTTGATCGAGTATTGAGTATCGTTCTGGAATACGGACCTAAGAGATTATATAGTTTTAACTTACCACTTATTTCAGTGGGGTTTTAACTAGATCCTTCTATCATCATCCTTTTTCATATTATTTACTAAGTTTCTTGAAAAGCAGACTGAAATAGAAAGTACAACCATCGTAAGAACATATTATTCGCAAAGGCCAAGTAATCTTACCGATTACGAAGAAACAAATATAAACAAATATTCTCACCTCATTGCAACAATTATTATGTCTACATATTTGCTAAAAAGACTTCGGATATTAATCCGAATTAAATCACCATGACAGGCATATTCTCATGACGCCATGTCGTAGCCAAATGAGTCGAAACGACCGTGACAGTTTTGACAACGTCAAACTCATGTCGTTCCGAACAAACACAAACAATGTGAAATATTACAAACTTTTAAATAATTAGACAAATGACTTTAGAGTTATAACTAAAGTATTGTGAAAATTGAGTTTGTTTCCACAAAAGCGATGTATATAAAAATAAGGTTAGTAAATCAAATCCCATGAATATGTAACCGACACTCAGAAGTGTTATAGTTCCTCCTTAGTTGTGTAAAAAAAAAAAAAATTTTTTTTTAAGCACTATATATACAACAACAACAAAAAAAGCTTACAACAACTATAGACATCAGACACCTATCTTACTAACAGATAACACTCTTGGGTAGAGAGGGCACACGGAGCGCCGACATTTCACCTCAGTCAGCTCCTCACAGGGCATGGCGTATTCGCCAAGTACCTGTGGGAGGTGGCTGGGGTGGAGCCGGACCCCGTGTGTCGTCACTGCTCAAGTGGCGACGTGGACACGGCGGCGCACACACTCGCCGTGTGCCCGGCGTGGGACGGGCCGCGTATCGCCCTTACGGGCCTTGTCGGTGTAAATTTGTCGCTGCCGGCTGTGGTGCAAGCCATGGTCGGCAGCCAACAGTGTTGGGCCGCCGTCGCCTCGTTTGCTAGCGAGGTGATGGCGGCGAAACGAGAGGAGTTGCGGGTGCGGGAGCGTACGGGACAGACGCTCCCGCCCCGCCGTCCGGTTCGGGGGCGTCGACGTGCTCAATACATGCGCGCCCCTGAATAGTGTCTGGCCGTGGGCGGAAGGTCGGGGGACCCCGCCCAACTGGCCACTTGGCGACGGGCACCCTTTCTGTGTTCCAGGGGGTGCCCACTTTTTTGCGCACGCCCGTACCGGCCGCTCTCACCTCCTCTGCTTACAGAGGAGCGCTCGAGAGCGGTGGAGGTGCGGGCTAGTTCATCAGCTCCTTAGGGAGCTCCGGGGTGGTCGCTTATCGACCGCCCCGAGACGGACCCCTCCGTTCTGGGGTGCCCCTTGCCGGCTCGCAGTGATTTAACCTCAGGCCTACCCTGCGAGTCGGTTTTAAGGTGAGGCGCGGGGCTTAGTGGGTAGGACGGCCCTCTCTCACGGGCCGGGAGCCCCACACACCGTCCCTGCTGCCCCCGCAGCAGGGATGACGGTGCGTAAATGCATTCCCCGCGAAAACAAAAAAAAACAGATAACACTCAGCTCTAAAGATTATGACAAAAACTATTGAAACAGAACGGACTAAACTATGTATAAATACTGTTAAAACTATCTAGTTAATTCTAAATGGCAAAAAAACAACCTATTATATTACAAGATGCCGTTTTATTTACAACCGAGGTAGTATAGGAAAATCTTATATTCCAAGAGATTCCAAAAGTACTAGATCTCGAAACACTGTGTCGAATTAGACGACTACTGAAAGAAAACTCTAAGTATATGTTTTTTTCAGTTACGATTCCTTTTAAATAGTATCAACTCTAACTTAACGTCGAGTTTCAACTTATATGGAGTTTTGGATATAGCTGGGAAAAGCACTAACTACATTTATTGAGGAACGGATTCGCCAGGGCGAACAATGTCCTTTATGTGGAAATTACCAAGATTCTTTCCATCTAAAGATTTTAAAGTATAAACAAGAGGACTAAGTTTCTTGTGTATAACACATTTATCATAGCGGGGAGCTAACTTTGCAGAAAAATGCTTGGAGGCTATTTGACCTTCCTTCAATTCCACATTACGTTTTCTCAAATTATAATAACGAGCATTACGTTCATGCGATACGAGTAAACAGTTTCGAACTTTACTGAATATAGTTTCAAGTTCTTTTAACTTGTTAGAAAATTTATTTTCATTATCAACTTCAAAAGAGTTAGGATCAACGGGAGTGTCATCATTATATATAGAACCATCAAGAATCATCTCACGTCCGTGAGTTAAGAAGTACGGAGTATGTTTAGTTACGTCGTGTTTAACTGTATTAAGAGCACCTTGTATCTCAGATATGTTCTTATCCCAAGTTCGGCGATCAGAACGCACGTACGAAGCTATGGTTCTTACCAATTCACGATTTACACGCTCAGTAGGGTTTGTCTGTGAATGATATCTAGGATTGTAAAAGATATGAGGAGCACTATATTTAACCATTAGGTCTTTAAAGTCTTTTGAAATGAATTGTGCGCCGTTGTCACAGTAAAGATATTTAGGTACCCCATGTACAAGAAAAATTCCTTTCTCCAAACACTTAACTATCGCTTGAGCAGTTATAGTTCGCAAAGGAAACAAAGTAACATATTTACTAAAGTAATCAGTACACACAAATAAATATTGATTTCTCATATAGGAGGGAGGAAATGGACCAAGAATGTCACAAGAGATAGCCTCGCCAGGCAACGTAAAACGTCGTGTTTTATTATGGGTAAAACACGATCCAGGACGAGCTAAATTAGTAGGTTTATACCTTTTGCATATTTCACAATAATCAACATATTCTTTAAAATCTTCAAAGAGATTAGGCCAGAAATATATAATAGCTATTTTAAAATGAGTTTTGGCCACACCGAAAAGACCAGAAGTAACATTATCATGAAACTTTGTCAGAATTTCTTTTCGTTCCTCATAAGGCACTACCAACTTCCAGTCAAATTGTTCTGTTAGGCGATATTTATTCTTCGAGAAACGATAAGTTTATTATTTACAATTTCGAATTTAGAAAACATAGATGGAGTATCAGAGACCTTTTTAAAGATGTCTAAGTACCAAGGATCTTGAGTAAAAAGAACGTCAATTGAGTTTAAATTGATCGCGAGAACGGAACCAAGACAACGCCGGTCCATCAAAAATTTCCGGGAAACCTCTGAATATTCTGTCTTCAGGAACATTCCTAGCAACAAGAAGTTCTTCTAAGCTAGAAAGGAAAGTACGGACACAAGTGTCCCCCTCGAATTTCAAGTTCAAAGAATTAATATTAAAAATCTTTTCAGGTTTGTAAATAACCTCTCTGACTACCTGCTTCTCAGTAACTACAGAGTCAAAGTCATCATCCGAATCCGATGAAGAAGCAGAATCACTAACTTGTAGGCGTTCAAATATAGAATTCAATTGCTTTTTGAGAAGCATTACCTCCTCATTCTCATTAATACGACCTAGACGGCAAATAAATTATCTGCAACGAGAGTTTAACCGACCTCTAGCAGATGTAGACAAATCACCTTTAACTTCTCTTTCAATCACCTCAACTTTTCGTTGACACACCTTTAATTCCGAAGTCAAATTAACATTGACTAAATCAGAAAATTTCAAAATACCCCTTAGAGCAAGTTTCGATGACTCATTTAACGCTTGACAAAGACTGGATCGTCGCGATAGATGATTAACTTCTAGTTTACGAATGGACAGTTCATGTGTAATTTCGTCTTTGTGTAAATGAGAGATCTTACATCCAGCTTGTAGAAAATCCATGATAGAAAATTGAATTCTAAATTCAATTCTAATTCAAAACATGTATAATTGTTAGGCAATGGCACCTAGTCAAAATGAAAGAAAAATAGTAAACAGTAGATATAAGCATGGCATATTTAAAAATTTATATCTCTTTAAGTTTATAAGCTTAAATTGGATATATTGCCTTTCATTGATGTTGGATAGTTTCGGGTTTAACAGCTTTCACTATCTAATCAAATACATACAAATAGTAGATTTGTTCAAAAGTAACTTGGATATACCATAGCGCTTAAGACTAAAGAAAATTTATAAGTTTCCTTTAAAGTACACCTTAAGACTAACAAAACCATAGTGACACACAATAAAGTACATGCTTATCACTAAATACAAATACATTTTTAATATTTAATTGCATCATTCTCCAAGGCCCCACGTTGGGCGCCAACTTATAACGGTTGACGGGCTTGGTAGGGGTGGTGCACACTAGGTAGCAACAACGCACCTACATACACCCATCAGGTACGGTTGGTAATCCCTGGAGATGTGTAAGTAACACTATCTCAAAGAATCACCGGTGCACCAGCTAGCAGAGCATGTGTATAGGGAGTGAGTATGGACCAACCTGGAGCAGAGAAATACCAGAATTTATAAAGAGAGGGCGCCAGGTATCTCTCCATCAAACGAATGATGCAATTAAAAAAACTCACCATGTTATCAACTTATTAATTATATTTATTTAAACTATATCCATATGTAGACATGGATGTACATATATGAAAGTAGAAAGAAATGGCTTAGTCATGCATAGTGGGATCTATATATATATGGTCACTATACACAAATAAGTTTATATTTAGTACAAATAAAAATTTAAAATAAATAAATATAAGTAAATATCCATCACGCCTTATCCCCGAAGGGGTGGCAGAGGCATATTATATGCCCACTTTTCACCGTGTAAATTCTTAAAAAAAATAAATAAATATCCATCACGCCTTATCCTCGAAGGGGTGGCAGAGGCATATTATATGCCTACTTTTCACCGTGTGGATTCCTGTCTCACGTAATAGGTGGTGAGCCCATTGCCGTGTTGAAATAGACAGACGCAGGTTGTGGCTACCTGCTGTTGAAATTTTTTAAGCCGCCCATAAGGCCTTCAACCAGGCTTAACGACTGCCATTTTACTGGCAACCGGGACCAACGGCTTAACGTGCCTTCCGAAGCACGGAAACGCTCGCAAATGTAAATGCCACAAAGTGGTCACCCATCCGAGGACCAGCCATAGTCAAAGTTGCGTAACTCAGTGATCGTTTACAGAACACCGAGACCGCGGGGCCACGAGCGCTTCAAAAATTTAAACCAAAGTATGGAAATGGGCGTGGCCAAAAATGACAAATATTAAAGCAGATGTCAGATGCCTTAAAAATATCTGAATTATATACAGACATATATTTAAACTATTTCTTAGTTTAGTTAAACACACAACACCGCTTTCTATCATCATCATCATCGTACACTATAACATAATAAGGTAAAAAAAAAAGTTTCACATTAATATTCCTTTGTGATAATTAAAAGTTTATAAAATATGTGTTACTGGAACGTCACATCGGTAGTCCAGTATATTAAAGTAGTTGAAAGCTACAAATGTAATAGAAAAATAAATATTTAAAGTTAAAAGTTATTCCTTTTAAACTATCAACATCAGTCGGCCTTTTACCGGGTTATTATACATAGAAACAAATTAAAGATTATTACCTATCTGGATATAATTGAGGAACATCCAAGTCCTTCACATCTCTTCCTATTCTAGAAGTCCAGGTAGTAGGTAATCAGAGTAGAGAAAAATATCCTCTTTGCACATTGTCTCAGCCCACTTTAAGTCTTCTTACAGACATTCAGGAGTAAAAAATGTAGAATGCAGAGAACGTGAAACACGTTAATCTCAATTATTATGTAGATATAAAATAAAGAACCAAAACGAAAAACCGAAAACTTAAACATAAACCCCTGTAACAACAGAAAAGTTACAGACATTAGTAATTTGTAATAAAAATCACTTTCACCCTCAACATTCTGTTAAGGAATGCAGTCTAAGAGATTATATAGTTTTAACTTACCACTTATTTCAGTGGGGTTTTAACTAGATCCTTCTATAATCATCCTTTTTCATATTATTTGCTAAGTCTCTTGAAAAGCAGACTGAAATACAAAGTACAACCATCGTAAGAACATATTATTCGCAAAGGCCTAGTAATCTTACCGATTACGAAGAAACAAATATAAACAAATATTCTCACCTCATTGCAACAATTATTATGTCTACATATTTGCTAAAAAGACTTCGGATATTAATCCGAATTAAATCACTATGACAGGCATATTCTCATGACGCCATGTCGTAGCCAAGAGAGTCGAAACGACCGTGACAGTTTTGACAACGTCAAACTCATGTCGTTCCGAACAAACACAAACAATGTGAAATATTATAAACTTTTAAATAATTAGACAAATGACTTTAGAGTTATAACTAAAGTAATGTGAAAATTGAGTTTGTTTCCACAAAAGGGATGTATATAAAAATAAGGTTAGTAAATCAAATCCCATGAATATGTAACCGACACTCAGAAGTGTTACACGGCTCTCGCCCTCCCTATGCCGATGAATTTCCCTCGTGTTCCCTGTGTGGCCTCGGTTGGTTCCAAGGCCTGTCGACTTCTTACTATACTCCTCAGTATCTGAGTTACAGCGTTTCCGCCATAACCGAGACACAAAAGGTCCAGTCATCTGCCTGATAGGTGTGGTGTCGCAGCGCGAAACCGACACCTGCAGCTCCTTCGACGGGCCAGGCACTGGCGTGCCCGGTCTCCCCTGCGTTTCCATTTCGTTGGTAACCTTGTCGTTAGGCAAATTCGAGTCCAAAAGTAGCATTGGATATTACATAGCATACAAACGAATTGGATATTTCCGATAAGGATTGATTTGATTATTTGTAAGGTCCATAACTGATCTCACGAGTCGAGACGAACTCAACACAACTCCCCGGTTGACGCTCATTCCGGAGAGCAGAATGAATACTGTGGGTGCTCCAGGTGCCCCACAGTATAACGCACTGATCATACTATGCCATGGTTATGCAGAGGTCACGGGTTTAATCCCCGTCTCGAGTCGAATTATATTTTTCCACTTTATTAAAAATTTAGCAGAACTTTAGCAAAATCATTGCTTTAAAAATTTATCCATAGACTGAGTTGAGTCCATTGCATCAATATTTAAAAATGGTTGTAACACTGTTCATTGGTGTCGAGTTGTTCATTCGCTCGATAGATGGCTCATACTCTTAAAATGACGGTTAAAATATGGTGAAAAATTTCAACTTGATTCGATACAGTTTGGGTAGTTCAGGTGGCTAGAATAGGGGATGAAGAGTAGTAGCGTGCACGTCGCCATCCCTGCCAGCTACGGCTGCAATTCTAATCCAACACGAGCACCGCAAGGGCGAACAATGTTAGGGCGTGCCCCCGAGGCGACGCGCACCTGTTCTTCCCCGCTGGTGCGAAAAGTGTGTGCCAGAGCGGCGTAGGGGACCGCCACCCTACACGCGCGGCCCGACAGGGCGGGAAGTAGAGGACGGAGTGCAGGGTCATCATCATCATCCGAGCGTCTGTCCCAGTTACGTCTCGCGACGCCCGGGACCCGCTTTCCTACATTTTCTTCTCCACTTCGCACGGTCGTCGGCATCCCCTGTAGTGAGACCATTGGCACGCATGTCATCTCTTACGACGTCAAGCCAACACTTCTTGGGTCTTCCCCTCTTACCGGGACCCGGCGGAGCTGACATGGCCAGACATTTGTAACCTACGTAGCCCGGCGGTTGCCGCAAGACGTGACCATACCAACGAAGGCGACACTCTTGCAACTTGTCTGCAATGTCACGGACGTGAAGGCTGCCGCGGATGCGAGAGTTCCTCACGCGATCCATCCGCGTGACTCCACACATCCACCGCAGCATCTTCATTTCCGTGACACGCAGCTCCTGCTTGTGTCGCTCCAATATCGGCCACGTCTCACTGCCATGTAAAAGGACAGGTCTAATAATGGTTTTGTAGACCTGTCCCTTCAACCGGATCGACATTTTAGGGTCACAAATGACACCGGTCATCTCCCGCCATTTGGCCCACGCGGTAGCAGTGCGTGACATGACATCGCAATCGATGTCACTGGACGTGTGAAAAATAGATCCCAGGTATTTAACCTGGTCCGTGCGCTCGACCAAATCACCGCCTATGCGGACGGATGTGAGATCTGTCGAGTTTAGTGCCAAGTACTCGGTCTTCGCCACATTTAGTTTCAGACCGCCGTTCTCAAGCGTCTCCTTCCACGCCTTTACACGTCGCACCACTCTGCCCCTGTCCGCGTCTGCGAGCGCAATATCGTCAGCATACATGAGCAACCACGGAGGCTGTTCATGCGGGTTTCTAATGCTGTCCGACAATTCGTCTAATATTACACTGAACAGAAGCGGACTAAGGCCAGAACCCTGGTGTACCCCGACGGTGATGGAGAAGGGTTTCGTGTCGCCAATAGCAGTCCGAACCATTGAATCGGAGTCACAGTACATGTCCCGGATAGTGTCAATATAGACCTCTGGAACCCCTTTGGACCGCAGTGCCCACCAGATCATTGCACGAGGAACATAGTCGAAGGCCTTCTGCATATCTAGAAACAAACAGTGCAGAGGCGTGTTCTTCGACCTGTATTTCTCTGCGACAACCGTCAGGGCAAAAACAGGGTCCGTGGTCCCATGACCAGGGCGAAACCCATATTGACACTCCGAGAGAGTACACTCCTGCCGGATCCGAGAGTCTATAATCCTCTCGAAGATCTTCATGGTGTGGGACATCACCTTAATACCGCGGTAGCTCCCGCACTCCTGCACTGACCTCTTACCTTTGAAGACTGGAGTAATAATACTCAGCCTCCATTGGTTTGGGATCTGCCCGCTGAGGAGTATGCGGTTAAAAAGGTTTACTAAGATGCCCACACCGCGAGGACCCATCGCCTTCCAGGCTTCAATGGGGACTCCATCGGGTCAGACAGCTTTCCGATTCTTCATGCGGCGAAGCGCAGTCAGGACTTCTCCAGGCGTTACCGGTAGCACTAGTCCCTGATTCGGAGGGAGGTCCGGAGGCTGCACCTCTTTATGCTGTTTATTAAGCAGCTCGTGGAAGTACGAGCGCCATCTCTCCTTTACCGAGAGGTCTTCGCTTAACAGGTTGCCCTCAGGGTCTTTTACACAGCGGCACTTGGATATATCCTGTGCCGCTTTGACCCTGGAGCGCGCCAGCTTATAGATGAGCTTCTGCCCCTCAGACAATTCCAGCTTATCATACAAAGTTTGTAAGTGGTCTCATCTGGCTCTGGCTACAGCTCTCTTTGTGGCGCCCTTGGCAGCCCTGTACGCGTCGCGGTCTTCAGGAGATCCGGTCTTTTTAAAGAGGGCTTTCTTCTCCCTGGTCTCCCTCAGAACTGCGTCGTTCCACCACCAAGTTTCCTTGTCACATTTGCGTCCACCCTTAGACTCACCGAGCACCACCTTCGCCACTCCAAGGATGGCCACCTGAACGTTGTCCCAGTTATCTTGAACTGGTTCGCCTTCAGTGTCGGTGCACTTGTCACCGACAGCTGAGACGAACTCCTGGGACCTAGTTTCATCAAGCAGCCACCATCTGATGCGGCGCTGGCACCGCTCGATGCGTTTGCCTTTAGGCTTAACGCAGAGGTCCATGACAAGGAGACGGTGTTGTGCAGTAAGACTCTCACCGGGTATGACCTTGCAGTTGGCCACCTTGCCGATGCTGTGTCGCCTAGTGAGTAGGAAATCGATCTGAGTTGTACGCCTCCCGCTCTTGTAGGTGATGAGATGTTCGAATTTCTTTTTGAAATACGTGTTCACAATGGCCAGATCGGCAGCCGCACACGTTCTGAGGATAGTTACTCCTTCAGCGTTGCGGGTGCCGTATCCAAAACCACCATGAACACGCTCAAACTCCTCACACCTCTCACCCACATGACCGTTTAGGTCGCCGCCCAAAACGATTCCCTGTGACAACGGAATGCTCCGAAGCACTCCCTCGAGTTGGCCCCAAAACGACATCTTATCGGCGTCACTACAACCGGCCTGTGGCGCATAGGCACTTATCAGGTGGGTAATAATCCCATCGATAAGCACCCTCACGATCATAATCCAGTCGCTACAGCGTTTCACCTCCAAGATGCCGCTCTGCAGCCCTTCGGAGAGCACCACGGCCACCCCGTTCTCCCCACCAGGCGCACCCGTGTAGTCAGTACAGCTTGTAGCCTTTCTGCAAAGGCCGGGCTCTGTTGCCCTTCCACCGAGTCTCCTGCAGGAACGCCACGTCCTCCCTCCGCCTGGAGAGTACTTCGGCCAACTCTACCGCACGCCCAGTCAGCGTGCCAATTTTCCAAGATGCAAAGCGGATTCGGGTTGGGGCTAACTTCTTTAACCGTGCTGACCCGACACACGGCAGCCCTAGCCCACTTGCCACAGGAGTCGGGCGGGGCTCCTGCGCGCCGTTTTGCGGCGGCGCCCTAACACTAGCAGCTTTCCTATTGTACTTCACCATTATGTTTTGGCGGGTGGCTTTTATGGGAGCGACGCCCTCAGACCTCCCAACCCCAGAGGGGAAAGCCAGCGCCAGAGCCTCGTCCGTTAATCAGCAGGTGCACGCACTAGCACGAGAGGTTGACTTGGGCCCCGAAGATCTTGGTGGGGCCCCTTACACCCAAAGTGCAGGGTAGCTGCATGGAATATTAGGGGAGGAATGGCAGATAAGATGAATGAGTTGATGGGTGTTATGAATGAGAGAAAATTAGATGTAGTGTGCTTGACAGAGACCAAGCGCAAGGGCAGCGAAGTCTTGGAGCTCCCGGGTGGGGTGTTGGCCTCCGGTATGTATGAGTACAAACTGGTAGGTCCTAAAATCCTCTGGATCCGTCTAAAACTTGGTTTGACGAAAATTTTCCTGGTAGCTGCTTACGCGCCAGTATCTTCGTCCAACGCGAGTGAGCTAGAGGACTTCTGGGAGAGTATGAGAGAAGCTCTCATGTGATAGAAGGAAATGAAAGACTTATAGTATGTGGAGACTTGAATGGATGGGTGGGTTCCGCTCACGATGGTTTTGAAGCATGATAGATCTATTTCTAATGGATAGTCGGCTCCGTAAACAGGTGATGGACACATGGGTTTATCGAGGCGCTGAGCTAGGATCAGACCACTACCTAGTACTAACTAGGATTAGGGGTATGTTCGCGGGTTGGCGACATCGTACTGAGTGTCCTGAACCTGAGCCGACTTATAGCATCAAAAGCTGAAAGCTGCAGGATGCGTCCATTAGGCATAAATATAAAGAAAGGGTAGCCGAAAAGCTTGGCGACGTCAATGTTAGTAGTGAGAATGTGGAAAGTGTATGGCACAACCTTAGGGATAGTTTGGTAAATGCCGCTGTGGAAGTGTGTGGAGAAACGAGAAGAGGCAGTAGTAATAAGCGTGACGCATGGTGGAATGAGGAAGTGAAAGAAGCAGTTCGAATGAAGAAGAAAGCTTGGTTAGACTACTTAGCCTCGCGAAATGATTTTAATATGAAAGAGAGATACAAGCTGCAAAAAGTTAACACGAAAGCACTGATAGAAGAAGCTCGTGATAGGTGCAGAATGAAAGCGGATGAAAGGTTGTCCAATTTCCGGGATAATGCCAGGCTCTTCTGGAAAGATGTAGGCAAGACCCGGAGTTGTTCGGCTATAACTCTTCTCCGATGTTGTGTGGTTTGCCTTTTTGAGCAATTAACAAAGAGATATTGTACGAAGCTCGAAGTCCGTCGTCATCTTGCTTAGCAGCTACCGAAAATAGTTTTGCTACACTTGGCTGAGTATTATGCTTCATCTCTAGGTCTTGAAAATATGCTACATTCTTGTCTTTCTTATCTGGATGCATTTTATTCAAATGATCTTGCAGTCTTAAAGGCTTCATTGCTTCATTCGAAAATGTTTTTAGACATAGAAGGCACTGAGGCGACGATGGGTTTGATGGATTTTCAATGAATCCGAATTTAATATATTCCACAAAGTATTGCCGTCTCTTCTTTTTTACTTCCGACATTGTTTTGTTTTAAGAAATACTTAAGTAAGTATTGAACTTAAATACTGCTTATCTATTACACGCGAAACCGCAAATGAAAATTAAATAAATATTCCGTTGTTTATATAGGATTGCATAAGCAGCACGCACCGACAGGAATAAGACAAACATACATTAACTCGTTTATCTCATTCGACGCTCAATTGTACTCAACAACTAAGAACAAGTATTCTATGAATCAGCCGATTGATACAGGAATGCACAAATCGGTTTATTTAACAAAAACTTGTTAAAACATGATTGCCCGCGGTCATCGACGCTCATTCGACGCTCAATTGTACTCAACAAGTAAGAACAAGTATTCTATGAATATGCGGATTGATACAGGAATGCACAAATCGGGTTATTTAACAAAAACTTGTTAAAACATGATTGCCCGTGGTCTATTATCTACGAAAATTACCTATCTAGGAATACTAATAACTATTAAAATGCGAAAGTGTGTCTATTGCCTTTTTATTTGTTTGTTTGTGTCTACTTTCATTTCGAAACGGAGCGACCGATTGACATGATTTTTCTTCTATTTATTGAATAAAACAGGACAGATACATGAAATATGCGGAGAGAAATATAGAACCGAGTTTGAACAATCTCTTAATTAATATTAGTTGGTGTTCACAAGTTGTAGCCGAGAGTCGAGAGCTCTGTCGGTGTCTAAGGTCCGTATTTCAGAACGTTTCTCAATACTCGATCAACGCTTGAGACTATATTTTGCCTTATGAAATCTACTCTGAAGTGTTTCTTGAGTGTTAATAACCGATCTGCAATACGGCCCTAAGAGTCCTCCTAGCTAGATGAAATTACAGATCGCCCGCCGAAGCCTACACAATGCCCCCATTTTTTTTCTGGGTCTCTTACCGCCCCCCCTTTAGGCATGCAGCGCCCACAAGGGGGCGTTATCGCCCACTTTGGGAAACGTTGGTCTAGAGCAAGTGAATGAAATTGTGTATTTAGGTAGTATGTTGAGCGCGTATGTTTATGTTTATTTAAGAAGTATGAAATGTGGTAAGGCTGCGGGAAAAGACAGAGTCACTGCTGAGACGATCAAGTACGGTGGGTCGCGTGTCTGGGACACACTATGTCTGTTATGCAACTTGTGCTGGCGGACGGGTGAGGTCCCAGATGACTGGCGAGTAGCAGTTGTAGTACCTATTTACAAAGGGAAAGGCTCGCGCCTAAACTGCTCCAGCTACAGGGCGATCAGCTTGGTCAGCTTAGCTAGTAAGGTGTATGCAAAGGTTATAACGGCACGAATGCAAGAAAAGTCTGAAAGGTATTTATGGGAGGCTCAATGCGGATTCCGACGTGGAAGAGGTTGCATGGATCAAGTGTTTTCTCTCCGCATGATCGCGGAAAAGTTTCTGGCTCTTAGCCAGAAGGTTTTCTGCGCTTTTGTGGATCTAGAGAAAGCATTTGATAACGTTGTGAAAGAAACGCTGTGGGACTTGCTGCCAGGATATGGTGTGGACGGCTCGTTACTGCGGGCAATACAGTCGCTTTATAGGGACTGTAAGGCTTGCGTGCGAGTAGGGGGGGATGTGTCACCTCTTTTTGATGTCTGTACAGGCGTCAAACAGGGATGTGTCATGTCCGCCTGGCTGTTCATAGTGTATCTGGACAGTTGCCTGCAGAAGTTGAAAGATTTTAATATGGGTGTGAATTTGGGTGACTTTACAGTAAACTGTCTGCTGTACGCTGATGATGCGGTGCTCATGGCCTCATCAGAAGCCGACCTTCAGGCATTAGTCACTAATATGAAAGAGGGGTGTGAAAGTAAGGGTCTCCGCTTGAATGCAAGTAAAACTAAGGTTCTAGTATTTGAAAGAGGTGACGTAAGAACTAAATGCGAGATTAGGGTAAACCAGGAACGTCTAGAGCAAGTGAATGAAATTGTGTATTTAGGAAGTATGTTTAGCGCGGATGGAGGATGTGATTCGGATGTGGAACGGCGAGTAGCTGCCGGAAACAAAGTTAACGGTGCTTTGTCCCAGTTAGTAAAGCGACAAAGCATCGTAAAAGAAGCACGACTGGCGATTCATAACGCAGTGCTAGTGCCAACTTTGCTTTACGGTAGTGAAACCTGGGTATGTCAGCAGATGCATGAAAGTAAATTGAATGCTGTGGAGATGCGATCACTTCGAAAGTTGTGCGGCGTTACCTTGGCTGGCCGAATACGTAACGAAGTGATACGCAATTTGGCAGGTTTGAATGAAAGTGTCAGCGTTAAGCTGGAAAAGGGCGTGCTCCGTTGGTTTGGACACGTCCAACGAATGAGTGAGGAACGATTGACGAAGAATATATATTGTTCAAAAGTAGAGGGTAGAAGGAGTCAGGGTAGGCCGAGACTTACATATGAAGACCACTTGAGCAGATTGCTCAAAAACGGAAAGGTCAAAAGTACTCGGATACCCAGACGTGCGTGTATGAAGCGATTGATGAATCTCGAAGAAGCGAAAGAAGTATGCATGGATCGCGAAGCCTGGCGATCTGTCCTCTCTGACTACCCCGTCAGGGATACAGCGTGAAGATAGATAGATAGATAGATGTTTAGCGCGAATGGAAGATGTGATTCGGATGTAGAACAGGAAACAGAGTTAACGGTGCTTTGTTCCAATTAGTAAAGCGATAAAGCATCGTAAAAGAAGCACGACTGGCGATTCATAACGCAGTGCTAGTGCCAACGTATGTCAGCAGATGCATGAAAGTAAATTGAATGCTGTGGAGATGCAATCACTTCGAAAATTGTGCGGCGTTACTTTAGCCGACCGAATGCGTAACGAAGTGATAAGCAAAATGGCAGGTTTGAATGAAAGTGTCAGCGTTAAGCTGGACAAGGGCGTACTCCGTTGGTTTGGACACGTCCAACGAATGAGTGAGGAACGATTGACGAAGAATATATATTGTGCGAAATCAGAGGGTAGAAGAAGTCAAGGTAGGCCGAGACTTACATATGAAGACCACGTGAGCAGATTGCTCAAAAACGGAAAAGTCAAAAGAACTCGGATATCCAGACGTGCGTGTATGAAGCGATTGATGAATCTTGAAGAAGCGAAAGAATTATGCATGGATCGCGAAGCCTGGCGATCTGTCCTCTCTGACTACCCCGTCAGGGATACAGCGTGAAGATACTTAAGTTAACTTAAGGTGGCTAGAACATTGCCCTGGTTAGGCAAAGGTCACGGGTTCAATCCCCGTCTCGAATCGAATTATCTTTTTCCACTTTATTAAAAATTTATGAGATAATGAAAGCTTTCACGTACATACAGCATGTTACCTATCTTCACGCTGTATCCCTGACGGGGTAGTCATGTTTACACTTGAACAAAAAAATTAAATGGTTAAAATTAAGTCGAGTTGACAAAAATAATTGGGCAATATAAGTATCACTACTGTCTCTCAAACTAGGTTATACTAGGACCAAGTTAAGTTATACCTGTATCTTGAGAGACAGTATTCAGTCGAATTGAATGAGCTATCGCTCATATTTTAGGACCTTTATCCCTATTTATTACGTTTTTGAACTAGTTGACTAGACTAGAAAGGCTTAAAAAATTAATGAACAGTAAATATTTGAGAATTTATCTCATGTGTACTAAAATTCTAAAACAAAGACACATTTTATAAAAAAAAAGTAAAGAAAGTTGCTTAACGCAGTAAACGTTTACAGAACACTGACAACGAGCGCTTCTCATCACATCACAATTATGCGTAATATAATATTATTATTTTATTTTTATTTTTTTTATATTTATTGGCATATATAATATGATTTAACATAAATCTTAGTTAAAAAAACAATTAAAACTATACCTAAATAAAAAAAAATACTACCTAACCTATTTATTAAAATTTAGACTGGGTCCCCTCGGTAGGGTATAATATGTTTAGTGTAGAAGTCTATAATTCTGTGGAGTCTACAATCCTAATTGTACAAGGTGTAAATATTAGGCATGACAATTATCTTGTGTTTCATGCTACAAGTTTCGGAAAAATAAACAATTCGTATATATACGATTCTAAATGAAAACTCCTAACGAAATTAAAATATTGTCAATCAATAAATTTCATTTAACGTCAAGTATTAATCTATAAAGTGCTAAAATTTCAGTTAAGTATACCCACTCCCCGTCCAGCTTAACGGTTTCTTATGAATCATAAAAAAAACCTATAGATAAAAACACCATAGCAAATGTTGTGTATTTTTGAAAGAGGGTAGGTATCACTTGATCAATAAAGGGTACCGTTACCTATATACTTTCAAAAAAAAACTTTTTTTTACTATTTGTTATATTTTGAATTGCATTCACAGATTGTAAAAGCCAGCAACAAAAATGCTAAGAAAAAGTTTATTCAATTAATTTTATTTTTGTTACATGTGGGTTTTTTTTTGGTAAGTTGTTATTTTATACAATACAATACAGCACAATACAATACTCTATTTTTGTACACCAAACTTACAATAGGAAACTACAATAAATTTTCTAAAGTAACTGCACTATTGAGTACAAACGGCGGTCTTATATACCCCGACGTTAATTAACATTAGCGGACGCCCCGTGGTTACGCCCGCTTAGTTCATTTTTCCTTGTGTATATGGGTATAAAATGATTAGGCTTACATTTTATACCGGTGAGTCGGCCTCCACTTCCCTGACCGCCACGCACGCGGCGGTCAAGATGCAGCGTGTACTGGATGCGCTCCCGCCCTGGCTGGATGAATGGAGACTGACGGTCAACGTGGCAAAGACCCAAGCGCTTGTTGTGGGGGGTGCGTGTGGCAACCCGCGCCCCTCACCCTGCTCGTAAAAGCCGTCGACTGGTCCCCGACGGTAAAGTACCTTAGAGTGACCATTGACCGTCGTCTCACCATGCGACACCACGTGCATAACATCGTTGGACAAGCTCGCGCCGCTCGAGCTCTCCTGCGTCCGGAGATCTCATCGTGCCTCCCGCTCCGCGCGAAGCTGGGCGTCTACAAGGCCTACATCCAATGCCGCCTCACCTATGCCGCCCCTGCATGGTACGCTCTGGCCGCAGAGACGTACCGTGCAGATCCGACCGACTTGATCCCCGCTGCAGCTCGACCGGACCAGACAACGTCACCCAGAGGCCGGCTGAAAGGCGCCTGTCGGGAATCCTTCCCGCCAGGCTCAACCTCGCCGACCCCCCCAGGGTGACCCCCAGATGATGACCTCAGCTGCCGCTGGCTAGTAGACCGCCCATCGGAAGTATCCGACGGGGTCAGGGCTCGCTAGCGGCACGCTCTCCACCACCGGACATGACGCCCGGATATGACTCAACGGCTATCACTAGCCACTCCAACGACCCGCCTGTATCGACAGGCGGCGCTGAACTCCACTGAAAGAGGCCAATGCCTAGTCCAGTCTCCCCCCAACTCCTCTAGGGGAGTTGTGAGATGACCAGTCGGATTTATACCCGTATTCTTACGTTACTCCTTAAAGCATCAGTAATCTACCCGTTAAAATCGGTCCAGCCGTTTTAGAGATTAGCTAGAACAAACTGACAGACAGAGAAAATAAATTAAAGAATGTTCTTTTTATGTAAGAACCGCAAATGAAACGAAACGAAATACTTTCATATGTTGTCTTTATTATGAATAAAAACTTTTTTATAATTCTATTTTTTAATCTCAATTGGTAACTTAATACGAAGCTAACACAGTTATTTTTTCAAATTTGGCGTCGAAATAAACTTTTCAGTAACAAAAAAGAGAGACGACTGACGACGAGATTATGTACAAATAAAAAATAAAAAAATACAAGTGCGCTACTTCTTTCCAAAGTCACGGACTTATCAAACAACCCTCGTAATAGATGGCGAGCTTATTTAGTTTATTAATCAATTGTGGGAGTATAGTATGCCTCTGCCTACCTCTTCAGGGATAAAGGCATGACAGTATGTATGCACACATACTGTCATGCCATATGCATGCTTATTGCATGCCATGCCATAAGGAGTGATTGATAAACTTATTCTCAAAGGGGTGGCAGAGGCATTTTATACGCCCACTTTTCACCGTGTGCCTTCTTGTCCCACGTAATAGGTGGTAGTCCATTGCCGTGTTGAAATACACAGACGCAGGCTGTGGCTACCTACTGTTGAAAATTTTCAAGCAGCCCAATAGGCCTTCAACTTAACGACTGCCATGTTACTGGCAATCGGGGCCAACGGCTTAACGTGCCTTCCGAAGCACGGAAACGCTCGTAAATGGAAAACCACAAGCGGTCACCCATTTGTAACCAGCCATAGCGAAAGTTACTTAACGTAATGATCGTTTATAAAACACTGAGCGAGGCCATGAGCGCTTGCACTTCGCGAGCCTATTGCTATATTAATACGGACAGGGGCAGTTTGTGATATTTGCTGGTGGAATTTAACAAGCCGCTGAAATGTGGGCGTAAAATATACCACCATTCATTTGTACCACAGCGAGTGTTCTGAAGAGTTCTTCAACCTAATCGCACCCTCTCCTTTTCGTTCCCGAATAACTCGTGCTGGGCAGAAGTGCCACTCTCATAGAGTGGAACGAATTTTCACCAGAACGTAACGATTAAAAAGATCGTTTCTCTGTCGGACGATAGTAACCTGGAACGCTCTGCCAGCGCACGTGTTTCCTCCCTCTTACAATCCTGGGTTCTACAAGCAAAGCGTAAAGAGGCACATTGGGCCAAAAACCCCTTCGGGGATTAAGACGTAAATGATGAATAAGTAATTTTACAAGCCATTGGGCGGACATTGCAAAACCATAAGGGTTCCTTATCGAATGTACGGAACCTTAAAAACAACTCGTATTATTACTAAAGAATGTCATCACAAATGGTGAAAAACTACATTACTACTTCTCTGACTGTCGGTTTGTTTCAAATTAGATTGGATTAATAGTAGTAAGTAGTTCGTGGTAGTATTTAATACTACCACAAACTACTAATAAGACAACTACGGACCAGGACATCGTTCTGATATTTTAATTTTGAAACTGGATTAAGTCTTTCACTAGCTCCAATCTTGTACGACGTAATACTAGAGCGCCTGCATGTATAATGTCAGTATAAGTATGTATACAGTATATATAAGTATGTATACAGTATACATACATATAGCTACCTACTACCGGGCCCGGAGAGCTTCGCATCGCCTTATAATTCAGTTTCATAGAAAATATACTAAAGGCTCCGGGCGAGCTTGGCGTCGCCATAAAATTCAGTTTCTTCATTTTTTTGTTTTATTATTTATTTTGATATTCGAGGTAGAGACAAACCCGAACAAAGCAAGAATCATAAAATCGTCCCACTCATTCTTAAGTTATAAATGGTGTAACTACCTAACACGACTTTGTTTTATGTATATAGAAATCTAAAATGTACCAAAAAATTGTAGCTACAACACAACATTCTTCTGAGCGGTTTTCATATGTATCTTCTGTTATATTTCCGCTTGTACCAAAATACCTTTTCATAAATATAAAAAGGTGTTATTGACAATAACGAATTTAGATTCATAATATCCTGTTTACTTTTGATATATCGAGATCAGTGCCCATCGTCCAAATTCCAATGAATGTTTTTTTTTTAACCTGCATCTTTTTTTCAAATGTCGTTTATTAAATAAGCTTTTTCGGCTCGGAGTACGACAAAATTTTTTTCAAAGTGGGTAATGAGAAAAGCTAGGCTCTTCCTTTTACTTTATATAGAGGAAGTGAGGAGTTTACTATTACACAGTATAAAGAGAGAAACCTACGATGTATAAAGAGAGATTGGTATAAGTCTGTCTCGTCCCATTTGGAGTGTTAATTTCGATAACATACGGGAATAATTTTAATTTCTAATAAACAGTCCTATTTAGATTTATTTGAGAAGTTCTTTGTCTTTAAATGTCAATTTTATAAACACTTGTGATAATCATCTAATTTATTCGAGATCAACAGACTTGTTTAAGAGATGAAAACTCTATTTTATTTATTCTTTCTAAAGTCCAAATTCATGAACCACAGCACATCCGAAAGATTATAGTTACAATCGTTGCACGAGACCGGAAGGGTCAATCGGGCGGAGAGAAAAATTTACCAGAGTTATATACATCAAAATGTTAGTAGCTAACTACATTCAGGGCTGCGAACCAATACATTTTAGATTTTTTTCGGTAGGTACTGACTGATGTTAGCTTAAATGTGCTGAAACATAGTAATTGTTTATCATTATAATAATCATTAATATCTTGTATTTATTATCTTTCACTTATTCATTATCTTTTACTTATTCTTGAGATGATCTTTTGGAAAAAGGTCAGGTCAAGAGTACCCTTAACCGACGGGCGTGTATGAAAACACTTATAAAAGTTGGTAAAGCGAAAGTTGTATGCCAGGATCGTAGTAAGTGGAAATCCATAGTTTATGCCTACCCCAATTTGAAACGGGTGCCCTTTCGATCGCATAATTTTTTTCAGCATAATGTAGTTTGGCATAACAGTTTCAGCATAAAGTTTTCTCCCATAAATTATGATAAGCAGAGTGTTATAAACGCATAATGGTTTTATTGGCATAACATTAACCTACTCTAATTTTTTTATCGTAATTTATACAGCATAAATGTAAAGGGTATAATTGTTATACGCCTAAAGATAATTTATCATAAAATACAAAACGCATAATGGAGGTATGGATAACCGTTTAAATCATAAATGAATAATAATTTGACTAAGAATATTTAAAAAATGATAAGACACCATTGTAAATAATCATCTTACTCATAGCCAAGTTTTTTAAGCTGTAACATAATAAAAAGATTTTTAGACTAGTGTTATATACTAAGTGTTATTTTTTTTTTAGACTAGCCTTGAGCAAAGTCGTAAATAGGTACGACGACGAGCGAAGTGAGGAGGAGTGTTAGGTCACTTGTGACCACAACGCGCGAGCCGAGCGAGCACAGCGAGCGGGCCGCGGTAGTGGCCGGCGATGCGCCAGAATAGAATCGCTCAATTTAATCTAACTACTTTCTTGACATTTTTAATCAGTGGGCATTTCAATCTTAGACAGTTCAAACTTAGATATAAAAATAAAAATATGTACTCGTTAACATTATGATATTCTATATGTATGGCTTGTAATCTTTATGCGAGAGTGAGTGACATGCCAATAAATGTTATGATTAGTAATCGTTATTGTAAAAAAAATTATGCGTAAACATTTTATGCGGGAATATCATTATTATAAAAAAGTTATGGGAAAATAAAGTATGCCTAATGATTTATTCTGTTTGAACGTTATGCGAAACAAAGAGTATGCGAAAAAACGTTATGCAGTTTTAAGTTATGCCTCTAAAATTTATGCAACCCAATACGGACCCATGGGAAACAGGCGTGATGATATGTATGTATGCATGTATCAAAGCCAATTAACATATCGACTATACGCCTGGATTTGTTATCGGATATTTCGATCTTTGGGTGTGGTTGAAGATTTGTTGATGTGACGATTACGAAATGACATGGTTTTTTAATTTTCCGGTTGTGTCGAAGCTTTCACTTCTTGATCCGTGATCCACTTATTATAAATATTCATTAGATGCTGTTAAGGGACAATTTTCCAAAAACCCTTTTTTTATTAGATACTTATGTAACAATAGAATGCCAGATAACACCATTTTTTTTATTATAGTAAGAAAACTTCATACAAACGTGCGAAACGGCTAACCACACAGACGCTATCATTTATTGGCCGGGTGAGCGGACTTCGCAGTGCTGCATGAGTCGGTCATATGCGGTTGCTACAGTTTTCACATTCTTTTTATTGAATATTGTTATATGTTGATTGTGACAGTTTTTGATAATTTGTAAATATCCGTTTTACAAAGGCTAGTTAAATATCTACTTTCGATTTTATATTAATTACTTCGATAACCCTAACGCTTCAGCGGAGAATAGATACATAATTTTAGATTTAGGCCTAGTTTGCCCTCATCACATAAATGTACCTAGCCTATACCAACGTGTAAAAAACGGATATTTACAAAAGTAATATAATTATGGGTAACGGAGGAAAAATGGTATTTACTTTGATATCTAAGATGGAGGGTAGTTTTTATTTTCACTAAAATGATATAATGGCTATTGATATAAAGCCTCAAGAAAAATGGCATTCATTTTAATATCCCAAACGGCCCGGCGAACTGTTTCTTATGTCAATAAATTTACACCATATCGATATAAAGCTTGTTTAGGATAAGGATTTGGTATTTATTCACGATGGTGTACTATTTTTTGATATTTTACTTAGTTTATCATTCTTCCCCGATTTAGATTTTTACTTTGTCGTCAAATTTCTCAACACCTCTTGATCAAATTTGACCCATAATACGACAACTAGCCATTAATGGTTTAGAAAAAATAAAATCTAAAATCGGACCAATCACCGAAATTAAAATAGACATCGACTAAAGAACTCGAAAAACGGCAAAACGCTTCGTTCCATTTAGACTTACCAGCAAGAATTGAATTTACAGTACTAACCTAACGAATAAACACAAAACTGGTTTAGGTACCTGTTAAAGATGATACATATACACATACACGTAACAGATGGTGGGCCCATTGCCGTGTCGAAGTAGACAAGCGCAGGCTGTGTTGTTGACCTGCTGTTGAAATTTTTCAAGCCGCCCTTTGACATTCAAACAGGGTTAACGACTGCCATATTACTGGCAATCGGGACCAACGGCTTAACGTGCCTTCCGAAGCACGGAAACGCTCGCAAATGTAAATACCACAAAGTGGTCACCCATCCAAGGACCACCTATAGCGAATGTTGCTTAATGCAGTGATTGTTTACAGAACACTGAGTTAGCGGGGCAACGAGCGCTTCTTGTTATAGATTATATTAATTAACTAGTAATGTTCTCAAAATTCAAAAAAGTAATGTTCTTCAAGGATGATGGCGTTTGCAACAATTTCGAAATATCGGAAACATATATTAACACAGGGTTAATATCCCGTGAACTCTTAAGCTAATATTAGGTCTTTACCAATGAAATTGCCGGTTTGTATGAAAAAAATTTAACGATTTATTTTTTCATGTATTTTTTATTTGTGTTAATCGAAGTAATCACCCATGCAATCAATGCATCTTTACCAACGCTGTGGCAGTTTATTGATGCCCTTCTTAAAGAAATCAGCTGGACGAGAGGCAACGTGTTCTTCAAAGTCATTTTGTACTGCCTCTCGGGTATTGAATTTTTTCCCGCCAAGAAGTTATCCAAATTCTGGAAAAAGTAGTAGTCTGTAGGCGCAAGGTCTGGTGAGTAGGGCAGATGACGGAGAGCTTCCAACCCCAGTTCTTGCAACTTGGAGACCGTCTGGTGTGCAGTATGAGGTCGCGCGTTGTCGTGCAGGAGCAGCGGAGACGAGCGATTGACCAATGCTGGTTGGAGATGTGCCAGCTTCTCCATCATTGTATTCAGTTCTTCACAGTGTGTACTGTGAAGAACTGAACATTCTGCAGGAATGTTCACCCCGTTAGGTAAGACAACAACCACCAAATTGTGACCATCACTTTTCTAGAGGTCAGTTTTCGTTTAGGGCATTGTCTAGGTGCTGAACCAGGATCCAACCAACTTGCTGAGCGATTGCGGTTAACAAACAGAATCCATTTGTCATCGCAGGTAACAATGCGGTTCAAAATTCTTTCATTTGTGTGTCTGTTGAGCTGTGCAAGGCACGTCTCGACGCGTACTTCGCGCTGGCGGTCATTGAGTTCGTGGGGCACCCATTTTTCAAGCGTTTTTACCTTTTCAATTTAACGCAAATGGACCAGTATCATCAGCATCCACAATCGCCTTTAATTCGTCATTGTCGAGCTAACTCTTCGGACGACCGCGAGGTTCATTTTTCAGGTCGTAATGTCCAGAACGGAAGCAAGCAAACCAATAACAGGTGGTGCGTTGGTTTATAGTGTTAGCTCCGTAAACGTCGTTGACGTTGCGTGCCGCTTGTGCCACGTTGCTGTCACGACGGTACTCATATTCCATAATTACTCGATTTTTTATCCATGATGACGAAAAAGATTGTAATGCGATGAAAATGTAACACTAATCAATAAACAAATAACTAATTTTGGAAAAAGAAAAAGAATTCCATGTTTTTAAAATAACATTAATTTGAAATTAGAATTCTTAGCCAAAAGCCAAAGTTATTTTGATTCATTTGTACTGCTAACTGATGAAAGTTTTAATACCTACCTATCTAATTTTCTCACGTTGGATATTGTTAAAAAGAGTCCGAGACTACCAGGCCTTTATTGGTCGTGCTAATTAGTGTCTAGCACATAAGACCTTTTAGCCTTTTTGTTACCACCTCACTAAAAAGGCAACGGGATCAAAATTTCTTCCAAATTTAACATCTAAAATAGACACATTTTATGTTATTAAATTTATTCGGCCCTTTTGACCCACCCCAGTTCCGTGCTTCCCGGTTGCCAATAAAACGGCAGTCGTTAAGCCAAGTTGAAGGCCTTATGGGCGGCTTAAAAAATTTCAACAGCAGGTCGCCGCAGCCTGTGCCTGTCCATTTCAACACGGCAATGGGCTCACCACCTGTTACGTGGGACAAAAATGCGTACGGTGAAATGGGGGCGTTTAATATGCCTCTGCCTACCCCTTCGGGGATAAAGGCGTGACAATATGTATGTATGTATGTATATTGTTAAGAATTCTGTATAATACTTAATAAATGCACTTATACCTCCCAATTATGGTACTAAATGATTTTGATCCCAAATAAATATATTTATTTCATTTTAATATGGATCGTTTACTTTTGACAACCCTATACTTCTCACCGTCTAGACGCTGGCTGTTTCTTGGCGTTTTTCGAAACTTCAAAGGAGTGTAATTACTACCAATATACTGGTTGTTTTTAATCCTTACAATTTAGTTATCTATACACTCTCATTTTTCATTTTTATTTTCATAGATTCTCTATGTGAAATTGCTATGCACAAAATTGGAAAAGATTATCATTGCCACACGACACGAGGGATAATTGAAGAAATGTTAAGCTTAGTGTATATTTTCTCTTTGGGTAGGTAGTAGTCAGCTAAATAAAAGTAGCAATAAAGTAGTGAAATACCTAGATTATCGTATTACACCAAAAATGATCAATACCACTGCCTACCCACTTTTCGTTACCTTCATCATAAAGTAGGTTAAATACTTACGTAAGCTATATATTGCATTATGTACCATTGTACCTACCTACCTACGTTCTCTACGTTCATAGTAAAATACCTAAACATTTGACATCTACTTTTTACTTATTGCCATCTCGTTCACTCATGCAGGGGATTATTGTTCGTGGAATGCGCGCGTCGACTAGTCTCGCTAAGTTCAGTAAACATGGTCGAGTTTTAAAACTCAGCATGAACATGTACGCCTTATGTCAATGCAATAAGATTTAGTTTCGAATACTTATTTTATGAGAACGCCTAAATAACTGAAAATCATTCGTAGCGAGACTACCACCGTCACTACTTTGTAAGAGTACATTCATAAATTATAATTCACGTTAGAATATATTGTTTTTTATGATCTGTTGCACAGTTTATAAGATAGTAAAATAGAAATATCGTATTGAAATGTCCTATGCAACTCAAAAAGTAATTATTCTGAAAATAAATCATTCGAAAATAGAACAAAATTAAAAGTCCTTGAGAACTAGTCTCGCGAGGAGTGCCGTTACGTCATCGCCGGGACTTTTATAGTTATGTATGACCGGCTAGCAGTAATCCGATTGGCCAACAAAGCCTCTTTGGCGGCCATTTTGTATGCTGCTGAGTCATCCAAAAGGTGAAAAATGTACTTGAATCGGCACTCCTCGCGAGACTACAAAACGGTATTGGGCATTTCCCTGAACACAAAATTTGGGTTTCATGTTCTACACCTACCACAGCGTGGGAAAGTAGCTTAAATAGCATTTTTATCAGTATTTTCATTTTCTTCATTGTTTACAATGTCAATTAGCAATTTAAAGAATTTGCCGCGAAAATTGTTTTTCAAAACTTTATGTCGGCAATAGTGCAGAACTCATTTTGTGTTCTGTTGACCCTCTTATTGGACTGTGAGCAGTGAAGACGCTAGACGGTTCAAGTGCGAAAAACTAGACTTTGATGAGTGTGTGAACTGTGAATGTTTGTGAATTAAATAAATTGATAGCGCATTGTATGCTTCACCGATCTGTCAAAATAGTGATAGTGGACGATGCGCACCGTGGAATACGATTGTTTACTAATTATTTTTGACTGAAACATGCCAAAGCAACGTTGCAGAATGTAGCTATGGACACATGTAACACAAATGTTTAATTAGAAATTGTGATTAGTTGTTCGCGAGAATAATAAAGATCGCAAACATGACGGATACTACTTCTGCTAGTAGTACTGTGCCTATGGTTAAGATAAAAACTGAAAGGCCGGATGAGGCTGAAATCAGGGAGTTGGCCGCCAAGATGGTGGAAGCCAACAAGGCTAAGGCACTTGCTGCTTCAGTGGCTGCAGCGCGCCCACCACCCGGTGGAATGGTCGGTGTAGCACCTACTGGACCTGGTGGTCAAATGGGTATCCTCAATTTCCTCGCACGAAAGCCGGGTACCACTGCTCCAACGGCTGAACAGCGCCCAGCTCCAGATAGTGACAAGAAATCGCCAGCCCCAGACGAGTCTAGTTGGAAAGGTCACTTTGGTTGGGACATGCTTGGAAAATGCCATATACCATACATATATCGGGCTGGTGAAAAGTATGTGGCTGTCAGGATGGTTGAAATCAAACTTCTCAATAAGTACCTGAACTATCTTCATGCAGATATCTACTCCTGTACATGTATTAGAAGTTATTACATTACCGAGATTGAAGCCCGGCTATTAAATGAGATTAACAACAGGCATTGTGATGGACAATTTGGTCGGGATCCATTTACACAGAAGGACTTAGTAGTGAGGCTATCAGATGCCTATGAGTTTTATAACTTTTTAGATGTGTGTTATAATAAGTTGCTTAGGGGTACTACGAACAGTAAAGACAAGTGTGGTTTTATTAGAATAAATAAAGAATCAGTTGTACCCTATACTGTGCGGGATAATCAGAAATTTGTTCCTTTATTTTATTTTGAAGGTGAAACGGACAACTTAAAGTTGAAAGCGGACCAATTAAAGGGTTGGGATTTATCGTACCTGAAGTTCTGTTGTAAGGTGCAAGGAATTAGAAATGAATTGTTTGCCAGTGAAACGTGTTCAGTGATTAGTTTAACAGACATTAAAAGTTATTTCCCCCCGGGAACGGAGTTCGAGGAGTACTGGCCTAATAAAGTTGTGGATTCACAACTACTAATATCAGCCAAAGGTAAGCAATTTGATTTTGAATTTATCATGTTATATAGTTGAAAAGTATATATATAGGTAAGGGGTGGCAGAGGCTATTATGCCTCTCCCACCCCTTCGAGGATAAGGCGTGATAGATAAATAAATAAATGTAATAAATATATATGTAGCGCTCGTGGTAATAATATATGAAGCGCTCGTGGCCCCACGGTCTCAGTGTTTTGTAAACAATCACTGAGTTACGCAAATTTCACTATGGCTGGTCCTCGGATGGGTGACCACTTTGTGGCATTTACATTTGCGAGCGTTTCCGTGCTTCGGAAGGCACGTTAAGCCGTTGGTCCCGGTTACCAGTAAAATGGCAGTCGTTAAGCCTGGTTGAATGCCTTATGGGCGGCATGAAAAATTTCAACAGCAAGTAGCCACAACCTGCGTCTGTCTATTTCAACATGGCAATGGGCTCACCACCTATTACGTGGGACAGGTAAATCCACACGGTGAAATGTGGGCATATAATATGCCTCTGCCACCCCTTCGGGGATAAGGCGTGATGGATAGTTAATAAATATATATAGTTGAGTTAAAATAAACAATCATCTGAATATTACTCATAGTTGCATGTTAAGCTTAAAGATCTACAGTACAGTATAAGATTAGTGGCTCTAACTAGGAATTAGATAGAGAGAGATCAAAGTGTATTTGTACCGAAAAATATTTTGGTACACCGTAACTTATATTGTATAGTCAGCTGAAATACTTGAGATAGAGCAAGCAAAACATATTGCTTAAATCTGTCAGATTCACTCACACTATTTCATACCTATACACAAATATTGTTGCTGTGGCAACTTCTGCACAAGTTCTCTAATTAAACATGATAACTATGACCACAGCCTCCATAGCCAATCGCTATTTTATTTCAAAAGGCTTCTTCTGATTTAAATTGCTCATCCAGCATGGCATCACAGTGACTGTCCGGTATCCATTTCCGTTGTTGTCATGACATAGTATGGTTTATTTTTGATAGGATGTCTGACTTTGAGGTTAAACCTAATTACTGTTTAACTCTGGAGTGCCAAAGTTTGCCTTAAGTAGAGTCAATTTGCCAAAGATATCCTTTTTTGCCCAGGTGGTCTGCCAAGATTGTTTAAGTGGTGCCAAGCCACTCTAAGCAAATGGCTCTCATGGTCCCAAAGTTGCCTAAATGGTGCTATGTGATGTTTAGTGCTCTTAATGAGCCCAAGAAACACAGACTTTTCGCAGAAGAGCCAAAGTTGTTTATGTGAAGCCAAAGATTTGTGATTCCAAGATAGCCCTATAGTAGCCCTACTACAAATATGGTCCTTAAAGAGTTCCAATATAGCCCTAGTAGTGCTTTGGGACCAGTAGATTTCCAAGGTGGACATTAGATGTCCCAGAAGGCCATTAGATGTTCCTGAATGCCATTAGATGTCCCAGGTAGCCATTAGATGTTCCCAGGTAGCCATTAGATGTTCCCAGGTGGTCATTAGATGTCCCAGATGGCCATTAAATATGTCAAGTGGCCCAAATACCAATTTCATTGACTTCAAGGTGAAAAGTCATCAATTAACTTGTCAAGTTCACTGACCTTGAAAGTTTAGATGACACAGGTGGCCATTAGATGTCCCAGGTGGGCATTAGATATCCCAGGTGGGCATTAGATGTCCCAGGTGGGCATTAGATGTCCCAGTTGGCCATTTGATGTCGGAGGTGGACCAAATAAGAATTTCTTTCTTCAAGGTCAAAGGTCACCAATTAACTTGTCAAGTTCACTGACCTTGAAATTTTAGATTTTCTTAGTCATGTGCACACATTACTATGCGTGCTTTAGATACTTAGGGTAAAGAAATTTAGTTTATAAACTGTTAAATACTACCCTACATAGATAACTTTGCCTCTTAAGACGTTCCAATACAACCAATGTGGCTATTAGAAGACCCAGGTTGCCATTAGATGACCCAGGAGGCCATTAGATGTCCCAGGTGGCCCAAATTTCTTCCTTCAAGGTCAAAGGTCACCAATTAACTTGACTGACTTGACCAATTGACTTGTATAAGTCACGTGCACACGTGACTAAAATATGTGTGCATTAGATATTTAAATCAAAGAATTTTAGTTTAAAAACTTTTAAATACTACCCTACCAACATAGATAACTTTGGCTCTTAAGAGGTTCCAAGACAATCTATGTGGCCATTAGATGACCCGGGTGGCCATTAGATGTCCCAGGTGGGCCAAGTGCAAATAACATCGATTCAAAGGTCGAAGGTCACTAATTAATATGTCAAGTTCACTGACCTTGGGAGATCAGTCTTTATCAGTTACTTGCGCACCTGACCAAAATCTGTGTTCATTATACACAGAGCAAGGAGTTTTAGTTCAAAAACTGTTAAAAGAGAATCCCACGCTGTATATTTACTAGAGACGACCTGCTATACTTCTAACCAACATTAGGCTAAGCCCACATTGGGCGTTCGCGAACGACGAAAACGTCGCGTGTGAGCCGCGACAACGCTGGACAAGCGCCGCGTTACATAAGTGTTGGCACGAACATCACACGCACCCTGCGCTTTTGTCGCGTTCTACGAAAGAACTGTCGTTTACCCCCGTCTAGGGCATGTTATCCGGATACATAAAATATCCGGATAGCATGCCCTATTAAATATCCGTTAGTTTAATATCTGAATACTATAGGTTGAAACTATTCGGATTCAATTCAATTCTTATTATGGCTTTCTGTGCTCTTTGCAGCAACTTGCCAGTGTCCCGTAGTTAGAACTAGTAACGAAGGAGGCATACAGTGGCTCGGGATTAACTATTCGGATAAAACGGATAAAGCTGTATCCCTGACGGGTTAATCAGAGAGGACAGGTCACCAGGTTTAGCGTATATGGCTATGCGTACTTCTTTCGCTTCCTACAGATTTATTAATCGTTTCAGACATACATCTGGTTATCCGTATTTTTATCTTTCCGTTTTTGAGCAATTTACTTACGTGGTTCTAGTAATGAATTCATTGTCTAACCTGACTCCTTCTACCCTCTACTTTCACACCATAAATATTCGTCGTCAATCGTTTGTTTGTTTGACCCAAATAAACAGAGCACACCATTTTCCAGCTTATGCTGATACTTTCTTTTAAACCTATATTGCATAGCACTTTATTGCATATTCTTACTTCTTCTCATGTAAATATCAGAATCTTAGTTTAAGTTTTTATCGTAATACTAGTTTAATGAGGATTTCACTTATTAAAAATATTTTTATAATGACGGGATACATTTTATTTTTTTCTATAAAATCACCTATAACAGTATGATTCCTCAAGACCATGGCGTATAAATGCAACGTGACGCTGCATAGCGTTTGGCCCAAACTTATAAGACGTCAGGTCAGTGGTCGTCGAAGATAGCCCTTTTTGGATAAGCATGTGCAATCGCACGACGGCGATAACAGTTGCTGCAGATGATGCCTAGACATGCTCGTAGAGGTTTGTAGTGGAGGAATTCGATTTTAGTAGAACGAAAATTGATTGAGATCGATCAAGTTGAGTAAAACTCGTTTTCGAGCGATATCGACTGAATTACTCCAGTTGTGAAGATTGGACGACTACAAACGTCAAAAATGACTCTAACATGCTCGTAGAGGTTTGTAGTAGAGGAATTTTCGATTGTAGCAGGACGAAAATGGATTGAGATCGATCATGTTGAGTAAAACTCGTTTTCTCGGAATCTGGACTGAATTACTCCGGTTGCGAAGATTGGACGACTACTACAAACGTCAAAAATGACTCTAAGATGCTCGTAGAGGTTAATAGTGGAAGAATTTTCGATTGTAGTAGAACGAAAGTAGATTGAGATCGATCAAGGTGAGTAAAACTCGTTTTCGAGCGATCTCGACTGAATTACTCCAGTTGTGAAGATTAGACGACTACTACAAACGTCAAAAATGACTCAAACATGCTCGTTCGATTGTAGTAGAACGAAAATTGATTGTGATCGATCAAGTTGAGTTAAAGTCGTTTTGGAGCGATTTTCACAGAATTACTCCGGTTGTGAAGATTAGACGACTACTACAAACGTCAAAAATTACTCAAAGATGCTCGTAGAGGTTTGTAGTGGAGGAATTTTCCATTGTAGTAGAACGAAAATTGATTGAGATCGATCAAGTTGAGTAAAACTCGTTTTCTCGGAATCTGGACTGAATTACTCCGGTTGCGAAGATTGAACGACTACTATAAATGTCAAAAATGGCTGAAATATGTTTGAAGAGGTTAGTAGTGGAAGAATTTTCGATTGTAGTAGAACCCTAGCAGAGACAGTTTCAGGGTGGGGTGTGTCGTACTGTGTTTCTGCGTGCGTTTTCTTGCTAATGAGCACTATAACGTACACCAATGAGCCGCTGTCACTGGACTTTGACATCCCCCATCGGAGTACCCGGGTCGCCGAACACACAGACAGAAAGAAGACACCGTCCGGCTAAGTCATCACGAGTCTGAATTGTGTAGACAAGTCAGACTATCCCATAGATTTCCCACGTTAAATTATAAGTTACCCTATACCTATGTAACATCACACTCATTAAAATTTTCAAATAACTGAACAACATAAAAAATCGGTAATTATTTTCATAAAATGTCAAGTGCATTATTTTAATAAGTACGTAATCAATACGAGTAGTTGAGTCCATTACAGGTATGTATATTCAAGAAAAAATATTTTTTCTTAAAATTATGTTAATTCAATTTAGTAAGTTTGTCTAACTCATAATATTTGTATCAGTATTATTTGTAATGTCCGGATTTATCCGGGTAATCGTTCTGACGGGGCAGGGTAAGATACACAACCTTTCTCCGTTTCCTGCCTCTTTCTCCGTTTCCTGCCTCTTTTCTCGTGAAATGCGATAAGAGTTCATTCCATGATTTCCTGGCCGAGATTGCTTTTAGCGATAAAGCCACTTTTTGTATGCCAAATTAGTTAATAATAAAAATGTATTTTATTCTATACTCATATTTTTTTTTACTTATACCACAGAGTAAATACATAACTTAAAATTTTATTGTATTCTATACCCACAATTTTTTTTACTTATACCAAAGAGTAAATTCATAACTTATCTCCATCTCTACACCTTTGAAGTTTTGAAAATGCCGACAGGCGTCTACACACTTCGACAGTAGGGTTGTCAAAAGTATACAGAATTCCTTAATTTAAATATTAAATTAAGGACATTTTTGTCCTTAATTTAATATTAGTTACCTTAATTATAGGTTGTATGGCAGAGAGACTACGCACACCATGTAGACAGTAAAAAATCAATGTCTAGAAACGATTTGTGCTAACTTTCTGTTGAACACTTCATATAATTATCGTCAAAAGCCTTTGGTTTTATGATTATTGAATGGAAAACTGTTGGATTCAATCTATTTTTAAAGTCGTTATCCCGTTTACATTGCATTTCATAGTTAAGTACAACGACGACACTATTTCATCAAACTTATCAACGGTTTAAAATTTTTGTTAATGTAACGGCCGTTTTAATGTAACGAAAAATGGATTTAACATGCTAATGTTAAATCCATTATTCGCTTAAGTGCTCGTGGCCCAGCGTACTCAGTGTTCTGTAAACGATCACTGAGTTACGCTACGTTTCCGTGCTTCGGAAGGCACGTTAAGCCTTTGGTCCCTGTTGCCAGTTACATGGCAGTCGTTAAGTCAAGTTGAACGCCTTATGGGCGCCTTGAAAATTTTCTACTGCAGGTTGCCGCAACCTGCGTCTGTCTATTTCAACACGGCAATGGGCTCACCACCTGTTACGTGAGACAGGAATACACTTGGTGAAAAGTGAGCATACAATATGTTTGCCTCTGACATCCCTTCGGGGATAAGGCGTGGTAGATAAACAAAGAAAACAAAATCCATTTTTCTACAAAACTATTTAGCATTATCAACAACATCCTACTTGTTTACTACAGATATGTTTTACATAATTATTTTTAATCTTATATCCTTCTTCAGAATATCCTTTCGACAGTGTGGAGTTCTAAGGGTCTAATGAGGGTAGATAACATAAGACATTTATTTCATGATTTCGATTAATTTAGACTTCAATTAGGTAGATATATTTATTATCTTTATTATTTCTACTCATTTACATATTGTTTGTGAATTCGTAGAAATAATTAAGATAACATATATCCGCCTATAGAGTTATCTGCAGTCGATGATACATCTAGGTATACAGATTAATAAAAATGAAGTATCTTTTTAAAACAATCTTTGCTTATTACGGATAATATGTGTAACGGCTGATCCTATTTTAACGGAACGCACTGGCAGATAACTGATGGTATAAGGAGTAACTAAGGCTACATTATATCCCCGTATTCCCACGGAAACGGGTACTACGCGGGTGTTAATTAATAAATTACTTTTTCTGACCGACCGACAGATTCATCAGCGCAGAAATTCGCATAGTAGCCTTTTCATGTGATGTACAATTTTTTTTTTCTAATAGGGGTAAACAGGTGTGTAGCATATATCGAAGATTTACACACCCGCCACAGCTGGAGACAACTAATAAAAATAAATTATCTTAATGCATTTTAAACTTTAACGTCATCGTCTAATAAAAACTGCGAAGGTGAAACATTCAATGTGAAACCTTGACATGCAAAAAGTAAAGACATGCGTTGTAGATTTTGCTCGGAGACTTAGTGTGACGCTGTAGGCTGATTTCTCAGAGATATTTCAACCAATAAAAACGTGGGATTTTTGTCACGTGATATGAATTTTTGCTGTATTACTGTGCCAAAAAGTGTACTGTTTTGGAATTTGCTGTATTTTATTTACTTATGTAGGAATATATCTGAAATAGTAAATTTAAAATTTATCAATTCAGGCGATATTTTTCTTTGCTACTCCTATCCGTCATATTTGACGATTAAAAATTTTATAACATTGCCATTATCCATACTTTATGTGCGAACAGTTGTAACGATAGTAAGCAGAATTGTGAAATTTTCCAACTTAAGACCTTAAGTTTTAGTATTTAAGGTTTTGCCATAAGTAAGTAATAACTACTCGGATACCCAGACGTGCGTGTATGAAGCGATTGATGAATCTGCAAGAAGCAAAAGAAATATACATTGATCTCGAAGCCTGCCGATCTGTCCTCTGACTACCCCGTCAGTAATACAGCGTGAAGATAGTTAGTTAGTTTTAATAACTACGCACTTGCTAAGTTGCGTGTAAAGATCGGCCTATTGCCAACTTGTCTAGAGATATTAGTGAGCCGCACGGGCTATGATAATCGCTACTTTGTGAACGATACCATCACGCCATTGTCGGCTCGTTGCCGAATTCGTGATAACCCTGTGTATTACAAGAAGGGAGTTAGCGGGGATGAGGCGTGCTCTATCTATGTAGGTAGTATCTTATCAGGCGACTTTTTTGCAACTTCAAAGGAGTTTCGCTTCTGTGTAGTTCTTTTCTATGGATACATAATGATTTTGGACTGTGACAACCCTAATCCAAGTACAGGAATAGTGCCTATAGATTCTATCAAATCATGTTATCTTCTGTTGATAATGGCAGAGGTGATTGCAATAGTGAATTTTACCGTAGTGTACGTTAATACATGCATGTTAATTTAATAGTAAAAATGATGAATTGCGATTCATCGACATGGTACCTATATGAAGAAATAATATAAGATTCTTTTTAACCGACTTCAGCAGGAGGAGGTTATTAATTCAATTTGTATATTTTTTATGTATGTAATGTATGTACACCGATTACACTGAGATTTATAATCCGATTTTCGTGATTCTTCTTTAGTTCGATGCAGAATAGGTGCCATTTGGTCATAAAATATTAAACATAGTTTGACCCAGTTGTTTTTATGAACGTTTTGTATTAAATTTATTATTTATTAAGTTATTTTATACTGTATAGTTTTGAAGTAGTATTTTTAAATGTAGTTTTTTATTTCTTAAACTGAGGGACGTCGATAGCTCAATGGTCAGCAAATCGACTTTGCTATTTAGACTGCCGGCGCAGGTGAAATCGAAATGTCAAAAATTTGCTATAGGACATCTACATGTAAATTGGTCGTGGCTTTTTCTTTACCGCTTAATAAATGTACAGTTATTTTTGTAAAAAAATACAATAAAAATGTAATCATCAAATGTGGCTTAAACGGGAATTTTCACCAATAACGGTTAATATAACGGTGTGGTTACCGAGAAACATAATATTGCCAGCGTAAGAACTCTTGACGTCTTCTAGAGGCTTTCTCTTCCCGTTACAACACGATGTTGCCAACACGACGGATTTATCTCGAATCAAGTGCCCCAGTTAGTGTACCTACCGATTTTACTTTCGTAATATTCACAGTTCATTGCAATTATCGACATCTGTTTATGAAATACGCGAATAATGCAAATAATAAGTCAATTTTACTGTAAGACTTTTACCAATTTTGACCGGAATTTTAAGAAGATAAATATTTTTATATATTTATGTAGACGCTTACCTAAGTATGCATTACGTTTTCAAATAATTGATAGGACAATATTGACAAAGTAAATCTTAGAACATATTTTATAAGACAAAAACTAGCCTCAAGCGTTGATTGTGTTGAGAAACGTTCTGGATTACGGACCTTAGTACGAGGGCTGCACTAAAAGTATCGGGAATGGAACATTTCCACTGTTCCTGTCATCTTAAAATCTTTTTAATTGAAAACTCCTTGGTTTTAAAAATCGAATACCATTTATTTATTTTAAAAAAAGATTCTCGGTCTTGTCATAAGGTTTTGTCAAACTTGTTTAGTCGTTGAGAAAATGGAATTGACTCGAGAAAATTCAAGAGCAATGATTTATTATGACTTTCGAAGTGGTTAAACACAAAAACAGTGTGTTGACCGGATGATTTCTGCATTTGGTGATGAAGCCCCATCCAAAACCACAATTTATCGCTGGTTTGCTGAATTTCAACGTGGACGTGTCAAGCTCAGTGATGATCCCCGTTAAGGTCGTCCAAAAACTGCAGTCACCCAAGAAAACGTTGATGCTGTGCGTAAGCTGATTGAGGAAGTTCGACATGTGACATACCTCGAAATTTAGGCAACTTTAGACATTGGCATGAGTCAAATACAAATAATCTTGCATGAACAATTAGGTGTAAAAAAGTTGTTTTCCCGATGGATGCCGCATTCGCTCTCTGAAGAGCAAAAAGCGGCTCGCGTTACTTGGTGCGTCAGAAATCTCGAAAGATTCCACGCAGGCTCCTCAAACGCTGTATACAACATCGTATCAGGTGACGAATCCTGGATATACGCGTACGAACCCGAAACAAAAAACCAGTCACGAGTTTGGGTGTTCGAAAATGAGTTAAGCCAACAAAATTTGTTCGTTCACGGAGTGTTGCAAAAAAAATGGTGGCCATGTTTGTCTCCAAAACCGGCCATGTTGCGACTATTCCTCTTGAGGGACAAAGATCGGTTAATGCAGAATGGTATGCTAGCATTTGTTTGCCACAGTTCGTTTCTGAACTCCGTAAAGAGAACTGCAACCGCCGCATCATCCTCCATCACGACAATGCGAGTTCTCACACCGCGCACAAAACAAAAGAGTTTTTAGAGCAAGAAAACATAGAATTATTAGACCATCCGCCGTACAGCCCCGACCTAAGCCCTAATGATTTCTATACTTTCCCTAAAATAAAGAATAAATTGCGAGGTCAGAGATTTTCATCACCTGAAGAAGCTATGGACGCCTACAAAACGGCCATTTTGGATACCCCAACTTCCGAATGGAATGGTTGCTTCAATGATTGGTTCCATCGTATGGAAAAATGTGTCAAATTTCGCGGAGAATACTTCGAAAAGCAATAAATACATTTTCAAATAGTAATGTTGTGTCACTTTCTTGATTCCCGAAATTTTCAGTGCCGCCCTCGTACTTGGGATTAAGAGTTGTAATCTAGATTTAATTCAATTATAATAAATCTAAATTTTATGTCTAATAATCGATAGTATCTTATAATAAGCCGTTTTATAAATCAAGCATAACTATAAAACGTGTAAATCTTGTATTCGTCTAAACGAATTGTCCTTGCATGCCTTGTAATGCACTTCTAAATCCTACTAATATTATAAACGCGAAAGTTTGTAATATTCGATGTTTGTTACTCTTTCACGCAAAATCTACTGAATGGATTTTGATGAAACTTACATAATATAGCTTACACATCAGAATAACACATAGGCTACTTTTTATCCCGGGAATAGTTCCTGTGGCAAACGGGAACAGGAAAACTTCACCACGCGTGCGGAGCCGCGGGCGTCAACTATATATGTATATATCCTAGCTGATGCCCACAGGTTCGCACGCGTGGTGAGGTTTATAACATCGTACGATTTATAACATCGTACGGCAATTTTAGTCCTTTTTCATACGGCAATGGGCTCACCACCTGTTACGTGAGATAAAAATGCATACGGTAAAATGTGGGGGTACAGTATGCCTCTGGCTACCCCTTCGTACCCTTTCATACATACATATATAATATATATATGTATGTATGTATTCATACGTCTACAGATATGTCTGTGGTGGCTTATATCTACCTTTTACGGATAACTTACTATTCCCTGTGGGAACATGTACAAATAAACTTCACCAAGCGGGCGGAGCTGCGGGCGTCAGCTAAATATTGAAATATTTATGAAATTGTTCTTAAAGTATTTTCTACCCTACAACAAAAAAATAATGAAATTGGTCTACACGTTGATGAGTTACACTGAATACACATTTTGTTTTTCATACCTTCTTCCAGAAGATCACGCAGAATATTAGGATCAAAGCCACCTAAAAGCTGTTCCCATCAGTGATTCAGGACTTTTCTTTTTATTGACGTATTTCAAACTCCCTTTGCACCCTACAGTTCTAACATCAGTTTTCAAATATTTTCTTTTTAAGGAAGCACCTACGTCTTATAAGGAACCCCCACGCAAAGTTTGGTATTCGTAGCTCCCGTAGTTTCAAAAAAATGAAGAATATTCTATATAAATTAACAACCTCTAGTTTACCTCGTTACAGGTAAAATTATATAAAACCATAGGCCGGTACTTATATCGTGTAGTACGATAGGCAAAGGAGATAAATTTGACTGCCTCTGTGGCGCGGTGGGAGTGCATCCGACTGCTACGCAAGAGGTCTTGGGTTCGATTCCCACCCAGGATAAAACTTTGTGTGATGAGCACGATGGTTTATTCTGTGTCTGGGTGTTATTTATCTATAATATGTATGTATTTAGAAATATATAAGTATGTTTATCAGTTATCTAGATCCCATAACACAAGCTAATATTAGCTTACTTTGGGCTAGATGGCGCTGTGTGAAAAGTGTCTCACAATATTTATATTTATTTATTTATTATTTATAAGTTGCTTTTATTAAAATGTAGTAAACTGGCCATTCATATACCTACTTAGTCGTTTATGTAATTCATTAAATACGTAGTATCTGCTAACGGTTTTTTTTATGTATTTTATTATTTACAGCTATAATAATCTATCCGAGCCAAGAGCGAGTTGTACACTATTGTACAAGCAGCGGGTTGATAAAATTTGACCTTTTTAGATGACCGTTCATAAATCTCAAGGGCAAGCGTCTATTGGTTAATATTTCCATTGATATTGTCTACGATTGTAGCTAATTAATTATATATTAGTATATGCCACTCACTGCGGGTCAATTACGAATCTGGAAAACTTGATGTTGTGTGCATTGATTTGTCCAAACTAGGCTAAGGTCTACTATTCTCTTCATTTAGTGTACACTTATCAATAGCTCCCAAACTATCCCTAGATTTGGAGCCCAAGGTACACTTTTATTCCACTTTTGCTAGAAGCAGCTATCGTTTGATTTGTGATAATCGGCATTGCTGGTTGAGACCGCAGACTCTCATCCGTTAGTACCTGGACCGCTAGCATTTGAGGTCCGGATATCTTGGTGGTTACAGCCCTAGGCTATTTTCTTCATCACTTTAATTATTTTGTTGTAATGTAACAGCGTAAGATGTCAACGATCGATACGTGATTTGACGTTTATTCCTTGAAAATGGCCTCCGTTGGCGCGTTAGCTTACCAGACGAAAGACCTCGAATAAGATACGTAAGTAAGGGATGCCAGAGGCATATTATTCGCACATATTTCACCGTGTACATGCCTGTTCCAGGTGGGTGGTGGGCCCATTGTCGAGTTGAAATAGACGCACGCAAGTTGTGATTACCTGCTATTAAAATTTTTCAAGTCCATAAAGCCATCAACTTGACTTAATGACCGCCATGTTACTGGCAACCGGGACCATAAATTTATTTTGTAGTGATGGATAACACTCCGTGTAAGCGATTCAGTCGTGCTAATGTAAAAGCACTCCCAAATCTTTGAAACAAACTCAAATTAATAGACGGTTTTCCTTCCTTCCAGGCTCCGTGTCCGGTGGTGGTCAGTGGACGAGAGCACCTCCGGCGCCGCCTCCGGGCGTAGTGGGAGGTGTAGGCGTGGGAGCGTCAGGAGCCATAGGCCTCAACAACGTCACAAGCCAGTCGACGCGAGGGCGACGCGCTGGCGCTCAGAGGCATACAGCCGCCTCAGCAGCAATGCAAATGCCCCAATCGGGACTATCTGCGGCTGCGGTCCACGCGCTAACATCCGGATGGAATCTATCCAATACGCTAACGCAAGCGCAAACTGCGCAAGTGCTTAGGTTAGCACAGGTGCGTTTGTTTTATTTTATATCAGTAGTTGGGCGATTGGCGGCCCAGTGTCTGTATTTAGGCACATGGTAGCAATCCCTAACCGTAGATGTAGATTTACTGCTGAAATTACTTTAGTTTTATATTTAAACTGATGCCCACGGCTTCTCAGACACACTTCAAGCCCATTTCATCCTGTCGTTAATTGCTGTTACAATAATGTATGAAATTTTGCCCTATCTGTTGACATTTATTAATACGGCTCCGCTCTTCAGGGTAGTAGCGTGATGATATATCGTATATATAGCCTATATATAGCCTTCCTCAATAAATAGGCATCTAACACAAACTAAAGTTTTCAGATTTATATATTAGTATAAATGAGGCAAACTACTTGTCACCAGTAAATTTCCGGGATAACGCAGTCACACAAAGCGAGATAGATACTCAAATGTTTACGAGATGGATCCTCCGACTCTCCGCCTATGATCTTCCTAGCCGAAGACCCAAATACGCCATACAACCCCCTGACCCACCCCTGTTCCCACCTTGGTTAGGTATTGTCCGCAAGCTTCAATGCTGATCCGCAATGATTTTGTTCCCAGGCTCCCCACTCTTAAGGCGTTAATATGGTATGATGCAAGTTACCGAGAACGTTCAAATATACAATACTAGCTGATGCCCGTAGCTTCGCCCGCGTGGTGAAGGTTTTCTGTACCCTTTTCTTACAGAGTATATAAAGTTAGCTATCCTTTAAACCTACATAATGCCATCGAGAACTTTTCTGTGGCCCTATAAAAAAGACATATCGTTGTACAATAATTTGTCGTACTCTAGTGGTTGCCTATTGGTCGAAATTCCACCAAGTTATTAAAAAAATTCTTTGTTCACTTCATCTCCACTTAAGCTTTAACTGTGACAAATTTCACGTACGCGCAATTCTCCATAAGTCCAAAGCTCTTGACGTCATGGATACCCATGTATCAAACGTTTCATGTATGCAACGATTAATGAATCTACAGGAAGCGAAAGAAGTATGCATGGATCGGGAAGCCTGGCGATATGTCCTTTCTGAAACTTAACTTAATTATCTTCACGCTGTATCCCTGACGGGATAGTCAGAGACGACAGATCGCCAGGCATCGCGATCCATGCATACTTCTTTCGCTTCCTGTAGATTCATTAATCGTTGCATACATGAAACGTTTGATACATGGGTATCCATGACGTCAAAGCTTTGGACTTATGCCCCAATAACGCTAAACCTGGACGCTAGTAGAGTCATCAATGTTTTATTTTACCATATTTTTGTCGATCTATCCTTGTACATATTTCCTACGCAATTTACGAGTGAATCAAATCACTTCTTGGAACTTGAATGAACAATCATAGACGTCATAGGACTATTTCTTTAAGAAATAAATGATTATACTTTACGTCTAGGTATCCGAGTAATACCCCGTTAGGGATACAGCATCAATGCTTTAGTAATTTAAAGAAATCACTACAAAATAATTACATAACAATCAAACATACTTCGCCTTACAATAATCATTAGATATTGATTATTTTGTGAAGGTGAAAGTGTGTTTTTAGTTATGCTGGTGACAGCATAACTTAAAAACACAAAAAACATTTACCAAAATTTGATTTTGATAAATGTTTACTAATTTTATACCCGGGAAAAGCTGCTATTCTCTTTTTCAACTATTTTCAATTACTGACACATTTTTTTAATGTATACATTGTTTGCTGTGCAGGCACAAGTTGCTCAAGCGCATGTGGCACGATACACCAACGCCATGGCTGCTGCAGCGATGCCTCAACACCGCTCACAACATCAGCGTAATGTACAGGTAAATATATAATTTTTATTTTTCAAATTTGAGGGTAATCCTATATCGAAATTATAATCACATATCAATTATTTAATTTGACGGCCTTAGTAGTGTAAGTAAATAGTATGCGACTGCTGCGCTAAAGCCCCGGGTTCAAATGTTTATTTCAGAGTTTGGGTGTTTCCTATGTATAACATGTCTGTATTTGGAAATATATAAGTGTATTTATATCAGTTGTCAGATCACATAGTACAGGCTTTAATGCTTAGTTTGGGCTAGATAGAGCGCGGTGTAAAAATTGTATTTATTTATTACTAGTTGATGCCCGCGGCTCCGCACGCGTTGTGAAGTTTTCCCGTTCTCGTTTCCTACAGGAACTTTTTCCCGGCATAAAAAGTAGCATAAGTGTTATTCTGATGTGAAAGCTATATTATTGTAAAACTTCATCAAAATCCATTCGGTAGATTTTGCGTGAAAGAGTAACAAACATACATTCCTACATACTTTCGCGTTTATAATATTAGTAGGAGAAGTTTTCACAGACACAAACACTTGTACACTATGATTACCACAGCATGGTTACTCGATTATTTCCTAGTATTTGTCGTTATCTTGTCATTTTTTACAACCTACAGAACAAACAGATGCCTATAGTCTTGTCACTCTGAGCTGGTCTTAAAAAAAAATAATATTGTGGAAAACTTGTAGAAACTGTATGAAATTACGCTTTAGGGACACCGTGAGGACGACTATAACCATAGGAATCATAAAAACAGAAGAATTGACTTTCGGGACCGTTCGTGTGTTGGGCGTACATACACCTCTCCTTAAAGAATAGTACTGATTTTAAATTATACCCTCTTACTATAGAATAAGAGGGTATAATTTAAAACCAAATAGGATATTTTTAAAAGTCAGAATCGACAGTGTTAACAAATATTTTTAAACAGAATGTTTAACGAAACTTGTAGCTGTTATTCATTAAATTTCTTTGAAAATGAGTAGTTTTGATGACATAATCAATACCTATTCGCTTTATTACATTCCCCAATAGGAAATTAACAGTTACTTTCATTTTGTAATGATTCACTAAAGGTAAATATTATTAGTGATCATTGAACTCAATTCTCAAAAATTTTGTAATGGGCTGTGATAAACTCAAAAGGAACAAATAGTATTAGTAAACTAAAACCCGCCCGCTACGACAAAAACAATTTTTTTTTTGCTTGACCCTATCTAGCTCAGTACAGAGTGGTCGAATTAACACAAAAACATTAATAATAAAAAAATAATAAATATTTTGGGACACTTTTCACACAACGCCATCTAGCCCAAACTAAGCTTTATGCTATGGGGTCTAGACTGCTGATAAACATTTTTATAAATTTCTAAATCCGTACATATAATACATAGAAAACCTTAAAAAAAGAAACGAATCAAAATCAAAAAAGAAAATTCCAAAAAAAACATTTGTGGATCACGCAAATATTTGTTCCGACCCGGGAATCGAACCTGAACACGTACTCCACCGAGGCATTCAGTACATTGCTGAAAAGGCAGGCAGTACTCAATAACTTTATTACTTGAACTATTAACCAGTCACGCTTTTATTATTTCAAAACAAACCAACAAAAATCATCTTTATTGATTAAGGTTACATAGTAACACCACAGTATAAAGAGTAAACCTACCAGTAGCGTTACGCCTTTGAAGTCGACGAAAATGCCGACAACGTCTAGACAGTGATGCTTGTAGGGTTGTAACAAGTATTCAAGGCTGATATTATTTATAACTTATTTATTGACTCACAATAAGCGCTCGTGGCCCCGCTGACTCAGTGTACTGTAAACGATCACTGCGTTAAGTAAAATTCGCTATAGGTGGTCCTTGGATGGGTGACCACTTTGTGGAATTTACATTTGCGACCGTATCCGTACTTCGGAAGGCACGATAAGCCGTTGGTCCCGGTTGCCAGTAAATGGCAGTCCTTAAGCCTGGTTGAAGACCTTATGTTCATTTCAAAGCGTCAATGGGCTCACCACCTGTTCCGTTGGACAAAAATGCATACGGTGAAATGGGGGCGTATAGTATGCCTCTGCCTACCCCTTCGGGGATAAAGGCGTGACAATATGTATGTACGTATGTATGTAATAAACTATCAACGCCTTAATCTCCATAGGGGTGGCAGAGGTATATCTCATATTTTTATTGCTTAACGCATTGATCGTAAACTGGAGGGTAAATTTGAATTTGGAAACTTGTAGTGGGTACCGGGATTATTAATCAGATATGGGAACGGGAACATGAACCGGGATTGGGAACTGGGATTTAGAAGTGGGAATGGGAAATGGGAACTCCGAGCTGGGGATAGGAACTGGGAGATCGAGCACGTGTGAGCCGACTTTGTCATCATTTTTTTCGTGATTAATTTGTTAAATTTGTCTCCAAATCTAATAGCATAAGGAAAAAATAAGAAGAACCAAATTCTATAGCGATACAAAGTTCGCCGGGTATATGTATATTATTACTTGTATCTTATAAATGACTTATTGATAAATATTTTCTGTTTTTAGATTTAGTGGTCTTTAAATCCTGTTGTTGAACTTTAATACATAAAAAATTCTCATTCTAATGTACAATTTCAACAGAAAAGTAATCGGGAAGCATGTACATGGTAACTTGCGAATATACTCCACAAAATCATCAGGATTGCAGTCCACCGAAGCGATCTCGACTGGTGTCATACACTCTTAATCGAATGTACAAATTATTCTCATTTGCTTCGTTTTCAAACGATGAGGAAAATTTCCAAGCAATCATTGTTAATTCTTCTTGTAAATATGTAATCGTATCCCTCAGACTTCAAATCGATACATAAAAGTCGAAACGAATTAATTGTTGTAATGAAGCAATTTATGAATTTGATTCTTTTAGTAACATCGCGGCCATTATTTTTATTTATTATTCTAATACTATTAAATAAAATTTCTGAACTTTTTAACAATTCTTCTTGGACAACCCCTATATGGTTTGGTTTACAGCTTTGGTGAATTAATGTCACTTGAATTTAGTAAATCAAAAAGGTTGTTTATGATTTCAATGAACTCTATTGTACCATTAGAAACTTGAAAAATACCTGCCGATTGGTAACTTTTTAACTTTTGCTGAAAACCTGGACGGCTAAACTAACCTTTTGTTTTTGAAAACTATTTGGCTCCATATGCGCATCTGTTAGGCGAGGCGTCGATCGCATATCTTTCATTTTATCTAATGCATTCATGTTTACTATATCATCCCACTGAACAATTTTTCAATTGAACTTAAAATTATAGTTCATAAGATTATTTCGTATACATTTCATTAAGTGGGGAACATCAAAAATATAGTAAATCTTATAACCATCAATATCAACAATATAACATGAACCTTCAGTAGAAATTCCTAGTGATTTGGAAAGGGCCAAGAAATCTGAGCCTAGATCGGACACGAAAGCACGTATATTAAATCCTAGCTGTAAAAGACGTTTAACAGTGTCGATTATCCATGTTTTCAATTGATCATCAATTTTACTGCTGGAAATAAAAGAAAAGCCAATAGGTTGTTTCCACTTTGATATTATGCCTCGAAGTATTAATGTAAACGCATAACCTGCAGCAACAGGTCGTGTTGTCCATCTACTTCATGTAATCCTAATATTTTGTCTGCCTTGGTATTATAGGATAAGTTTAGTTTTAGGCTCATTTCATCCATACAAAGCACGCATTCCCTTTCTTTGGATGACATATTTTTAACAACAACAGTCAAAACATCCCACATTTGTTTAGAAAGTTTGGTTTCCATTGGCAGATACATTTTGGCTAAGGTTGATTTAGATGGCAAACAAATTGTCTTTGATAAAAATCTATAAGCGAGCGGGCTCATATAATACATGTTTAAGCAGAATAATTTAAAATCCCTGCTGTATCTATTGTTTTTACAATGTGCTTTCAAATATATTTGGGTTTTTATAATCGCGCTTAACTTAGGATCCAAAAACTAGTCGCAGCCTATTAGAAATTGCTCTTTGGTGACGTCTTTAGATTTTTCAGTGCTCAGTTTAAACTTTTTGATGGACATGGCCAATTTTCGTCTAAGTTTCAGGTTTTCAGGTCAGTCAATTTGGCTGGTGTCTGAGAGTTATGATCTGTTTGTTTCAAGGTAGTGCTCGTAGATCTTGCAGCTGTAGATAAAGTGCCTGGTAAATCAAAATCTTTATGACATCTTTTAGCTTTCAACGTACGGCATTTATCACGGTGTTTTAATGTTATATCACCCAATATTTTCATTTTGCGTATGTATACTTATTTTATCCGGCAAAAGTAAGGTTGGTACAGCTGTTTTCTTTAGAAATCTCTTTCCGTACATTCTTTTTTCAAAATGTAAACTACAGATGTATATATTCCTGAGACAGATATTTTTTTAAATAACTAATTGAATCAGGCGTTACATGGCGGAAATCCATTTAAAAAAATCTATAATTATTTTTGTTTTTAAATGTTATTTTTGCAATATTCCGCTTTTTTAGAATGTCGTGCGATGTCGACACGTGTTTCGCCTACACACGAGGCATTATCAAGACTGTTTGGCAGCAACCGAAGTGTGGAAGTCTGTTTGTTCGTTCAGTTAGAAATTATAAAACGGGACGGGTGTACTTTGCTGAACGAACAAAAAGACTTCCACACTTCGGTTTTGCTTAGTTTATTCAAAAATAGACAAAACAACTAGAAGTCTACATCGCGCTATCGTTTGGTTGCGTTCGAACTACAAACGGTTGAGGTGAACGCGTAAGTACTTTTGCTGCCAAACAGTCTTGATAATGCCTCGTGTGTAGGCGAAACACGTGTCGACATCGTACGACATTCTAAAAAAGCGGAATATTGCAAAAATAACATTTAAAAACAAAAATAATTATAGATTTTTTAAGATATTTTTTTTATTTAAATCGGGTCTGCTGCAAGCTTCCCCCCAAAATCTGCATCAGAAAAAATGAATTAAATTAAAGCTTTTTTAATATTTTTTTATCTATCACTAATTATTATTTGTTTTATATAAAACAGCACGTAAAGCCTGAAACAATAGTCTTTTGTTTCAGGCTAATTTGTACTTTGCATACCAAAAAACCCCTTCTACGATACCCAACTTGAAATTTTATGACCACGGCGCGGCGGCCATATTCGATTGTAAAATAAACTCGAAATTCATACTCAGCATACCAAAAAACCCCTTATACGATACCCAACTTGAAATTTTATGACCACGGCGCGGCGGCCATATTGGATTGCAAAATAAACTCGAAATTCATACTCAGCATACCAAAAAACTCCTTATACGATACCCAACACGAAATTTTATGACCACGGCGCGGCGGCCCTATTTGATTGCAAAATAAACTCGAAATTCATACTCAGCATACCAAAAAACCCCTTATACAAAACCCAACATGAAATTTTATGACCACGGCGCGGCGGCCATATTGGATTGCAAATTAAACTCGAAATTCATACTCAGCATACCAAAAAACCCCTTATACGATACCCAACATGAAATTTTATGAACACGGTGCGACGGCCACATTGGATTGCAAAATGAACACGAAATATGTATTCAGAATATTAATAACCCCATGAATTATACAATTATACATATACCCTACATGATGATTTTATAACTACGATTTACGACGCGGCAGCCATTTTGTAAACGCTTTCTAATAAAAAGAACTATTCAAACGACATGAATATACCTTACCTTTCTTCCGTGTGCGGCAATTGATGAAATCGCAGATTCTTATTTTTCCGCGATGATGACTTGCAATCTCTTACAGCACAATTCGTATGCACCATTTTTATTTTTCGGTAATTAAAATAAGGAATTAAAGAAATCGATACAATACTCGTATTAGAATAATTATAGCAAGCGGTCGTGAATGCGTCAGCCCTGAAAGATTGTCCCGAGCTACTAACAACATTTTGTTCGCAGGTCGGGACAAGCCCGCCTCCGTCTCGTCCCTTGTCCCCCGCACGATTGCTCTGTCTAGACAGCTTCGTCGACCGAATGTATGTCTTTCGGCTGTGGTAACACTTAGAACGTCATTATGAATGATTCTACATTTGCTGTTTTATCCGTAATGGTAGAGCCTATGAGTAATAATCTGGCAATAAATTTCACAACCAATCTTTCACAGAATACACTCATTTTAGTGTATATACATCATTGTAATATACTATTGATAGTTACTAATTACCTTTATAATATTTGTTGCTACGTATAAGCAAGCCTACAAACACACCTATATTATGAAAGAATGCAGTTTTTCTTTTTATCAAAATCGGTGACATGGTTTCTTAGCTCAGATCTTTCTATGTATTATAGTTTCAGAGTTGCCCATACTGACCGTTTTCAATGGGCCATCCTGTATATCTCTACTGACACAAGGCTGGCACTGCAATGTCCGCTCTTGCTACCTGTAGATGCGTGCGACTGTGTGGGTAGGCTTACTGCTCATATATGTACTGTGACTATAGTTATTTAAGAGACACGAGAAAAAAATTTTTTTTGGTTATTTCAGTTTCCGAACAATGCAATAACAATGGCGATGGGTCAGCAACCCCCTCCACCCCTGGTGAGGAGTACTGCGAACACAACGAACATGAAGTGAGCACCTTTTATCATTTGTAGTGGATTTTGTAAGAACAGGTCAGGTCGTACCTTCATAAAGGCCTAACAGATCTTGAGCATTTATAAAAATAAGTCATTTTTAGATTACTTTATTATTCTTATAAAGTGAATCTTGCTGTGTTTATAAAAAAAATATTATGTAGCAATTATATAGTGGCGACTAGCCTGATCAAAATCACCCAAGCAACGGCAGTTGGTTCACGCATATACGGTGAAATGTAGACGTATAGTATGCCACTGCCACCCTTTCGGGGATAAAGGCGTGATTGAGTGAAGTGAGTAACATGAAAATCGAACCGTATTTCATTAACCCTCAACGCAATAAGAAGGGGGTTATAAGTTTGACGTGTCCGTCTGTCTGTCTGTCCGTCTGTGGCATCATAGCTCCCGAACGGATGAATCTATTTCAATTTAGTTTTTGAAGTGAAAACTTCTTTTAGCGCGGTACTCATATTTTTAGATGAGATAAAATCTCTGGACTCGCGACACCGTTACGAGACGCAGCTATAATATGTGCATATAAAAAGTTTTGAAGTACATTTTAGATTGATAATTTCGAACTCAGATATCCACCTTCAAAAGCTCAGTTGGTAGAGCGGTGGACTGTAGATGGTTATAAATTGGAATACACAGGTCGCTGGTTCAAATCCGGCTCGAAGATATTCTTTATGTGTTTTAATAAATCTAATGTTACGATATCACAGCAACATATACCCAGTATAGACGTTTAGTTTGGCGTTTTCATAGAAACAGTATGAAAAAATATTGTTAATAAATAAATTCCATTACTTAAAATATAACAAACAAACGTTTATTTTCAAACCATTATTTAGTGTCTACAAATTAACAGTGATTAGTGTTATTTAATAATAAAAAAAAATTAAGTATTTCAAAAACTAGGCTGTATGTAGTAGCTTTAGCGTCCGCAACTACAGCTAGTTTTGTATGAACGCGCGAATCTCAGGAACTACTGGTTGGATATGAAAAAATATTTTCGTGTTGTATTTATCGAGAAAGGCTACTAGGCTAGAAGGCTACTACCCTAGAGAGCGGAGCAGTAATCATAAATGTCGACAAATCGAGGAATATTTATGTATTTTTGTAGAATTCATAAACGACGGGATTAAATAGGTGCGACGGGAGTTCGAAGTATGTCACGAGCGAACCCATGGGGGTCATCAAGTTTATACAAATTTTTGATATCTAAAAATGTTGACCTCCAATAATTAAGAACAGACGAGTGTTTTTATTACTTTTTACAGCATTACATGAGTATTTTTGTTCTCTTGTGAAAGTAACATGTTTGTGTTGTGATGTTGTAGGTAGGGCATTGGGGACCTATTTAGGGCATATTACTAAAGTGGAAAACAACATTTTTGATTGGTATTAATACTATTTTATATTGTTTGGTAAGTGTCGGAGCATTAACTTTTTCGTAACCAATATGTGTGCGAGTAGGCATTTTGGAGCCGTGAACTCTGTACAATTCGCAGTATACATTTATGTATATTTAACACTATTTTCTTCCAATTGAACAATATATCTTTATTGTAATTTTAATAATTAATATATTTACAATATATTTAAGCTATTGCTGTCAATAATATGTCTCAAAAATTAACTTAAAACTGTGAAGTGTCAATAATTATATTTATTTTTATACATTGGTTTAATAAAAAGTGTTGGAGATTTGTACCACAAGTGTTGAATTTAAGTTTATACATCTATCATTGCTGATAACACTGTTACTCATCTCGTAGGTAAATATTTATTTTTAATTTTATAAATTGACTTGATTAATATAATGCATACGGTGCAATGTGGGCGTTCAATATGTCTCTGCCTACCCCTTAGGGGATAAAGGCGTGACAATATGTATGTATATATGTAATATAATAAAAAATAGAATAATAACAAATAGAAAATGTAACACGTGGCAGATCATGTGTACTACTGTCGGTAGCACTTATAACTACAGTCTACAGCGTTACCAATAGTCGTATACAAATAACACGCGGAAGGTACGAGTGCGCCTATGTTTTTTGTATATTTATGAAGTGAAAACTTCTTTTAGCGCGGTACGAATATTTTTAGATGAGATAAAATATCTTAACCCCCGACACCTTTACGAGACGCAGCTATAGTGTGTGCATATATATAATCATGTACATATAGCAGACCGTTTAGATAAATAAAAACTGTTAACAATGATTCATAAAATAATATTAAATGTATTTTAAAGTTTCTAATAAAATACAATTCATTAATAAAATGCAATTCATAACCCATCCATCTAAAAAATGTCTAACGCGCCAAAATAAGTTTTCACTTCTGTCGGCACTCCCATCTTCTGTTTTTATATGATTTTTGGTGTCTTATAATCAAGTTACCAAAATTCATAGCAATCAGAGACTGCACCCGTTCATATTATGCTATTCTGTTTTACACATATGAATGTATATAGGGATAGCGAGAGAAAGCGCTAAAGGTATATACACATTATAGCAGACCGCTATATGTGTATATATATATAGCTATAAGTGTGAATAATTAAGTATGCATTTTGCATTTTGGGGAACTTAAAAATTCAGCGCATGCGCATATTCTCTCTGCTTATGAATTCTGAATGCACAGTAAAATGTCGCAAACTGTTTCAGCGAAAACATTGAAGAAAATACAGATGATTCTCACGAAGATCAAAAAGACTTAACTGATGATGAAAAGAAAGATGAAGAAAAGAAACGGAAAAGGAGAGAAAGAAATAAGCGGCACAGAGAAAATAAAAAGAATAAACTGGCAATACCTGTTAATGAAGAAAAAAGAGAAGCTGAAAAACTTAAAAACAGAGAAAAGACTAAGCGATATAGAGAAAAGAAAAAGAACAGTGGAATTGTGGAGGCTACTAACACTTCGGAATCTTTCAGACAAAAAAACGCTGAAAAATGTAAACGTTACAGAGATAAGAAAAGAATGTCAAAATATCAAACAAAACAAAAATTGCAAAAAGATACACTCCATTCAAATAATACAGAATTTAGCATTATTTCAAAGGAATAGAATTTCGACACAGTGGTAGTCCACATGCGCAAGCTAAGCTTGGTTAGACAATGCTCTTTGAGTTTCTGTTGAGGAACACGTTAATATTATTCGAGCAGGAATTAATAGATCACGGGTATTTCTGAAAAACAAGCCTTGCTAAAAATGGCATAATCCCATTCCTATTAAACGTAGTAACATCAAACACTGATTTTCAATTTATAACTGAAGAATATTCTTGTGCAGCTTATGTTGTAAAGTACGTGAATAAAACTAATAGCGGTGCTAACACCTTATAAACAACGTGCAAAGAAAATTAATTGAAATTGTGGATGAACATCTTGAATTCAACATTTTTGATATTGCTTAAATATTAGTATTATTCTTTTGAACCATACTGAGATGACGAGTCAGGAAGCTGCATGGTATTCATTGAGAGAACCTATGTCAAAAAGTTCAAGTGTAGTTGCCTTTATACCAACTATATGACCAGTCGAAAGGCAAAGAATTAAGAAGACCATGAAGGAATTGGAAAACCTGTGATGATTCTATAGATATATAGAAAGAAAATTGGTTTGACAAGTATGAGAATAGACCTGACGACTTTGCGAAATTTTTTAAGCGTATTATTTTTCTAAAGGTGGCTTATGTGCGAGGGTTGTTAGACATGTTTGTCAAAAATCGGTTGCCGTTAAAAAGTTGTAGGGGATGAAAGTGAAGAAGAATAACCGAATGTCTGCAAAATTTACTCGAGTGGGGTCTCAAGGAAAATTCGTTTATTGAAAAGGGGGTCTTTTATGCTTTTTAATTTATTTTTCATTTGAATAAAGAACATATCAGAATGACAGCTATCATTTAAAACAGTTACAATATCATTTTTTTTAAACTTTCGCTATTTTCTCTCATATTTGTGGCCAACCCGTGAGCACAGCTGGTGTAATCCGTTCGAAACATCGAGAAGTATAAGGTAGGCTTTGTACCTAATAATATACGTCGCGAATAAGACCCAAAATATCATAAATAGGAGTTACAATATCTTTTTTATATTTGTATAGTTAATTTTAAACAGTAGGTATAGTCGCCATTTGATTTTGACTTCGTTTCACTAAACATAAAGTAAACCTAATCAAGTAAAATATCGAATGTGAAATTATTACCAAAAATACAATACTTATATTTTGCACTGGTTTTTAGGCTGTTCTTACATCTTATTAGTACAATACCTACTGTAAGAAAATATGCCTGATTTGTTGTCATTTATGATTACTGCTCCGCTCTCCTGGGTAGTAGCGTGAAGATATTTGGCCTATGGCTTTCCTCGTTAAATGGCCTATCCAACACAAAAAGATTGTTTTAATGCAAACAAACTAACTCTTCAGCTTTATATTTTTACTTGCTGATTCCCGCGGCTTCACTCGTTTCTTATTTTGAACCCCGGTCGCACCCATTTGATCCCGTCGGCTTTACTTTTACAAAAATGTATGAAAATTTGCTCGATTTGTTGACACATGATTAGTGCTCCGCTCTCCTGGGTAGTAGCGTGATCATATATAGGGCATAGCCTTCCTCGATAAATGGAATATCCATACACTATCCATAAAAAAATGTTTCTTTTTTATATTCGGACCAGTAGTTCGTGAGATTAGCGCGTTGAAACAAACTCTTCAGTTTTATATTTCTGCTTTATATATTAGTATAGATATTAAAATAAAAAAAAAATGTAGTTACGTCATACAAATGATTGTGTATAACGTTGCAGTGTTCCCCCACAAGTGAGTGGGAACATGAACGGCCATGCGGCCACTCACTCCATGGACGGCCGCAAGAGGCTCACGCCCATTCCCGACGTCAGCATCACTGGCAACCACACGCCGTATAGGGTGAGTCTCTGATTCTATTTATTTATTTATTTAAGATAGAATATAATAAACTTTATAACACCATTATAAAAATAAATCACACAAGGAGAGAACAATTTTATAAATGTACAGAGGGCGGCCTTATCGCTAAAAAGCAATATTTCACAGTCAACCTTTAGATGGAGAAAATTATAAAAAACCACTTAAGAATAATGGGTAGGTAGATACGGAGGACTTATAGTTTACTTTATTAGTATTAACACATTTATGTAATCAGGCAGCCAATTACAAGTCCTAGCTTATAGCGATACAATACATAACAAAAAGTGAGCAAAATAAACTGTAATAATGACTATAACAGAAAGCAAGATACACTTTATATAATAGTAGACAGTTAAATGTTTCATAAGTAAGTTAGTTGTACAATACTAAACTAACTAGTTCCCTTGAAAAAGTCTAGGCTCAAAATCTTTCTCATTGACGCCACATCTAATGAGAGTAGATCCATAGATGCTGCCTACTGATCTTATTAATACTTCTACTCACGCGTACAATATAACTGCTCTGTATACAGTTCGTTGAAGCCTTAGGGATACTTAAAGAAGGATAGTATCGAAATGATTTACTAAATAACTAAAATATAATTATTAAATTAAGTTTATAAGCAAGCATAGGTTTAATTGTATAATACATAAGCTATATATACGACTTAAATACGTTGAAGCGCTCGTGGTCTCGCTGACTCAGTGTTCTGTAAACGATCACTGCGTTAAGCAACATTCGCTATGGCTGGTTACGGATAGGTGACTGCTTTGTGATATTTCCATTTACAAGCGTTTTCGTGCTTCGGAAGGCACGTTAAGCCGTTTAAGGCCGTGAAGCCTATTACGTAGGACAGAAATGGATACAGTGAAATGTAGACGTATAATATGACCTATTTACCGGCCTTTGCAATTATGTACTATTAAAAGCGCTAGCGGAAGTAGGATTGAACGTACGGCTGGGTACGGCTACCCAAGGTTTTTATACAATTGATAGAAAGAAAGCCTGTATAGCTCGCAAATTCTTAAATATGTAAATTGTACTAGCGGCACGCTATGATTTTACGCCGCTGTGACATATTACAATAGTGATGATATATTTAACTTGTTTTACATAAGTGCTCTGTTTTCTACCCTAGTATAAATACCCTCTAATGTGGTCGGCTATTAACATATTTCTATAAATAAAATGTAATTAAAATTAATACGAATTGAAGCGCTCGTGGCCCCGCGGTCTCAGTGTTCTGTAAACGATCACTGAGTTACGCAACTTTCACTATGGCTGGTACTCGGATGGGTGACCACTTTGTGGCATTTACATTTGCGAGCGTTTCCGTGCTTCGGAAGGCACGTTAAGCCGTTGGTCCCGGTTGCCAGTAAAATGGTAGTCGTTAAGCCTGGTTGAAGGCCTTATGGGCGGCTTAAAAATTTCAACAGCAGGTAGCCACAACCTGCGTCTGTCTATTTCAACACTGCAATGGGCTCACCACCTATTACGTGGGACAGGAATCCACACGATGAAAAGTGGACATATAATATGCCTCTGCCACCCCTTCAGGGATAAGGCGTGATGGATATATATATAAAATTGATACGAAACTTTATGGAAGGACAAACGTCAAAACGGCCATCATATCGTGAATACGATGAATGGGATATAGTTTGCGTACTCTTTTTACAGAGCAAACTTATTTGTTTACGGAAATTAAGATTTGTGTCAATCGTGTCCACAAGATAATTGTATATCATCGGTATTGCTTAACCAGAGCCGATCAAAGGCATAATGCGCAAGCAGTTCTACAGCTGTGAGCGAGTGTTTTTAGGCCATAAATATTTTTGTTCCACATTGCAAATATATTTTGTTTTATCAGCATTTATAGTTAGTAGGTTCTTATTGAGGCATCACACAATTAAATTCACAATGTGCACGAATATAAAGTCCGCACGTGATTTTCAGCATCAGCATATTATATTTGTAATGAAAAGGAGTAGAGGTAATTTTTCTATTAAATAAGGTAGTCCCCAATACCAGTCCCTGTAGGACTCCGAAGCCACTGTGGCTCATCACGCTGCTGGTGTGGTCGCCGATTTTCTCCGATTGCTTGCGATTACGAAGATAATCCCCAAGTAAGGCGTATCGAGGCTGAGTTTCTATTTTTTCCAAGATCCTCAAGCTTCTGTAACAGTTTAGCGTACGAATTATTATCAAAAGCTTTGGCAAGGTCCATGAAGCTGTCTATGGTGTGCATAAGCTGCTGTTAATAGCTTTTCTAGAATTTTCGATAGTTATTTACCAAGGTTTTACCACCACATTTAAATATGGAGTGACAACACTCTTGAGTGCATCTAGGAAGATTCCTATGGTCAAGCAAAGTTTGAAAGTTATGAGTCAAATGGAGCTCAAGCAACACTTTAAATAGTATATTATTGCGAATATTGTAGCAACCTGTGACACATATATCTTTTAACCCTGTAATGATTCCATTGCAGTTATTTGTTTAATGTTAGTGACAAATAAAACCAAATTAAATTTAAACCAACCATGAAGTACTTAACTTGTGTCATGGATGGTCATTTACATTTTATAATAAGATGGTCCCGATTTGGAATGTCAGCCCCGCCGGGTCCCGGTAAGAGGGGAAGACCCAAGAAGTGCGGCTTGACGTCGTAAGGGATGACATGCGTGCCAATGGTCTCACTACAGGGGATGCCGACGACCGTGCGAAGTGGAGGAGAAAATGTAGGAAAGCGGACCCCGGGCGTCGCGAGACGCAACTGGGACAGACGCTCGGATGATGATGATGGTCCCGGTTTGGAATGTCATGAAATTATGAGTAATACCATGGTATGTATATGAAAGAGGATATGCGTATTAAAATCATATCTAAATATTTAAAAAAACCTACATTTTGTGAAGGAGATAGATAGATTGCAAGAAATGTCGTGTCGCCTCATTTTCTACCACTGCACATTTATTACAAGTGCACCGAGCATAGTCATCTCGGAGAAAAGTGAGACGGGCAATAAGGAGCACAGGAACTTGGGTTTGGGAAGTTTATTTTGATACATCTTACTCAATCTACCTAAAAGCATCGTTAACAATTGGTCAATAGGCATTTGGTATCAAAGCTTCATACATACATAATGTCACGACTTTATCCCTGAAGGGTTAGGCAGAGCCATACTATGCGCCCACATTTAACCGTATGCATTTTTGTCCCTTGTAACAGATGGTGAGCCCATTGCCGTGTACTTATGTCGAAACTTCATACTATTCCAAAAATGACTAGACCGACACGCCTTGGCTGAATCCTCACCACAAATAACAATTATAAGTAAACAAAATATTGCACAACAAATATTAAAGTTTTTTTTTTGTTGTTCGCAGGTTCAAAAAGCGCTAGTAGAAAACACAATGGTGCCGTGCATCAACGCCAAGCCTTACCAGTATACGGAGCTGCTGATGACGTTACCAGACCTGGCGAGTTATTTCTTCCCGCGGGTCTCTCTCATCACCTGTCGCGCTATGCTTGACGCGCTGGGTATCACGTTGTACAAACCTAATGAGTAAGTACTATTACAGCATACCACATAGTGTTAAAGTTTATAGATTACGAGCGATGAGTAATAAAAACAAAATCGAGTGTGTTTTAGACCACACGAACTAAAGTAAAACTTCTTTAGCTTCACTGGTTTTGAGAGGAAGTAAATGTTTGTTCACGTCTCTCTCTCTGGCCTTCACAGTAATCTACGAAATGTAACTCTTCTCTCTTTACTAAATTGTATCTCTCTCTCAACTTCCGTTCGCCTCGCCCGATGATTACACTTTTCGTAACGCTAGCTTATTTTATTTTCCAAGGTTTTCTTCAAAAATGCTAAATCGGATCAATCGTGAATGTGCGAATGAAGTGAAAAAAAAATACATAGGACATACACAATGCCGTCTAGCCCTAAGTAATCTTGCGGTATGGAATTTCTTACGTCAAGTAGTATGGCAATTAACAGTGAAACAAAATGAAAATATCTTTATTCATATAAGTCACAAAGTAACATTTAAGTTAAGATTATTGTTTCTGTATTTACTGCCGGATTCGCAAGGCAATAGGTAGAGCCCCAGGAAGAATCTGACAATAAAACTTATGGCCGTTCTTTTGTAATCGCCAGTAATGATTTTAGAGTTATGTTTAAAAGATTCATCGTTGTCGTCAGGAGCCAGACGCAGCTGCTGCGCAACTCGGGCAAGTGCAAGTACGCGGCGGCGGGCGAGAACGGCATGGCGCTGGTGTCGATCCGCGACGTGATGGCGCACATGCCGCAGTTCAAGTACATGCTGCGCTCCTCGCACAGCGACGAGCCGCACGCGCACGCCGCGCCCCGTCCCGCTCACTCCGCGCCGCGTCCCGCTCACTCCTCGCCCTCGCCCTCGCAGCCGAAGCGGGCGCGCGCCAACTGAACCGCGACCACCCCGACCGCACCACTTCTCACCGCACCACTTCTCACCGCACCACATCTCACCGCATCAAATCTCACTTTTCTATTACGCGAAATTGTTATTTACTACATAGATACAGCCTCAAAGCGAATTACTCCGTTACCACCCATATGTTGCAGCGGAGTGTACAAACTTGTAAAAGGTTACTTATTAAAATACAATAGGAATAAAAGTTTTCTGAAGCGCGTGCTTATTGATATAATGGGGAATCCCATAGCATGATGTTGGGATTTAGTTGGTAGGATTTATTTTTATTTTTGTCTAATTCAAAATTAAGGCACGATCCGATCCACCATTTCCTTGTTGTTGGTTCTCGTCTTGTTGTGAATTAACCCACAAACTATAATGAAAATCGAAAGATAAAGGAAAGACAGTGGAAGTGCTAGTTTCCGCTCTCTTTCTCACTCTAGCTAATGATGGTTCTAAATAACAAAACAAGATGAAGCATCGAAAAGTGCGATTTGGTGCGGCTAAATGTAGTTTAACCCAGACCTGAACAACTTCTGATACACGTTTAGGGCGTACGGTATATTTTTCGTTAACTGCGCCCTCAACTTTTGTTCTGGTGCGATTAAGTCTTCGGAAATAGCATCGTCTCTCTCTAACAATGTGCCAGCTAAGTTTACGCCTTCTTTTTGTAAACAAAAGGTGATGAGACTGAGGGCCATTGTCAATTTTAACACTTAAGTTGTACATACGTTCGAAACTTTCATCTCTGAGGGCCCCTAGCATAATGAGCACAATACCCCTTTGTGCTTAGAGTAGCTTCGGTTTGTGTACCAATAACATTACTGTCGGGTCAAAACTAACTCGGCTACGTGGGGATACTGTAATTTCTCCGCGCGGTCAGCTTGTACAAATTGTATCATAACTATATTATACGTGCAAATATCTTATTTGTAGCGATATATTTGTACTATTAAATTAGAAGACTGAAAAAAAATACTTTTAAAATTATTTCCCGTGAACGAAAGCTATATTATGCGTTGTGACAGTGTACATACATTTTAGTTTGGTGTTTTTAGATTTGTATGTTACGAGATTGTTTTTGTATACGAATTGTAAATATTAGCCAGGTTATTTTATATATATAATGTACATCATGTTATTTTTAGCAATAAAGCAGCCTTGAATTTTAATATGGCACAGAAAATGTGTTATTTTCTGATTGCGAATATTGCTGGAATTTCATTGTAGCAAGTTTAGAGAATTATCATCACAATGTTTGGTCATATTATAACAAATATCTAATTATGTTATACTCATAGGAGGCACATATGACAAATCTTACAAAATTCGTAGCTATTAAGAACAAGGTCAACAAAAAAAGTATTAGTGATTTTTAAAGAAATTGCGTATAACATATCATTATTTGACAGAACACTGTCCGCAAAATATGCGGGCAGTAGGTGTACTAAGCTTATTTTTCAACTATTTGGCTTAGCTTAACTCAATCCTACAAACATTTCCATTTTGGAATTGCGGGTTTTCTATGAATGAAGCCCGATAATATTTCCACTATTCAATATGTAATGAATACATTTTACAAGTCAATTTTACAAATTTAAATGTATGGGGTGAATATGAAACTCAGTAACATAAAACAAATTCAAATTTGTGTAAAGACAGGATGGCTGATATGTTGGGATTTCATTTTCATTTGTTCTACTGAAATAGAAAATATAATTTATATTATATACTTGAAATTACCCTTATTTAAAAAAAAGGAATTGGGAAGTCATGCCATCCTAAGATTAAAAAAAACGATTCTCAGGCAAATAATAGGTTATAAACGAAACTTTTTAATATTGTCGCCAGAAAACGAAATCCCACCAGTCGTGTGCTCCTAAGTTATAATGCCCCGATGATTTACGTAACAGATAACATAGATGTACCTTTAGATCGAGACAAAAAAATCGTAAAGCACATCGTTTAATATGTGCTATATGCATGTTGTGCCCTGAGCTAAAAGTCTCTGCTAATTTAGATGGTCTTCACATCAACTTTGAATTCATGAAATGACAGAAAGTGAACGAATGATGAATGAATGAAATCATTCATTCACTTTCTCTCATTTCATGTATCGGAAAAAGACCAGAGTTAAAGAAAAAGAATTACATCAAAGTAAATTTTTGTCTAAATATTACCTATTTAAGCAAAAATTTAGTTAGATTATAGCTCAATGTTTTTAACTCAGGGACAAGGTATGCGCGGGCTACGTGATGGTATTGTCGTGGTAGATGGCCCACCAGACTTCCAATATTTTGCAGAATCTGCCCAAATACCATTTTATTATACAAATGAATTTATCAATATCTTGTAGATTGTACAAGACGGTCCTATTAAAAAAAAAGTCATATTAAAAGAGTTGATGCATTTCAGGCATTATCAAGCAATTGAATTGATCCGCAAATAATATGAACCCTTAAAGATTTTGGGTATTGTTTCTCCTTCCTTGGGGGAATTGCAAAATCATGTTGCTTAAGTTTGTTACAATAATGAGAAATATAAATTTGGAAAGTATTGTACAACATAAATTATATTAATTAAATAAAAGTATGTTACATTGACCTGGATGCGTAAGTTTGTCGGGGTGTTATATGTTTAATATTCCAACCTCTATAGATTTATGAACTAAATATTATTTCCAAATAATACTAGCAGGTTTTCACGACACTTGATGAGCGTTTGTGTAGATTGGGCAATGTGTGTGTAGTAGCTAATTAGCAATGTGTTTGTCAATATTCATTTATACTCTATTCTGTATTTATCTTCAAATTCTGTTCAAATTTTAAGTTAACACAGGGTGTTTGGCACAAAAATCACATCTGACTGGTCTTACTATGTAAGTACCCAAACAACGGCTTAATTTTGTTAATTTATTTTATTTATAGATAGGTTAATCTCACAGTACCAAGTACACTAATATGCAAAACGCAATATCAAGTTTCGTAGAAACGAGAAGTAATACGTTAAGTTAGATGATAATAATAAGGCCTTTAAGGATAATAAAAAAGCTAGAAAATTAACTTCCTAAAAAGTATTTAGATAGTTTAAACGCAGAGCTGTGTAATTTAAATGTATGCTAATTATTTATGATTAGATGTAAGCACGGCATGGTCTTTAATAAATCGGTTGTAAAGCGATGTGCGATCCCTTGGATATAGAAATTTGTGGTGATCCTGTATTAAAAGAAAATATAAGACACTTTATATGAATTTCTGTTTTCATTTGCCTTTTTTCAGTTTCCTAATATACCCTTCCCATACCCTCACGCAAAAACCGCGCCTACACGTGGAGTTGCGGAAAACATTCTGCCATACCATACCCTTCCCATTGCTGTTCTTCAAAACGTTAAAATGACAAATTTATTACAACAGTTTGTAAATTACCTTTTGTGACAACTAATTAAAATTTTAATACAATTAATATAATTAGTATGTTATAAAACATTTAAATTCATTAAGAATTTTCTCTATATTTACAAAAACTAAATTAAATTTTATGAATAACAATTCTTCAAAGTATATTTTATTTCAATCGCCAGTAATTGGACATGGACCGCAGCTGTGAGTTGTGTGATACGAAGTAAACCATACCTATTTCCATTACGGACTATTACCATATTTTTTCCTACAACTACCTAGTAAATAATTAGTGTTTTATATTTAAAAATGGTGTATTCTTAAGTCTGTATTCCAGAACGTTTCTCAATACTCGATCAACGCTTGAGGCTAGTTTTTGCCATAAAAAATCTACTCTCAAACGTCGATTGAGTATTGAGGGCCGTACTTTAGGACGTTACTAAAAACTTAAGAAACACTTGAGAGTAGTATTTATAAGGCAAAACTAGCCTCAAGCGTTTCTTGAGTATTGAGTAACGTTCTAAAATACGGCCCTGAGAAACGTTATGGAATACGGCCCTTAGACATGGCATGGCATTGTTACTATATGTGGCATGTACTACTTCCGATCCCGTAAGGGCGCCTGCGTCGTTGCCACGCGGCCACGTCCGCTAGTCAGCAGGTGCACTACTAGCTGGTAAAGTCGCGCTTGGGGCCACTTTTCTTTTAATTTCATTTCTTCAAAAGCCTAGTAACAATTTTAACACTACCGAGTCAGGGCTGAATTTGAATACGTATTTAGGGGTGTGCGTTTCGATCGGCCATAACTTAAATGTAGAATATTTCGTAAAATATTGCTGTAAAACTTCTACTTCCTTTTTCGGCAATTTTTGACAAATTCGATCTTTAATTGACAAAAAGAATTAGATCTCTAACCCATGTAGTTGCTGAGATCTGCGTGTCCGCGCAATCCTCCACGTTTCTATTCTATCTTCTTTATTTCTACTCTGACAGATTTTTGGTTTGTTGCATTCGGTTTTGACGAATTCCGACATATTTTTGAGGAAGTGCTTTTTTTGATTGGACACCGTGGCGGAGCACTCGAGACGCAAACCTTTAGGGGGCTTGGAAAATAAATATAATATAGGGCTCAAGGCCTTATGCTTATAGCCAATGCTTGTATGTAAAATTAAAACTGATCTGTGTGAATCTTAGATGAAGTACATACATACATACATATTATCACGCCTGTTTCCCATCGGGGTAGGCAGAGACTATGGCTTTCCACTTGGTACATACAGCTTTCGCTTCTACTTTCCTATTTTTGACTGTCTCTGTGGCGCGGTGGGAGTGCATCCGACTGCTAAGCAAGAGGTCGTGGGTTCGATTCCCACCCAGGATAAAACTTTCTGTGATGAGCACGATGGTTTATTCTGTGTCTGGGTGTTATTTATCTATAATATGTATGTATTTAAAAATATATAAGTATGTTTATCAGTTATATAGATCCCATAACACAAGCTAATATTAGCTTACTTTGGGCTAGATGGCGTTGTGTGAAAAGTGTCCCACAATATTTATTTATTATTTATTTCCTGAGTGTTTTCATACACGCTCGCCGGTTAAGGGTACTCTTGACCAGGCCTTTTTCCAAAAGATCGTCGATTTGATTGACATACCTGCGCCGAGGTCGACCCCTACCAGTTTGCTCATTCACTCTCGCCACATATGTCTGCTTCGTCAGTCTATTTTCATCCATCCTCTCCACGTGTCCGAACCATTTAAGCATCCCTTTTTCTATCTTAGTCACTACATCTTCTGTCATACCGCAATGTTCCCTTATCACGCTGTTCCTTTCTTTATCCATCAACTTCACTCCAGCTATACTTCGCAGACTTCTCATTTCCACGGCATTAATTTTATTTTTATGCGTCTTCTGCCATACCCAGCTTTCACTGCCATACATAAGTGTGGTGACCAGCACTCCTCTATTTACAGCCAGTCTTGCCTTCTTAGACACGTTCTGACTGCTCATAAAGGCGTTCATGGCTCCATTCACTTTATTTCCTGCCAAATCTCTTCGCTCAAGTCACACTTTCCATCTCTCGTAAATTTTGTACCCAGATATACAAACTCTTTCACTTGTTCTACTCTTTCTCCTTCCACAAGAATTGAGTAATCCGTCGTACTTACCTCTCTTTCAAAAACCATTACTTTCGACTTGTTTACATTCACTTTCATTCCTTTGTTTATTAACGAATCATGCATAATGTTTACCATCAACTGCAACTCCACCGCCGATGATGCTAGTATTACCTGATCATCGGCGTATAGGAGGCACTTGACGGTCAGTTCATCCATTTTTATACCATACGTACTCTCTTGCAGTTCTTTCAGGCAGCTGTCCATGTATAGGTTAAACAGCAACGGCGAAGCTACACAACCCTGTCTCACACCTTTTTCAATGTGAAAAAAGTCTGTGCAAGATCCGTTGATCCTGACACAAGCATTGGAGCCCTCATAGAGAGATTTTAGTGTTCGTATCAAGTGGCTGTTTACTCCATACCTGGCCAGTGTTGACCACAGTTAATTCCTCACCACTCTATCATAGGCCTTTTCATAGTCTACAAATACGCAATAGACTTTTTGACTTTTCGCCAAAAGCTTTTCTACTACGCATCGTAAGGAAAAGACCTGATCCATGCATCCGCTTCCTTTCATAAATCCTGCTTGTACATCCCACATTTTTCCTTCAGTTTCATTCATCATTCTTTTTATCAATATTTTTGAATACAATTTGCCGACGATGCTGAGCAAGCTTATGCCGCGGTAGTTTTTGCACTGTTGCTGTGACCCTTTTCCCTTATAAAGCGGCACAACAATCTCTTGGTACGCTGCCATACCTCCAACAAAGGTTAAAAAGGCAGTACAGCTGGCAAGCTACCACGCCTTGTCCCGCTTTCAGCATCTCGACAGAGATCCTATCAAGTCCCGCGGCCTTTCCCAATTTCATGCTATTCAATGCTGCCACTATTTCTTCCATACTTATGACTTCTTCCTTGCCAATTTCATTTACTTCCCAAAAACTAGTATGTACTTGCATATCCTCTTTTTCAAACAAGCTTTCGAAATATTGCGTCCATCTTTCTTTTCCTTTCACAGGACTACCATCATGATTTCTGATAAGGTTGAGATGTGATGTCGTCTGTTGACCCCTCCCTTCTTCCCCCCCTTTTATCAAATTCATCTCTGTCATTCTCTTTCTTTCTTTTCATCACCTCTTTTGCAACACGCTTATACCTTTTGTACTCCTCTTTCGCCATTTTTGGGTCCACATCCGTTGCCTTCTGCATTCTTTGATTGACTTTTGTTGTCAGCCAATCCAACCATGCTTTATTCTTATCAGACAATGCCTTTCGGACTTCTACACTCATTCGCTTTCCCTTACATCGTTGGCCTCTCTTGTTTACCCCACACACTTCAATCGCAACTTCTAAGAGCCCTTCCTTAAATGACTTCTATACGTATTCGATCTCACACACTTCATCAGAATTTTCAAATTTCTTGCTCAGCTTACTCATAAATTCCTCTTTAATGCCTATCTCTTGCAAATTCTCGACTTTTATGCGCTCTGATACACTAACAGGTTCATACATACGATGCCGCCACCGTCGAAACAAAACTCTTACTGGTGTCTAACACTTTCTTTCTCATCCTTGCATCTAAAATCACAAAGTCGATCATACTTCTCTGATTTCCTTCATGTTTCGTAAACAAGTGGATATCTTTGTGGTCAAACATGGTGTTAGTTACCACAAGATTCCTCTCCAAACATACTTCAAGCAGACTTTCTCTATTTTCATTCACTCGATTGTCACCAAACTTTCCCAAAACACTTTCATATCCATCACGCTTCACTCCAACCCAACCATTAAAGTCACCTAACATTACAATCCTCTCATTTTGTTTGCATCTACTCAAAACATCACTCACACTCTCCCAAAATGCCTGTCTCTCACTTTGGTCTTTTGGTGATAGACGCCACCGCGCATCTTGCGGAGCATAAACTCCTACAACAAAGATGCGGTTGGGTCCAACCTTCAACCTCAACCAAAGGAGTCTTGGGCTTACACATTCATATTTAGTCACACATTCATTCATTTTAGCAGACAGTAGTACACCGACACCCTGGCACGCTGGACTGGTAGTAGTGACACCTGACCAGTATGCCGTGAGGGTTCCATGTGTGGTGGTGTCACACCCTTTCCTTTTAGTCTCATTCATGCACAGAACATCAATTCGTCTCTCTCGCATCATCTCGCATACCTCTTCAATTTTGTCTTTCATTCCTCCTCTAACATTTAAAGTAGCAAAGTGGCTATCGTAAGTCCACTTTTCGCCTCGATGGGAAACGAGACGTGACGGGTGTCGAACCACGTCACCGCCATTCTGGATTTTATTTTTGAAAACCATTGCGTTTCCACGATTAGCTAGGGAAATATCACGTCCATCTAAACAGAGCCCCGCTTATCTAGGTAAGGCTAGCCTTGTTCTGGGGTCGCCCGGTCTCAGGGCAATAAGGCACGTTCAGACTAGGCTCGCCCCTAGCCACGCAGCACATAGGCACGGCATCCATTGGCTTGGCGGACGGAGGATTGGAAGAGGATGAGGTAGGAAAAGGATTTAGGGTTGGGACAAGGACGAGACAGGAGAGGTGCTAGGATAGGGTGTATCTAACATTACCTTCTGTCTTTCAAATCTAAATATTCCAGCTGCCAGGACAGTTGTTGCACTCCTTTATAAATATCTTTGCAGTCCGGGCGAAAGATGAAGTATAATATAGATTCGACATTAGCGTATAACCGACAAAGACCGATATAGCGTACGTGGGGCTACCAGATGTCTAAAGATTTTACCCCTTGAATTAATATTTACTATGCAGTAATTTACCTTATCGACTACACTAGTGGTTCTGTGAACCGTAGACTTCGGAGTATTTTTTTTTATCAATTTAATAAATTAAATAAGACATTTCTATTTTTCGTTTTGAGCGCTCATGCCAACCACTACGGAACCATGCCCCATGTGTGGGCGTATAATACTCCTCTGATTTCACCTTTGGTGATATAGGCGTGGGTATATGTGTATGTACTGAGTGTTTTTTGTACGGAAAATTGTACTGAGGACAGACTTAGTGATGATTAGAAAATAAAACAAAAAAACTTATGTGGGGGAAAAGCGTATATTGTTCCCGCTAAGCGGCGTCTTATCTTTGTACCTTGGTACCTATTGATATCATTAGGTAAGCTTATTTATATTGAATTCAGACAAAACACCCTATATTTAGTTTATGATTGTAAAAATGTAGAAGCGCCCCTGCTAACTAAGTGTTCTGTAAACGGTCGCTGCGTTAAGCAACTTTCGCTGTAGCTGGTCCTTGGATAGGTGACCACTTTGTGGCATTTACATTTGCGAGCGTTTCCGTGCTCTGGATGGCACGTTAAGCCGTAGGTCTCGGTTGCAAGTAAAATGGCAGACGTTAAGCCTGGTTGAAGGCCTTAAAGGCGGCTAGAAAATTTTCAACAGCAGGTCGCCACAGCGTGCGTCTGTCCATTTCAACACGGCAATGGACTCACCATCTGTTACGTGGGCCAAAAATGCATACGGTGAAATGTATAGTGTGCCCCCGTTTTATTGTATGATTGTAAAATGATGGGGTCGTTACCCCATTGATAAATAGTGTTAACAGTCATGGATCCTGTCTGCGCTTCGCCACATGAAGAATCGGAAAGCTGTCGGACCCGATGGAGTCCCCATCGAAGCCTGGAAGGCGATGGGTCCTCGCGGTGTGGGCATCTTAGTAAACCTTTTTAACCGCATACTCCTCAGCGGGCAGATCCCAAACCAATGGAGACTGAGTATTATTACTCCAGTCTTCAAAGGTAAGGGGTCAGTGCAGGAGTGCGGGAGCTACCGTGGTATTAAGGTGATGTCCCACACCATGAAGATCTTCGAGAGGATTATAGACTCTCGGATCCGGCAGGAGTGTACTCTCTCGGAGTGTCAATATGGGTTTCGCCCTGGTCATGGGACCACGGACCCTGTTTTTGCCCTGAGGGTTGTCGCAGAGAAATACAGGTCGAAGAACACGCCTATTCACTGTTTGTTTCTAGATATGCAGAAGGCCTTCGACTGTGTTCCTCGTGCGATGATCTGGTGGGCACTGCGGTCCAAAGGGGTTCCAGAGGTCTATATTGACACTATTCGGGACATGTACTGTGACTCCGATTCAATGGTTCGGACTGCTGTTGGCGACACGAAACCCTTCCCCATCACCGTCGGGGTACACCAGGGTTCTGTCCTTAGTCCGCTTCTGTTCAGTGTAATATTAGACGAATTGTCGGACAGCATCAGAAACCCGCATGAGCAGCCTCCATGGTTGCTCATGTATGCTGACGATATTGCGCTGGCAGACGCGGACAGGGGCAGATTGGTGGATTGGAAACTAAATATGGCGAAGACCGAGTACTTGGCACTAAACTCGACAGATCCCGCATCCGTCCGCATAGGCGGTGATTTGGTCGAGCGCACGAACCAGGTTAAATACCTGGGATCTGTTTTTCACACGTCCAGTGACATCGATTGCGATGTCAAGTCACGCATTGCTGCCGCTTGGGCCAAATGGCGGGAGATGACCGATGACAGGTCTACAAAACCATTATTAGACCTGTCATTTTACATGGCAGTGAGACATGGCCGACATTGGAGTGACACAAGCAGGAGCTGCGTGTCACTGAAATGAAGATGCTGCGGTGGATGTGTGGAGTCACGCGGATGGACCGCGTGAGGAACTCGCGCATCCGCGGCAGCCTTCACGTCCGTGACATTGCAGACAAGTTGCAAGAGTGTCGCCTTCGTTGGTATGGTCATGTCTTGCGGCAACCGCCGGGCTACGTAGGTAACAAATGTCTGGCCATGTCAGCCCCGCCGGGTCCCGGTAAGAGGGGAAGACCCAAGAAGTGTTGGCTTGACGTCGCAAGGGATGACATGCGTGCCAATGGTCTCACTACAGGGGATGCCGACGACCGTGCGAAGTGGAGGAGAAAATGTAGGAAAACGGACCCCGGGCGTCGCGAGACGCAACTGGGACAGACGCTCGGATGATGATGATGAGTCATGGATCAAAGCAATACTTCGCAAAAATTGGAAGTCGAATCAACTGCCCGGCTATACGTCAATGACATTTTGAACTTAGGGGCTATCATCAAGAAAGCAAGTGTACTGGTGAGATGTGTACCACGTTATTTGCCATATGTATTTAAAGTAAATATAGATTAATAATAAACTCAACTGTTTTTTTTAATTTTCAGGTTTTGCCTTTGTCTAGAGTTGGTACGTATAATAATAAAACAATTAGAAGTTTATCAGAGAGGCTGGTAACATCTGACATTTACAAACGTTGGTTACAAATAAGTAAAGATAATTAATTAATGATATAAATACGTAAGCCGAGGTCTACTCCTACCAGTTTGCCCATTCACTCTCGCCACATAAATCTGAAGTAGATTTATGTGGCGAGAGTCAGTCTACTTTCATCCATCCTCTCCACGTGTCCGAACCATCTAAGCATCCCTTTTACTATCTTAGTCACTACGTCTTCTTCGTTATACTACGTTCCCTTATCGCGTTATTCCTTTCTTTATCCTTCAACTTCACTCCAGCTATACTTCGCAGACTTCTCATTTCCACTGCATTTATTTTACTTTTATGCGTTTTCTGCCATACCCAACTTTCACTGCCATACATAAGTGAGCCAATACTCTTTGCTCAATGTCATAGTAATACTTTCCATCTCTCGCAAATTTTGTACCTTGATATACAAACTCTTTTACTTGTTCTAATCTTTCTCCTTCCACTACAATTGAGCAATCTCTCTCAAAAGTCTTGAGCCTCTCTTTCAAAAACCATTACTTTCGATTTGTTTACATTCACTTTCATTCCTTTATTTTTTAGCGAATCATACATATTGTTTATTTATACTATATTTATTTATTTTTAGGAAGACTTACAGACTAATTATAAAATTGTTAGGTATATTTAAACAACAAATGTTAACAATCAACTGCAACTAATCCGCCGATGATGCTAGTATTACCTGATCATCTGAGTATAGGACGCATTTGACGGTTAGGCCATACATTTTTAAACCATACGTACTCTCTTAGTTCTTTCAAGCAACTGTCCATGTATAGATTAAACAGCAACGATGACGCTACACAACCCTGTCTCACACCTTTTTCAATGAGAAAAAAGTCTGTGCAAGCTCCGTTTATCCTGACCCAAGCACTGGAGCCCTCACATAGAGATTTCAGTGATCGTATCAAGTGGCTGTTTACTCCATACCCGGCCAGGCCTTTTCCAAGTCTACAAATTTGCAATAGGAATTTCTAGCAGAGTCAATTTCTTTATTTTTTTGTAAAATTTATACTGTCAACAATACATGTTACAAATACATATGTTTTTTTATAAAATACATGCGTCTTCGGCAAATCAAAAATATTGCTGTAAACTTATTCAGAAAACCACCAGATTCTAATAACTGTGGCACTTACGTGAGAAAGGTTATGTTAACTTCTTTTACTCACTGCCGCTTTTACTGCCTGTAATAGTGTATTGAGTCATGTTGACATCACGTAACTCCACTAATGACGACGGGAAAATATTGGTTAAAAAAAGGTTATCACGGATTTATGGACAAATAAAATTTATTTTATCAGAATAGAGAAATATCACAAGTGTTGGTTTTTAAAAATTTAGTGACAAACAAAAAAAAGCGATACTGAGAAAGGAGTAGAGATGTCCGTCTTATTCACTCTTTGGTGTGCGCGTATAAGTGTATCTCGTTCACTCTTAGGACATTATTACCGTGTCACATCTATAGTATACTTCATCTAAGGTGTGAATGTTGAATGAATTTATTGGCGGCTTTTGGTGGGAAGAGTGACAAGTGCGGACGCTAGTTGTTAATTATTTTCTAAAACTAGTGCAGTTATCTTGTTTTATGTGCGGGAGCGGTGGTTTCTCGGACATAAAAGTTGTGTTAACGTGCTTTAGTGATATACAATGATATATATGCAGTGAAATACTATTATCTCTCTTGCCGCCAAAAGTCCACTGAAAACCTCAGTATAAGAATCACCATTATACTGAGGGCAAGGACTAGGACTGAGGACACGACATCGACAAAGACTGAAGAGGACTAATTAGAAGATAAGATTGAAGAAATATAATAAAAAAATAAGATTGAGCTAGAAGGTCCTTGTAACCAGGCAATAAAATAATTATAAAAAAAATATTCGCGGCTTTCGGCGGAATAGTGACAAGTTCGGACGCTTGCTGTATTTTATTTTTGTTAAAACTAGTGCATTTATCTTGTTTTATGTGCAGGGGTGGTGGTTTCTTGGACATAAAAGTTGTGTTAACGTGCTATAGTGAAAGACAATGATTTAATGCAGTGAAATGCTATTTTCACACTTGTCGCGAAAAGGCCACTGAAAACCTCAGTATATGAATTACCATTATACTGATGGCAAGGACCAGGACCTAGGACTGAGGACACGACTTCGACAAAGACTGGACAGAGCTAATTAGAAGATAAGATTGAAGAAATATGATATAAATGATGACATTTGCTAAAAGGTCTGAGCCAGGCCATAAAATTAATAATAAAAAAAAATATTCGCGGACTTTTAGCGCGAACATGGACAATGACTCACGGCATCGCATATTATTTGCCAAAACTAGTGGATAATTCGTAATTATGTGTTTAATAACGGTGAATTATGATAATTAAAGTGTTTGAAAATGAGCATGAGTGAAGGAAAGTTATATGTTGCAGTAAACAGCGGCGGAGTTCTTTGTGTTAGTGCCAAATCTCATATTCCTAGAAAGCCCTACTTAAGTGTCTATTGCTTTACTAGGGCTAGGACACAGTACCAAGGACTGAAAACTTGACATCAACAAACGACATAGGACTGAACTCGATTAAGACTAATCCTTAAGAAAATATTTAAACTAATGCCAAGTCTGTATGGACAAAGTTTCCTTTGCTTGCCCAAGTTGGGCGAAGACATTTAACAACAACAAGTTATTCGCAAAAATATAGTGAAAATCTAATTAGTATAATAGTGAAATTCAGTGCATAAATAAAGATAGCCTGATTGTAAACAGTTGCGATGGGAGCTTTGCCTGATCTGCATTTTGGTCATATATTTACAGATAAACAATTTGTTTTTTTAAATTATCTATCATCTTCTTAGGAATAGGTTTGCATAGGGCATCATTTCCATTCCACTATTTGCTTTCATTTTTTTTGTTTTTATTTATGTTATAATCATTAGGTTAGAGTAGGTTATCAGAATGAACATCCAGGTATGCAGGGATCTGTCAGACGCTGTGGCTCTTTATTTGCCGCAGCGTTTGTATCTTAAATCGTTTGCAAAACTTAACATTTCTGTCCAGCTCCCTTCCAACAAGGTTCACGGCAAGTCGTTATCCAACTGGGAACTTATGGAGAAGCTCCGAAAGATGATCCTACCTGATAGTTTTTCGATGTTGAAAGTGACGAAGCATAGTTCTGAAATGATAAGGTTTGACGCCGAGTTAGAATGTCGTGAGAAATTAGACAGAGTTACAGCGAGGTTAGCGGATCGGGTTGTGCAGTTAAAAGAATATCCGGACCAGTTGAAAGTCCGGGTTTCTGAAGCCAAATCCAACTTCCCAAGTCGTCACGACTGGGACTCGTTCTTCCGTGATGCGACAGATATGGATGAAATGAAACCTGGTGAGCGACCAGATACTATCCACATATCAAATCTTCCAATTAGATGGTTTGTACACGAAAAGGAACAAAATGAGGATGCACCCCCCTCTGAGAGTTTATTTAAAAGAGTATTTGAAAAATATGGTACTATCCGACAAGTGGATGTACCAGCTGCTGATCCATTTAGAATGCAAATGAAATCAACTATGAGAGGTATTACTACTCCACCACAAGATGCAGCATTGTATTTTGAGGGTTATATTCAATATAGTGAATATGTTAGTTTTGTACGTTGTATGGATGCACTGAGAGGGCGAAAAATACTTCGTAAAAGTGATGACATTGCTGAGTGGTGTGGTATAACAGTAGATTTTGACAAGTCAAAACATATGACTGATGCTGCTGTTAAAAGACGGTCAATAGTAAGAGAAAGACTATCAGCTCGTCAAAGAGCTAAGGATGAAGAAGCAAAGTTAGAGAAGGACAAGATTGCTAAAAAAGAAGCTAAAGAAAGGTAGTTGTTTATTCACGTTAATATTTATATTATACTTTTGTACTATTTATGAACTGAGTAGGCGCAAACAGCAGTGCTGGCGTCCCCAAAAGAATATACTTTTGTGATTCAATATAACTGATTAAATATGGGTGTAAAATGATGATTCACCATTTTTAGACTTACTGTAACTCTTATTACTTTTCTCCTGTCTATATAGATAACCCTTTAGGGAAACCTGTATGAATTATGTATTTTCATCAAACATATTAAGTACCGTATATACTTCCATATGCATGTGCGTATGAAAGTATATATTTAACTGACAAAAACAAAATTAGAACTTTTTTCTGTCTCTGTCCGTTTGCTCTGCTAATCTCTGTAAGAACTAGACCCATATTAATGGGATTTTCACTGGTTGATAGCTGATATTATGAGTAATAACTTGGTCTACTTTTTACCCCCACGGAAACAGGAGCTACCCGAGAAAAACACCAGTGTTATCTAGTGATACATAAAAATTATTCATATTTGTAAAATATCAGTAAACATTGTGAATATTTTTAGACAAAAACATGATAGAGTGGAACGTGAGAAATTAGAAAAAATGCGAGAAAGAGAAGAAAGAAGGAAGAAGAAGCAGCTTGCTAAGTTAATGGAACGTGACAATGTGGATCTTAATAGAAAAGTAGCTGAGGAGCAGAACAAGCTTCTCAAAATACAAAAGAAACTCCAGGCTTTACGTCTTGTAGAAGAGTTGTTCAAGAGAATAGAGGTTTGTTTTACAACTTTTATGCTATATTTGTACATCTGCGCCTTAATCCCGGTTGCTTCAATAGCTCTCGCTTTACGAGTCCAATTTTCTACTTAAGTTCCTCCACTTTGCAGTCTTCAGAATCTCTTATAGTGTGGTCAACCGGTGCATCTCATCCATCACAACATTATTCACGTCCACCACACGCAGCCTCAGCATGTGATGCTCAAGTACTGGTTACATTTCTCATTGGTACAGAAGGATAAGCCTAATTATTACTTAATAGATCTGCCCTTAAGCTGAACTGCAATTTTGGGATCCCAGATGTTATCAGCATTTATGCGCAATCTCATTTTCATATCTAATGCTGTCCTGAATGAATAAACATAAATAATAATATATCCATTAGTAACTACTATTTAACGCCTGTGGCTTCGCCCTCGTAGAGAAGTTTCCCCATTCCTGTTTCCCATAGGAACTAGTTCCCATGATAAAAAGTAACCTATGTGTTATTTTGATGTATAAGCCATATTATTGTAAAGTTTCATTAAAATCTATTCAGTAGTTTTTACGTGAAACAGTAACAAACATCCATAAAAACATTCGCATTTATAATATTATATATTAAGATTAATGAAGCGCTCGTGACCCCAGTGGTGGTCTCAGTGTTCTGTAAACGATCACTGAGTAACGTAACTTTCACTATGGCTGGTCCTCGGATGGGTGACCACTTTGTGGCATTTACATTTGCGAGCGTTTCCGTGCTTTGGAAGGCACGTTAAGCCGTTGGTCCTGTTTGCCAGTAAAATGGCAGTTGTAAAGCCTGGTTGAAGGCCTAATGGGCGGCTTGATAAATTTCAACAGCAGGTAGCCACTACCTGCATCTGTCCATTACAACACGGCAATGGGCTCACCACCTATTAAGTGGGACAGGAATCCACACGGTGAAAAGTGGGCATATAATATACCTCTGCCACCCTTTCGGGGATAAGGCGTGATGGATATTTATTTAATTATTTTATTTTTAAGATTAATGTGGTGGCGTGGGATAGGAATGTACTTGGTGTGTGTGAACGTGTGGAATGCACACACCAATGTGTGCATATAATATGCCTCTGCCACCCCTTTGGGGATAAGGCGTGATTGACAAACATAAACCTCTTAGTAATATATGGTATCCTAATTTCCTTCACGTCAGCTCCGCGCAGAACAGTGCAGCGACAGGTCGGACCGTTACCCGCCGGGCGAGCGCACCGCCCGCGCGCACATTATCCACAAATACAAACGACAGCAGGAGGAACTATTAGAAGCGAAGCGAACTCACCTCAAGAGTGCTATGAATGGTTTGTGTAAACTAAATCCCGTCGCTTATGCTTATAAATTCTACAATAATGCCTAAAAATTTGCCCGATTTCTCGACATTTATGACTACTGCTCCATTCTCCAGGGTGGTAGTGTGATTGTATATAGCCTATAGCCTTCCTCGATAAATGGGCTATCCAACACAAAACTATTTTTCAAATGCGACAATAGTTCCTGAGATTAGCGCGTTCAACCAAACAAACAAACTCTTCAGATTTATAATATTAGTATAGATGTATATATGTAGTCATCATTATGTATATCATTATGTATCATATGATGTATATCATTGTCATGTCTATAAGGTTTGTTATCGGTTGAAACTGTCAACAACTCAGTGCTAAATATTCCTTTGCTTAAACTATTAATCCTACGTTTTACACAGTGAAATCTACAAGAAAGTGTGAAGAACCAATAAGTGTGGTGTTACTAATGTTTGCAGACAATAAATACGTCAAATTAGTGCAAAAAACAGTAAATAAAAATTCTAAACTTTACATATAATAATTAACTTGTCAAAATATTTATTTTTATACCCTCATCTTTCGTCATTATTGCATGGCACCAACAAGACGTGCCAACATAAGAAATAAATTTGATATACATTGCTTGTTGTATTTACTAAAGCATACATTACATCCTGAAGGAGTACCATGCCAATTACATCAGAACGAATCTAGGCAATACTAGATTGGAATTACGATGGAGGAACAAATTAATATACTATGGAAAAAATTAAGAGAGTAATTAAATTCACAAACTGCCACTATAACACAAAGTGTTACAAACTCATTATCAGAAACTATTGAAAGGAAAATCATACCATTGGTTGAAGAGAATAAAAAATTAAAGGACGAAGTTAATGTCATGAAAACAAAAATATACTACTTAGAGAAAGAAAACAGAAAATCCAACATTATTCTGCATGGAGTTGTCTAACAAGAAAAGACCAATCAAGAATTCATAGAATTAGTCCTAGAGACTCTCAACTATATGAGTGCCAGAGCAAAGATTAGAGAGTGGGATATGTGGGAAATTAGAAAAGTTACACGCCTTGGTAAGAAAAATGAAAACAAAGCTAGACCAGTACTCTTGAAACTATCGCTTGAATGGCGGAAATTTGAAATTTTAAAACCTAACAATCTCTTTTCGGTAGACGTCTATGCCACAGACGTCTACCGAAAAGAGGTCCTAGAAAAAAGGCGTGAGCTGAAAAACAAAGTTAAAATAGAGGTAGAAAAGGGAAACATAGCTTACATCCACTATGATAGATTAATAATTAAAGGTAAAGCTGAGAAAAATGAAAAAGGAAAAGACTGCCATCTACACCACCAACTAATAAGACATCAGCTGGTGAAACCTCGAACAAAGTGCCAAGTAAAATTACTAAAACTAGTGCCTTCAGTAAAATAAGGGGTGAAACAAGCGGTCGTTCAAGCAGTGAGTAATAACAATCAACAGACATCGTCAACCGGACAAATAATAGTAAATTACTAACAACTAAATCAAACAGAAAGACATATCCCAACCTGGCTGGTCTCCGTGGGATATTAGACCATCACCCTCCATACAAACAAATCTACACAACAATAACGGCAGATACAAAATCAGCAACAGAAGAATACAACACGGAACATACAATAAAAATCCAGAGAAAAGATAAATATATACACATATCAACGCTAAATACAAGAACATTGAGCACAGAAGAAAGATTGGAAGAACTAAAACATGCATTAGAAACAGTGAATTGGGACTTTAATGGATTGAGCGAAGTCAGACGGTTCGGAGAAGAGATCAGAGAATATGATGACTTCATTTTCTACTATTATGGACAAAAGAAGGGAATGTATGGCGTAGGCTTCACTATCAAAAAAGATTACAGGCAACATGTGAAATGTATAGGAATATCTGATAGAATTGCTGTATTGAACATCAGACTACCTGGTCATAAAAATCCAATATCAGTAATCCAAGTATATGCTCCAACAGAAGAGACCAAAGAGGAAGAAATAGAGAAATTTTACCGAAGTCTATATGAAACCATGGAAAAGTCGCACAAACATAAAATCGTACTAGGAGATTTCAACAGTAAAGTGGGGACAATGCAGGGAGGAGAAAGATTCATAATGGGCAACTTCAGCACAGGAAAAAGAAATAAGAATGGACAAAGATTACTTGATTTTGCGATGGGAGCACAATTTAAAGATAATGAATACCTTTTATAAAAGAAAACCCAGTAGAAAATGGACATGGATATCACCTGACGGTAAATACAAAAATGAAATAGATTTTATTACATCTAATATGTCCCACCATATTATAAATATTGAAACAATTAACAAGCTAAATTTTAGTACAAACCATAGAATGGTGAGAGCAACTCTCAAAATAGCAAACATAAAACGATCAAGAAAACACTGCAAAACAGCTTCAACTCAAATAATAGAAAAATTATCTGATGAAGTAATTACAAAGCTGAAAGAAGAATTTCCAGACATTAGATCTGACATAACAATGCAAAATAAACATGATAAATTAGAAAACTAATACTGAATGCAGGGAAAAAGCTGTCTACAGTTAAGGATGAGAAAGACAAAATTGGCAATGAAGCAAGAAATCTCATGAAGGAAAGGAGAAACATGTTTCAAGACAGAAAAAATAACATAAATAAAATAGAAAATATCAGTAAACAGATAACATCGAGCACAAGGAAACATAAACAATACACAAGGATAGAAACCATGCAAAAAGAAATAGAAAAAACAGGTGGACTTAAAAAAGGATTAAAGCAACTTAAAGAATATGAGACATGGATGCCAAGTATAAAAAACTCGAAAAAAAACAAAACCACAGCAAACAGGTCAAAAATAGAGAAAATAGCTACTGACTTCTACAAAAACCTCTACAATACTGAACATACTGAAAATATAGATTGGATCATAAACACTACAGTTGACCATGAACTAGTTCCCAGCATCCTCACAAGTGAAACTAGGCGAGCAATAATCTCACAGAAAAACTATAAAGCACCAGGTGAAGACAAAGTTTCCAACGAGCTGCTTAAACACTTTATTGACATTATAGACAAACCTTTAACGGAATTGTGCAATGAAATATTGTATACAGAACAAATACCGAGACAATGGACAAATTCAACAATAGTATTGATACATAAGAAAGGAGACAAAAACAAAATAGATAATTACCGGCCAATCAGTTTAATGAGCAATATATACAAAAATTTTTCAAAAATAATACTTGGACGTATAGCAAAAACACTAGACGAAGAACAACCCAAAGAGCAAGCTGGATTTAGGAGTGATTTTTCTACTGTGGACCATATGCATGTATTAAAGCAACTAATAGAGAAACTCAATGAATATGGAAAATTGTATTACATTGCATTTGTGGACTACAACAAAGCCTTTGATTCCCTATTCCCCAGCTTCATATACAAAGCTAATATATTTAATATATAAAACAGCACAGCGAAAGTCCAACTAGAAAAAATGGCAGGGATATTGAATATGAATATGAATACGTATACCTAGGTCAACTAATAACACGTAGCGGTCAAACTATAAAAGAGATACAGAGGAGAGTTAACAACAGCTGGGCAAGGTATTGGTCATTAAAGGAAATAATGAAAAGTAAGTCCATATAAATTTCTGGAAAGAAAAAAGTCTTTAACACCTGCATACTGCCAGTATTGATCTATGGGTGCCAAACATGGCCTTTCACAGCTGCTTCAGTACATAAATTAAGAGTATGCCAACATAGTATGGAGAGAAGTATGCTAGGCATTAGACTAAAGGACAGACTAAGGCTTATGAATATCAGAGAAAGAACAGGAGTAGTTGATGTAGTAAGAAAAGCAAAAACCTTAAAATGGCGTTGGACTGGCCATATGATGAGATCCAAAACCAAGAAATGGACGAACAATATAACAGAATGGTACCCAAGAGACGGTAAACGAAGAAGAGGTAGACAGATAAGGAGGTGGGAAGACGACCTACCCAAAGTATGGAGAAGAATAGCGAAAAATAGAGCTGATTGGAAAAGTATGGAGGAGACCTATGTCAAGGGACAGCCTGACCAAATAGCGGTGGACGATGTCACACATCGGTATCACCGAATGAAACAATACAATATATAAGATAGGTTACATGTAAATAGTTATAAGTGTCAGTGAATAAAGGTTTATATTATTATTATATAGATGTATTAATTTGAATTATTATAGAAATTACTTTATTTGATCATATCACAGTTTGAAGGTATTGTTGTCAATTTAGTTTTTAATTAATTTATTCTGATCTGGTGTATAGAGATAGGGTGTAAGGGACTCTACCAAGATCTCTAGGCGAAGCGACCTTAAGCGACCACACCTGTGAGGGATGCACCTAATAACTAACGGACTAGACAAAGATGCAAGCACCCTTATGGAGTTGGGCTAACAATTGCTGCTCCTAGCTCAATGCAGTTTAATTATTTATTTTAAGCCTGAAAAAGTATGCATTTTTACAGGCTTATCCTTATTGGGAAAGGAAGAAAAAAGTCCGCAAAAAATGGTAAATCCGTTCGGGAGCAATAGATGCCCCATACAGACTGACATATTAATAGGTTAAACTTATAAAATCCCTCATTTTCTATCAGGGGTTAAAAATGTAAATGGCTAAAACTACAATATAAGAATAAGACACTGGCTGATCCCGGCAGCTTCGCCCGCGTGGTGTAGTTTTTCCATTCGAGATTTCGTAAGGAACCCTAAACTTTTTGAAAATCCAATATAATATTACTCACGAAAAATGTAGCTTTATAATGGTGAAACAATTTTTAAAATCGGTTTAGTAGTTTCTAAGCCCATACAAACTTTCCTCTTTATAAGTATAGATTAACCTACATTTGAAATGTAACCTAATAAGAAGTAAAATAAAAATGTTACAACGTATTTTGCAGGTCGTATTGTAATAAGGTCCGCTTTAGAAACAAAGAAACCAATGCGAGATTCGTCCTTAAGTTCCGTGTCTTCAGACGAACACGCCACCAGCAAGAGAGTCAAGACAGAAAAGTTATCAACTCCTGAACGTGAGATGGAGTACAACAAGGCTACTGGTATGAAATCGAGATAGATATAATTGTCACTTTCTACAATTTACTGTCTCACAGCAAGAATGAAAAGGACCCCAATGTAGACTCTGGGGCTCCACCAACCTCAGCTGCTAGCGGTGCAAGTGCCTGATTAAATAACCTGGGGGCCAAGTCTACTATTTTAAATCGTGTCGAAATAGAATCGAAATTGTTACTCAATAGAAAACCGATTGTACAATTTTGTCAGTTTTCGTAGTCTACTATAATAGTCGCGCTCCAATAGTCATCTATCGGCCGGCCGATAGAACTCTATTAACACGTGACGCGCTAGTGGCAACTCGTTAGTAGCATATTCGGTAGTCTACTAACATTTTGACAGCTAATAACAGCGGTTCTGGTTATATTCTTCGGCTTGTGAAGTGCGATTGTGTTATATATATAAGATTTAGTAGGCTAAAGGAATCGATATATAATAGAAATAAAACGACTTTTTACTGTAAAATAGTAGACTCGACCCCCAGGCAAGGACATAGGTTCCCTTGTGGGGTTAGGTTAGGAGGTTCGGTGGCAGTCGCTTCTATCAATGCCGAAAAGTGAAAAGCCAAACAATAGCTGCTCCTAGCAAACCAAATTAAAGTAGACCCCAGTTTATAAACCAAGTTGAGTTGGAAGCAACTGGGATCACAGTAAGATGAAAAAGAGATACCGTGTATCAGAGCGAAGCGAACCTGCCGCGAGACTGAGACGGAATCACTAACAGGCTTAACGGGATCGGGTGGGGTCTGATGACTGATAATAAAGCACCACAGTCTCGTTACATTGCACCCCATTGGAATGTCAATGGGATGACAAAAGGGAGTGTTCAATTATGTATGGTTTCTGATGCCAAGTAATCTCACAACATTCAAAAAGTTAATTGAGTTAAGTCAATTACTGGCTGAAATTTTTGCATAAATACACTAGCTTAAGGTTTTTGTTACAAAAAATACACTAGCTCAAGGTTTTTGTTAGATAAAATACACTCGCTCACGGTTTTTGTTAGATAGAACACACTATCTCATCCTTTTCGCTAGATAGAATACACTAGATCAACTATTTTGCTATAAAGAATACACTAGCTCAACTATTTTACTAGATAGAATACAATAGCTAAATTTTTTTGCCAGTTAAAATACACTAACTCAACCTTTTTGTTAGATAGAAAACACTAGCTCAACTTTTTCGCTAGTTAGAATACACTAACTCAACTATATTGCTTGATAGAATACACTAGCTCAACTTTATTGTTATATAGAATACACTAACTCAACTATTTTGCTAGATAAAATACACTAGCTCAACTATTTTTCTAGATAGAATACACTAACTCAACGTTTTTGTTACAAAGAATACATTAGCTCAAATTATTGTTTGTAATTTCCAGCGGGGCTCTACGGCATGCCGTACGGCTTCGGGCTACCGTTCGCGTGCCCGCCCGGATACGCCTACCCCCCACCTCAAAGTATGAGTATCATAACCTATAAGTACATATTATATTTATTTCATATTTAATGTCATCTGATTGGCATTTAATGACCATTCCTAGTCATCAAATGCCAATTGTTCATTATTCAGAAAATATAACTTTTACTTTACTAAAGAGCACTGACTTTGGCTTTTGCCTTACTCTATTTACTTCACTTCTACTTGGTTGTACCAAGCGCGTCAGGGGGCGTCACCCTTTACTTATACCCTAGGACGATTTAACCAATGGACGCGTAATGTACTCAATAAAGTATGAAATCATGTTCAACCAACTTTCGTGCGGGGGGAAACTACACACATAATGTTTTGTTACTCTTGCATGAAGTGTTGTCACTGTCTAACAACCAAAAATAAATAGAACTGCAAATAAAAAATGTAGGTATGCAATACGAATTTGACACAATGTTATTCGACTATTTTCAGATGGTAACTTTTTGTATAATGTTTATAGGGAATTAAAGTATATTGAACATAGGCCGATTAAGTTGTTGGTATGTTTTGATAATTAATGGTTTTTGTTAAAAATAGTTATGTAAATGAAATAAATTTTTACTTACGAGTGAAAACAAACATTAATAGTTCGATAGCTATAACTTTTATACCATTTCACAGCACATTTCGTCATTTTTCTTTATATATTACCCTTCAAACGAGTACGATAGACTGAGTCCGCGGCACAGCGACTTAGCTAAAAATGCTTAGCATATGGCAAGCGGGGTATAGGCGCAAACAGTAAGATAGCGCGCGATTGGTTAAATCGTCCTAGCATATGCCATTCTATAATTACTACAGACGAATGGCAGGCAATAGACATGCCGCGTATACAACTTTCGCCTACAGCCGGCACACGTAAACTTTGCACATACATACATACATACAGATTGTCACGCCTTTATCTCCAAAGGGGTAAGCAAAGGCATAATATACGCCCACATTGCACCGTATGAATTTTTGTCCCACGTAACAGGTGGTGAGCCCATTGCCGTGTTGAAATGGACAGACGCAGGCTGTGGCGACCTGCTGTTGAAATTTTTCAAGCTGCCCATAAGGCCGTTAACTTCTTTGCCAACTCCTTCAAATTACTTCTGATTAAATTAAATGTGGGTTCCAAGACATTCTAACTTCTCCTCGGGCTTCACCGAGGTCGAGCTCGGTGTAACTTTTGTGGTCTTGGTCATTGCTGTAGATCCTGATTTACAGGAGTCACAGTAATGGGAATGCCGTCAACCAAGCTTAAAGACTGCCATGTTATTGGCACCCGGGACCAACGGCTTAACGTGCCTTCTGAAGCACGTAAACTTTCGTCACTATTAGGACGCGAGTGATTTCTTGCTCTGTGGAAAATTCCTTTTGTTTTAGATTTGGAAGTTTAAAAGGTCACTGATGTGTGGGTGGAACACATCAGTGCCATATAAGAGACGGGGCAGGCATATGTGTTTCATTAAAGAGTTCGAATTATGTGTTTAAGTATATAGTAACAAATAGAAAGATATCTCGGTACAGTGAGCAAATGATATAGCTTTGCTCACTGTACCATATTCAATTAACTCTATAAGTATTAGTCAATACTCTACTCACTACTACAATACTCAAGAAACGCTTAAGGCTAGTTTTCGCCTTATAATATTACTCTCAAGTGTTTCTTGAGTATTGAGAAACGTTCTGTAATACGGCTCTTAGTGAATACTTATAGAGAATAGAAATAATTGAATATGGTACAGTCCTTTGCTCACTGTACCAAGATGTCTTTTTGTTTTTCTACTATTACCTTTGAGCTCTTTATGCAAAGACTCGCAAATGAATTAAGTAAGCAGCTTTATATTGTTTCCTACCTTTACTCATAATTTTATTGTCATAATCATGATTTGTCATTCAGTTGTTAATAAAAATTCATGACATGAACTAAAAAAAAGGCGATAATTAAGGAGGGGAGGAGGATCCCACTACACACCCTCGATTCGTCAATTAGGTAAAATGTTTACCTATCCTACATCCCTTTCCTTGAGGAGTTCGGTTCGTCATTCTTCGTTACAATGAGTAGAGGTTATCCTTGAACATTGTGCGTTAGGATTGACGAGTCGAGGGTGTGTGGTGGGATCCTCCTCCCCTCCTTTATTATCGTTCTACGATGGATTTCCGCCACATAACGCCCGATTCAATTAGTTTACTAAAAAAAGGCGTGAATGCAGTAACAGTTGTAACGTGTTCATTTGGTGTGTTTGTGTGTAGCTTCCATGTACTATCCCGTTCGAGGTGCTTACTACCCTCCTCCCGACTTGTACCAGCGAAGACCCTTCCGTGGCCGAGGTCGGGGTCGAGGGAGACCCCGCATGCCGTACTTCAACGGGCCTGACGCGAGCCATCAGTACTACAAGTGAGTTCTAAGTTATAGTCTGACACATAAAAATGCCTGCAACACATTGAAATATATAATTTTAGAGTTAAAAAAAAAATTAAAAAAAGGAATGAGATTATTTTTGATGTTGTACTTCTTTTGGCGCGTTAGGGAAAAATGATGAAAGTAATTTTTAACGATACGCTCACACACCTTCACGAAAAACCGTCACCCTGAAATTAGCTGATAAGATATTTTTAATCTTTCGCGGTTTTTACTCATATTTTATATACTACTCGGGACTTTACGCGTCCACGGGCGCTGCAATAAAATTGTTTCGCGTGAAGTCCCGAGTAGTATATAAAATATTAGCTGATATGTTTTTACATGACAGCTTATAACTACTAAGTATATTCAAAGTAGTTTCCAAACACCCTGAAGTAAGCTATAATCAACATTTTAATTTTCTTTTCATTCATTAAAAAGATTTTTATCTTGTTACGCCAAAGAAGTATAAATTCTAACACACACTTTTTTAACGATACTACGTTTGGGAGACAGGACTCCAATACATTGGTTTTGATACGTTTATCGAGGTGATAATCATCCGCTTTAACATGGCAGTGGGCTCACTACCTGTTACGTGGGACAAAAATACATACGGTGAAATGTGGGCGTACAGTATGTCTCTGCCTACCCCTTCGGGGATAGAGGTGTGACAATATGTATGTAAGTATGTAACAAGACAGTATATCACGTGAATATCCGGTGATATGTTTCAAGAATATGTCTTCTAGTCAATACGTGGCTCACTCTAAATACTCGTTTGCAGATATTTCAAGAAGTTATCTGAAGCGGAGTCGCGCAACGAACACGACGAGCGGGAACGGTCGCGGTCTCGCTCCCGCTCACGGCGACGCTCGTATTCGCGGTCTCGCTCTCGCTCGCGGCGCCGGTCTCGCTCGCGCTCCCGAAGTCGCCGCTCTAGGAGCCGACGCTCTCGGAGCAGGAGCAGCCGCTCTAGGTCCAGGAACCGAAGATCTCGGTAACATTCATTTTATACTCTTCCTTAATCTGAGAATTAATTCCTTGTAAATTGTTACTTACAAACAATTTTGAAAAGCAATTTGTATGCTATTTAAATTTTAAATTGGAAAAAAATTTCAGTCTCGAGCTGGACTGGAACCAGCGTCTTCTGGTTCAACGCACCAGACGCGTTTACCAACAACGTAAGACGTAAAGACGTCTTAAGGCGACGTAAGAACAGGGCACGATAGTAAACTGACGAATTAAGTCACCTCTTTAGGTGACTTAATTCGTCAGTTTTGAGCAGGTCACGTGGTGTAGTTGGTGAACGCGTCTGGTGCGTAGAACCAGAAAACGCTGGTTCGAGTCCAGCTCATGATCGAAAAAATATTCCAATTTAAAATTTTAATTTGTTACATATCAAAGCGTTCGTGTCCCCGCTGACTCAGTGTTCTGTAAACGATCACTGCGTTAAGCAACTTTAGCTATGGCTGGTCACGGATAGGTGACCACTTTGTGGCACGCGTGCATTTCCTTGCTTCAGAAGGCACATTAACCCTTGGTCCCGGTTGCCAGTAACATGGCAGACGTTAAGCCAAGTTGAAGGCCTTTGAAAGCTTTGTTGAAAGTAACAACAAAAACGTATTGCACTTTAGGAGAGAATGGCCACCTCTCCTCTTGCTCCCTACAGTAATATGCGAAACGTAAACTTTCTCTCTTTACTAACTTTGTACAGACACATTATGCACTTATGCTGAATGCACAGAAATGCAGTTAGATCGGCCAGTCACCAGTTGTTGTGACGCGCGGTCCGCGAGTGCACGCTGGAAATAAATACCAGTTGTGTAATAATTAGTTTATTTTATCTTCCCGTAAGACACCCTTCGTAGAACACGTGTAATAGTCCGCAGGTTAGATACCATCTTGGGAGTTTAGATATAACCTCTACAACTTATATATCGCTCTCAACTGCTTCTCTGGTCCGATCACACTTTTCGTAACGCTCTTGTAACGCATTCATCAGCTTACTCCCCGAGTCAAGCGTGCGTAGTTATACTTACAAAAATTACATTTTTTTTGTAATAATTTTATGGATGGTACGTTGGTTTGGACACGTCCAACGAATGAGTGAGGAACGATTGACGAAGAATATATATTGTTCAAAAGTAGAGGGTAGAAGGAGTCAGGGTAGGCCGAGACTTACATATGAAAACCACGTGAGCAGATTGCTCAAAAACGGAAAGGTCAAAAGTACTCGGATACCCAGACGTGCGTGTATGAAGCGATTGATGAATCTCGAAGAAGCGAAAGAAGTATGCATGGATCGCGAAGCCTGGCGATCTGTCCTCTCTGACTACCCCGTCAGGGATACAGCGTGAAGATAGTTAGTTAGTTAGTTATAATTTTATAGCCTGCTTACAAAGACCTTTTAGCCAAATCTTAATTAATATTTCTTCAATCTTCTTTCTTAATATCTAAAATGTCCCCATCCTCAAAGTCTTAGTCAAGTCTAGTCTTAAAGTCAAGGTCAGCCTCACCTCAGTATAATAGTGGTTATAATACTGAGGTTTTAATTGGATTTTACTCGATAAGATAGAGAACAGCATTTCACTGCATGTATATCATTGTCTTTCACTATAGCACGTTAACACTACTTTTATGTCCAAGAAAGCACCACTCCCGCACATAAAACAAGATAAATGCACTAGTGTAAAAAAATAATATACAGCAATCGTCCGTACTTGTCAATTTTCCTTCGTTGAATCCCATAAATATTCATCGATTCACACAGGGCGGCCCTATACACTTACATCCCTTGCCCACTGTACCATTTTTTTTAATAACACTCGCACATATAAGTCGAGGTTACGTCCAGACTGTTTTTAAGTGCGTATATGGATATCAAAGTTTCAAGAGTTCATTTTGGGACCGAACCAACTTACCACCGACTTACTACGGCAGTAGTAAGAAAAGAGAACAAGGGGCAATAGGCAAGGAAAGTAGGTATTTGAATCATTCCAGGTCATACAAGAGCCGCTCACGGTCCAGGTCACATCGCCGCTCTCGTTCCCGCACCCGCCGCTCTCGCTCGCACTCCAAGCATCATACTCCAGGCCCGGACGCCCTATCTGGTCCTACTGAAGTTCCCAGCCAGCCAGCGAAGTCTGGAACTCCAGAGAGGAGCCACTCTCCAAGCAAAGAACGACCAAGGCGGTCAAGAAGCTGGTCTTCCCCTAAGGAAGGAGATAAGGCCTGGTCGAAAAGTCCTAAAGAAAATTGAAAACATAATATATGCTTATTATTTTACTTCTTTTTATTTTAAACCAACTTTCTTAATTCTGGGTTTATTTATTCAGAGAATGTGTGTTCAGTGAGCTTCGAATCTCGGATTAGAACAAATACGTTTCCGTGCTTCGGAAGTCACGTTAAGCCGTAGTCCCGACCGTTGTAACATAGAAGTCATTAAGCCAAGTTTAAAAAGCTTTGTGGAGGAACGGGTGGAGATGTTCCTCCGACACAAAGGGAGGATCCTCTGACCAGACAAGGTGATCACGCCTGGCGGGCCGCGGCCCAACGGTTGATGTTAGGCTGTTGCATATATCATTCCACAGCGTGAGAACTCTTATAGCGCGATGTAGGATTCTCAGTATCGATGTAGTTCGATAGCTTCGCGCTATGTGGCGCTGATCGCCACAACTTTGACAGTAGGTAGTTACATACTCGTTTCGCCGAATGCCACACGCCCATCACATATATTGGGAGTGTAGCATTCGGCGAAACGAGCGATATAATATGCTAAGCAGTTTACAAGTAACATCAGAAGTAGTTTACTATGCGGATCTCGTGGCATCATCGTAGTGCTTCCCTTTTTCTATAGGGTTTACACCTAGTTGCTTTCCAGGTCTCCCGTTTTGCAAGGTAGTTACAAACTGCGGCACACAGTTTATACGTGGGGCAAAATACAACTGGTGACATTTGGACGTTTTTAATGTCTCTACTTGTAACTTCAGAGAAACGGCGCTTACAAAATGTCATACACTATTTAATAGTAGATTATGATACAAGTTTGTAAAGTTGGTGATTACTCTATAAACTATACTGATAATCAACAATACACACGTGTATCAAGCGACGTTATTCAATACACTTATGAATAATATAATACTAAATATAACAAATAGATATTTTTCCTTGGAGTTTTTAGGTAGTAGGTAAACTTTCTATAACGTTAAGGGCTTCACATCTTATATCGGGCGGTGTACTACATAAATCATTTTCTTCAAAACTAGTACTTGTAGACATTTTAATTAATATATAACTTTAATTTCAACAGTGAAAACGAACTGTGAAACTTTTCGGTACTGGCGGAAACAATTAATTAGTTTTTTTATGCGCGCGCATTGACCATAGAGTAAAGAATGAGGTTTCTTTTTGTTAGAGTAGTTGTTTAAAGTTTTAAACGGAGAGAAAACAAAAGTTATATTTGAGTGAAAGTTTTGTTTATTATACACGTACAAGATGAAATTTTCTATTTAAATACGAAGTTGCATGAAATGAACAAGCAATACTTAGGTAGGTATTTATTTGTTCAATTGAACGCGATCTTTTTTGTGTCGTATTTTTTAAGAAAAACAATTCATCCAATATAATAAAAAATCTATTATCCCACTCGTGATTTAATAACAATCACAGTTTGATAATAGGTACAGGTCGCGCGAATGATGAACTCTGACAAAAATTAGTGGGGATAGTTGGCGCATGTATAATCGCGCACAATATTATTACACTAAAATATCAAGTTGGATACGACACTGCTTAGAACCTTATGCATGTTTTTTTATTTTATTACGTAGGAACGTAAGTAGGTATGTATATATTATTTACAACACGTTAGTTCAAAGTGTTTTGCGTGAAATTATTAAACCATGATGGGTATTTTATTTAGTTTTCAGTGATTGTATTAAGTAAAACCATTTTTATTGTAAATTTTAATGTAGAAATAAGTATACCTATTATGTGTGTGACACTAACAACACTTACTAAAGTAGAAGAAGTGGAAGAAGTCTACCCCGATGAGTGGTGAATGGGGGTGATTTTAAACATATTTGTATTAATCAAATGTCGGAAATTTCTAATTGGTATATTTGATGAAACAATTTTCTTTGTAGAGCGATTTTCTTTATTGCCTAGATTAGACAGACGATTTACTAGGGGCATCAAAATCTTAATACGCTCTTAAAAGATTTGCCAAAAAGAGTAGATTATTTTATGTGCGTGACAGTACCGAGACTAGTGACAACACGTGCCGACAAATCGCGGTGTAGTGTGCGGCTGAGCACTAGTGTGCGTGTAGGATTTCGACCATTCCTGCCTCCACGCTCCTACACTCCCGCCCTTCAGCCCTGTCACCCCGCCAAATACACCTAATGAGTTCTGCGCATTCCCTTTCCACTTTCTTACAAAGCTCATCATTCGCCGCGCGACCTTTACCCTGTGGCCACGATCTAGTCGCTCCAGTGGCGGGCGACTGGCGACGCGAACAAATCTATTACTATCTACTTATTATTAATGTGACTGATTCTAAATATACGAGTAGGTACTTACCTATTTATAATTTAAAGCATATACTTGTAGTTCGTGTGTATTTTTAAATAATAACATACATACTCTCACGCCTTTTCCCCGATAGGGTAGGCAGAGGCATATGAAACGCCCACATTTCACCGTATGCAATTTTGTCCCACGTAACAGGTGGTGAGCCCATTGCCGTGTTGAAATGGACAGGCGCAGGCTGCGGCGACCTGCTGTTGAAAATTTTTAAGCCGCCCATAAAGCCATATTTATTTATTTAGAAACTCAACGGCTTGTTTACATTTGACAAGGTATAATAACAGTGATATAAGATTCTTAAGCTAATTACAGAGTTTCATGACATTCATAATAGCACATGAACTAGAAACTTGGCTTAACGACTGCCATTTTATTGGCAACCGGGACCAACGGCTTAACGTGCCTTCCGAAGCACGAAACTGGGGTGGGTCTAAAGGGCCGAAAAAAATAAATAAATATAATGTGTCTATTTTAGATGTTAAATTTGGAAGAAATTTTGAACCCGTTGCCTTTTTAGTGAGGTTGTAACAAAAAGGCTAAAAGGTCTTATGCGCTAGACACTAATTAGCACGACCAATTAAAGTCCTGTTAGTCTCAGACTTACAGTAAATATAATAACATAAAGTTTAATTTATTTATCTATCACTCCTTGTGTACACCACACCACGTGTACCTATTCCTGTCCCACGTAATAGGTGGTGAGCCCATTGCCATGTTGAAATAGACAGACGCAGGTTGTGGCTACCTGCTGTTGAAATTTTTCAAGCCGCCCATAAGGCCTTCAACTTGACCTAACGTCTGCCATGTTACTGGCAACCGAGTCGCACGGAAATGCCCGCAAATGTAAATGTCACAAAGTGGTCACTCATCCGAGGACCAGCCATAGTGAAAGTTGCGTAACTCAGTGATTGTTTACAGAACACTGAGACCGCAGGGCCACGAGCGCTTCACAAAGTTAAATAGTTTTTTTTTATTTTGTAGGTATATTGTAGGTACCTTAATATGAGAAATAACTTTTCTGCAGGCGTTACTGTTGTATTGGAATTTACTTGACGGTACGAGTAAAGTCCTTTTCTATATGCAAGAGTAAGTAGTTAAAAGTTTCTATACTGGTACTTGTGTATTCGAAAAAAAAGGGATAACCTCTGTACAAAGTATGAATCTGTCCATACACTCTTCTTTTTCTATTTACTGAATGTATTCCTAGCCTGTAATCAATTAAATCTTGGGCAAGAAATAAATTCGTTTCGAGAAAATAACGGGCCACTAAATACGTCTTTTTTACAAAGCTATTTTTTAATTACTTTTTAAATATTTTAATGGTAAAATTTAAAAGCCCTGGAAAGAATCACTAATCTTATGTAGGTACAGTCGCAAACTTTAGCTGAAACCTATATTCGATACGATAATATTTAATCTTTCATTCGTTGGTTTGGAGTTTTGGACACGTACATTGAATGAATGAGGAACGATTAACGAAGAATATACCTATATTGTGCGAATGTGAAAGAGTCAGGGTAGACCACGCGAGCAGATGACTGCATGTATGAATCGAATAATGTATCTGCAGGGAGCGAAAGATGTATGTATGTACCGCCGGCCAGCCAGGTGATCAGTTCTGCCTGAGTACTCTGTCAGGTATGCAGCGTGAAGATAGTCTATATCTTCCGTTATGGTTCTTCCGTTAGGGTGTTTACGGTGTCAAGCTCACCACTCGGGTTGGTACGGAGTTATGTTTCGAGATTTCCTTCTATTCGCCATGATCTCGTCCGTTAGTCAGGAGGTGCACCACTTGCTAGTGAGACTGTGTAGGGCCCCATCGCATCCATTTGATCCATGTTACCTACCGGATGGATTACCTACCTATACCTACCATCGCTGTTTGTTACTCTTTCACCCAAAAACTGCTGAATGGATTTTAATAAAATTTTACAGTAAAACTTATAGCTTATATATCAGAATAACACATAGGCTACCTTTTATCCCGGGAACAAGTTCCTGTGTGAAACGGGAACGGAAAAGCATCTCTACACGGGCGAAGCCGCGGGCGTCAACTAGTAATGTATAAAAAATTGTTTCATTCTCAATAACGGAGCTATCCAACACAAAAATAATTATTCAATCGTAGCAGTAGTTGCTAAGATTAGCCCATTTAACCAACCAAACAAACAAATGATATGGAGGAACGAGTCGAGTTTGTTTCTCCGACATAAAAGGAATAGAGGATAAAAGAAGGATAGACATTGTGAAACCGGCTGGTTAGCCGCGGTCCAATTTCTTGAGGGCCAAAATGGCGCCGCCCGCCTGATTGAAAGCGGAGATGACGACCCGTGATTGAGAGCCGCTCAGGTGGACGGGCTTCTGTTAAAGGACCCAGGATTGCAAAAGGTGGGAAACACCTGTGCCGGCGGAGAGCTCCATGTTTTATGGTAATATAATAATATCATATCGTTGGGACAACTCACACAACGCGATCTGATTCCAAACTAAGCAGAACTTGTACTAAGTAGATAACCAGATAACTGATAAACACACTTATATATTTCTAAATACATACATATTATTGATAAATAACACCCAGACACAGTGTAATGATGAGTTATGTAGGAGGTAATGGCAAATATGAATCTACTCAATTTGGTGTAATGCCGACGTTTCGGACTTACCCAAAAATCTAACTCCCACTAGAATGTAAGGTCGAGCGTACTCAAAAATGTGATGAGTCTCTCGTCTCTCTATATGAATGGGTGAATGTTTGGGTACATGAATGGAGAGAGATACAGATGAACGATGGAAAAGAAGTATGAATGGTCTGCATGAAGGGATGTTAAGGTTAGGGCGTCCGAGGGCGGACACACGCGTTTTGCCACGGCTTCACCATGGCAAAATGCTTTCTTATGGGGGGGGGGGGGGGGATACTGTAATGATGCGTTTCCAAGCCGCACCATCACACGACTAACGCCATCTATCGGACTGATCTGGCATTGAAGTAACGGCCGTATTAGCATGGAGTGGGAGTTTCGGGGACCGTTTCGTCTCCCGCGCTTCGATCCACCCTGGGCTATATATAAGCAGTTGACAGGAAGTTTCGAGAACAACCTAGATCTGTCAATTACGCTACTGTGTACTACCACACAATAGTCAGTCTAGAAAAAATAGAATTATATAATAAAGTAATTGCAAATTAAATACAATTTGCTCTTCTTTAAAGTACTTTCCTAAAACTATATTAATTTATAAAATATTTGTAAAAATATTGGATCCGGAATATCCCGGTAAGTTTCTAATTATATTCAATCATACTTACTAACTTTTGTTCTTGCAGGAAGGAGTGTTTAAATCTAATTCTATCTATAGTGTTCTTACCTATTTCCGTTTCAGCGTATGTATTACCGCAATTAATAGCTATTTTTATCATTGCTAAATCTATTACAATTGCTAATTTTCAGCTATAAGCTAAGTGGGTAGGAATACGTATAAAGCTTTAATTTTCACAAGTGTGCCAACCAACCCTTATTAAATTTAATTCTATGTACCTACCACCTACAACCTATATGTAAGATTTCCCGCCTCTCCAGCCAACCTGGGCCTGAGGAGACGCTGAAAGCCTTTTAGGTTTCCGGCTGAGGTTCTTACCCCAGGTTTACCTAAAGGTTTACAACAGAATAAACCGTCGTGCTCATCACACAAAGTTTTATCTTGGGTAGGAATCGAACCCACGACCTCTTGCGTAGCAGTCGGATACACTCCCACCGCGCTACAGAGGCAGTCACATTATATGGTACGACGTAAGAAAGACTTGCGGAATTATGCAGTATTAGATTTATGTAGCGGCCCTCATAAGACAGCCCAGAAATAAATTTTTGACGCTGAAACCCGAACGTAACCTGGTGGATCTTTTTCTGGCTGCTTAAAAAAAAACCAATAAGTCGTGCTATCTGGCACATTCATCACGGGCTCACCACCTGTTAAGTGGGACAAAAATGCATACGGTGAAGTGTGGGCGTTTGGTATGCCTCTGCCTACCCTTTCGGGGATAAAGGCGTGACAATATGTATGTATGTATGTATTTGGCACATTCTGAGTGCCTACGCCCGTGCTATCGTCCGTTGAACAGCAGGTGCCCTGAGTGCAGGTGAACTCGGCTTGGGCCCCAGAGATGTTGATATAGACTACACCCAAATTGACCTATAGGATAGAAAATGAGAACTTTTTCAATATCCTTCTTTATTATTGTACGTGGGATTTTCCCGCTACGTAACGCCTGATTGCAATTAAGAACTCATTTATCATATGACTGCCTCTGTGGCGCGGTGGGAGTGCATCCGACTGCTACGCAAGAGGTCGTGGGTTCGATTCCCACCCAGGATAAAACTTTGTGTGATGAGCACGATGGTTTATTCTGTGTCTGGGTGTTATTTATCTATAATATGTATGTATTTAGAAATATATAAGTATGTTTATCAGTTATCTGGTTACCATAGTACAAGCTCTGCTTAGTTTGGAATCAGATGGCGTTGTGTGGGTTGTCCCAAAAATATATAAATAAATATTTCAATATTCCTTTCTCTATATGGCGCTAATGAGAATACCTACTGACATAGTGATACTTAAAGAGATAAGATGTTCTATCAACAATATGTGTAAAAACCCTGTTGATTACAGGTGCTAATTTAAAAATCACTACCCACGTTTCTGTTGCGTAAACCAGATAATTAAAAAAAAAACGATCGCTTTGTATTTAAATATAGAAATATATGTACCATACTATTATCTATGGATTACTTTGATTAACATGGTAAAGAAATTAATTAATCAGTCGATATCAAAGATTATTAGACGATATCAGAATAATGACGGGTCACTTATCACTGATAAGGATAACTAATTAGTATAATTACTAAGACGGTATTAATTGTATCGATAGTTTTGTGCTGCCACGCTGACCGTTGGAAAGATGAAAGGTTTCGTTTTTGTTCTGCTGTGCGCGCTAGTCGCTGTTGAGGTATTTATTCAAATTACTTAGTCTTATACGAAGAAGTGCCACTCCCATACAGTGGAAAGAATTTTCGCCAGAACGGAACGATTTAAAAGATCGTTTCTCTGCCGAACGATAGTAACCTGGAAGCTTTGCCAGCGCACGTGTTTTCTTCCTCTTACAATCCCGGATACTTCAAGCGGAGCGTGAAGAGGCACATCATTGGGCCGCCAACTTGAGGGACGCTGTCAGTAGTCATGTGGACTAAGAGAGTGCCCCTCAATTCGATAGATGTCGTCATGACTTTCCATCAGGCGGACGGCGTCATTTTGGCAAGCTAAATATAAAAAAAAACGATAGACCTATCAAGGATTTTGAAGGAAAACCCAGCTGCACCTGTCAGTGGAGGATCTGCTGACTCGGACGAGGTCATTGGGAAGAGATGAAAACCTATCAAACCCTTTACCAATCTGTCTGATCAGCATGGAACAGTAGGTACTTGATCCGTATTCCAGAATGTTTCTAAAAAATCAAGGGTAATACAGTTGAGCGTAGTTTTGAAATAAATAATTATTGTGTGACATTTTTTTCTACTCAGCTCCATCATGTCCAAAGTCAGCTAATATAAGCTTGTGGTATGGGATCTAGAAAACTGATGAACATACTTATATATTTCTAAATACATACACATTACACCTCTACCATAAAAACCTTAAATATCGCATCATGCTGGCGAATATCTATGACGTCACAACATAATAATATAGATATGTTTGCATTTTAGTTCCTTGACTTAGTTTACGTAGTAAATTATTTGTAGTTCCCACGATTAAAAATTAATATAGCGTGTCCTTCTGGTAGAAATGTGAAAGGCTGAAATGCGTGTAGCCCCGCTAACTCAATATTCTGTAAGCGATAACTTTCGTTTTAGCTGATCCCAAGATGGGTGATCGCTTTGTTGTATTTCCACTATTAGTCCCGGTTGCTAGTAACATGGCAGTCGTTAAGCCAAGTTGAAGGCCTTATGGGTGGCTAATAGCAGGTCGTCACAATGCCTGTTTGTTCCAACACGGCAATGTACTCGCTACCTGTTATGTAGAAGTCGTAGAAAATAAATGTGAACGGTCAAGCGTGCGCGAGTATGCCTCTGCCTAGCCCTTCGGGATAAAGGCGTGAATGATATATACATTATAAGGCGAAAAAAATGTTTCATGTGAATATCATGGAACATCAGTAAATAACAGTATCCTTTTTTCATAAGGCCAATGGGGACCAGCTTTAATTTTACCAAAAATGGTAGGTAGGTACAACTGCTGATCGAAGAACCTGATCGAAGAACCTTTGGGTAGTTATTTCCTCCCTATGATGAAATTAAAAAATAACCACTGTTTAGAAATTCATATGTATGTTTATATTAAAAACTTTTGCAAGCTTAACTTCAACTAAAAGAAGTCCTCCAGCAGAACACTCCGAGCTTCAAAGTTAAAATTTTGGATGCACTCTATATTAATTTTTAATAGTGGGAACCACAAATTATATATTACGTAAACTAAGATAAGGAACTAAAATACAAACATATCTAATTATTTAACTTTGTGACGTCATAGATATTCGCCGGCATGATACGATATTTAGGGTCTTTAAGAAAATCATAAAGACACTTGAGACAATGTATAATGTCTATGTATTTAGAAATTTATAAGTACTAGTTGACGCCCGCGTAGAGAAGTTTTCCCGTCCCCGTTTCCCACAGGAACTTGTTCCCGGGATAAAAGTAACCTATGTGTTATTCTGATGTATAAGCTATATTACTGTAAAGTTTCATTAAAATCCATTCAGTAGATTTTACGTGAAAGAGTACTAAACATCCATACAAACTTTCACGTTTATAATAATACTAGCTGACCCGCGCAACTTTCGTAAAATATTTTTTTTTCCCGGATAAAAAGTATGTATCCTATGTATTAATTTAGGAAATGTTCTAACTACATGCCGTTTTTCATCTTAATGTGATTCAATATCAAACGTCTTAATAATATAGAACTCTTTACAAACTTGTACATTTGTAATATTAATAGGATTACATTCCTCTGGGAATACCGGGAATTCCTTTCCTGGTGCTCATCTAACGTAGGTACGTAAAAAATACCTTCACCAAATTTTAGGCTGTGTATGGTTTTACCCACGTAGTTCCGTTCCCATAGGAATACCAGGTATTCTTTTCTTACTTCTGATTTAAGGTAGACCTAATAAGTACTCTCACTACATTTCAGGTATGTACCTATGTTTGATAGTTTAGGCTGTGTGTGGTTTCACTCGCGTAGTTCCCATTCCCATGGAAATATCGGGAATACCGTTTTATTTTATTTTCCAATGACTTAAAGTATACATTCACCAAATTCCAGGTTTCTATGTTTAATGCTTAGACTGTGCGTGGTTTACCCGCATATTCGGTTCCCGTGGGAATACCTGACTAGCTGGTAATACAGGAGCTTTCTTTTAGCCTTATGAGATTCTTCTAAAACAGGTGTTCGTATGTTCATGTTACTAACTTTGAAAATGACAATCTTCCATACAAACGTTGATCCCTTATTTACGTCCTTAGGTTTGAAATTTCACGAAACCCTTTTATAGAGGGCACCTACGTGTTAATAAGAACCCCGATGCGAAGTTTGGTTAATAGATTTTGTGATCAATGAGTCAGTTTTTTACAAACCCTGTTTTACCTCCTTATGGGTAATTTTTTTTCGAAACCGCGATACACGTGCCCCTTTATTTGTAACCAGAAACAGGTGAACGTAAATTCATGTTTCTAACTTTGAAAATGACCAACTTCCTAAATTAGTGAGACTTAATACAATTTGTGAAAGGTGTATCAGAAAGTATGCATATGAAGCAAGGTCCTGTTCTACTTTTGAAAAACGTAGTGACCCTTAGAGAAAAGAAGAACCGAGTTTATAAAAATGTTTGATAATGCACTGAACTTTGAAATAATTTCAATGGCAGATCGCTCACTTTAAAACAAATTACAAAGTCCGTTAGAAACATTTTGCAGGGTCAGTAGCGGAATTATGACAAACGGACGTGCTGCAAACGTCCACAATTTTGGTTAACTGAAACTATCGTTAAGGTGGACAGCGATGTCCTGTAAAACAGTACTATAGGTCAAATAGCTGTTTAATAAGGCTATAATGTGAAAGGTCATGACTCTGATATTGTGTAAAAATTCCTATTTGGTAAAAGTAATTTTTAACTCCTCACCGTGCTTCGCTTTGGACGCCATCACACTGCGTTTGCGATTTCGCTATAGAGCCTACATTGCTGCGTGCAATTTAAATGCCATTGGTCTTCTAGAGTTCAAGTTAACCTTTAATATTTATACCAATTGAGGGCCGCTGCTTAATGTGTGGCATACCAGAATGAAAAATAACCACAAGGTCCTATTTATATTTATTATATTATAGTGACCATGATGAGGACGAGTTTCATGCTTTAAACCCTTTTAAAGCACAGATGAGAAAAACAATGGCCTAAATCACTTAGCATGAACTATCGCATGGACCGGATACAATGCCTGCGTCAAAGGCGTAAACAAATACAAGCATTCCTTAAACCAAAAGGCATCACGGAGAATTTAGACAGCCCAGTTTTTACCTCTGCGTGATCCTTTGCAGCTGTAGTCCTAAAATTAGTTACAAAATAACTTTATCGTATAAATCTCTGCAAAGACTTTGCACAGTAATTATTATCGACAAATACTTAAGTCAAGGCTGCAGAATAGAATTATCATTATAACGATAAAGATAAGCCTTCCTGACCATTAAGTCCCGACTGTATTCAATTTCGCTACGCCATCTAGCTTTAACTAAATTCATAATAAGCTGTGTTACGGAATCCAGACAATAAAAACCATTATTTTATATTTCTAAACATAGAACACATTCAAACGCCGAAACAAACATTCGGATCACACAAATATTTTATTCTATCCGGCTTTCGAACTCAACTCGTTTTTAACGACAGTCGCATACCTACCTACTAATGCGCCACTAGGGTAGTCAAGTCTTTTTAAGCTACTGCATAAAGCCCCTGTAAGGACATTTTCGTCTACATATCAACCGTTTGACAATGGATAGTTTGGTACTATTTATACGATTTGCCTCATTTAAAGGACAACCCAAAGACTGCCAATACACTTAATAAAGCCATTATTTATTTATGAATGTTGTTATTTTGATTTCAGCCACGCTACACTGATGTCTCTGACAGCAGTAAGTATGACTATAATACTTTTCTTGTTTATAAATTTCAATAATTTATTTTCATAAAATCCTGAAAAACTGACTTTATATGACACACGGATTGCTATAAAATCGTAAAGAGACCAAACTGAAACATATTCAGTTATTGAAAGAAATACCAAACGATCATCTGCTTCCCCGATGTCGATATCATTATTATGAACCTCATGTTCTATGTCATCAACCCAAGACTCTTCATCATAGCCCAATCATTCTACTAGGACCCAGTATTTCAAAATGTGTCCGTATTAGCGATACTTCTACCTTCAACTCGTCACAAACATGTAGGTTTCTGCCAGTACCTATATCAGATCCTCACGAGATCTTTCAGTAAGATTCTGAAGTTCCCATTTTCTTCTCTGGGATAAGTGTGTCACTCAAGTAATAGTAATTCTTTATATCGTGAACAAAAACACTTGTACTGTTCCACTTATTTATTATTTAAACCTGACCGGTTTCGCCTTACGGCATTTTCAAAGGTTAGCACATATTTTATGTATTTTTGATGTCATTGAATACAATATATTGTATTCAATGACATACATATCTTTTTTGTTCAAGAAGTGTAGCAAGTTCCACTAAGTGCCATCAATCAACAGTGTAAAGGCTTTATTATGATATGACGTGCTATTTCTGCCAAAATAGCAATTTGAAAAATGATTTAAGCACTTAGACACGTTTATACTTGTTACCAACAGAATTTAGCGATAGACTACATCGTAAAATTAAACTATTTGACTATACCGTCAACTACATTGACATTCAATTATGAAATAAAGGTACAAAAGTGTACAATTTAACACCATCAGTTAATAACATCAGTGCGCAAAGGTGTTTGGCGGAATACGCTGCCACTTTTAAATAAGATTAGGAACTTACCTATTTAATGAAAACTAATTAGTGATTTCCGAAGATACAATCTTGATAAAACTGATTAATAGGATATGTTTTAATACCGTCATTCTACACTGAAATTCAATTAATGGCATCGATTGATAGAAGATCTTATTTTAATACTATCGGTTGATAACGTTACTTTCATTTGAAGGTACCGTCAACTAACCCCTTAACTATCAAAATTTAATGATGGTATCGGTTGATAGTAGGTACATTTGATTTTGATTCTATCAATATTAAGCATTACTTTCTTCGGAAGACATTTGCACACTTCAACTTGATATCATTTACGTATTACGTAGAAAGCCGTTCTAGTTCCATTTTAAAGAGGTTCTATTGCGATTAGTCCAAAACTAAATAGTCTACTAAAACTATCTTATAATTCGCAATCAAAACTTTCAAGTTGCAGAATAGGGACAAAATAGCTGTTTTAGCTATCAAAATATTATTATAGACTAACAAAAATGCAAATTAAGAGCTATTGAAGCGCAATCGTAATAGTAGAAAACTGTTTTTTTCTGTCGGCTCACTATTGAGCGACAATTTCTATTCCTTTCTGACGCTGAATTGACCCCCTCTTTTTACGATTTCAATGGTCATCACAGTGTAAAAATGAATTCGTAACGTTGTCAGCCCGCACATTGTGAACGACCGCGGTCGACTCTCAGGCCCAGTTATTTGACTGCTACGTAGAGTTTCGCTATTATAGGGCTGTTTCCTATACTTATATGATAGTACCCGTTTAAATATCTTAGCGATTTATTATTTTTTATATTTATAATAATATTTATTATATTGTTTATTATGCTGTTGATTGATGGCACTTGGTGGAACTTGTATAAATAAAAACACTTGAACTGTTTCACTTATTTAATAAATCTATACTAATACTAGATGACCACCACAGCTTCGCCCGTGGAATATTTCGACCTCCAGTCGCACCTATTTAATCCCGTCGCTTATAAATTCTACAATGATGCATAATAATTTGCCTGATTTGTAGATATTTATGACTACTGCTCTGCTCCCCTGTGTAATAACGTAATGATATATAGTCTATAGCCTTCCTCGATAAATGGGCTATCTAACACAAAAAGATTCGGGGTCCGCTTTTGTACATTTTCTCCTCCACTTCCCACGATCGTCGGCATCCTGTAGTAAGACCATTAGCACGCATGTCATCCCTTACGACGTCAAGCCAGTACTTCTTGGGTCTACCCCTCTTACCGGGACCCGGCGGGGCCGACATGGCCAGACAATTGTTTCCCACGTAGCCCGGCGGTTGCCGCAAGATGTGAACATACCAGCGAAGGCGATACTCTTGCAGCTTATCTTATTATTGTGCGCTTAAGTAAACTATACCTATACATTTAGATGTGCTTCAAGCTGCGGCTCCTGGTGAGTGCCCGTGGTTTATCCATCTCCGCGTAGCCATTGGAACAAGTGGTCTGCTCAGAACAGGCGCCGCAAGTCTTATTAACGAGCGTTGGGCTTTAACCTCAGCACACAGCATTGTAGAGTACGTATAGTTTAATTTATTTACAAAACTCATTTTTCATATGTTTTATATACTACTCGGGACTTCACGCGAAACAAAATTCTACTTACATTCACCGACTATTCGAACGCGTTGCATTGGTCGCGGCTGGACTGCGCCAGCCATGAGTCAAGCCACGGACGCTGCAACGCGTTCGAAACGTCGGTGAATGTAAGTAGAATTTTGTTCCGCGTGAAGTCCCGAGTAGTATATAAAACATGAGTATACACCGCGAAAGTTTAAAACTCATTTTTCATAGTCACAGTACTTTACTATCAAAATTTTTTTTTGCTAGTACTCGTTTCATCTGGCTTCGCTACGGTGCCCTTGACGTAATTGCACCGAAGCTAGTCACCGAGTCGTCAACCATCCGCATACACTCTCAATACAACGCAGCCTCTGGCGAGAATAACGTCGGTCTCGTTTCAATCAACAGAAATATTGAGACCAGTGGTATGTTTTTCAATTATATTATCCTTGCAGCTACATATCTTTTAACTGCCAAGTTAAAAACTGCCAGTATAGGCTGGCAAGTTTCTTAGAAACAATATTTATTTATTAAACACTAGTTGACGCCCGCGGCTCCGCACGCGTGGTGAAGTTTTCCCGTTCCCGGGCTAAAAAGTAGCCTATGTGTTATTCTGTTGTGGAAGCTATATTATTGTAAAGTTTCATCAACGTGGCCCCGCGGACGTAGTGTTCTGTAAACGATCACTGCGTTAAGCAACTTTCACTATGGCTGGTCCTCGGATGGGTGACCACTTTGTGGCATTTATATTTGCGAGCGTTTCGTTCGAAGGCACGTTAAGCCGTTGGTCCCGGTTGCCAGTAACATGGCAGTCGTTAAGCCAGTTGAATACCTTATGGGCGGCTTGAAAAATTTCAACAGCAGGTCGCCACAACCTGCACCTGTCCATTTCAACACGGCAATGGGCTCACCACCTGTTACGTGGGACAAAAAACAAAGCATACGGTGAAACGTGGGCGTATTGTACGCCTCTGCCTACCCCTTCGGGGATACAGGCGTGAAAGTATGTTATGTTTTTATGTTTTTTTTCATCAAAATCTGTTCAGTAGTATTCTATTTTGTGTTAAAGAGTAACAAACCATAGTTACAATCTTTCGCGTTTATAATATTAGTATGTGTAATGGGCATCTCAGTGTGTCAGTGGCTCAGAGGAAGTATTACATATTAGCAGGTCAACTATCACATATTAAAAGCTCAAGTCCTTGTCCATGCTTATCACCTTAAGATTAATTGCCACCGCAATCTAGCTACTTTTAGTATGCCAAATCGGCGAATTTGTGGCTTTACATCTAAACCCTAAAGTTTAGAAAAGTCTTCTAAAACTGCTCTGTCTGTTCCCATATATTTCTCAGGAACCATAAGAGAGAGACAAATAGTTTTCGGCATTCGATTCAGGACACCATGAATACGTGCATAGGCGATTTTGAAGTTTCTACTCTTGCGGTTTCAAAACTTGTTTCGGTTTAGAAGTCGCCTGACTATTCGTCGTCTACGATAGTAAACGGCGCATTACTTGTTTAGAAGCTAAAAACATACCGCAGGGGACCGTTCTAGTTCTATTCTATAGCGGTTCTATTGCGATTAGTCCAAAACTAGGTAGTCTAATAAAACTAATATATATTTCATAATCACACTTCTCAAGCTGCAGAAAAGAGACAAAATAGCCGTTTTTAACTATCAAAATAATAATAAAGACTACTAAATGCTAATGCTAATGCTAATTAAGAGCTACTTACAGGCGCTACACGGGTTAATAACATTCTATCGGCCGGCCGATAATATTCTATTGGACCGCAATTGTAATAGTAGACTACGAAAACTGACAATTTTTTTCTGTCGGCTCTCTGTTGAGCGACGATTTCTATTCTCATCTGACGCGATTAAATTAGTAGACTTGGCTCCAATTCAGGACACTAAAAGTATCTAGTCCGCGGTGGCCCTAGGAAAATCCGTTATTAAAAATCAACGTACGTATTAGATGAGTTTTAAAAGAGTGTCACTTTTACATTTCTATTGCAGACTAATCATTATTCCTTTGTTGTATTATAGACAAGATCAGTGTAGTGAAGCTCTCCAATGTGCCAGACCTCCCACCTGCAGGCATTTTCTGTGCCTTTGGTGCTAACGATGACAACAGTAAGTATCTACCTATATCTAAATAGGTATCTATACAACATACATACACATGGTCATGTCTTTAATCCCGAAGAAAAAATTCTCAATTTTGTACCATGTGATCAGCCATTTTCGTGTTAAAATTGACAGAAACAGGTTCTGGCTACCTGATGCTGAAATTTACCAAGCCATAAGGCCTTCAACTTGACTTCTATGTATACCAGAGCATTCTGCAACCGAAAACAACGTGTATTTCGTCTATTTAAAAATATTATTACCGGGAGCTAAACCTAACACAAAAGGTGGCGCTCCACAAATCTGAGGCCAGCATTGCAGTAGGTGCAATGCTGGCCTCTCATTTCAATAAGTACTTAGGCCTCGAACTCGACGGCTGGTGGAACTTTAGAGTGCAAATCCAAAGCCTGACCTTGAAGCTCAAAGAGGCAGCTCCCTCTGCTTTCGCGTAGCCTCGTCCGTTAATCAGCAGCTGCAGCGCTAGCAGGTCTCCTTGGCTCCGAAGGTCTAGGTGCGGCCACGGTGATGGAGTCTACCCTATAGAGCAATTGTTGTACGGCCATTCAATCATATAAATTATTATTTTTATTTATAACTATTTTAAACAATGCATGTTCTCAGTTTAACTATTTTTATGTACAGTTGTCAAATTTATGTATAATTAACGGACAAAAAAAGAAACAGTGTGATAAGGGAACATTGCGGTATGGTAGAAGAAGTAGTGACTAAGATAGAAAAAGGTATACTTAGATGGTTCGGACACGTGTAGAGGATGGGTGAAAGTAGACTAACGAAACAGATTTATCAGAAGAGAGTGAAAGGGCAAACTGGTAAGGGGCGACCTCGACGTACATATGTCAATCAAATAGAAGATATTTTGGAAAAAGGTCAGGTCAAGAGTACCCTTAACCGGCGTGTGTGTATGAAAACACTTATGAAAGTGGAAGAAGCGAAAGTTGTATGCCAGGATCGTAGCAAGGGGAAAGCCATAGTCTCTGCCTACCCCGATGGGAGACAGGCGTGACGATGTATGTATGTCAAAAATGCTCGCAACCTCGCTCACTCAGTGTTCTGTAAACGATCACTGCTTATGCAAGTTTCGCTATGGCTAGTCAAGGATGGGTGACAACTTTGTGGCGTTTACATTTACGAGCATTTCAGTGCTTCGGAAGGCACGTTAAGCCGTTGGTTCCTTATGCTAGTAAAATGGCAGTCGTTAAGCCAAGTGGAAGGCCTTATGGGCTTGACAAATTTCAACACCAAGTCGCCACAGCCTGCGCTTGTTCATTTCAATACGGCAATGGGCTCACCACCTGTTACGTGGGACAAAAATACACAGGCTGAAATTTGGGCGTATAATATGCCTCTGCCACGCCACACGTTCGGGAATAACGCGTGATTGAAAAAAATATAAGTATAACAAATTATTACAGGCCCCGGAGAGAGGCTGTTGTGCGCCGTCTTCGAAAATATTGATGATGTTTCTGCTACTGAGGTAAGTACCTACATTGATATACTTCTAGTATGTAAAATTCAGAATTTTGATTAAATATTGTGGGATATATGTTGGATTTTTTGCACAGCGTCATCTAGCCCAAACTAAGCTACAAGCTTGTACTATGGGATCTAGACAACCGATATACATAGTATATTTCTAAATGCATACGAAACACCCAAGCTCCGAAACCAAAATTTGTGGGTCACACAAATATTTTTTCCGACCCGGGACCTCAGTCGCGACAGGGATATAAGTAGTGAGTGATACTCTTATTCTCCAGATGGTTTTGTCGCTCCAGTAGTGGCCACGCCTCACTGCGTTGTAAAAGGACAGCCCTAATGATGGATTTAAATACCTGTCGCTTCAACCAGACCGGCATTTTTGTGTCACAACTGACACTAGTCATCTCCCGCAACTTGGACATTGCCGGAAGTTTTGACGTCAAGACTGCTTGACAGCAAATGAGCTCAGTGCGCTGTGCTCTGCCATTTATATCACGACCAGCTGACGCTCGCGGCTCCGCCCGTGACGAACTCGAACCCCGTAGCACCCATTTAATCTCTCAGTTTATTAATTTTGTTTATTTTTTTTTTGGGTGACTACTTTGTGGAATTTACATTTGCGAGCGTTTCCGTGTTTCAGAAGGCACGTTAAGTCGTTGGTCCCGGTTGCCAGTAAAATGGCAGTCGTTATGCCTGTTTGACGGCCTTATGAGCGGATTGAAATATTTCAAAAAAAAGGTCCTATTTTTTGATATTTATGAAAACTGCTCCACTCTCCTGGATAGTAGCGTGGTCATATATGGCTTTCCTCAATAAATGGGCTATCCAAATGAAAAATATTTTTTCAATGCGAACCAGCAGTTCAGCAACATAAGCGCGTTTAACCAACCAACAACAACAACAAGTCGTAACAAGTAGTAATCTCTATAAGCCTTTGTCTAATCTCCTTTAATAAAATACATCGAAATTAATCACAAGATTCGGTAATACAATAAAACTACATCCCGTCTATGGCAAATTCAAAGTAGGTGAACATCCTGTACAAACAGGAAACATCATGGATGCAAATTAAAAAGAAAAAGCAAATCAGTCAAGTGCCTGTCGGACACGCGCACGACAGGTTCAGCAACATTACTGATAAAAACTCCAAAAAAGAAAACACGTTTGTCGCTTCCTTTATATGTTTAAAATTTAAAATTAATAATTTATTTTTAAAGTAAATATTAAATTGAATATTTCAAGCGTCTACTGTTGCCGTTATCAACATTTAGCAAAAATAAGAAGAATCACGTTTTTTGGAGCCTTTTAATTGCGACTAATCCCACCCGCATTCCCATTAACGTGACTCCTGTAAACCAGAATCTACAGCAACAACCAAGATCAAAAAAGTTACACCGAGGTCGAACTAGGTAAAGTCCCAGAAGAAGTTAGAGTGTCTTGGAACCAGCATCGAATTTAATCAGAAAATAATTTGAAGGGGAGAGAAATCTTTTCTTCTTTGCAAAGCGGAAGATATGGAAGGCATTTACATCCTATAGAACAAGGCACCATGGTAATAGTACATTATATACGTTTCGCCAAATGCTACACTCCCAGAGTATGTGATGAGCAGTTTGATCATACTTGGCATCAGCTGGTGGACACTGACAAAACGGTGATACACACACAACACACAACAGTTTAAACGAATGTAGTTTGTTCCTAAAGTTACCATGTGTCGTAAGAAATTGAGCAATACAATGACGCACCCCAGCTATGGCAGTCTCAGGCGCACACGAATGTCTTCGAAGAACTGGTAGAAGTGGAGTCCTTTGATAGAAGTATTCCAACGCAGCGGCTAATCGTCTAAAATTTCTTAACGTACATTATCTCGGTACAATCTAGCAATTATATGGCGATCTCTTATTAAAAATACCTATCATCAATACCATCCATAACTAAAAAGTACTAAGCAGTGCGTCTCTGAATTTCAAGGTTAACCAGGATATCACCTGCCATAACGGGTAGAGCCTCCGTGCTCACCCTCCTGTCGGTCTTACACAAAAATATCAAATCAAGGCGTTGACTATGCAGCAACTTTAACCGTGCAGCCCCGATAGTGGCCTTATCAGCCCGGACCGGCGCTCCATACTTGTTATATTGGAGCCCCATTAAATATTTATTTTATTCTGTTTTTAATACTTCTGGCAGCACAAATACATCATCTAAGAAAATGTCAACTGACTAACTATCACGGTTCATGAGATACAACCTGGGGCCGAGTCTACTATTGACAAGCCGTAGAATAGAACCAAAATCGCTGTTTTTAGCTGTCAAAATGTTAGTAGACTATCAAAAATGCAACTGACTAGCGACCACTGGCGCGGTACGTGTTAATAGAATTCTATCGGCCGACCGATAGAAGCCTATTGGAGTGCGATTGTAATAGTAGACTACGCAAAAACGGGCAAAATTGTACCGGTGGCTTTCTGAGCGACGATTCTTTTATTTCGACACGATTGAAATAGCAGACTCGGCCCCCTTGTTACAGACGGAAAACGGGGCCTTAGAAAAGGGGTCTCTTTTTACCATTTGCGTACGGAACTCTGAAATTGAAGGCCATGATGGTCAATGACCAGTTTCAAAAAGTTACACAAGTGATTTCTATAGTTTTTACGCGAAACGATTTCGCAAATATAACGGTAGCTTTAACGCAATCACTACGAATATGATTATAATACTTAGATTATAACATAGGCGCGCCTTGATACAACTTACGTCATTTGTATAATATTGTCAAAATTATGTCAGTTCTATACAGATATTTTAAATTAAAGTGACTGTTTGTAATACCAAATTGACAACTTTTCACTAAATGCATACGAAAATAAATACACCTACATAAAAAATACATATATAAACTCTGTTTGTTGCGGCTAATCTTTGAAACGGCTGGACGGTTTTAACCGGACTCACATTGGCAGATAGCTGATGTTTTAAGAAGTACCTAGGCTATCCCCGTATTCCCACTATGTCTAATCTATAATTACATTATTTTGTTTACAGTTTGATTCTGGGGCACCTCTAGTGAATGATGGAAACCAAGTTGCCATTTTAACGGGTGCTGAAGGCGGTAAAGCTTGTAAGTATTAAATGAATCGAAAGGGAGAGGAACACAAAAGTGACACAGAATAATAATAATAAATAACATGTATTGTGGGATATCTACGTTTCACATAACGCCATAAATAAATAATATTTATTGTGGAATACTGTTCACATAACGCTATCTAGACCAAACAAAGCTTTAAACTTGTACTATGGAATATAGACAACTGATACACAAAATACATACATATTTTACATAGGAGACACCCAAACTCTGAAACTAACATTTGTGGATCACACAAATATTTATTCCGACCCGGGAACTCGGCGCAGCAATCGCTTACGCTGCCGCTGTTACCGAGGCAGTCAAATAAATAGTTTTTCTATCAATCCACTGTTTAACGTAAGCATCTCAAAATTATTTTGGAAAGGTGATTGACCTTATTATAAGGTGATTGTGTGATGAAGCGCTCGTGGCCCCGCGGACGTAGTGTTCTGTAAACGTTCACTGCATTAAGCAACTTTCACTATGGTTGGTCCTCGGATGGATGACCACTTTGTGGCATTTATAATTGCGAGCGTTTCCTGCTTTGCCGCTTCTTCGGAAGGCACGTTAAGCCGTTGGTCCCGGTTGCCAGTAACATGGCAGTCGTTAAGCCAGTTGAATGCCTAATGGGCGGCTTGAAAAATTTCAACAGCAGGTCGCCACAACCTGCACCTGTCCATTTCAACACGGCAATGGGCTCACCATCTGTTACGTGGGACAAAAAGCAAAGCATACGGTGAAACGTGGGCGTATAGTACGCCTCTGCCTACCCTTTCGGGGATAAAGGCGTGAAAGTATGTTATGTTATGTGATTGACCTTATTGTACCACACCGACCCCAACACGAGAAGGAAAACTCGGAACATAAAACTGTACCAACTACAGTTTTATGTTCCGAGATTGCCTTCTCGTCGCCATGACACCACGTCCGTTAGTCAGCAGATGGGACCACCCGCAAGTAAGATAATGCAGGCATTATGATTAGGCAGGTAGGGATTATGTGACTGTAGACGGTTGGAGTCCGAAATATTCCATAGGGATTTCCACACGCTTGAAATGGGATGGGAAGCCGTTGGTCCCGGTTGCCAGTAACATGGCAGTCGTTAAGCCCAATTGAAGGGCCCATAAGGCTTGAAAAATTTATTTCAACAGCAGGTAGCGACAACCTGCCCCTGTCCCTTTTTAACACGGCAATGGGTTCACGACCTGTTACATGGGACAAAATGCATACGGTGAACAGTGGGCGTATAGTATGCCTCTGCCTACCCCTTCGGGGGTAAAGGCGTGACAATATGTTACAATTTTAATATTTAATACTTGTTATGTATTTTTAGCGTTCACTCCTGTTGCTGACTACATTTCCTGGATAGAATCGCAGACTGGTTTGGTTTTGAGAAGCAACGAGGAACCTACTCAGGTCCGTTTCGTCGACTAAGACTTCGTATCTAGCCAGGTTTTGGAATTTGGTTCTAGGTTCTTTAAAATGAAACCGTATTCAAAACTTCATATGGTTTAGATTTCAGTGAGTTGAAACTTTACTCAATATTCCAACGGTATCCAACAAATTTGCAGACAATCTTAGAACCTGATTCCTATAGTTTTGATGTATATTTTATGTAAAATAAATTATTATCGTCACGTACTGTCATTTAATTTTTAGTTGAGCACCTTATTATGAAGTGGGCATTTGATACAGCCTCTTTTAAACGAGGTTTGCCGACTTAGGTCTAAATTGAAAAATGACAAAGTCTAACAATGTTAATTTGGAGCAATGACAAAATACAAAAATGCCAATGTGAAATAATGTCTAGGGACAGAAACCAGTGCAGGCTGATCCCCCACTCCATCATTCAAACAATACGACTCATAACATACCTACCGCAAAATGTCTCAAGTCTAAAAAAATGTGAATAGGTACATTTGTAATATTACATCGTGTAGCAGATGTTTAATAAATAACATCGCCCAACCCGGATATCGAGACCTCACGCTTGTCGGTATGTGCATATCTACAACGCATGCTGTATTCTGTCCCCCTCTCCCTCATAGGTTCTAGGTGAAAAGACAATCATGTTCCTTAAACCCCATTCAAAACCATACCTATTCTATTTACTAGGATATTCTAATCAAGAGTGAACCCTACAAAGTATTAACTTAAAATAAGGGTTATCCTTTCGTTGTTTGTAAGAGTTTACACAATTAAATAAAAATACTACCGTGGAGCATTTTTATGCGTCATCTTTTACATGCGCTAGATGGCGCATGTAAAAGATGACCCAAACTAAGCTAATACATACAAATATATATATTATACACATTATACTTTGTGTGATGAACACGATGGTTTATTCTGTGTCTGGGTGTTATTTATCTATAATATGTATGTATTTAAAAATATATAAGTATGTTTATCAGTAATCTGGTTACCATAGTACAAGCTCTGCTTAGTGTGGAATCAGATGGCGTTGTGTGAGTTGTCCCAACGATATTTATTTATTTATATGCAACATCCAAACACCGAAACAACCATTAGTAGATCACACAAACATTAGTTCCGACCTGGACTTTGAAACCTTGACTTCAGCGCCACAGTCGCATAGACTACCTCTTACGCCATCGATACATAATTATCTAATATTAAATTCCGTAAAATACTTTTATACAGCACCAGTGGAAAACTTTGCTAGTTATATATGTTTTCCCAATGTCTTAATATAGCCATATTTCAAGAGCGTTCTACTTATAATGTACACAACAACTCAACTCTCAAACACTTTCTCACACGGACAACCTTGACCAATTAACTTATGAGGCATAGAAGTTATTGCACTTAACAATTACGGAATTGACGCGTCACATGTTTACATAAGACTGTTTTAGGTACAGTAAGTAGCAGAAGAAAAAAAATTGATTGCATGTTTTTCCTACGTAACAGGTAGTGTGTTGACCATGTTGAAAATGGACAAGCACAGGTTGTGGCGACCTGGTATTGAAAATTTTCGCCCAGCCTTCTGTCTATTTCAACATGACAATGTTGACAAAAAAACATGACATGAAAATGCTCACCACCTATTACGTGGGACAGGAATGCACACGGTGAAAAGTGAGTGTACCTATATGCCTTTGACACACCTTCGAGGATAAGGCGTGATTGAGAAATTATAAATAACCCACAATATTTTTATATGCCACAGAACCCTCTTCAAGAGTTATTGCAATTAAATATTTTTTTTCTTTCTTACTTTTAATTTTCCAAGCTATTTTCTTGTTATTTATCCATCTAGTCATTTTAAAGGCGCAGCGGAAATTACAAATCAATTGTCACAATTGAACTTAAAAACTAGTTGAACGCAGCTAGCTTCACTAGCGGCACGCTATGATGGCCGTTTTGACGTTGTGTTTTAGGATGAAACATGGCTTAATGCTAATCATACTGTAAGCCGTTCTTGGACAGATGACACTGCAGCATCCACGTCCAAAGTTCCTGTTGGAAAAGGATTCACAAAAGGATTTTCAAAAGGATTTCACATCACTATTGTAATATGTCAAAACGGCCATCATAGAGTGCCGCTTGTAACAAAAATAGGCTAACAAAAATGTGACTGTAAGTGCTTAGGTACATACATGCCTTTACATATTTACCATCATTTTCCGAAAAACCAGCTGACTTCTATACGTTCTTTGATAACTAATTAACGGGCATGTGATCCTCGGTAGGCAAGTTGGACTCACACTTTTTCGGTCTTTTGTATAAAACTAGCTTTACTCGCGTAGTGAAGTTTTCCCGTCCTCGTTGCACCTAGTGTTGTAGTAAGCTAGTATGTTATCCTTGAGAGATAGACTGTTTATTGAGAGATATTGATTCTGTAGAACTAAGTAAGATACACAATTCTACCATACATTATTTTGTAATAATTATCTCAAAGGGTTTGGGCAGCGTTTTCGATGGAAGCTAACAAATTTAAATTTTAAAGTGGAAAAATCTTTCAGTAACGAGCTGGACTCGAACAGGCGTCTTCTAGCTCAACGCACCAGACCGGTTTACCAACTACACCACCGTGACCTGCTCGAAACTGACGAATTAATCCACCTCTTTACGTCTTAAGGCGACGTAAGGCGCCATCTACCGGCACTGAGCAAAGTTGCACGGTACGAATGATAGAATTGCATCTATAATCATTCGATTTGTGATGACACCTGCCTAAACATTAGAAAGCTCACAGATATCTTATTTAAATATATCTTATATAATTAAATATCGTTACATTTCAACCAATGTTTAGTTTATACTTAACAAATTATAAACTAAAATTTTCCCCAAGAATCACTCTACCCATTGGTGCAAACAGCATGAAAATCGATGTAGTAGATTTTGAGTTTATCGCCAACATACAGACAGACAGACGTAGCGGAGGACTATGTTACATAATATGAAGTGATGTATCAGTTCAAACCATAGATATTATCGTAACTTATATCTGTAGTTAAAACTTAAAAACTTATATATATTATGGTCGTAATTCCTTGCGGATAAAGTCTGCTAGGAGCCCTGGGGCTATCCTCCAAAGGTTACCCGGGACTCCTGTCCATAGAAAAATGGAAGGGCACCGTGTGGTTTTAGTCGGTAAGAGTCGGTAGCAACCAATAGAATTTCCACACGTAAAAAAAAATTGGTCGTAATTCCACCAATGGGTGACCACAAGTGATGTTGTTGTGAAACCTTAAAAAATCTTAAGTATTTAATTTGAAATTACTACATATTTTACTGAATACTGTTATGTGAGACGCATATTAATGAGTTTTATCATATGTGGTCAGTGGTTCATGCAATGCAGTGGCGATATTTCAACAGAACGTCAAGTCGAAGTGTATTAACGATTCCACTCATCAACCGGTCAGTATGTGCTCATATGGCCGTTTCCAGTATTCTATCTTCAGTTAAATGTAATTATTTTATTGCCTGGTTACACATACTTTTAAGCTAAATCTTATTTATTTCATATTTCTTCAATCTTATGTTTTAATTTAGTACTGTCCAGGCCCTTGTCAATGTCAAGTCCAATCCCAGCTCCTGTGTCCTTGCCCCATTAACGTGGTAGAGCGTTATTGAGGCTTTCAGTAAAATTTGCGCGGCAAGATATAAAATAGCAAATCGCAATATATCACTGTCTTTCTCTAAAGCACGTTTTCACAACTTTTATGTCTAAGGAATTACCATTTTTACACATAAACCAAAGGTAAATGCATTAGTTTTGGACAGGAGAATAATATACAGCAAGCATAGATATTGACAAGATACCGCGCAAAGACCTCTTCAGTTAAACATATATCGCTACCTCAGATAAACAGTTGAATTTAATAAACAGTAAATATTTTTATCTATCTTTGCTTATTGAAACTGAAATTTTCTTGGAAAGGTACCGATGGTAACTATTTTGAGATTATTTTAGACAATAGTAAAAGATAGATGGGTTATTGAGACCGGCCGATAACTACTAAAACCATACCGTCGGATCGCTGTCTATAATTTTTACATAATTATCTCTCTGCCTCGGTGGCGCAGAGGTAGTGTATGCGACTGCCGCACCTGATGTCCCGTGTCGGAAAAAAATATTTGTGTGATCTACAAGTGTTTGTTTCCTATGTATAATATGTATGTATTCAGAAATATATAATACTAACTGACCCGCGCAACTTCAACTCGATCGATTTTGTGCAAACTTCTAAGAGAATCAGAGAGAATCGAAGTAATCACCCGTGCAATCAATGCTTCTTTGCCAACGCAGTGGCAGTTTATTGATGCCCGTCTTAAAGAAATCAGCTGGACAGGAAGCAACAAATTCTTCAAAGGCATTTTGTACTGCCTCTCGGGTTTTGAATTTTTTTTTTTAAAGTTATCCAAGTTCTGAAAAAAGTAGTAGTCTGTAGGCGCAAGGTCTGGTGAGTAGGGCGAATGACGGAGAGCTTCAAACCCCAGTTCTTGCAATTTGGAGACCGTCTGCTGTGCAGTATGAGGTCGCGCGTTGTCGTGCAGGAGCAGCGGAGACGAGCGATTGACCAATGTTAGTTGGAGATGTGCGAGCTTCTCCATCATTGTGTTCAGTTCTTCACAGTACAAATCTGCAGTAATGCTGATCCCGTTAGGTAAGAAGCTGTGATGAATCACACCGGCGCTAGACCACCAAACAGTGACTATCACTTTTCTAGGGGTAAGTTTTCGTTTAGCGCATTGTTTAGGTGCGGAACCAGGATCCAACCAACTTGCTAAGCGCTTGCGGTTATCAAACAGGATCCATTTATCATCGCAGGTAACAATGCGGTTCAAAATTCCTTCATTTGTGTGTCTGTTGAGCAGTGCAAGGCACGTCTTGACGCGTACATCGCGCTGGCGATCATTGAGTTCGTGGAGCGCCCATTTGTTAAGCTTTTTTACCTCGCTCGTCGCCCCGCGGTCTCAGTGTTCGGTAAACGATCACTGAGGTACGCAACTTTCACTATGGCTGGTCGTCGGATGGGTGACCACTTTGTGGCATTTACATTTGCGAGCGTTTCCGTGCTTCGGAAGGCACGTTAAGCCGTTGGTCCCGGTTGCCAGTAAAATGGCAGTCGTTAAGCCTGGTTGAAGGCCTTATAGGCGGCTTAATAAATTTCAACAGCAGGTAGCCACAACCTGCGTCTGTCTATTTAAACACGGCAATGGGCTCACCACCTATTACGTGGGACAGAAATCCACACGGTGAAAAGTGGGCATATAATATGCCTCTGCCACCCCTTCGGGGATTAGGCGTGATGGATATTTTTTACCTTGCCAATTAGACGCAAATGGACCAAAATTGTTTTGACGCTAACGTCGCAATGCAAAGCAGTCAGAACATTTCGAAGAAGGCACGATTGGCTGTACATAGAGGTGTGCTGGTCCCCACACTAATGTATGGCAGTGAAAGTTGGGTATGGCAGAAAACGCATAAAAGTAAAATAAATGCAGTGGAAATGAGAAGTCTGCGAAGTATAGCTGGAGTGAAGTTGATGGACAAAGAAAGGAACAGCACGATAAGAGAACATTGCGGTATGACAGAAGATGTAGTGACTAAGATAGAAAAAGGGATGCTTAGATGGTTCGGACACGTGGAGAGGATGGATGAAAGTAGACTGACGAAGCAGATTTATGTGGCGAGAGTGAATGGGCAAACTGGTAGGGGTAGACCTCGGCGTACGTATTTCAATCAAATCGAAGACCTTTTGGAAAAAGGCCAGGTCAAGAGTACCCTTAACCGGCGAGCCTGTACGAAAACACTTATGAAAGTAGAAGAAGCGAAAGTGGTATGTCAGGATCGTAGCAAATGGAAAACCATAGTCTCTGCCTACCCCGATGGGAAACAGGCGTGATAATATGTATGTAATATGTATGTATGTCGAAAGCTGCTGCTAATTCACCCGTAGATTGTGTATCATCAGCTTCCACAATCGCCTTTAATTCGTCATTGTCGACCATAGTCTTAGGACGACCGCGTGGTTCATTTTTCAGGTCGAAATTTTCAGAACGGAAGCGAGCGGACCAATAGCAGGTGGTGCGTTGGTTTGTAATGTTAGCTTCGTAAACGTCGTTGATGTTGCGTGCAGCTTGTGCCGCGTTGCTGCCACCACGGTACTCATATTCCATAATTTCCCGAATTTTGAACGTATCCTTAATGACGAAAAAGATTATAATTGTAACACTAATCAATAAACAAATGACTTCATTCGGAAAAAGAATTCCATGTTTTTAAAATAAAATTAATTTGAAATTAGAATTCTAAGCCAAACAAAAAATATTTTGATTAGAAATTGCCAGTACTGCAGAACGGCAATTTCATAAGCAAAGACCTATTATTATACAAGCTTAAGACTTGTGTAAAAAAATGCTATCAACAAAACGTGAAACCTTCATTGAGCAATAACTTGAGTGGGTCAGTTTTAATAATGGCGCTTAATTTCAGATGAGGTGATGAATCACGCTGACATGGCAGCGAGGACTCCAGATGCTACGTACATGTCCATGGAGCTCCACGTTCCCACCCGGTGTAAGCCGTTGCCGTGTTTAGTAGGAGTAGGTATATCTGGAAATTCGTCACTACTACCAACGTCTTCTATCTACCCCAAATAAGGTTATTAAAGGACGTTGTTATGGCTACCAGGCAGCTGACGTTAATTAACAAGCTACAAAAGAATTAAGGAGCGCTAAGAAGGATACAGGGGCAAAACAAAATCTTCGAAGACGAAACTTCATATATAATAACGTAGACAAGTGTTGTAAAATTTCAAAACGCAGTGGAAAGTCGTTTTTCCATTACTTTCCAAACTTCAAATATAGCTACAGTATAGTTTCTACCCCTTTACTTGAGTACGGAGACTTAGAACAAAGCAAACTTTGAAGATATCAATACATGAATACGCCGCTATCTTCAAGATTTCACGTCTTATAAATGATTAACACGTAGAATTCCGACTATTAATGATTTTATAAAGGATAGTCCATTACAAAATCATTAATAGTCATCATATTTTGACAAACGTTATACGAGAATACTAATTTTCCACTGTGAAGCACTTTACTGGTCTAACAGAACTTAGAAGATTTGTTCTGCTGCTTGACCATTAGTGTTGCCAATTTAACACTGTAATTTGTTATAGGAAAAAACACCTAAATAAAATTTGAAAATTATCAAATGTTTTTGAAGACACGAAATATACATATATGGAATTTAATAATCTCCGTCCAAGTTAGACATCGCCAAAACCAACAAAATAAGTACGCATCATACATACATATTGTCACGCCTTTATCTCCGAAGGGGTAGGCAGAGGCATACCATACGCCCTCAGTTCACCGTACCAGTTGGTCAGCTCACCGTGTTGAAATGGTCAAGCGCAACCTGCTGTTGAAATTTTTCCAGCCGCCTATAAGGCCTTCAACTGAGCTTAAAGATTGCCATTTTACTGGCAACCGGGACCAACCGCATAACGTGCCTTCCGACGCACGGAAACACTTGCGAATATTAATGCCACAAAGTGGTCACCCATCCAAGGACCAGCCATAGCGAAAGTTGCTTTGTCGACATTTACGATTACTGCTACACATTCCTGGGTAGTAGCGTGATGTTATATAGAATATAGCCTTTCTCGATAAATTGACTATCTAACACAAATATAATTTTTCTATTAAGATCTGTAGTTTCTGATATTAGCGCGTTCAACCAAACAAATATATAAACAAACTCTTCAGCTTTATATGTATATAAGCATAGCGTATAGATTTTATGGTTGCATGCTTATAATGTCTTATGTATTTGCGGTAATTTGTAGGTACTGTAATGATGCGTGGTCGAGCTGCGCCATCATACGACTAACGCCATCTATCGGACTGATGCGGCATTGAAGTTACTCCCGTATAAGCGTGGAGTGGGAGTTTCGAGGCCCGTCCCACGCCTCGATCCACCCCTGGGCCATATATAAGCAGTTGACAGGAAGTTTCGGCAACAACCTAGATTTGTCAATTACGATATTGTGTACTACCACACAATAGTCTCGAAAAAAAATAGAATTATAAAATAAAGTAATTGCAAATTAAATACAAGTTGCTCAAGTACTTTCCTAAAACTATATAAATTCATAAAATATTTGTAAAAAATATTGGACCCGGAATATCCCGGGTCCTTTGTTACGGTTGAACCTTTACGGTTCCACCACTATACCTACTACTTGTTGGCCGAGCGCTACTCCGAAGCTCCTTCTGGTTGCGCCTGAACCGGGAGTGGAAGCCGTCGCCAAGCCGGAGAACCTACTACGACTGCGAGAAGAACAAGATCCGACCCGTGGAAGATCACCTGGCCCTCCTTCAGATAAGTCCAGATTCCGCAGCCTCTCGCGACAGAGTCCACCTTACGGTTGCCTATCATTATTCGACACCCGCGACCCTGACTAGACTTCTTTTGGCCCTATCGGGAAATATACTATATTGTATTCTAACTACTTCTACTTTCATTTATCTCCCGTAGGGTCCTGTACAACCTAAAGGTTTACAGTACTTACTATGCAATAATATATACTAAAATTTTAAGCCTCGTGTAAGACTGTGCACATGTTTTTAAAACAATTACACACTCTAAAAGTTTCTAAATGTTGCAAGATTTTTGTATAAGTTCTTATTGTAAATGAAAGCCGTTTACGAAATCTAAGTTTTAAAATATAATAATAAATATGTAACTACTTAGTACAGTCAAAATATGCAATTTATATAGTATATGGGTCACGAAGTGATACGCAAAATGGCAAGATTTTTATGAAAGTGTCAGTGACAAGCTGGGAAAGGGCGTGCTCCGTTACCCAGACGTGCATGTATGAAGCGACTGATTAATCTGCAAGAAGCCAAAGAAGTATGCATGGATTGTGAAGCCTGGCGATCTTTCCTCCCTCACTACCCCGACACGGATACAGCGTGAATATAGTTAGAAAGATATTGAAAATTCTTTCACCATTAGAAATTCTTCGTGAGTAACATAGGTTATATCGGATTTTTATAAAGTTTAGGATTTCGTAGGAAATCCTAATAATGTAACCCAAAGTTTTAAAAAATCTATACCTACTAATATTAAGAAGCTGAAGAGTTTGTTTGTTTGACTGCGCTAATCTCAGGAACTACTGGTTCGATTTGAAAATGTCTTTTTGTGTTGAATAGTCTATTTATCGAGGAAGGCTATAGGCTATATAGCATCACGCTACGACTAATAGGTGTAACAATAATCAACGTGACAAAAGCAATGAAAAATGTGGCAAAATGGGCGGCTCACTAATGAATGGTTGTGTGTGAATGTTCTGGGACCTACTCTGCTTTCAGTGTTGTTTTTACGATATCTTATAGTTTGGTATAGTATATAGAAGAATTACAAATGTCAAAAACATATACACATCATTTTTGTGAAAGTACTGAATAAATGGCAGAATTAATAAGTGCGAAGAGTCCGAGACATCCATTTAAGAAGAGTTATTGTTACAGGAAAAGTGAAGGGAAAGAGACCAAGAGGTAGGAGCCCGATACATTGGACAAATAAAAGAAATTATATTTTCATATCAGTGAACGATAATAAAGGAGGGGAGGAGGATCCCACCACACACCCTCGATTCGTCAATCCTAACGCACAACGGTCAAGGATTACCGAACCGGAACCGAACTCCTCAAGGAAAAGGATGTAACATCCTTTTCCTTGAGGAGTTCGGAGTTCGGTTCGTCATTCCTCCGTTACAATTGGTGGAGGTTATCCTTGACCGTTGTGCGTTAGGATTGACGAATCGAGGGTGTGTGGTGGGATCCTCCTCCCCTCCTTTATTATCGTTCTACGATGGATTTCCGCCATGTAACGCCCGATTCAATTAGTTATTTCATATCAGTGGTTAATTATCTTTTCATAAGATTATCGTACTCCGTTGATCTTATGAAAAGATAATAAACCATTGTTTTTTTGGGTTTTATTTTTAAAATGTATTTATTTATTATTAACTAATATGTAAATGTATGTATTAAATAATATTTGATCGTCTTTACTCAGTGCCTTTTTTGTACACTTAACGTAAGAAGTAGATTGGCACAATTCAAAGTTACAGAATAAAATAAATGAAAATTATTATTAATAAATTATTTAACAATAGAATATTCTGTATTGTAAATTTTATAAAGAATACTAGCTTTTGCCTGCGGCTACACTCACATGGTGTTTTATATGTAACTAACATATCGTTCAAAATTTGACGGCACCGATTATTCATACTAATAGAATCCACGAGAGGCTGGAGAGGCAACATGGCAGTTTCACCTACTGATTGTCACAGATGCTTACTAGACACGGGCCTTCGGGAAGTTTCTGTGGCGTATAAACCGGGAGGTAACACCAGCGTGCCAGCATTGCGAGGACTGCAGTAGGATATGGCTTTGCATTCACTGGCGGAGTGCTCAGCGTGGGCGCTGCAGCGCTGCGGTTCTGGGTGAGGACATTCTCACACTGGAGACCATGGTGAGAGCCATGGTCTGCGGCGGGAGCAAGTGGGGCACCACTGCGTCTTTTTGAGAGCAAGTCATGCTCGCAAAAGAAGTGGTGGGTAAGGAGCGGGAGAGAATTCTTGCGGAAATTTCACCATAGACTTGTCTTCGCCCGGCTTCTACCGGCCTCCATGACCGGGGGCCTGAGGATGGCGGGTAGGTGGTCCTTACAGAAGCAGGCCCTAGACGGTGGCGTGGCGTGACATCTACTCGTATTCCCTTCACCCCCTCAAGGAATTAGGACGGCACCCGAATTCTTCCCAAAAAAGAGGGATTATAATTGTAGATTTCACAAAGTCGCCATCCATCCAAAAGCTGACCGTGCTAAGATTACGTTACGTCACTGATCTTTGACTCATTAACGAGAGAAACTTGTTATGTCTGGTGAAATATGATATTCATTCTCTCAAAGCGGTCACCCATCTACTCGTAAAAGTAGAACGTGCATAGACCGCTTAACTTCACTGATCCTTTATCCATTAGAGACTGTTACTGAAAGAAGCGTATCTTTTGAAGTGATGACTTAACTTTACTCATCGTTTAGTCATCAGTGAAGGCAACTCGATATGAGTATGTGCATAACTGAAATCGGACAAACCCAAATTAGACAGTAGGTAATAGACAGAAGTAGATTATGGCTACCTGCCGTTGAAAATTCTCAAACTTCCACAACCTGCATCTGTCTATTTCAACCCGGCCCACGGGTGCATAATATGCCTCTGCCACCCCTTCGGTGCTAAAGCGTTTTTGGTTAACAACAACATAGAAAACTTTAATTTATATCAACATAAATGTGTTGATGATATTTTTATGGATCCAAAATCGGCAGGAACAACATTGCGGGCAAACTCACAGGAGATACACGAGACTTGTAAGTAGACCTCAGACAAAAATGTAGGTTAAGATGCCGCGTCCGAACCTTAGAGGACAGTGATGTAATAAGAACTTAAAAATGTCCAGGGCTGAACTTGGCATAAATTACTTAATAATCTAACAAAAATGGACATGGATGTATGTAATATATAAATTGAATAATTTTTCTAGCTATCTTTACGTTGTATCTCGTCTTCTTCTTCTCTTACTTATTAGTCGGAGAGGACAGATAACCAAGCTTTATGATCCATGCATACTTCTTTCGCTTCCTGCAGATTCATTCATACTTGCACGTCTGGGTATCCGACTACTTTTAAACCTTTCCGTTAATAAATATTTTTTTCAACACACTTGCTCATAAAGTGGATCTTATTTCACCGGTTTTAGATAAATAAAGCAGCTCATAAATCACGCGTGCGTTATAGATACAAATAGTAAGGTTACATTCTATAACCGCACTATTTGCTAATTTTTAATCAGCAAAAGGTTGTCGTAGAAAAAGTTTGTAAATATTTTTGCTATTAAATGAACTCTATTAATAATATTTTTATTAGACCAATATGTCCCCATATAAGCCTGCCGAAAGACGGGTATCTTAATAAGAAAAAAAATTGAAGATACCCGTGAAGAAGAGACAATAATAATAACCCTAATAACCCTCGAGGACAGTCGTTATCTTTTATAGGTTTAACGCAACCCTATGAGGGCATAGTAGATTCGCTTTTTGAGTCATTTACTTTCTGATATCAACAAAAGCTTTTCAATAACTTTCTGATACATGAAAGTTATTGAAAAGCTAACATCCGCAGGGCAGCTTGTGGCGAGCTGAATGTGCGTGGCTACACAGCGGTCTTGATTCCTCAGAGTTTTGTTACGCTTCTGCACCGGTTAGGATTTAATGGCCTAACGGGAGAGTGCAGCAAAACTCAACTCTGGCTATATGCTCGGAGGTGGAAGTGTCATTTTCAAGGGCATAACTACGAGGAAGCTCGATCCGGGCCTGTGCCGCGAAGGTGAAACCGGCGCCGCACCGCTCAAAACTCCAAGCCTGTGTTGCCCTCTGTCGCCTTACAGGCTTATCATGCCTATGGCGATTGTATAGGGGACCCATCTAGTGAGTTGGCAAGTCACCGTCTGCCGGTGTTTTGATAATAATATAATAAAAAGGCAGACGCTGTTTTCTGCTGTTTCATCAATAGCTTTAAACACCCAATTTATTTAACACCCAACCCAATAGCCCATTTCATAGTTAGCACATTTCACAATAGTTTAACTCCCATTGGAGATGATCCATTACCGTTCTTCTACATAAGGGGGGCGTGGATTGTCCCATTTTCTATTAGATTAAAATTCTCAAAGGGCTTCTGCGTGTTGGACCAATATGTCCCCGTGTAAGCCTGCCAAAAGACCGGGTATCTTCATAAGAAAAAAAAAGAAGATACCCGTAAAGAAGAGACAATAATAATAATATATCTTTATTTTCAGGCAACATAAGAAAAGTTACAGGTGTTATAAACTTATTCTACGGCCTATAGATAAATACCTTAAAACTAAAAATACATATAATATAAACTTAACCTATTTCACACGCGACGTGGATGAGTCGCGGGGCGAGTCCTTTGAAGCGCCGGAACTTCACCTCTGTCGGCCAAAAGTCGGGACTCAAGAAGGTGGCGATGCGTTGTGTGGGAACCCTCACCACACAAGAGTTAAACTCACATTGTGACGTGAGTTCAGCTTCTCCACCCTCAAATCCCACCCGGTTTTATTCTGGAGGTAGTCCACGACGTCTACGACGTTCACGTTGTAGTGAACTCGCGATACGTAGATCAACGTAGTTAGTTGGTACCTCTGCGCGGAAGTGCTGCTCGATAGACCTTGAAGCAGTACCACATTTTTTCTTGCAGCTATTACTTAAAATATAACAAATAAACGTAAATATAACAAATTAACAATGATTATTGTTATAATATGCATTTAGTATTTAAAAAACTACGCTGTATGTAGCGTATCCAACAACGCCAGAAAATATTGCGCGCGCCATTTTTCTCTCATTTTCTTTTCTTTGTATTTTATTTTGGATATCTAAAAATACCAACTTTCAATAATGAAGAATAGGCGAGTTTATTTATTACTTTTTATAGCATAACACGAGTGTTTTCGTTCTCTTGTGAAAATAACTTTATATTGTTTTAATATTATAGCTAGGTACCTATGTAGGGCACATTACTTCATTAAAATGTATCATTTTGAGATGTAACCTATATTTTTTCTGTTAAAACAGTGCTTGTTAGTTATTGTATATATATATAAATTACTAATCGATAAAAACTTTGCTTTAAACTGATTGATTGATTTCTTATAAAATTGCGTAGGATGGTAATTTAATTATGGGCTCCATATATTCCTTAGAGGTATAATGTTGTTAACCGTAAAAGCTCCCTATATAATAAATTTATAACAGCGTGAATGAACACGTCTAATAATCCGGTGAGATAAATACGGCCCTGTTTTAACTTTCACTCTTACAGCATCAAACATTGCGCATGATTCTTGTTAACGCGTTTGGCCACATTGTGCGGAGCGGAGCGTGAAGCGCGAACGCTATGTAATGAGCGCAGTTCAATTCTGAGCATTTATTAACCAAAAATAATTAACAAAATATATAATGTTTGAGTGCGACCCTGCGTGAGTGCAAAAGGATTGCAGTTTTTGTGTATGTGTGCGTGTACTATGAAAGTGTCAAAATTGAGGCCCAGATTTTTTTTATTTCAGTGACTAGTGCTGTGAATTAAAGGATAAGTGTAGCGCGCCTATAAAAAAAGTAATAAAATACAAAATTCAATTTGATAAAACATTTAGATTTGTTTGAAATAATAACATTATATTATGTAATAATTATCTAAGCAATTTATAATTATTCTTTTTGAAATTAGGCCTAACCAAGTATGCTCCTGTCAAATTAAATTCGTCATAATTCTTGCAGCTGCAATTACTATGACAAAATAAAAAAAATTGCTTAGTCAAAATGTTTGGGTTTAAATATTCAATGGTACAGTGCGTGGTACTATTAGCATGGTGTTTAAGGTACTATACATTCAATTCGATAATATTATGGTATATTATCGCTTGTGGATTGTTCCTGGCTGTTGTTCTTGGGATCACGACCTATGACCATGACTACTGGCGGTTGAGAGGAGTGTTCTCACCACCTGCGAGTCCGCTAGTGGGCCATATTTTGTCTGTGGTGATGTTCAAGGAGCAAGGAGGAATGTGCTTCAAGAGGATCTACGATACTTATAAGGATTTGAAGTTTTTGGGTAAGTTTTCTGCCTTAATTCAACAGTAAATCTTTACTTGTTTTATTGTCTCGGTGGCGCAGTGGTGTGTAGTGTATGCGAGTGCCGCGGTGAGATCCCGTGTTCAATTACCAGGTTAGAATAAATATTAATGTTATTCACAAATTTTGGTTTCGAGGTTTAGGTGTTTCATAAGATAATATATATATACAAATTTAGATATATATTATTATGTATATCAGTTGTCTAGATATCATAGTAACGGCTTATAGCTTAGTTTGGGCTAGTTGGCGCTGTGTATTAAATGTCCCACATTAATTTTAAAATAATAATTGAACACATAGGTTGAAATGCCATATGTTATTATAGATATACATATGAAGAACATGTGATAAGATTGCTCAACAACGGAAAAGTCAAAAGTACTCGGATATCCAGACGTGCATGTATTCAGCGATTAATGAATCTGCAGGAAGCGAAAGAAGTATATGGATCGCGAAACATGGCGATCTGTCCTCTCTGACTACCCCGTCAGGGACACAGCATGAAACTGGTTAATTAGTTAGTAGATTAAATTATAGATATCAAGTAGAACTTGATCATGTGTTCAATTTAAAGGTTACCGACCCTTCTGCTCTGCTAAACAATGTCCGATAGTATGTCATGAAATTTTAAAGTAAACAATATTCCCAAGGGATTAAATGAGGGGAATAAGTAACTATCGAAAATCTCACCGGCCACAAGTACATTTAACACAGAAGGAAATGTTGTTAGTTATTTAACACTTAGTGCCCAGCATCCTAGCCTGGAAGGTGATGTGTCCTCGCGGTGTGGGTATCTTAGCGAACCTTTTTAACCATGTACTCCTTACCAGGCGGATCCCAAATCTATGAGGGCTGAGTATTATTACTCCAGTCTTCAAAAGGAGTCGGTACAAGAGTGCGGTAGCCACCGCGATATAAAGGTTATATCCACACACCTTTAGAACTATCGAGAAGATAATTTATTCTAGAATCCGATACGAGTGTACTCTTTCGGACTGTCGATATGAGTTTCTTCCTGATTACGGGAACACGGACCTTACCCTAAAGATTGTCGCGGAGAAATACAAGACGAAGAATACGCCTTAAAACTGTCTGTTCGTAGACCATGCACAAAGCCTGTGTTCCTCGAGTAATGAACACCACTGTGGTCCAGAGGGGCTTCTGAGATTTGTATTGAAATTATTCGAGACATGTAACGCAATTCTGACGTCGTGGTTTGAACTGATGTTGAGGAAATCATCTCCCATCACCAACGGTGTATACAAAGGTTCGTACCTTAGTCCGTTTTTGTTCAGCCTGATTTAAGGAGTTTTTAAGACTGTATCAGAGATTCACATGAGCATCTCATGACGTATGCTGACGAAATTGCGCTGTTGGAAGAGGACAGGTGCAGGTTGGTGCGATGTGTAAAGGTATGGAAGCTTCAGAACGGTCATATGAAACTTAATGTAGTGAAGACCGAGTACTTGGTGTTAAACTTTACAGATCCCACAACCATCCATATATAGGCATCGATTTAGTCTTGCGGACGACCAAGTTAAATACCGGGATCTGTATTTCACACGTCCAGCGACATACATCAAGTCTCGCATTGCTGCCGCGTGGGCTAAGTTGCGGGAGATGACTGGTGTAGTCGGTGACCCAAAAACGCAGGTCAGTTTGAAGAGCTGTTGACCTGTTGTCTATAAAACTATCATTCTTACATATCTTTTTACATGGCATTGAGATATAGTTGCTATTGAAGCAACACAAGCAGGATCTACGTGTCACGGAAACGAAAGTGGTGCGGTAGATTTGTAGAGTAACGCGGCCGAGTGAGGAAATCTCGCATCCGTCTTCACAGCCATGACGTTGCGTCATGTCTTGCGGCAACCACCGCGCGGGGTTACGTGGGGAACAAATGGCCATGTCGTCCCTGCCGGGTCCCGGTAATAGGGGAAGACTCAAGACGCTTGGAGTCGTAAGTTCCTAACAGATGATACACTCGCTATTGGTTTCACTACTTGGGATGCCGATGAATACGGATGTCATGTCGGACTAAAACCACACTGTCCCTATGTATCCGCCTAGCGCCGGGCGCCCCGAGAATTCCTCGAAGAGATGTCCCAGATATATGGAATTGTTAGGTCTGAGTATAGTGTGTAGGCAATTTTTTATACCCCTAGGAGATTAGGGTTGCCCTTTATTATGCTGAAATTATCCATTTCCGTAACCGATGTTTGTCTCATTCCTGCACTTATCATAGGGGTTATAGAATAACCTGCTTGACTCAGGGCTCCATATAACACCCTTGCTTCGCAGGAGTTTTTTATTTACGTGTGAAAATCCTCATGGATTAAAGCCACACGTTTCACTTCCATCTGCCTATGGCCGGGGTCCCGGGCGAGCCCTCGGAAGAATAGGGCTATTAAGTGATGTAAGATAGGTACTTTATGCCATATATAGAATTTTGATCTACCGAATTCGTTTTAAAAATTAAACGTCATCGTTAGACAAGGTCACGGGTTCAAGTCCTGCTCTGAACCAAGTTGTTTGTTTTCAGTTTAATAAAATTTGTATGAAAACGTTAGCATAATCTAATTGCTTTAAAAAAAATCCTTAGAGTGAGTGGAGTCCGTCACATCAATGTATAAAATGACCTTTGTCCACCAAAATCCATGTAAGGGCTCTCACACAAAATGACAAAACTGCGACACAAGACAATACTTATACTTGCGATACGAATTCTCTGTTTTGTGTGGGTAGCCCTTATATACTTTTCATTGATATCAGAGTTGCTAAGTAGACCGATAGATGGCTTTGGGCATACTCTTAAATAACGATTACACACATGGAGTACTGCTGGCACCTTTGGGCTGGGGCACCTGAATATCAGCTTCGACCTTTTGACTCGGTAGAACGGCGTGCTATGAGGATTGTCAACGATCCTCTACTAGCAGGCGGAGTTGAGCTCCTTTGTGATAGGAGGGACTTCGCCTCCTTATGTGTGTTTTATCGCCTGTACAACGGTCTGTATTCTGCGAATTTGTTTGATACGAGTATGATGCCCACGGCTACCTTCTATCATCGCCCCGCTCACTATAGATATGGTGTTCACCCTCACACTTTGCGTCCGGAGCGCTCGCATACGGTTAGGTTAGGCTTTATTCCGTGTACGCTTAGATTGTGGAATGATCTCCCTGCCTGGGTTTGCCCGAACGTCTACAGCATGGGGCTTATCAAAAGTGGTCTTAGAAGGTTTTTAAAAGGTCGGAAGTGCAAGTGTAAACGTCCATAGGCTACGGTAGGTGACCACTTTCCATCAGGTAGGCCGTATGCTTGTCTGCCACCTCAATGGTATAAAAAAACTCAATAGAATAAAAAAACATTCAGCTTGTTTCGGTACAGTTCTGGGTACCCAGTGACTTAAAGAGGCAAAGGTCACAGGTTCAAGTCCTGTCTGAGCCAAGTTTTGTATTTTCTCTATTAATAATAACTTATATGGAAAAACTAGCATAGTAATTGACCGAACAATTATTATCATCATCATTTTACCTAATTTCATCAGTCCATGGTTTTGGTCTTACCCAAAAAATAAAATAGGTATATAAAACAAGTAACGCGACCTTCACACAGTTCAGTTTTTAAACCGGAAGATCTCGTAAACTTCAAAATCACCTATACGCGTATTCATGGTGTCCTGAATCAATGCCACAAACCGTTTGTCTCTTTCACAGTTCAGATGCGTACAGATTGAGCTGATCTGTAAGACTTCACTAAACTTTAGGATTTAGAAGTATTAAATGCACTATGATCATATTAAGAATCTGTAGCACTGTCGACTGTGTTCTAAAGTTATGAGCTTTACAAGATCTGTCTCTTTACAAAATCACCAAAATCGTGTCATATCTATTACACAGTGCCGCTGCCAGGCACACACATAAATTGGTTGACCAAATATTTGTGTGATTCCCAGACGTTTGTTTTCGAATTTACAAGTTGTATAAGTGTACATATTGTATTTATTTCATTATTTATTGTATTTTATTAATGTACATACATACATATTGTCACGCCTTTATCCACGAAGAGGTAGGCAGAGGCATACTTTACGCCCACATTTCACCGTATGCATTTTTGTCCCACGTAGGAGGTGGTGAGCTGGTGAACTCGTTGCCGTGTTGAAATGGACAGGCGCAGGCTGTGGCGACCTGCGGTTGAAATTTTTCAAGCCTTCAACCAGGCTTAACAGCTGCCATTTTACTGGCAACCGGGACCAACTAAATGTAAATTCGTGGGCAAAAGTGGTCACCCATCCAAAAACCACCTATAGCAAATGTTACTTACCGCCGTGACCGTTTACAGAACACTGAATCAGCAGGGCAACGAGCGCTTATTTTATACATAGCTTACTAACTAGATTTATATAATCCTCGGATAGTATTTCCTTGCTGTTATTAGAGTAGACGAAAAGTTTCGAATATGAAGACTCGTAAAGAAGTTCAGCTCCATGGAGAGAGACAGTAGTTGGCTATAGGAAAACACAAAAACTAGGCTCCGTATGCAGTCAGTGCCCGTGTGGCTCCGTATGCAGTCAGTGCCCGTGTGGCTCCGTGGACACGGTGAATGTGTGCTGCCCCGAGTGCGCAGCGTGGAACGGATTGGGTATTCTCTCTCGGGCATAATTGGGTTGGATTTGTCACAACTGGCCGTTTGACAGAGGCTGGTGCGAGTAATAATCGGCACCTAACAATGTTGGGCCACCATCGCGTCTCTCATCAGCGAGGTAATGGTGGCAATGAAAGAGAGACAGCGGCAACATACAGATTTGTGCGTAGTGCCTACTCTGAAAACCTATAATCATATGGTGACGGACTCGCCTCTGTGTTGTTCTATCGGTGTCTTTTAGCGCCTGTTTGTCCGCTCTTCTGCTTCCAGAGAGGCGCTTAACAGCAGTGCAAGGCGGGCAGTTTTTTCGCTCTTTAGACTATACGCGAGAACCAGCCCTTTTCCAAAGTGTTCCCATATTCGGGTCATAGTGACTTATCCTCCGTAAAAGCAAGATGGTACACCATGGTGTTGTTTGTGATTTGGCCTCAAGATCATGTTAATTTTTTTGTAGACAAGTGTACCGAATTAAATAATAATAATAAAGAAATATTGTGGGACACTTTTCACTCAGCGCCATCTAGCCCAAAGTAAGCTAATATTAGCTTGTGTTATGGGATCTAGATAACTGATAAACATACTTATATATTGCTAAATACATACATATTATACATAGGAAACACCCAAACTCCGAAACAAACATTTGTGGATCACACAAATATTTGTTCCGACCCGGGAATTGAACCCGGGACCTCTTGCGTAGCAGTCGGATACACTCCCACCGCGCCACAGAGGCAGTTTTTGCTTTTTTACAAGCTTTTTATTAACTTACAATCCAATGTTTGCTCGGTTAGAATCTTGCAACTTAATTTTATGGAGATGATCTATATTTATACTAATCTATAGTAATATATATAAAGCTGAAGAGTTTGTTTGTTTGGTTGAACTCGCTAATTTCAGGAACTACTGGTCGGATTTGAAAAACTATTTTTGTGTTAGATAGCCCATTTATAGAGGAAGGCTATAGGCTACATATCATCACGCTACTACGCCGGAAAGCGAAACTGTAATCAATCAATGTCATAATAATGTTTTTGTTTCAATAATAATTTCCATCATCATCATCCGAGCGTCTGTCCCAGTTGCGTCTCGCGACGCCCGGGGTCCGGTTTCCTACATTTTCTCCTCCATTTCGCACGGTCTTCGGCATCCCCTGTAGTGAGACCATTGGCACGCATGTCATCCCTTACGACGTCAAGCCAGCACTTCTTGGGTCTTCCCCTCTTACCGGGACCCGGCGGGGCTGACATGACCAGACATTTGTTACCTACGTAGCCCGGCGGTTGCAGCAAGACGTGACCATACAACGAAGGCGACACTCTTGCAACTTGTCTGCAATGTCACGGACGTGAAGGCTGACGCGGATGCGAGAGTTTCTCACGCGGTCCATCCGCGTGACCCCACACATCCACCGCAGCATCTTCATTTCCGTGACACGCAGCTCCTGCGTGTGTCGCTCCAATATCGGCCACGTCTCACTGCCATGTAAAAGGACAGGTCTAATAATGGTTTTGTAGACCTGTCCCTTCAACCGGATCGGCATTTTAGGGTCACAAATGATACCGGTCATCTCCCGCCATTTGGCCCACGCGGCAGCAATGCGTGACGTGACATCGCAATCGATGTCACTGGACGTGTGAAAAACAGACCCCAGGTATTTAACCTGGTCCGTGCGCTCGACCAAATCACTGCCTATGCGGACGGATGTGGGATCTGTCGAGTTTAGTGCCAAGTACTCGGTCTTCGCCACATTTAGTTTCAGACCGCCGTTCTCAAGCGTCTCCTTCCACGCCTTTACACGTCGCACCAATCTGCCCCTGTCCGCGTCTGCCAGCGCAATATCGTCAGCATACATGAACAACCATGGAGGCTGCTCATGTGGGTTTCTGATGCTGTCCGACAATTCGTCTAATATTACACTGAACAGAAGCGGACTAAGGACCGAACCCTGGTGTAATAATTTACATAACAAAGTTAAAAACAATGATACATTTCAAATAATTATATGATATGTAGTACTGTTTCCTAAACTAGGCCTGTGTTTTGGGAGTCAGTGCTTAGCCGAAACTTAGTACATAAGTAGATCTCAACAACAGATTGAGCTAAAATTTATATACACGTTTAGTTTTGATGATAATGCACGGTCAGCTGGGTGACGTCATTCTAGAACAAACATGGTGGAATATCCCAAAATGATGTACTCGTTAATTTAATAGATACAACTAGAAAAATACATAATACAAAAAAATATGCGAGTAAGCCCGTGTGACCTAAGAAAAATAAAAAAAATATCCATCACGCCTTATCCCCGAAGGGGTGGCAGAGGCATATTATATGCCCACTTTTCACTGTGTGGATTCCTGTCCCACGTAATAGGTGGTGAGCCCATTGCCGTGTTTAAATAGACAGACGCAGGTTGTGGCTACCTGCTGTTGAAATTTATTAAGCCGCCTATAAGGCCTTCAACCAGGCTTAACGACTGCCATTTTACTGGCAACCGGGACCAACGGCTTAACGTGCCTTCCGAAGCACGGAAACGCTCGCAAATGTAAATGCCACAAAGTGGTCACCCATCCGACGACCAGCCATAGTGAAAGTTGCGTACCTCAGTGATCGTTTACCGAACACTGAGACCGCGGGGCCACGAAAATACCATTTAATAAATTTGAAATCTCAATAGATAAAATCTTTGTGAAGGGTTATTACGCTGTTAAAGACTATTTGCAGTACAGGGACGCCTGGAAATTATCTGCTAGCAAAGTGAAATAATATTACACATCAAAATATACTCGTAAGCATTCCTAAGTTTCTTGCCGGTTCTTCTCAGGTTCCGAACCGGTGGTCACTAAATTTATCTTTATTATCGAAATACAGGCATTTTTAATTCAGTGATGTAATACTTAAATGGGTATCAAATAAAATAGCTTGCTAATAAATTTGAAAAATAAAGTTATAGTTATAGTTTATCAATACAATACGTTCGCCGACTTAAGATTTTTTAGCTTTCCTATAATATGGTATCTATAAATTCATCTAAAACTAGTAGATGTCCGCAGCTCCACGCGTGACATGAAGCTTTCCCATTTTCGTTGCAATTTTCTAATTTTTCTCCCCATAAAATCCTTCCTTAGAGTTCAAGGAATAAATAAAAACAAATTACTCGAATTGGTCCAGTTGTCTTCAAGTTTTGCGCTTAGCAACACTTTTTTATTTACTTTATTTATAATGATTAATTTTTATTTATATAGACTACATAGAAAGTTCATACTTTTTGTAAATCCGTCGAAATCATCTGTGAGTCACCTTCACACGCTAACACACTTTACCGTGACATTAGGTATGCCAGTTATGTAATAACTTACATAATATAAAATACATGCCCAACTCGTGCCACGGACGATGCACCAAACGGTAACGAATTCTGACCGTATTTATTGCTGTCGAATCAACATTGCATGAATCATCATCACCCGAGATGATGATTCATGCGACCATTCGCACTCATGTCATCCCTTACGACTTCAAGCCAGCACTTCTTGGGTCTTCCCCTTATACCGCGACCAGGCGGGGCTGACATGACCAGACATTTTTTCCCCACGTAGCCTGTGGCTACACAACGGTCCAGATTCCTTAGTTTAGTCTTGTTACCCTTCTGCACCGGTTAGCATTTAATGGGCCAACGGGAGAGCAATGCGCTACTTCTGGGTGTGCAGCAAATCTCAACTCTGGCGTGCCTTAATTGGCGGTCAGAGGGAGGATGCCAAAGCTATATGCTCGGGGGTGGAAGTGTCATTTTCAAGGGCATAACTACGGGGAAGCCCGCTCCGGGTCTGACCCGCGATGGCGAAACCGGCGCCGCACCGCTCGACTCCCCTAGCCGCTCACACCGGTGTTGCCCTCTGTCGCCTTACAGGCTTAGCATGCCTATGGTGATTGTATAGGGGGCCCATCTAGTGAGATGGCTAGTCACCATCTGCCAGTATTTTTATAATAACATATTGAAATCGCAGGCGCAGTCTTCTTCCGTAACTTAAGTCATCCAATCTATTTAACCCCCAACCCAAAAACCCATTTCATAGTTAGCTTATTGTAAAACAGTTTAACTCCCGTTGGAGGTGATCCATTACCGTTTTTCTACATAAGGTGGGCGTGGATTGTTTGCAGTGGGGGTCCCAGTTCCTATTAGATTTAAATTCTCAAAGGACCTCTGCGTGTTGGTCCAATATGTCCCCATGCAATCCTACCAAAAGACCGGGTATCCTTATAAAACAAGAAGAAATCCGAGTTAAGAAGCGCTCGTGGCCTAGCGGTCTCAGTGTTCTGTAAACGATCACTGAGTTACGCAACTTTCACTATGGCTGGTCCTCGGATGGGTGACCACTTTGTGGCATTTATATTTGCGAGCGTTTCCGTGCTTCGGAAGGCACGTTAAGCCGTTGGTCCCGGTTGCCAGTAAAATGGCAGTTGTTAAGCCTGGTTGAAGGCCTTATGGGCGGCTTGAAAACTTCAACAGCAGGTAGCCACAACTTGCGTCTGTCTATTTCAACACGGCAATGGGCTCACCACCTGTTACGTGGGACAGGAATCCACACGGTGAAAAGTGGGCATATAATATGCCTCTGCCACCCCTTCGGGGATAAGGCGTGATGGATATTTATTTTATTTAAATCCGAGTTAAAGAAGAGACATAATAATAATAATGAATATTATGGGACACTTTTTATGCAGCGCCATCTAGCCCAAACTAAGCTATAAGCTTGTGCTATGGGATATATGTGACAACTGATAAACATACTTATATAAATATATACATACATACTTATTATATATTATACATATTAAGCACCCAAACTCCGAAACTAAAATTTGTGGGACACACAAATATTTGTTCCGATCCGGGAATCAAACGCGGGACCTCAGCGCGGCATTCGCATACTCCACCACTGCGCCACCGACGAAGCCAAGTAATATCATGAATACGGTAAATAGTATTGAAATTAATTTAACACTTACTGCGGCCCATGCTTTTACCAGTTAATAGAGCGGTCCCGTTGCACTTTTTATCATGACCCTATTTACCAAATTTTTTTACCTATTTACAATGGCTAATGTATTGAAGCGCTCGTGGCCCGCTGACTCAGTGTTCTGAAAACGATCACTGTGTTAAGCAACATTCGCTATGGCTGGTCGTCGGATGGGTGACCACTTTGTGGCATTTACATTTGCGAGCATTTCCGTGCTTCGAAAGGCACGTTAAGCCGTTGGTCCCGGTTGCCAGTAAAATGGCAGTCGTTAAGCCTGGTTGAAGGCCTTATAGGCGGCTTAAATAAATGTCAAGAGCTGGGAGCCACAGCCTGCGTCTGTCTATTTCAACACGGCAATGGGCTCACCACCTATTACGTGGGACAGGAATCCACACGGTAAAAAGTGGGCATATAATATGCCTCTGCCACCCCTTCGGGGATAAGGCGTGATGGATGATGATGATTTTTATTTATTTTATTATTAATTTATTAATCGACGAACTGCTCTTTGAAAGACTTTGAATACTTTATTGAATACTACTGATCTTTATTGTGCTGCTGTGTATGAGAATTTTTGCGAAAAATATATTTTATCTCAATATATCCTAGTTTTTTTTTAACGTGTGGATGTTATGCCGGATATGAACTGGCTAAAACCACTCGGTCCCTGCCTAACTGTCTATTGCCGGACGCCCCGGGTAACTCCTCGGAAAGATGTCCCAGTGCTCCCAGCAGACCTTAGCTACCACCGCGGCCTCACCTAAGTGTCCCGAACACTTAGGTGAGGCCGCGAGGTCGAGGTCCGGCAGACCAAATCCGTTCGTGTGTTAACTAGTTAATAATAAATATGGTGGGATACTTTTTACGCAGCGCCATCTAGCCCAAAGCTGCTAAGCTATAAGCTTGTACTATTGGATCTGGACAACTGATATACATATTTATATAGTTCTAAATACATACATATTACCACAGCCGAAAGACATACAGTCGGTCGACGAAGCTGTCTAGACAGAGCAATCGTGCGGGGGACAAGGGACGAGACGCGGGAGGGTTTGTCCCGAGCTGCGAACAAAATGTTGTTAGTAGCTCGGGACAGTCTTTCAGGGCTGACGCATTCACGACCGCTTGCTATGATTTTTTAATTTTTGTATAGATTTCTTTAATTCATGGGGTTTTTAATATTATAAATACAAATTTCGTATTCATGTTGCAATCCAATATGGCCGCCGCGCCGTGATTATAAAATTTCATGTTGTGTATCATATAAGGGGTTTTCTGGTATGCAGAGTACGAATTTAGTGTTAATTTTGCAATCCAATTAGCCGCCGCGCCTTGATTTTAAAATTTCATGCTGGGTATCGTATAAAAGGTTTTTTGGTATGCTGAGTACGAATTTCGTGTTAATTTTGCAATCCAATATGGCCACCGCACCGTGGTTTTAGAATTTCATGTTGGGTATCATATAAGGGGTTTTTTGGTATGCTGAGTACGAATTTAGTGTTAATTTTGCAATCCAAATTGGCCACCGCGCCGTGGTTTTAAAATTTCATGCTGGGTATAGTATAAGGGTTTTTTTGGTATGCTGAGTACGAATTTCGTGTTAATTTTGCAATCCAATATGGCCGCCGCGCCGTGGATATAAAATTTCATGTTGGGTATCGTATAAGGGGTTTCTTGGTATGCTGAGTACGAATTTCATGTTAATATTGCAATCCAATATGGCTGCTGCGCCGTGGTTATAAAATTTAGTGTTGGGTATCGTATAAGGGTTTTTTTGGTATGCTGAGTACGAATTTCGTGTTAATTTTGCAATCCAATATGGCCGCCGCGCCGTGGATATAAAATTTCATGTTGGGTATCGTATAAGGGGTTTCTTGGTATGCTGAGTACGAATTTCATGTTAATATTGCAATCCAATATGGCTGCTGCGCCGTGGTTATAAAATTTAGTGTTGGGTATCGTATAAGGGGTTTTTTGGTATGCTGAGTACGAATTTCGTGTTAATTTTGCAATCCAATATGACCGCCGCGCCAACTGTTATTAATTTCATGTTGGGTATCGCATAAGAGTATTATGGTGTTCGGAGCCACACATGTGGGATTATAACTGTACTCTATACTATGTTATCCTGTGTTCAAGTTTTTCGTCATAATTCATATTTAAACTTGTTCAAAGCGTAACCAAATTTTTTTGTTGAAAACAACAGTAGCATTAAGTCCAGTTAGTCAAAAATGGAAAATATTTATCATTAACTCATTTACTACCAATAATATACGTTATATACCCGGCGAACTTCGTATCTCCATAGAATTTGGTTTTTTTTCTTAGAGTGCTCAACGGGGCGAAGACAAATTGAACAAATTAATAATTATAATAATAATGATATACACCTCGAGAACAGTCGTAATCTTTTATAGGATTAACGCAACCCTATGAGGGTATAGTAGATTCGCTTTTTGAGTTATCCACTTTCTGATATCAACTAAAAAATGTATCAGAAAGTTATTGAAAAGCTCACATCCGCAGGGCAGCTTGTGGCGAGCTGAATGTGCGTGGCTACACATCGGTCCCGATTTCTCAGAGTTTTGTTGCCCTTCTGCACCGGTTAGCATTTAATGGGCTAACGGGAGAGCAGTGAGAGTGCTACTCCCGAGAGTGCAGCAAATCTCAACTCTGGCTTGCCTTAATTGGCCGGTCAGAGGGAGGGAGCCAGAGCTATATGCTCGGGGGTGGAAGTGTCATTTTCAAGGGCATAACTACGGGGAAGCCCGCTCCGGGTCTGACGCGCGATGGTGAAACCGGCGCCGCACCGCTCGACACCCCAAGCCGCTCACACCGGTGTTGCCTACTGTCGCCTTACAGGCTTATCATGCCTATGGCGATTGTATAGGGGGCCCATCTAGTGAGTTGGCGAGTCACCGTCTGCCAAAATTAGGATAATCTGATATAAAATAGCAGACGCCGCCTTTATCCATAGTTATAATCACCTAGTTCATCAAACCCCCAACCCAATAGCCCATTTCTTAGTTAGCATATTTTACAATAGTTTAACTCCCATTGGAGGTGGTCCATTATCGTTCTTCTACATAAGGCGGGCGTGGACTGTCTGCAGTGGGGGTCCCATTTCCTTTTAGATTAAAATTATCAAAGGGCCTCTGCGTGTTGGACCAGTATGACCCCATGTACGCTTACCAAAAGCCCGGGTAACTTCATAAAAAAAAAAGAAGATACCCGTGAAAAGAAGAAACATAATAATATGAGATTACCTATGTCAGCTCACCCTTGTTTGAATTCCCAGTTCCCATCCCCAGCTTCCAGTTCCCATTCATTTCTCATCCCTAGTTCTCATCGTCAATTCTCATTCCTGGTTCATGCTCCCATTCCCTTGATTTTTTTTATAACGACATGGTGGCCATTATGGATTGCGAAATTAACACGAAATTTGTGCTCAGCATACCTAAAAACCCCTTATACGATACCCAACGTGAAATTTGAAAACCACGACGCGGCAGCCATATTGGATTGCAACATTAACACGAAATTCGTACTTAGCATACCAAAAAACCCTTTATACGATACCCAACATGAAATTTTATAAGAATAGTTAGGCGGCCATATTGATTGCTAGAAACCCCATAATTTTATATCTACTACGCGGCAGCCATTTCGTAAACGCTTTCTCATAAAAAAAACTATCGATTCGACATGAAATGAACCTTATTTACTTCCGTGTGGCAATTGGTGAAATCTCAGATCCTTTTTTTAAAACCGGTTTATATATTATTGATTTATTATATATACATACTAGTTGACGCCCGCGGCTTTGCCCGCGTAGAGAAGTTTTCCTGTTCCCGTTTCCCATAAGAACTTGTTCCCGGGATAAAAAGTATATGTGTTATTCCGATGTATAAGCTATATTATTGTAAAGTTTCATTAAAATCTATTCAGTAGTTTTTACGTGAAAGAGTAACAAACATCTCTACAAACTTTCACATTTATAATATTATTAGGATTAAGATATTATATTATAATGTTGATAGTTGATTGCGAGTACGAGTTAATAAATCACTACATATTATAAAACAAAGTCGCTTTTCGCTGTCTGTCCCTATGTATGCTTAGATCTTTAAAACTACGCAACGGATTACGATACGCTTTTTTTTAATAGTTAGAGTGATTCTCATAGAATGTTTTAATGTATAATTTGTTAAGTTTTTGTATATATTGACCAAATTATAACGATATTTGTTGGGGATGTCGGAAAAAATAAGCAGTCTGGGAGCTTTCAACAAAAACGCTGCCTAAACCCTTTGAGATATAACAAAATAATGTCTGGTGCAATTGTGTATCTAATAAAGGTCTACAAAAAAGTCCGAGTCGACATATATCTATCTCATAAGAATAACATACTATATCCATTTTAATACTTTAAAAAACAGCAATTATTAAGCGGAAATATTAAATAATTTGAAGGCTATTTACACAAATATGCTTTTAATCCTTATCATTTTTACTACGTTAATTGACTTCAGCATTTCATGAAGATTATTTTGTCCCTTTACACCTTGCAAATTAAATGAATATCCTACGAGTTATCGCAAATTAAAAATTAGGCGCAAAGAAATTAATTTAATTCGACCGGGCCGTGCGGGTAGGTAGGTACCTAAGTATTGGAGAGCGGAGAAGTAATCAATGAATTTGGAAAATGTTCATACATTCACAAATGTGAAATTATTAAACAACGGGATTAAATGGGTGCCACGGGGTTCGAAGTATGTCACGGGCGAAGACGGGCGGGACAGCTAGTACATTATAAATAACATCAGCCTTGTATACTTTTGACAACCCTACGAGCATCACTGTCTAGACGTTGTCGGCATTTTCGTCAACTTCAAAGGCGTAACGCTACTGATAGGTTTACTTTTATACTGTGATATTACGTAGAAAACACCGAAACTCCGAAATCAAAAATTGTGGATCACACAAATATTTTTTGTTCCGACCGGTAAATCGAAACCGGGATCTCAACGTGGCATTCGCATACTCTACGAATGCACCACCGAGGCAGTCAAGTTAACTCTGGAGGTTAACTTGGCTTACTAATGGTAAAATATTTTTTACAACTGGTTCAATAATAACGACGCAAGCGCCTGTGTGGGGTTTTATGATCTTTTTTTATTTACATTATCATAAATTACCTAATTACATACTTATAAAAATAATTGCTTGTCATATTTTAGGTAACTAACTAACTAACTAACTATCTTCACGCTGTATCCCTGACGGGGTAGTCAGAGAGGACAGATCGCCAGGCTTCGCGATCCATACATACTTCTTTCGCTTCCTCGAGATTCAGCAATCGCTTCATACACGCACGTCTGGGTATCCGAGTACTTTTGACCTTTCCGTTTTTGAGCAATCTGCTCACGTGGTCTTCATATGTAAGTCTCGGCCTACCCTGACTCCTTCTACACTTTTGAACAATATTCGGTCGGCCAAGGTAACGCCGCACAATTTTCGAAGTGATCGCATCTCCACAGCATTCAATTTACTTTCATGCATCTGCTGACATACCCAGGTTTCGCTACCGTAAAGCAAAGTTAGCACTAGCACTGCGTTATGAATCGCCATGCGTGCTTCTTTTACGATGCTTTGTCGCTTTACTAACTGGGACAAAGCACTGTTAACTTTGTTTCCGGCAGCTACTCGCCGTTCTACATCCGAATCACATCTTCCATCCGCGCTAAACATACTTCCTAAATACACAATTTCATTCACTTGCTCTAGACGTTCCTGGTTTACCCTAATCTCGCATTTGGTTCTTACGTCACCTCTTTCAAATACTAGAACCTTAGTTTTACTTGCATTCAAGCGAAGACCCTTACTTTCACACTCCTCTTTCATATTAGTGACTAATGCCTGAAGGTCGGCTTCTGATGAGGCCATGAGCACCGCATCATCAGCGTACAGCAGACAGTTTACTGTAAAGTCATCCAAAATCACACCCATATTAAAATCTTTCAACTTCTGCAGGCAACTGTCCAGATACACTATGAACAGCCAGGCGGACATGACACATCCCTGTTTGACGCCTGTACAGACATCAAAAAGAGGTGACACATCCCCCCCCTACTCGCACGCAAGCCTTACAGTACCTATAAAGCGACTGTATTGCCCGCAGTAGCGAGCCGTCCACACCATATCCGGGCAGCAATTCCCACAGCGTTTCTCTCACCACGTTATCAAATGCTTTCTCTAGATCCACAAAAGCGCAGAAAACCTTCTGGCTAACAGCCAGAAACTTTTCCGCGATCATGCGGAGAGAAAACACTTGATCCATGCAACCTCTTCCACGTCGGAATCCGCATTGAGCCTCCCATAAATACCATTCAGACTTTTCTTGTATTCGTACTGTTATAACCTTTGCATACATACTAGCTAAGCTGATCAAGCTGATCGCCCTGTAGCTGGAGCAGTTTAGGCGCGAGCCTTTCCCTTTGTAAATAGGTACTACAACTGCTACTCGCCAGTCATCCGGGACCTCACCCGTCCGCCAGCACAAGTTGCATAACAGACATAGTGTGTCCCAGACACGCGACCCACCGTACTTGATCATCTCAGCAGTGACTCTGTCTTTTCCCGCAGCCTTACCACATTTCATACTTCTTATCGCTTGTTCTATTTCTTTCATACTAATGACTTCAATGACATCGGGATCCGGAGCATCGAAGTGAGCTCCCCTTCCCGATGTGGCATCTCTGTCTTTTCTTGCATACATCTTTCCATAATATTCACTCCATCTCTGCAGGACGTCACTTTGGTCTGTTAGGACGTCATTGTTAACACTAAGCACTTTATTCATACTGCAGATTGCCGAACCACTCCGGGTCTTGCCTACCTCTTTCCAGAAGAGCTTGGCTTTATCCCGGGAATTGGACGACAACCTTTCATCCGCTTTCATTCTGCACCTTTCACGAGCTTCTTCTATTAGTGCCTTTGTGTTAACTTTCTGCAGCTTGTATCTCTCTTTCATATTAAAATCATTTCGCTAGGCTAAGTAGTCTAGCCATGCTTTCTTCTTCATTTGAACTGCTTCTTTCACTTCCTCATTCCACCATGCATCACGCTTATTACTACTGCCTCTTTTCGTTTCTCCACACACTTCCACAGCGGCATTTATCATACTATCCCTAAGGTTCTGCCATACACTTTCCACATTCTCACTGCTTACATTGACGTCGCCAATCTTTTCGGCTACCCTTTCATTAAATTTATCCCTACTGGATGCATCCTGCAGCTTCCAGCTTTTGATGCTATAAGTCGGTTCAAGCTCAGGACACTCGGTACGATGACGTCAACCCGCGAACAGACCCCTAAACCTAGTTATGACTAGGTAGTGGTCTGATCCCAGCTCAGCGCCTCGATAAACCCTTGTGTCCATCACCTGTTTACGGAGCCGACTATCCATTAGGAATAGATCTATCATGCTTCTCTTTGACTTACATCTCCTCGTATACATATGAATTTGTTTGTGATTGAACATTGTGTTCGCCACAAACAAATCCTTTTCCTTACAAAATGCCAGTATTAGCTTGCCAGCGTCGTTCACCCTTTTATCCCCATACTTACCGAGTACCGACTCAAAACCATCGCGAGCGGTACCCACCCATCCATTCAAGTCTCCACATACTATAAGTCTTTCATTTCCTTCTATCACATTTAGAGCTTCTCTCATACTCTCCCAGAAATCCTCTAGCTCACTCGCGTTCGACGAAGATACTGGCGCGTAAGCAGCTACCAGGAAAATCTTCGTCAAACCAAGTTTTACACGGATCCAGAGGATTCTAGGACCTACCAGTTTGTACTCATTCATACCGGAGGCCAATCGCGAGGACAGCAAAATTCCAACCCCCCGACTGCCATGCTCGCTCTCTGGTACTCCAGACCAAAGCGCGAGCATCCCATCCGGGAGCTCCAAGACTTCGCTGCCCTTGCGCTTGGTCTCTGTCAAGCACACTGCATCTAACTTACTCTCATTCATAACATTCATCAACTCATTCATCTTATCTGTCATTCCTCCCCTAACATTCCACGCAGCTACCCTGCACTCCATCCTCCACTTCCCGCCGTGTCGGGCCGCGCGTGTAGGGTGGCATGGCGGTCCCCTACGCCGCTCTGGCACACACTTTTCGCACCAGCGGGGACGAACTGGTGCGCGTCGCCTCGGGGTACGCCCTAGCAGTATTAGCTCTGGTGGCACTCTATTTTAGGTACGTAGGTATATAAGCTGAAACATCTAAAGAAGTTAGAAATATTAACTTATTTATTTATTTTCTTACATACAGCTACCATTACAGCAAAGAAAACACCCAAAGCGACAGTGTAGGTAGTAACCTTCTATCTAGTACACACACAACACACAATAATTGATTACATTTAAATATCAATCTTCTCTTTATAAAAAATATCGCAAAAAATGTAATAAAATATAATTTAAAACAATAATTAAAAAATTATAAAGTAAAATTTAACTAACTAACTAACTAACTATCTTCACGCTGTATCCCTGACGGGGTAGTCAGAGAGGACAGATCGCCAGGCTTCGCGATCCATGCATACTTCTTTCGCTTCTTCGAGATTCATCAATCGCTTCATACACGCACGTCTGGGTATCCGAGTACTTTTGACCTTTCCGTTTTTGAGCAATCTGCTCACGTGGTCTTCATATGTAAGTCTCGGCCTACCCTGACTCCTTCTACCCTCTACTTTTGAACAATATATATTCTTCGTCAATCGTTCCTCACTCATTCGTTGGACGTGTCCAAACCAACGGAGCACGCCCTTTTCCAGCTTAACGCTGACACTTTCATTCAAACCTGCCAAATTGCGTATCACTTCGTTACGTATTCGGCCAGCCAAGGTAACGCCGCACAACTTTCGAAGTGATCGCATCTCCACAGCATTCAATTTACTTTCATGCATCTGCTGACATACCCAGGTTTTACTACCGTAAAGCAAAGTTGGCACTAGCACTGCGTTATGAATCGCCAGTCGTGCTTCTTTTACGATGCTTTGTCGCTTTACTAACTGGGACAAAGCACCGTTAACTTTGTTTCCGGCAGCTACTCGCCGTTCCACATCCGAATCACATCTTCCATCCGCGCTAAACATACTTCCTAAATACACAATTTCATTCACTTGCTCTAGACGTTCCTGGTTTACCCTAATCTCGCATTTAGTTCTTACGTCACCTCTTTCAAATACTAGAACCTTAGTTTTACTTGCATTCAAGCGGAGACCCTTACTTTCACACCCCTCTTTCATATTAGTGACTAATGCCTAAAGGTCGGCTTCTGATGAGGCCATGAGCACCGCATCATCAGCGTACAGCAGACAGTTTACTGTAAAGTCACCCAAATTCACACCCATATTAAAATCTTTCAACTTCTGCAGGCAACTGTCCAGATACACTATGAACAGCCAGGCGGACATGACACATCCCTGTTTGACGCCTGTACAGACATCAAAAAGAGGTGACACATCCCCCCCTACTCGCACGCAAGCCTTACAGTCCCTATAAAGCGACTGTATTGCCCGCAGTAGCGAGCCGTCCACACCATATCCTGGCAGCAAGTCCCACAGCGTTTCTCTCACAACGTTATCAAATGCTTTCTCTAGATCCACAAAAGCGCAGAAAACCTTCTGGCTAAGAGCCAGAAACTTTTCCGCGATCATGCGGAGAGAAAACACTTGATCCATGCAACCTCTTCCACGTCGGAATCCTCATTGAGCCTCCCATAAATACCTTTCAGACTTTTCTTGCATTCGTGCCGTTATAACCTTTGCATACACCTTACTAGCTAAGCTGACCAAGCTGATCGCCCTGTAGCTGGAGCAGTTTAGGCGCGAGCCTTTCCCTTTGTAAATAGGTACTACAACTGCTACTCGCCAGTCATCTGGGACCTCACCCGTCCGCCAGCACAAGTTGCATAACAGACATAGTGTGTCCCAGACACGCGACCCACCGTACTTGATCATCTCAGCAGTGACTCTGTCTTTTCCCGCAGCCTTACCACATTTCATACTTCTTATCGCTTGTTCTATTTCTTTCATACTAATGACTTCAATGACATCGGGATCCGGAGCATCGAAGTGAGCTCCCCTTCCCGATGTGGCATCTCTGTCTTTTCTTGCATACATCTTTCCATAATATTCACTCCATCTCTGCAGGACGTCACTTTGGTCTGTTAGGACGTCATTGTTAACACTAAGCACCTTATTCATACTGCAGATTGCCGAACAACTCCGGGTCTTGCCTACCTCTTTCCAGAAGAGCTTGGCATTATCCCGGAAATTGGACGACAACCTTTCATCCGCTTTCATTCTGCACCTTTCACGAGCTTCTTCTATAAGTGCCTTCGTGTTAACTTTATGCAGCTTGTATCTCTCTTTCATATTAAAATCATTCCGCGAGGCTAAGTAGTCTAGCCATGCTTTCTTCTTCATTCGAACTGCTTCTTTCACTTCCTCATTCCACCATGCATCACGCTTATTACTACTGCCTCTTTTCGTTTCTCCACACACTTCCACAGCGGCATTTATCATACTATCCCTAAGGTTCTGCCATACACTTTCCACATTCTCACTGCTTACATTGACATCGCCAAGCTTTTCGGCTACCCTTTCATTATATTTATCCCTAATGGATGCATCCTGCAGCTTCCAGCTTTTGATGCTATAAGTCGGCTCAGGTTCAGGACACTCGGTACGATGACGCCAACCCGCGAACAGACCCCTAATCCTAGTTATGACTAGGTAGTGGTCTGATCCCAGCTCAGCGCCTCGATAAACCCTTGTGTCCATCACCTGTTTACGGAGCCGACTATCCATTAGGAATAGATCTATCATGCTTCTCTTTGACTTACATCTCCTCGTATACATATGAATTTGTTTGTGGTTGAACATTGTGTTCGCCACAAACAAATCCTTTTCCTTACAAAATGCCAGTATTAGCTTGCCAGCGTCGTTCACCCTTTTATCCCCATACTTCCCGAGTACCGACTCAAAACCATCGCGAGCGGTACCCACCCATCCATTCAAGTCTCCACATACTATAAGTCTTTCATTTCCTTCTATCACATTTAGAGCTTCTCTCATACTCTCCCAGAAGTCCTCTAGCTCACTCGCGTTCGACGAAGATACTGGCGCGTAAGCAGCTACCAGGAAAATCTTCGTCAAACCAAGTTTTACACGGATCCAGAGGATTCTAGGACCTATCAGTTTGTACTCATACATACCGGAGGCCAATCGCGAGGACAGCAAAATTCCAACCCCCCGACTGCCATGCTCGCTCTCTGGTACTCCAGACCAAAGCGCGAGCATCCCACCCGGGAGCTCCAAGACTTCGCTGCCCTTGCGCTTGGTCTCTGTCAAGCACACTGCATCTAACTTTCTCTCATTTATAACATCCATCAACTCATTCATCTTATCTGTCATTCCTCCCCTAACATTCCACGCAGCTACCCTGCACTCCATCCTCCACTTCCCGCCGTAAAAGTAAAATAAAATTTAATAAATAAATTGGTTAATAATATATAACTCAATTTAATTGATGATTTATAAAACTAAATACATGATTCAATCTTTATAACTCTCAACATAAAATGTAAATCTTATAAACTCGCTCAGAAAACAATAAAATACATCAAGTTTTTTAGCTACTAAATTGAGTGTGTGTAGGGCTCGCACTAAGAGGGAGTTGTCCAGCACCTTGGTTCTACGCTACACGCACCCATCTGGCACACATAGACCCATGTCATGCAACACGCCAGAATTGCTAATGTAGCCTCGGAACACTTTAAGTATGTAGGTTGTTAGTGTCTTAGATCCCTCCTTACTTCTAGCTTATATTATGCGCTCCAACATCATACTGTATTCTCATATGGGGCCTATATGGATGGATTAAACTCCAACTGGGTTCTTATGAGAGTGTCATATAATGCTACGATGTAATGATAATTAATCATTTAATTGAGATATGAAAATAAACAACCAAAAATATGTTTATCTCAAATATGGCAAGGTTCAATGTTTGAAATCCAGTTTGACTTTTGTTGACAATTGTCACGGCTTATTTTTGACAGACTTCAAAACAAAAGGTACTCAATACGAAAATAAATCGAAATATTTTGTAGACTTGGCGATGTGATTTTTTGAAAAAATTATGAGAGTATATTTTTACGATACGCCCGCAGACCGTCATGAAACACCGACACCCTGAAGTTAGCTGAAAAGTATTTCCATGACAACTGTTTTCAAACATCCTGAAGTTAGCTATTGTGAACATTTTTTTTTTCTACGAACGTAGGATAAGGAGAAAGATGGGTTTTTTTCAAAAGATTTTTATGTTATTACGCCAAAGAAGTATATCTTCAAACGCGTGTACACACACACAAACACATTATTTTTTTATTGTCTATCTATAAATAAATAATAAATAAAATAAATATCCATCACGCCTTATCCCCGAAGGGGTGGCAGAGGCATATTATATGCCCACTTTTCACCGTGTGGATTCCTGTCCCACGTAATAGGTGGTGAGCCCATTGCCGTGTTGAAATAGACAGACGCAGGCCGTGGCTACCTGCTGTTGAAATTTTTCAAGCCGCCTATAAGGCCTTCAACCAGGCTAAACGACTGCCATTTTACTGGCAACCGGGACCAACGGCTTAACGTGCCTTCCGAAGCACAGAAACGCTCGCAAATGTAAATGCCACAAAGTGGTCACTCATCCGACGACCAGCCATAGTGAAAGTTGCGTACCTCAGTGATCGTTTACCGAACACTGAGACCGCGGGGCCACGAGCGCTGTCTGTTTATACAGATACAGTAAATTTAAGTGTCTGTTTGTAATGCCAAATGAACAGGGGGCCGAGTCTACTATTGACAAGCCATAGACGTTGTTAGTAGACTATCAAAAATGCATCTGATTAGCGGCCACTGGCGCTGTACATGTTAGTAGAATTCTATCGGCTGACCGATAGAAGTCTATTGGAGTACGATTGGCGGCTGAGTCTGCTATTTCAATCGTGTCGAAATAGAATCGAAATCGTCGCTCAATAGAAAGCCACCGGTACAATTTTGACAGTTTTTCGTAGCCTATGGTCCGCCGATAGAATTCTACTAAAACTTACTGCACCAGTGGCAGTGCATTTTTGATAATCTGCTAACATAAGATCAAATGGGGTCTTAGAAGGTTTATAAAGGGTCGGCAGCGCAAGTGCTGCACCTCTGGTGTTGCAAACATCCATTGAGTACGGTGACCACTTTCCATCAGGTATGGTTGTCTGCCACTTCAGTGATATAAAAAAGAAACATTTTGACAGCTAAAACAGCGATTCTGATTCTATTCTACGGCTTGTCAATAGTAGACTTGGCCTCCTGATGCGTTTGCGTTTAGTGCTTTGTCAGTAACGCGTGGTGGGCATTGCCACAGATAACAAAATAAATATAATTGCATTACATAACTCGCATGCATAATGTCGTAAAGTCGTAAAGTATGTTAGTGTGTGAAGGTGGCGAATATTTGCTGATGTTATTTTCGTTTGCTAACATTTTTAACGAATTTCTAAAAATAAATTAATAAGGATTTATAGAACTTTTTTGAGCACGCTTAAATCGAAGCTTGTATTGCACAAGATTTTGGTTATTTCTTTAAGAAGCTTGATTGTTTATGTATTTTAATTTAATCTATAATAATCTATAAGGAGAGTTCGTGGCCCCGCTGACTCAGTGTTTTGTAAACGATTACGTTAAGCAACATTCGCTTAAGGTGGTCCTGGGATGGGTGACCACTTTGTTAAATTTACATTTGCGAGCGTTTTCGTTCTTCGAAAAGCATGTTAAGCCGTTGGTCCCGGTTGCCAGTAAAATAGCAGTCGTTAGCCTGTTTGAATGCCTTATGGGCGGCTTAAAAAAATTCAACAGCTGCTCGCAACTGCTCAACACGGCAATGGGCTCACCACCTGTTACGTGGTACAAAAATGCATACGGTGAAATCACGCTAGTACCCAGGAGAGCAGAGCAGGAATCATACATTTTGACAAATCGGGCATATTTTATGCATTATTGTAGAATTAGAGTAGGCAGCGCGAGTGCTGCACTTCTGGTGTTGCAAACGTCCATTGGCTACGGCGACCACTTTCCATCAGGTGGGTCTTATCTTCCACCTCAAAAAAATAAGCGTCGGGATTAAATAGGTGCGCCGGTAGTTTGAAGTGTCACGGCCTAATCCGTGGGAACACCTAGTAGCGAGTTAAAATATTTACAAAAAAAAGTATTAAAGACAATCAATTACAAGACTGACCTAGTACTGTCAAAGAATTCCTCCCCAGTTTATTTGACCAGTGAACGTCAGTACGAGTAGAAGTATGTAGTAATAAAATGATAGTAAACATGGAACTGAGCAATTTACTGTGAACTAGCTGATGCCCGCTAGAAATTCAATATAGCCTATGTTACTCACGAAGAATGTAACTTTCTAATGGTGAAAGAATTATTAAAATCGGCCCAGAAGTTTCTGAGCCTATTCAATAAAAACAAACTTACTAATTTTGTCTCTTTATAATATTATCAGACTATAAACAGATGAGTTGAGTGCTTTTTGTCGATTAGGATGGTACTCCCAGCGGAGACCACCGTTTCCTTATCATTATCTGGCTCAATACCATCTAATTATCAAATATGTCCCGCCGCTTTTTAAGCCGGCGTATCATTTCAGGGATAGTAAGCTGTTCCGCTAACTGGTTTGGGTGCCTTTGACAACCTTAGTCTGTATTTAGCTCCATGAGTATTAATTTCGTCCTTTATCATGGGCATGTTAAGAATTTCATGAACCTCTATAGTTCTTATAAACCATGGGGCATTAGATATTTGTTTCAAGATATAATTTTGTACTCTTTGTATCTTCAATATATTAGAGGTGCTAGCAGAGCCCCAGAGCTGTATACCATATGTACAGATAGGTTTAAGGATTGTGTTGTATATAAGCAGCTTACTATCTATAGATAGTTTTGAGTTACGTCCCAGCAGCCAGTAGAGACCCCTGTATTTTAAGTTCAGTTCATCTCTCTTTGTCTCGATATGTTTTCTCCAGGTAAGCCTGCGGTCTAGATGCATTCCCAAGTACCTTACAGTGTCTTGGTGTGGTAGTTGAATTCCGTTCATAATGACTAGACAACAATCTTTTTTTCTTAGAGTGAACGTTATGTGAACTGATTTGGATTCACTAACGGGAATCCTCCATTTGGTAAACCATTTCACAATTACAGTGAGGCTTTCTTGTAAAATGCGAGAAGCTTCAATGTGGCATTTGTTCGAGGTGAGTAGTGCTGTGTCATCAGCGAATGTTGCAATAGTTACACCTGGGGTCTGTGGTAGGTCGCATGTGAACAGTGTGTATAGGATAGGTCCCAATACCGAACTCTGTGGTACTCCTGCTGATATATCACAGAAACTCGAGGTGTAATCGTTCTCTCTTACTTGAAAAATTCTGTCAGATATGTAGGATTTCAGAATTCCATAGAATGTGTGTGGTAATATTTTTTTCACTTTGCACAGTAATCCTTTGTGCCACACTCTATCGAATGCCTGTTTAATGTCAAGGAAAACTGATGAGCAATACTCTTTTTTCTCCAGTGAAGTTCTTATTTATCTGCATACTCTCTGTACTTGCTCAACAGTCGCGTTTTCTTTCCTGAAGTCAAACTGGTGGTCTGGTATTATTGATTTATCGTTAAGGACTTCAATTATTCTATGTAGCAGTGACTTCTCGAGCAGCTTTGACATTATCGACAGGAGGCTGATTGGCCTGTATGATGCAACTTCATGGATTGGTTTTCCCGATTTATGAATCATTACGATGGTAGATACTTTCCAAAGGTCCGGAAAGTATCCAAGTCTCATGATTGCGTTAAATATCATTGTTAGAAATACAATTACTTTACGGGGTGACTCTTCAAGAATCCTTTTATCAATAAGATCATACCCAGGCGCTTTATTGTTCTTAAGGGATTTTAAGTTTCTGTATATTTCTCTGGGTGTCACCAATTTTAGGGGTAAGTCAAGTTGGAAATCTTGGTTTAGAATCGAGTCAATGTCTGCTTCGTCCGCATGAGGTGTTGTGTTATTGGGAGTAAATACTACGCTGAGATACTCCGCGAATGCTTCCGCTTTCTCCGAGGTGGTTCTGATCCACTGGCCATCGTGTGTACGCAGCGGTGGTTTTTGAGGCAATGGTCTATCAAGATTTTTGCAGGCTTTCCATAACGAGTAATTGGTTGCCTTTGTGGCCGATAAACCTTCCAGATAGGCGTCTAGGGCAGCATCATTAGCGTCCTTGATAAGAGTTTTCAACTCTCGGATGGCTCTGTTCAACTTTCTCTTATCATCCGGGTGCCTACTTATGTGCGATACTCGACGTAGTCTCCTTTTCTCTAATATCTTCTGTCGAATAGAGTCGGAGTACGTTTTACTTTAAGGGGGACGGTCTTTGGCTTCAGGCGTGGACATCCAACAACTCTCTTGCATTACTAATGTTAGTTTGCGTACAGCGTTGTCAATATTTAGCTCAGTTTTGAGGGCTACTGTCATGTCCAGTTTGTCATGGATCAGTTCCCGAAACGAATTCCAATCGGTGCGCTTGTTTTATAGTTTTGTGGTGTGTTCCATGTTTAAGACAGTGGTGCCGATTGTCAAAATTACTGGAACATGATTTGTATTTGAGTCTAGGCAAGTTGAGACCTGATAGGAGAGTCTTGATTGAACCTTGACGATATAAAAGTCTATGAGATCAGGCAAGCGGTTTGGGTTAGTAGGCCAATTCGTTGGTTCAGCAGATGAGATTGTAAATAAATTGATTTTATCTACTGATTTCTTAAGCTCTCTTCCTCTCGTGCTGGTCAGTCTAGAGGCCCAGTGCACGTGTTTTGCATTCCAATCACCTCCAGCTATAAAGCGTTGTCCGAGTGTGTTAAATAGTTCATCATACTGCTCCTCTTTTATGTTATGCTTTGGAGAGCAATATATGGCAGAAACATTGAATGTGCCATCATGACCTACCACGGCAACTATTGCCGCTTGTATGTGAGGTTTTTTGAATTGAGGTTGTTCATAGTGATTAATATGTGACTTTATAATTAGAGCCGCTCCCGCATGTGCTGTGCCATCTGGATGGTTTGTGGTGTAAATATTATAGTTACGTATATTTATAATTCTATTATCGGTCAAATGAGACTCAGATGCCAGTAGAATGTCTATTTTGTGTGTATGTAAAAGAACTTCTACCTCTTCAATGTTAGGAGATAGCCCGTCTATGTTCCACGTTGCTATCTTAAGGGAAGCCATTACGTCATTTTAGATACCAATGTTGTTATGAGGTTAATTAAAATACTCATTTGTTGTAGTATGAGGTCAATCTTTTCGGCTTGTTTGAGAAGCATGTGTTCTATGTTATTGGGTGTAGTAGTGTCCAATATATTCATGTTTTGGTTGATTTTCAGAACATCGGCGTAACTTGCTCTTTTTTTGGTGTTTTGGTTCTTTTTACCATTATCACAGTCCATTTGATGACATTGGGTTGCTAATTGGCTATCAATCCTCAGTGCTGGACTAAGATTTACTTTAATTTGCTGGTTATCTAATTTATCAAAATGTGTTGTCTTTACTCTTGTCCTTAGGTGTGCCTGCTAGTTCGATTTCCTTGATAGTATTTCTTTATATACCTAACAGCCTTTGTAGTTGGCTGGGTGTGCGCCGAGGCACAGAGCGCATTTTGCTGGAGTATTCCGATCGGTCTTTGGACAGTCTGCTGTTCTGTGTCTTTGAGCACATTTTACACAGCGGTAAGGTCGCATGCAATAATTTTTAGAGTGTCCATATTGCTGACACTTTTGACACTGAACAATTAAGTTCCATTTTCGTGACTCTTCTATGGTTATTGATTGGTAATGAATGTACTTTATGTTCTTTACAGCTTTATTGTTGGGGTTTTGTTGTAGGGTGGCAAAGAATGTGGACGTAGGCTTCTTTTCAGGTCCATGTTTGGCGTTTATTATCTCTCCGATAATTGTGTTTCCTGTCTCTTCTAGGGTTTCTTTTATTATACTTATCGGCGTAGAATGATGGAGATTTTTAATTACAATTCTAAAAGGCTTTTTATCTTTTCGGTTGAATGTATGTCCAATAAGACCTTTTTCACGGATAGTATCTAGTATAAATCTATAGATTTCAACATTAGCGTAATTCACTCGAAGTTGGTTTTGATTAATTATTTTATATTTGAAATCGGTTTTATTAGCTACGCCTTCTAAGAGCTCCGTAAGCTTGGTGAGGTCTTCAATACCATAAAGAACTATAGGTGGCGGTTTTGAAACCTTGGCATGGACTTCCCTTTCTTTGTTTACGTCTGCATCAACAGGCAGAGTACTCAATTGATTTGTGACCAGGATTTTTCTGGAGATGGCGAAGAAATCTTTTTCCTCTTTTTGGCATTGCGTAACAATGGTACTCTCTGCCACGTTGGGTGATTGGAATTTTCAGGTTCAGTATCCATATTGCATGAAGTGGCATAGCTTTGTACTAACTAGGATGAAAGGCTTGTTGAGACAAATTTCTCACTTATAGGCCCGGGTACCTGCAAGCGCCGGGTGCTAGCTGGATCACATCACAATTTCGGGATGACGCCCTAGCCTTTGATGAACCAACATCTTACCACAAGGCAGTGGTTACACTTTAATTTTGGAGTCTGTCTCTCCTAGATCAATTGCCATTTCAGGGCTCACGTGGTTGGTCTCCCCGGTCTTCTGCTGAGACATGGTCACGCTTTTAGAAGAGATTTAATTCTTCAAGGCTTGTGAGAACCTAACAGGATATTTACCGCCGCCTGTGACCCGGCGTTGTTGTCCGTTTAGCACCACCCGGGGGGCACGTGTAGGGTGGGCCTAGGAATAGGTGGTAAATCCTACGGACGCGGACAACCTCACCCCCCAGTGATGACAAGTAACAAACAAACATTTTACTTAGGGCAATGCAAACTTAATAACTAACTTGCACCTACTGAATGCAATATGACATTTATTACATTGTTTGAGAATGTGCTTAACGGCGTTGTGTGAGAATATTCTAAAGTATTTATCAATATTAACTATCTTCACGCTGAATCCCTGACGGGGTAGTCAGAGACGATAGATTGCCAGGCTTCGGGATCCATGCATACTTCTTTCTCTTCCTGTAGATTAATTAATCGCTTCATACCTGCATGTCTGGGTATTCGTCTATCCGAGTACTTTTGACTTTACCGTTTTTGAACAATCTGCTCACGTGGTCTTCGTATGAAAGTCTTGGCCTACCCTGACTCCTTCTACCCTCTACTTTCGCTCAATATTTATTCTTCGTCAATCGTTCCTCATTCCTTCGTTGGACGTGTCCCAAGACGTGGAGCACGCCCTTTTCCAGCTTAATGCTGACACTTTCATGCAAACCTGCCATATTTCGTATCACTTCGTTACGTAGTCGGTCGGACAAAGTTACTTATTATTTTTATTTTAGTATACCTAATCTTTTTATATACATTCCTCCAATGATTGCGTTCCAGGTACCCACCAGTTCTACCAAAGAACCCTCCTAGTACGAGACCCGGACCTCATCCGTAGAGTGTGCGTGAACGACTTCCAGCACTTCACTGACCGAGGGTGGTTCTTTAACAAGGACGTGGACCCGTTAGCTGGCTCCGTGCTGTTCCTGAGAGGGAACGAGTGGAAGAAGCTTCGGGCAAAGATATCGCCAATATTTTCGTAAGTTTCTTTTTTAAATAATATATTTATTCCCGAAGGGGGAGGCAGAGGCATACTATATGGCATACATTTCACCGTTGGCATTTTAGTCCCACGTAACAGGTGGTGAGCCCATTGCCGTGTTGTGGCTGTGGCTACCTGCTGTTGAAAAATTTCAAGCCGCCCATAAGGCCTTCAACTTGACTTAACGACCGCCATGTTACTGGCAATCGGGACCAACGGCTTAACGTGCCTTCCGTTGCACGGAAACGTTCGCAAATGTAAATTCCACAAAGTGGTCAGCCATTCATGACCAGCCATAGCGAAAGTTGCTTAACGCGGTAATCGTTTACAGAACACTGAGTCCGTGGGACCACGAAAGCTTTAAGTTTCTATTTTATTCCTTTTAAAAACCCTGGAATCTACGAGCAGACCGTGAAGAGGCACATCATGGGTCCGATAACTTGCGAGCCCCTGTCAATAGTATTGTGGACTGAGACAATGGCCTATCTATCTGTGGCATCGTAGTTCGTAGGGGCTATCAAACGGATGGACTGATTTCGATTTGGTTTTTTGCGGATAATTTGAAGGCTTTCTTGGCAAGGAAACTGACTTTCTTAGCTATGTTTGGTTAATGTTGGTCCATCAGTGTAAAAGTATCAGTTCTTTTCCCAAATGAGGTGAGACTTTTTTGGCGTATGATTGCTCGATTAAGTGCTTTTATGCATAATTATTAATTAATTGATAACTGCGACCTGATGTTGCAACCGGAATGGTCTCCAGAGAACCCGACTCTACGAAAACTCACAGCAGTCATATCGTATTTGGGTACAATCAAAAAAATATAAATGTCTTTATTTTACATAGACAATTTTAACGGCGCTTACAAAATGTTATAAAATAAAACTAAAGAAAAATTTAATATATTTAAAGTGACCACTGGTTCGGAACGCGGCCCACCTGAGAAGAACCGGCAAGAAACTTAGGAAGGCTTTTTTTGATGGCCTATTTACAATTTAATATTATAATTTTATATTTTATGATTATTAATATTATTTCACTTCACCAGCAGATTATTTCCAGGCGTCCCTGTCCTGTAAATAGTCTTTAACAGCATAATAACCTAGTTTCATAAATATATATAGCGCAATAACCTAAAATAGATTAGTCTATTTTCAGTTATCCTCTCCACGTGTCCGAACCATCTAAGCATCCCTTTTTCCATCTTAGTCACTAAATTTTTTTCATAATTTTTTAATAAAGTGGAAAAAGTCAATTCGATTCGAGACGGGGATTGAACCCGTGACCTTTGCCTAACCAGGGATTATTTAAAAATATGGTGGAGAATTTCAACTTGATTCGACATGGTTCGGGTAGTTCAGGTGGCTAGAACATTGCCCTGGTTAGGCAAAGGTCACGGGTTCAAACCATTAGTTCCAAACCAGTCAAATAAAGAAACTCTGCAACTTAATAATATTTTATGAATGTATTACAAATTTATTTTTCTTTTTATTCTTTCAGGCCAAATAAACTACGAGGAATGTTGCCTCTAATAGAACTCACAGCCGACGAATTTGTAACCCGAGTCAAAAGTATATTGACACATACCAAAAACGTACCAAGTAATAGAGTGCCCACTGTAGCAGTTAGCAAACCTAACGGCACTAGTGTAAACTCTACTGTGGTCGATTCTGAAAAACTGGTTGGCGGTTATACTGCCGATGCCATTGTACCCTGTGCTTTTGGATTAAAGAGTAATATTATGTATCACGATGACGACCCTTTCGCAGTGGCGCTACATGCGTTTTACGAAATGACCTTTTTTAATATATTCGAAAAGTGAGTAACGATTTAGTAATAAGTAGTTTAATATACAGCATTTTTAGAGTTTCGTAACTTTCTTGTCCTGTCCCTAAAAAGTAACATAAGCGCAAAAAAAAATAGTAATGGCCGTTTATGACGAAAAAATCTTTTATTTTAGACACTCTTAAACCAAAACACTCGATAATATAATAATGATAAAAAAATATACAATGGACTGCTTCTCTATTTTTTTCCTGCCAAAATTTTTAAAAGTTTCTAATTGATATATTAAATTAAGTTAAGTCGTCATAAATTTATTTGAAAATAATATTTAAATTTGCCGCGCTCAACTTTAGTTTTTTTTTAAATTAATACGTATATGGATACGTACTTTTTGCGTACACCACTTCGAAATTTAAATAAATATTTAGTGATTTAAGTCTTTAGTCATTACTAGCTGACTCCCGCGGCTCCGCAGGCGTGGCGAAGTTATCCCGTTCCTGTTTCCCACAGGAACTTCTTCCCGAGAAATAAAGTAGCCTTTGTGTTATTCTGATGTGTAAGCTATATTATTGTAAAGTTTCATCAAAATCTTTTCAGTAGATTTTGCGTGAAAGAGTAACAAACATTCTTACAAACTTTCTCGTTTATAATACTAGATTAGGAATAACCGGGATTAAAAAGTTCGTCCCATTTTAAAATTACATTGCTGGCCGCTCGAGCACACCAGATAACAAATACTAAAAAAAATTGACTCAAGACCCAAAGAAGGTTGTATAAACAATAATTTTCTTTTTCTATTTCAGGACGATGCGTCAATTCTGGCCAGCTTTTGTATTGTTCTTCAGAATGAGAATTATACCAAAGAAAACTCACGATTTCTTCTACAATATAGTTACCAGCGTTCTACGAGCTAGAGAGAATGGTAATAATACCTTTTAATTTGTTGTCTCTTCTTCTTTTTCGTGTATTCCCAGTTGCTTCTAAACCCTACCGCAGCGTGGAGCATTGCTGAAAGCGACTACCGTCTGATCTCCCAATCACGAAAGTTCGCCTGCGTAGTTGCCTCGTCCGTTTCATTGGGTGCACCGCTAACAGGTGAGGGCGCTTGGTCCACGGAAATCGTGGCCGTTCGATCTACATCGACAACACCTGTTTCCAAACGAAAATATCGTCTTGTTTATTGTACTACTAGCTAAAGCCCGCATCTCCGTTCACGTAATTTGGAACTTTCCTGTGCCCGTTTCTCACAGGAACCTGTGCCTGGGATATAAAGTAGCCTATACACGGGGATAATATACCTATACTTTTCTAACAGTTAAAGACTTTACAAAATCAGTATCAGTTAAGTAAATTCAGAGATACCTCTACAACCTCACAACCTCTTTATAATATGTCACTAAGGTAGGTGACATATTTTACTCGTATATCCTATGATCCGAAAATTATGACATTTTAAAATTAGAATTTCCTAATAAGTATTTGACCATTAATGTGTCGAAACTGTTAAACTAAATAGAATTTTATTTTTTTGTGGATTATTTGACCTGGTAACTAAGACCTTTGAGATGTTCACTTTTAAGTTTTTGGTTTAAACGCAATATTGACACTTTTATAGTTTCTTGCTACTATTTTTGGTAAACCTGTACAGAGGAATGAATGATGTTTTTCAATAAGTATATTAAGTGGCCCAGAATTTCATTGATAATTTGTTTGTCTAATGTAACTATAGAACGTAAAATGTAACGATTATATAACAATAGCGTAAGCGTAATAGTGTGAACTTTAAGAATTACCATTAATTACACAAAGAACTTGAATTACCTACTCCTTACGTCATCGCAATGCGTTTGCAATATAATTATATATATACCTACGTTCTTGTTTTGTTGCAAAAATGTTGTGTTAAGGTCATTCAACTTACGAAAAATTTAAAAATTTGGTTATTGCACATACACGCTTTGTCGGGCTATTAAAAACATTTTACAACCATGTAAATCGTTACTTTATATCAAGAAGGTACATATATGTCATGCGTGCCAATAGTCTCACTACGGGGTTGCCGACGACCGTGCGAATTGGAGGAGAAAAAGTTGGAAAGCGGACCCCGGGCGTCGCGAGACGCAACTGGGACAGACGCTCGGATGATGATGAATCAGAAAGGGCTGACGGTCTGTAGACTAGCAATGAGCTGTTTGATCGATATATGAGTATAAGGGGCTCACTAATATTTTCGTGCCAAGCGACCTCACCTGCTAGCGTGTACCTGCTGACTACGAACCAGCGGGCCAAGTTTACTATTTTATAAAATACAACCGTTCTATTTCTATTGCATATCGACTCCATTGCTATTGGTCCATTGCTATTTGCAAAGCCGAGGTATAGCGACAAAGTAACTGTTTTTGTCTGTCAAAATATTAATATAGACTACCGAAAATGCAAATTAAGTGCAGTTACTGGCGCGACACGTGTTAATAAAATTATATCGACCGGCCGCTAGAATTCTATTGGAGCGCAATTGTAAGATCGGATTACAAAAACTGACATTTTTTTGTCGGCTATCTATTGAGCGACGATAACTATTCTCTAGTAGACTTGGCCTCCAGGTGACTACCCACGCGCCCTTACGGAGGTCAGACATCAGTCACTCCTAACAATGCCTGAAAAACAAAAGTCAAAAGAGAACTGCTCCTAGCAGCGAAGTAAAAGTGGACTGTAGTCTAAGAATCTAGGTTGGAAACTGGATACATTGAAATATGAAGAAGAATCTGTTTGGTCGATGTTTAAAGTGTACCTATGTAAAGTAAGCATTTTAGCATTTCAACCCAGCAATAGGCTCACTACCAGATACGTGGGACAAAAATGAATACAAGGAAATGTTGGCGTATAGTATGGCCTCTGCGTGACAATATGTTTGTATGTATGTAATAGGAACCGACGAGAAAATGTACGATTTCTATGGATCCGACTTATTGGTGTGTTAAATCTTTCAGGTGATCAAGAGAAGAGAGGAGACTTCATAGACATGATGATGGCGCTGAGGAATGACGAAACTAACAATAATACTAAAAAGGATTTAGAAGACGTCGAAATTAGTAAGTTTTATTTTTGCATCTTACACGTTTTATTATAATATATTTATATTTATGATTATGGCCCCGCTGACTCAGTGTTCTGTAAATTAAGATCACTGTGTTAAGCAACTTTCGCTGTGGCTGGTTGACGGGGGACCACTTTGTGGCACTTACATTTGAGAGCGTTATACGTGCTTCGGAAGGCAGTCGTTAAACCAAGTTGAAGGTCTTATGGGCGGCTTGAAAAAATTCATAAGCAGGTAGCCACAGCCTGAGTCTGTTAATTTCAACATTTTATCAGTTGCCTAGATCTCATAGAACAAGCTAATAGCCTAGTTTGGGCTAGATGGCGCTGTGTAAAAAGTGCCCCAGAATATTTATTTATATACAACTAGCGGATACCCCGCGTGTTTCACCCGAGTGCGCGTCCCATAGGAATACGGGTATAAAATGTAGCCTATGTTACTCCTCTGATCATCAGAAATCTGTTAGTAAAAGTCCCGTCGAAATCAGTGCAGCAGTTTTGTTTACGTTTATCAATCACGCCTTATCCCCGAACGGGTGGCAGGGGAATATTATATGCCCACTTTTCACCGTGAGTATTCCTGTCCCACGTAATAGGTGGTGAGCCCATTGCTGTGTTGAAATAGACAGACACAGACTACCTGCTGTTGAAATTATACAAGCCACCCATAAGGACTCCAACTTGGCCATGTTACTGGCAACCGGTATCGACGGCTTCACGTGCCTTCCGATGCACGGAAACGCTCGCAAATGTAAATGCCACAAAATGTATACTGCCACCCATCCGTACTATATAATGCCACCCATCCGTGGTCAGCCATAGCGAAATTTGCTTAACGCAGTGATCGTTTACAGAACGCTTAGTCAGCAGGTTCAACGATGTTTCACTCGCGGTGTGTGCGTTCCCGGGCAAATACGAGGATAAAATGTTGCCTAAATTACTACTTAAAACATGACCTATCAGCCAGTGAAAGTCTTGTTGATATAACTGCAGCAGCATTATATTAATTCTTATAAAAATACATTTCAATTTCTATAAATATAAACACCAATTTGGTACCGTTAACATACATATCATGTGGCTTTACATAATATTAACATACAAACCTAAGTATACATTATTCATAAAAAATATATACATAATCATAATAGTCATGTAATATTACCACAGATCAAGGAATATTACTCGCGCCCTTTTTTTTTAAACGTGTGGTAATCCCCTCGGATGTCATGTCGGACATGCACCGTCCCTGCCTGTCTATTGCCCGACGCCACGGGTAACTCCTCGGAAAAATGTCCCAGAGCTCTCTGCAGACTTTGGCTACCACCGCGGCCTCACCTGGGGTCCGCGTGTTATCACGCTTCTTTGGGGGTTGGCTCGGGTACTATTCCGCTTCTTGGGGCATGAGGCGTGTGTGAGATTTTTGAACGTCATCCATACGAAAGTAATATTAATCATCATCATCTTCATCCGAGCGTCTGTTGCAGTTGCATCTCGCGACGCGCGGGGTCGGCTTTCCTACATTTTCTCCTCCACTTCGCACGGTCGTCGGCATCCCCTGTAGTGAGACCATTGGCACGCATGTCATCCCTTACGACGTCAAGCCAGCACTTCTTGGGTCTTCCCCTCTTACCAGGACCCGGCGGGGCTGACATGGCCAGACATTTGTTCCCCACGTACCCCGGCGTTTGCCGCAAGACGTGACTATACCAGCGAAGGCGACAAACAAACTCTTCAGCTTTAGAATATTAGTATAGATATATAAAGCTGAAGAGTTTGTTTGTTTGGTTGAACGCGCTAATTTATTGAACTACTTGTTCGAATTAAAAAAATATATTTATGTTAGATAGCCTATTTATCGAGGAAGGCCATAGGCTATATAACATCACGCTACTACCCAGAAGAGTGGAGTAGAGTAGAGTAGTAATTATATTATAAGGGTGACTGACGTCCTCAGACACAGTTGGTTTTATCTATCTACTAGGTGACACAGCTTCGCCCGTGGAATATTTCGACCACCCGTGGCACCTATTTAATCCCGTCGCTTTTAAATTCTACAATTGGATGAGCGGGCGAGATAAATAAATTCGAAGTGGATGTATTTGCGGGGACAAACAAAAATGAAATTTACACGCGGTTGTCGACGAAAAAGAAATGGAAAAACAGGAATGGGCACACTACCTTGCTGCTTGCTGCGAGATGCTGAGCTGGAGGCTGCCGGGGACGTCCCTGACTTGGATCCCTGGTTCCATTGCACGAAAACACTATTTATTCATGGAAAACCCAATTATTGCGTAAGGTTTGTGCGAGCGCGCGCGCGCGGTCATTGAAGAACTAATTTTCAATCCGTCCTCGCTGCCTGTGAGTTGACAGCGCGTAATACAGCTGTCTCGTTCTTCTTTTAAGCGAGACAAGGTAGGTGCGAAAGAGAAATGGAATAAAGGGAAGCGGGGTGGGAGTGTCGACAGATAATTATTTAAACAAATGGAGATCGGCGATGCAACATAGAAAAAATAACGCGGCTACTCTGGAATCGTATACCGGCGCAACCATTTCCCCCCCCGGCTTGAAGGGTTACCTTCGAAAAAGGAACAACTGACTATACAGTTGCCACTAAGCTTTAGCTGCTAACTAAACAAAATGCTATCAAACTAAACTAAACTAAACCTAATCGAACAAGCTAAATTTGTTATTGAAGTTACTGTTGATTAGGCAAGGGACAAAGACGAATAACTGGTCGCAAGTACGAACCAGTTGCGGTTTTAACGCGAACTATACGGGTGATCTCATTTGATCCAGGGAAAATTTCCTCTGCTACCCCAAGAGGCCAATGTAATGGAGGCATATTTTCAGTTAAAATAACTACGACAGTACCGACAGTAATAGGGTTCGATGGAGTATTCCATTTCTGACGTGACTGTAGCGTATGCAAATAGTCTGTCCTCCAACGCCTCCAAAACGATTGAACGAGTTTATCCAATAAGGCATGACGCGAGAGAAGACGAAGTCGATCTTCCTCTATTTCAAAAGCGGGTAAGTATTTTAACGGTGTAACATTCAAAAAGTGCGCTGGAGTCAGTGCACGCGGCTTCGAGGGATCACTAGACAAGGTTCTACAAAGAGGACGCGTATTCATTACGGCCTCGACTTGAGTGAGCACGGTGCTCAGCTCTTCAAACGTGAGTATCTGTTCACCTATAACGCGAAACAGGTGCGACTTTAAGCTTTTAATATTAGCCTCCCAGTTGCCACCAAAGTGGCTTGCGGCGGGCGTATTGAACGACCACTCAATGCGGTTTTCAGCTAAGACGTAGGTAAATTGCGTGTTAAAGTGTTTGGAACGCAAAAAATTATGTAGTTCGGAAAGGTTACGACGAGCTCCGATGTAATTCGTACCGTTGTCCGAATACATTCGAGATACGGAACCCCGACGCGACAAAAATCTTTTAAATGCAGCCATAAAGCATGGCGTGCTCAAATCACCAGCTAACTCTATATGAACGGCGCGAGTCGTCATACAAACAAAAAGACAAACATAAGCTTTCGTAGAGCGTATACCACGACCACGAGAAACTGTTACCCTGAAGGGGCCAGCGTAATCTGTACCCGTGTGTACGAACGGTTTAGCAGCCTGAACAACACGACAAGGACGATGATCGGCCATTTCGGGCGCGATTGACTTCGGACGAAGTTTGAAACACGGAATACATCTATGAACTATCGAACGAATCAAATTGCGTGCGGAGAGAATCCAGTATTTCTGGCGCAAAATTGACATTAATAAATCTGGACCAGCGTGACAATTCACCCTATGGTGATATTCATCTAAAAGATCAACGATGTGATCCTTGCGCGGGAGAACTACAGGATGCATTTGATCGTACTCTAATGCGGACTGGCTCAAACGACCACCAACTCGAATGAGGCCATCCTTCAAAAAAGGTTTCAAATGTTGAAAAGCGCGACTACAAGGTTTATTTAATTCCAAATTTCTAATTTCAGACGAAAAATAAAATCGCTGAAGTTCACGAAGCACGATTAACTCAGCCTTGTTTAAGTCAAAGGAGGTAACATGCTCGCGACGAGGAAGGATTTTCAAAAATCGACAAATAAAAACAACACTACGTAAAAGAATCGACCACGATGAAACACGGCTAGCCAACTCTAAGATAGGCGATTTTTCGAGCGGTGCGGTAGTAACTAAAGAGGTTTTCTTTTCCTCTGGCGGCGTGGACACAGTAGCGGGGTTGAAAGGACTAACAGACCATTTATTAGGTGGGGCTTGGCACCAGGAAGAGCCATGGAACCACAACGGATGATCCAAAATCTGTGCAGGTGTTAACCGACGAGACAAACAATCGGCAGGGTTGTCCGTACCTGAGACGTGATAAAAGTTTTGCGGCGCCAATTCCGACTGAATTTTTGCCACCCTATTTGCGACAAATGTATCCCAACGATGGGGCGAAGAATGTGTCCAACACAAAGCGACGGTCGAGTCCGAGAATGCGAAGATTCTATCTATAATAATGCGGTTGCGACAGCTACTAACAATCGAACTAATGAGCTGGGCTAGAACCAATATAGCGCACAGCTCGAGACGAGCGAGAGAGACTACCTTACTAGGGGCTACTTTAGATTTAGCGCTAATAAGGTGAAATGAAATGTCATCACCGTTACGAACGTGGAAGTACACAACACCCCCATACGCTTTCTCACTAGTGTCAGCGAAACCTAAAACAGTTACAATACTATCATCGGAGATGCCAACATGGCGCGGTATTCTAATTTGCTCGAGAATAGGAAGCTCGGCTCTAATGCGGTCCCACAATTTAATGATGTGGTCAGGAGGACTGTCGTCCCAGTCACAGTTGGACAGCCAAAGTTCTTTTATGAGAAGCTTTGCGTACAAGACGACAGGTGCTACAAATCCCATTACATCCCATATGCGTGCGACACACGACAATATGGTGCGCTTAGTGCAGGTTGACGGTGTAGGACAAACCTTCAAACTAAACATATCGGACGAAGGTGACCAACGCAAACCGAGAACCTTGTGCGTATCATTACTATCAAACTCCTTGACAGTCGACAAGCGATGCGACGGTGGAATCGAATCCAAGACCGTTTGCGAATTACTAGTCCATTTTACGAGATCAAAATGACCAGCCTTCATGAGATCACTTACTTCAGCCGCAGTTGCGACAGCTTGATCTTCGGTCTGCACAGAATAAATATAGTCATCCATGTACAGACCAGTTTCTACAGTCTCCTTAGCCTTCGGGTAACTGTCGCCCTCATCGGCGGCGAGCTGCTTGACAGTGCGAAGAGCGTGGAAGGGACTGGATTTAAGACCAAAACTAACGCGATTAAATTCGTAAAACTGAAAAGGTTCCTGCGGCGAAAATCTATACAAAATGCGTTGAAATCGGCGATCTGATTCGCGATCAACAATACAAAGAAACATTTGTCTAATGTCGGCTGAAAGCGCGACAGCGAATAAGCGAAAGTTAACTATAATTTCGAACAAATTACCTTGGAGATTTTGACCACTGTGCAAAATATCGTTTACCGAAACATTCGAACTAGTTTTGGCGCTGCCATCTAAAACAAAGCGCAACTTGGTGGTTAGTTTATCCTCGCGGACAACTCCATGGTGCGGTATGGTATACGAAGGAGCGTGCTTCGTCTCTTCGGTTTCGGGAGGCGCGGGTAAAATGAAACCTTTATCCAAATATTCTACTATTACGCTATCGTAAGCCTCCTTCAACTTTGGAGATGTCTGCATTTTCCGTTCTAAACAAAAGAAGCGTTTTTCGGCTGACTGAAACGAATCTCCAAGCGAATTAACATCACCCTTAAAGGGGAGTGCGACAACATAACTACCATCACTATCGCGAGTAGTCGTGCGACTATAAAACCCTTCACAAAGTTTATCATCCGGGCTGACAGTAGGAGGGACGTTCACCTCTTCTATCTCCCAGAATTTACGGACAGCGGAGTCCAGCGGCTCGACGGCGCAACAATATGACACTATCGAGTTACAATCAAAACAAGCGGGTGCGGAACCAACAATAACAAGCCCAAGAACCGTCTCTAAGGCGAGCGGCGCTAGGTGCGATGCGTGACCTTGAACCTTACGCTGCAACAGGAGGTGCGGGAAAATCGAAGCGCCAACTAACAAATCAATATCTCCTGGAACGGCGTAAGTATCATCGGCCAAAGGCAAATGTCTAAAATTAGTCAATAATGAGGTATTGACTGCGACAGTCGATAAAAGTTCGGTAACCTTATCGACGACTAGCGAATCCATCGAAAAACTAACATTAAAATCAAAACGCGAGTGGAATTTAATCCCTACAGAACCCTGAACGGCTTTAGTGGAACCCCCAATACCTTTCACAACATTACAGGCGGGGCGGTTATTTATATGCAAACCAAGACGTCTACAACAATTTTTACTAATAAAATTACTTTGAGAAGCACTATCTAAAAGTGCGCGAACACTATGTCCCCTACCATGCGAATCGTAAACAACAACTAGAGCGGTTGCCAGAAGTACCGTAGTAGGGCTTGTGTGCAAACTTGATAGCGAGCACAAAGCGACATCGTTCGGCTGGAGTCATCAGTTTTGTCATAGTCTCAAAATGGCCGGTTGTGAATACTAAAAGAAGTCAACGGGATAAAACCCGAACCAATCCCCAAAGAAACGGGATAACACCCGAACCCTTAGGTGAGGCCGCGGTGGTAGCCAAATTCTGCCGGGAGCTCTGGGACATCTTTCCGAGGAGTTACCCGGGCGTCCGGCAATAGACAGTCAGGCAGGGACCGTGTTGTTTAAGCCGGTTGATTCTGAAATGACATGCGAGGGGATCTCCACACGCAAAAAATAAAGTCTGTGGTGAGCGAACAAATAGCGGAAGTGATTTTATTCTATACTATTTAAAGAATTTATGTACCTAAAAGCTTTATAAAAATATTTTAAACCATTTAATTTATTTCTACGAACGAAACGATGACAGCCTGGAATTCAAATTTCGAACAAGACATGACGCAATAGCTTATAAACAAAATAGTTGCAAATCGATCCTACTAATATTATAAACGCGAAAGTTTGTAATAATGTACGGATCATGAAGGTTTGTTACTTTTTCACGCAATAAATACTAAATAGATGTTTTTTAAACTTTCCAACAATATAACTTACAAATCAGAATAACACATACGCTACTTTTTATGCTGAGGTCCAGGTTCTGTGGAAAACGGGAACGGTATATAGATACTTCTCTACGCGGGCGAAACCACAGCTTCAACTAATTTGTTGTAAAATATCTTATAGATGGTAATAAATTTATAATAAAGTGAAAAAAGACAATTCTATTCGAGACGGGGATTGAACCCGTGACCTTTGCCTAACCTAACGATTTGTGCGAAATTTAGCATAATAAAAAAATATCCTCAGTAGGAAATTTAGTTGACAATAAAAGCATAGAGCAAGGAATCAATGTCACTGGAGGCGCCGTACTCTATATTATATATCAATACCTGTCCCCCACGGCTTCGCTCGTGACATACTTTGAATCCCCGTTACATCCATTTAATTCCGTCACTTTATTCTATTACCAAAAACGTATGAAAATTTGCCCGATTTGTTCACATTTATGATTGTGCTCCACTCTTCGGGGTAGTAGCGTGATGTTATATAGCCTATAACCTTCCTCGATAAATGGGCTATCTAACAAAAATATATTTTTTTAATTCGAACCCGTAGTTCCTGAGATTAGCGCGTTCAACCAAACAAACAAACTCTTCAGCTTTATATATCTAATATTCTAAAGCTGAAGAGATTGTTTGATTTTTTTTTGTTTGAACGCGCTAATCTTGGGAACAACTGGTCGGATTTGAAAAATTCTTTGTGTTAGATAGCCCATTTATCGAGGAAGGCTATAGGCTATATATCATAACGCTACTACACTGGGGAGCAGAGCAGTAGTCATAAATGTCGACAAATCGGGCAAATTTTTATGCATCTTTGTAGAATTTAAAAGCGAAGGGATTAAATAGGTGCGACGGGAGGTCGAAATATTCCAGGGGCGAAGCTGTGGGGTTCATCTAATAGATAGATAAAACCAACTGCGTCTGAGGACGTCAGTCACCCTTATAATCAAATTGCTACAGACGAAAATTAGGCAAAGACAGCGTTTACAAGTTTCGTTTAAAGCCGGGCGTAAACATGGCACGCGGTATATTACTTTCGCCTTCGCTGATATAGTCACGTCTTGGGGCAAACGCCGGGGTACATGGGGACCAAATGTCTGGCCATGTCAGCCCCGCCGGGTCCCGGTAAGAGGGGAAGACCCAAGAAGTGCTGGCTTGACGTCGTAAGGGGTGACATGCGTGCCAATGTTCTCACTACCGGGGATGCCGACGACCGTTCGAAGTGGAGGAGAAAATGTAGGAAAGCGGACCCCGGGCGTCGCGAGATGCAACTGCAACAGAAGCTCGGATGAAGATGATGATGATTAATATTACTTTCTTATGGATGACGTTCAAAATTTCACGCACGCCTCATGCCCCAAGAAGCGGGATAACACCCGGACCCCAGGTGAGGCCGCGGTGGTAGCCAAAGTCTGCTGAGAGCTCTGGGACATTTTTCCGAGGAGTTACCCGGGGCGTCGGGCGGCAGGCAGGGACCGTGCATGTCTGACATGACATCCGAGGGGATTACCACACGTTTAAAAAAAAGAGCGCGAGTAACATGCTTTGATCTGTGGTAATATTACATGACTATTATGATAATGTATATATTTTTTTATGAATAATGTATACTTATGTATGTATGTTAATAGCCACTTGATATGTATGTTAACGGTACCTAATTGGTGTTTGTATTTATAGAAATTAAAATGTATTTTTATAAGTATTAATATAATTCTGCTGCAGTGATTTCAACAAGACTTTCACTGGTTGATAGGTCATGTTTTAAGTAGTAATTTAGGCAACATTTTATCCTCGTATTGGCCCGGGAACGCACACAACGCGGGTGAAACAACGTTGAACCTGCTGACTCAGCGTTCTGTAAACGATCACTGCGTTAAGTAAATTTCGCTATGGCTGACCACGGATGGGTAATAATTTTGTGGCATTTACATTTGCGAGCGTTTCCGTGCATCGGAAGGCACGTGAAGCCGTCGGTACCGGTTGCCAGTAACATGGCAGTCGTTAAGCCAAGTTGAAGTCCTTATGGGTGGCTTGTATAATTTCAACAGCAGGTAGCCTGTGTCTGTCTATTTCAACACGGCAATGGGCTCACCACCTGTTACGTGGGACAGGAATACTCACAGTGAAAAGTGGTCTTATAATATTCCTCTGCCACCCGTTCGGGGATAAGGCGTCATTGATAAACGTAAACAAAACTGCTGCGCTGATTTAGACGGGACTTTTACTAACAGATTTCTGATGAGAGGAGGAGTAACATATTATAGGCTACATTTTATTCCCGTATTCCTATGGGACGCGCACTCGGGTGAAACACGCGGGGTAATCGCTAGTTGTATATAAAGAATATTTTGGGGCACTTTTTACACAGCGCTATCTAGCCCAAACTAAGATATTAGCTTGTTCTATGGGATCTAGGCAACTGATAAACATACTTATATATTTCTAAATACATACATATTATACATAGGAAACATTTGTGGATTACAAAAATATTTGTTCCGACCGAACCGAACCCGAGACCTCTGCAAGGCAGTCGCTTTCACTACCACCGTGCCACCGAGGTAGTCATATATTCAGTCGGTCTAATTAAAATCAATCTCATTTACAGCTGACATGGTGATCTCCGCAAATGCCTTCATCATATTTTTAGGTGGTTTCGAAACCACTTCTTCAACCTTGGCCTTCTTGTTTCTGGAGTTGGCGGCAAACCAGCAGGTCCAGGAGAAAATGAGGAGCGAAATTGTTGAGGTCTTGAACAAGAACGATGGCAAGGTCACATACGAGGTCCTTCAAGAGCTGGAGTATATGGAAATGGTTATACAAGGTTTGTGTCAACCTGGTTACCTTTTTAAACCTATAAAAATTCAATCAATTTATCAATCAAATCAGCCTATGGCAGTCCACTGCTGGACGTAGGTCTCTCCCGCATCCAGTTCTTCCCTGTGACCTGTTCCAGGTCGTCGTCGATATGGCAGGGGGTCGTCCTACAAAAGAACTCGAAAAGCGGCAAAACGCCTCCATTTAGACTTACCAGGGACGGCAAGTTACAATCGCAGGGGATGGGGCGGGCCGGTGAAAGGGGCTCCATTGCCCTTGACCTTCTTCAACTACATTGATTCGTGCGCGTGCATCGTTCATCGAGGCATGCAGTATGTGACGAAAAAGAGACTCAAGAGTTCTTTTAAGCAAATCCGACAGCTCGATGGTTCTATGTATGATACATAGTACTTACCTACCTACTTGTTTCGTAACGTATTGTCAAAATTCGTAAAACAAATATTGTAGATTATGACCTTTGCATGTCCCTGGTGTTTCACTAATGACTCTGTATATGAGAGAAATCGCAAACAAAAAACCAAATACATTTTATTTCAGAAACCTTACGCCTGTACCCACCATTCCCGAGCATCCAGCGGATGTGCACCAAAGATTACACCATACCGAACACCAAGGTGGTGGTGGAGAAAGGCACTATAGTGGTCTTCCCCACGCTCGGCATACAGAGAGACGAACAGGTAAGTATTGATTGTCAGTGACCGTTCCTGCGGTTATAAAGGGATAAAATGTAACTAAAAGAAATACTATCTTTACGCTGTATCCCTGACGGGGTAGTTAGAGAGAATATGTCGTCAGACTTCGCGATCCATGCATACTTCATTGGCTTCCTGCAGATTCATTAATCGCTTCATACATGTCCGTCTGGGTATCCGAGTACTTTTGACCTTTCCGTTTTTGTGCAACCTGCTCACGTGGTCCTCATATTTAAGTCTCGTGATTGATGAATCTTGAAGAGGCGAAAGAAGTATGCATGGATCGCAAAGCCTGGCGATCTGTCCTCTCTTACGACCCCATCAGGGATATAGCCTGAAGATAGTTAGTCAGTTAGTTTAGTTTAGAAAAAAAAACACATTTTGTCAGATTATTGACTAAAAATCAAAACTTTTTAATCTCACACAGACAGTTTTGTGTGTTTTATTTGCTTTTTTATCACTATAGTGATATTTATTTATGACATTACTCGCTGCTTCCCACAGCTTCGCCTTCTTTCTTATTACCTACATAAAATGTCTGGCAGAGAGTTTCAAGTTTTTAGAATAAACACTCGTGTACCGACAGATATAATGTGTATATTTTAATGTTTTTAAACATTCGCGATTGTCACTCATATTTATGATATTTTGGGTCCTATTCTTGTCGTATATTATTAGGTACAAAGCCTACCTTATACTGCCCGACGTTTCTACGTATATTATTAGGCTTTGTACCTAATACTATACGTCGCGAATAAGACCCGAAATATCTTAAGTAATGTGTATGTGTTATAATATGCTCAGTACTTCGAGAACGCGTCGTCGTTCATACCGGAGCGCTGGGCCGAGGGCAGTCCTCAGCCGCCTCCAGGAGTGTACATGCCGTTTGGGGACGGACCGCGCTACTGTATCGGTGAGTATCGGGATCTCGCACATCGAAAAGACGTCAAGGAATTGTTTACATACATATTGTCATGCCTTTATCCCCGAAGGGGTAGGCAGAGGCATACTATACGCCCACATTTCACCGTATGCATTTTTGTCCCACGTAACAGGTGGTGAGCCCATTGCCTTGTTGAAATGAACAGGCGCAGCCTGTGGCGACTTGCTTTTGATTTTTCAAGCCGCCCATAAGGCCTTCAAACAGGTTTAACGACTGCCATTTTACTGGCAACGGGGATCAACGGCTTAACGTGCCTTCCGAATCACGGAAATTTAAGGAATTGTTTAATTTGATACATTTTTATGAAAGTGAAAAAAGAAAACTTGGTTCAGGTCAGGAATTGAACCCGTGACCTTTGCTAAGGCAATGTTCTAGCCACTGATCTACCTGAACCACTTTAATAAAAAAATATTACCACCACTTTAATAAAAAGAAAGGGGGGGGGGGCATGGAGGCAGGGGAGGGGAAATGGTCCCGTAGTGGTTGGCAAGAGCGCTCAAAACGCAAAAAGCAATGTTGATTTTTTTTAAATCGATAGTAAAAAAAAGAAAAAAAAAAGAATTCTCCGAAGTCTACGGTTCACAGAACCACTTGTATTAAAAAGTGTTGGCTATGGCTTGCGAAGGTTTTAAATGAAAACAGTTTTTACATTATTTTACATGAAAACGCTGTATTTGGCAAACTGACCGAGTAAATCAAAAGAACACTTTGTCTGACGCGCTGTTTGCGAATAATCTTAAATTCGCAAATTCTGTTCTTTTGATCTGTTTAATTTTCAAATTTCGTACTTATGTTTAGGCAGGTGTCAAATCGAATAGTGTACATTCGTACCGTGTAACTTTGATAAGTGCCGGTAGACAGCGCCTCCGTCGCCTGAAGACGGTAAGAGGTGGATTAATTTTGGTTTCGATAGTGTAGTTGGTAAAGCGTCTGACTCGGTAAGTCAGAAGACGCTGGTTCGAGTTCAGCTCCAGACTGAAAAAAAATTACTCTTTAAATTTAGGATATCCTTAATTAGCATACTAATATGCTTTTCAAAATTGTTTCTAATGTTCTTACTAGTTCAACAACTGAAATAAAAATGTTAAACAGACTTAAAGATTTTTTATTTTCATCGTGATTACGATTCTTAATCTAAACTAATAATATAAAGATGAAGAGTTTGTTTGTTTTTGTTTAGTTGAACGCGCTAATCTAAGGAACTACTGGTCGGATTTAAAAAAAAATCTTTTTGTGTTAGATAGCCCATTTATCGAGGAAGGGTATAGGCTATAAATCATCACGCTATTACCTTGGAGAGCGGAGCAGAACTCATAAATGTCGACAAATCGGGTAAATTTTTATGCATTATTGTAGAATTTATAAACGACGGGATTAAATAGGTGCGACGGGAGTTCGAAGTATGTCACGGGCGAAGGCTGGCATTTAGTAGTTATAATAAAATGTATACAATAAAATAAAACCACGACTCAAATTATTACATACCAAAAGCCAGAAATAAAGTGTCGGCTTGCGTTTGTAGCCGTCCTCGAAACGGAATCGCATACCGTCAGCAAAATAAATAGCCTATCATGTTACTTCAACAAACTATTTCACAACATGACGAGTTTTGAGTTTCACATACAGTTTTATTTTATACTATTGATACATTTTTAAAGCAATTATTTTTGCTAAATTTCTCATAAATTTTTATTAAAGTGAAAAAAGACAATTTGATTCGAGACAGGGATCCTTGTCTCGAATCAAATTGTCTTTTTCCACTTAAATAAAAAAATATTTTATACTAGCTAACACTCGTGGCTTCGCCAGCGACTTTCTTGAAGCCCCGTCGCGCTTATTTAATCCCGTCGTTTATTACGTATACATATGCAAATTTGTCCGATTTGTTAATATTTATGATTACTGCCCACTCTTCTGTTTAGTAGCGTGATATAATCAATAATTTTCTTCGATAAATGGGCTATCAAAAACAAAAATATTTTTACAATTCAAACCAGTAGTTCCTGAGATTACCGCGTTCAACCATACAAAGAAACTCTTAAGCTTTATAAATGTAGTATAGATAGTAGCTTAGTGATTATAATAGACGTTTATCTGAGTGTATTTCCAGTTGCTTTCAAACCCTACTTACCTGGGGTTCACATGGAAGCGAAGTCATGGGAACCAAGTGAAATGAGTAAATTTTTATTATTAACGGAAATGAAACATTTTCCTTTCTTTTGGAGATTCCCATAGATGCTATGCTGGACTAACCTAACCTCTAAAACCACATATTAATCTTCTAACTGCCTATGGCCAAGAGTCCCGGGTGAGCCCTCGGAAGGATATCCCCAGGGTTCCTGACAGGCTTTGACCACTACCACGGCCATGTCTCAAGGGATTTGTGGATTATCTCGCTTTTTTGGGAGGTTCTGGAGTTATCCCAATTCCTTACCTTTTAAGTGAAGAGCGTGCGTGTAGTTTTCACGTCACGCCACCGTTTAGTGCTGTTTCTTTAAGAAGGGCTAGCAGCTCAGATAAGAACAGAGAGCCGCCCAACGAAAGAGAAACCTCGGACAAATCAAAATCAACTCAAAAATATTTTTATTAATGTCTAAACCATTTTAGGCACTAATGAATAGTCATGACAATAATTAAAAAGAGAGCGATTCTAGTTGCCAGTTCCAAGGACAGCCTACCCTTCATGGAGAAGAATCTGGCAAGAAACTCCATGGATGCTCTTTTAAGATGTAGATATGGCTTACAATAATTAATTTATTTGTTCTTTGGAGTTATGTTAGAACAGTTGACTAAACTTAGTTTGCCTTAAATTTAAATAATATTTCTAATACTTGATATAATTGCTGTAACAGCTAAAAACAAAATCTAGTTTCTAGGTAATAACACAAATTTTAATCTAGTTTTTAGGTAATAACACAAATTTTATTTCACAGGCAGGCGATTCGCAATGATACAGATGAAATGCTGCCTAGTAATGCTGCTGCAACATGTTAGAATCACGCCCGCACCACGACCCAACAAGCTCGGCGAACTATCAGTAGAGCCTCGCGACGGACCATTCACAGCAGATCCACGTTCACCCCTAACGCTTCACCCGGCTGACTCGCTAGTCACGCTCACTTTGTTATGACGAACTTTTTCTGCTGACCGTACATTATAACAATAAGTAACATGATAATTGGGACTGTGAACTCGAAATTTGAGTAAGGTCTATTGATAGGAATTAATTCAGATTAAATAATTATGTGTGAAAATGATGAAATCATTTTACTAAAAGGGGATCTATATGGAAGTAATAATTTTAGTATTGATTGATACCCTTCTTTAGGGGATCGTAGTGGAATAGTAAGTGCTTTTCGATCCCCTGGGGGATGGCAATCGGTGATCGATACCGAATAGTGGAACGCGTCAAATTTTCACAATTTTAAGGTGAAAGTACGAGTATAACTTGGGCAGGGGGCTGAATTTTTTGTTCGTAATAGGATAAAGTCATTTTGTGAAATTGCAGTTCTTATTAGGGCTTTGTATTAATTGGTTGAGGAATTTATTATCAACTACTGGTAGACGTTGTAGGATGTGATATTTTTAAAAAGAGAACGTTTTGGGTTTTTGTTCATTTTGGTAAATAGACATTTTGAAATGCGTTCATTTTGGTAAGTAGACATTTTGAAATGTGTTCATTTTGGTAAATAGCCATTTTGAAATGTGTTCATTTTGGTAAATAGACATTTTAGGAGGTAGTCATTATGGTAAGTGGACAGTTTGGGATGTGATCAAATTCCTACATTAATTAATAAAAAAATTATGTTATTACATTTTCTGAATAATAATGTATGAAAAGTACCTTATTACAAATAGTAATGTACTGCAAATGTGTAATTTCCTTTGTGATTCTTTGTGACAGAGATAATAAAAAAAGTGGTGACATGCGTTCCCAATAAGTCGCCATGTTTTTTTGACTTACCTACTATTTAAACTGCTACTATGTATTCACCAAAATGGCAAAATGGCTTGTTTATACACAATCTTTGATTTAGGTATATAGATTGAGCCTTTTTTGTTAAATAATTTACCGTTTAACAATAACCTTAATAACCTCTAAGATTTTTTTCAGAATTAGAGCCTAGTTTGAAATTCCCAGTTCCTCTAATCCTCTAACTATAAGATCATTTTTAATATATTTTGGAAGAGTGTTCAAAATACTGTTATCAATCGAATTCTGAAATAATCGACTATTAATCGTACTTATTCATATTTTAACTCAACAAATATCTTTTAACAGTACATAGGCAACTTTATTTATCCCCATTGACATAAAGAAGAAATTGTTCACTTAAACGACTCTGCCTACCCTTTCGAAGATTAGGTATTATGTCTCCATGTTACTGTCATGTTACTCTAGATAAATATGTAAGTGTTGACATAAATAGGTATATTATTGTTAAGTATACCAGTCATATTAATAAATAAATAAATATAAGTACATACTGAATCATAATTTCATAAATAAATTAACTTAATGATAACATTAAATATAACATTAAAAATATGATACATAACTAAAATATATTATATTATTAAAAAATGTCCCTTTAGGCAAGGTTCCGAAGATACTGGCAGCGTTCCCAGCGTTCGTTAATAAATATTGTATAGTATAATCTGATTAAAATTTGTGCATCGGCTATTTGCTGTTAGAATTAAAAAAAATAACTTTATTTTATAGACATAATGTCGAAATTACAAGTGAGATATATGATTGTTCCCAGTGTTTTTTATTTAACGTTTGTAGAATTAAAAAGGGCATTAGCTACATGGACATAAAGTTGAAATTACAAATGCAATAAGATTGTTTCGATGCACAAGCTTTATATGGTAGGTCTGTATGTGTACAATATAAATAAGGAATGATAGAATTTTTGTAAATAAAGGTTTAAGAATGTACGTATTTATTTATTTTTTCCAACAGAGCTGGTGCGGCTTGTGAAGCGGCTGAAAAAGCTAAAGCATGCAAATACAGGGGTCTAGGCTCCGAATATGATTTTGTCCCATTCGGTGTCGAGACCCTTGGTCCGTGGGGTCCTAGGGCTACAAGGCTTTTTAAAGAAATAGCAAAAAGGTTAGTCGACATCACAGGAGACCGAAGAGCTGGCAGCTACCTCGGCCAAAGAATTAGTTTAGCTATTCAAAGGGGGAACGCTGCCAGTATCTTCGGAACCTTGCCTAAAGGGACTCCTTATATTAATATATTTTAAATTATCATATTTTAAGGTTATTTAATAATTTGTTGTAAATACAAGCATCATTTATTTTATTTGATTTGATTTGATGAAGAAATTAAACCACAAATGTGACACTCTCTTGTGCAACTTGGCGGGGACACTACCAGAACTCATACACCTTGCGTTAGTCCAGCTCGCATCCGAGGCTCCGCAACCTCGGAGTCCGGGGTCCGGGGTCCGTTTTCCAACTTTTATTTTCCACTTCACACAGTTTTGGGCATTTATAGTACTGGGACCATTAGCACGCATGTCATTTTGTGCGACCCTAAGCCAGCACTTCTTGGGTCTAACGCACTACCATAACTGTGATTTGACACACAAGAAACCCTTGTTTAGCTTACTGTGTCAATTTTAATGTTGCATTACGAATTTTCGGAATCAAAAGTTGACATAATGTAAATTACTAATTGTACCCCACAGATTTGCCCATGACGTATCTAATTCCATAGCATTCCTTTAACCTATAATAAACCTGTAATATATAGGTTTTGCACTACTTAATGTGAAGGGCTTGTGGCCCCGCGGACTCAGTGTTCTGTTAACGAGCATTTAGCAACATTTGCTCTAGCTGGTCCTTGGATGAGTGATCATCACTTTGTGCCATTTAGATTTGCGAGCGTTTCCTTGCTTCGGTAGGCACATTAAGCCGTTCGTCTCGGTGGTCAGTAAAATAGCAGTCATTAAGCCAAGTTGAAGGGCCACCCCTTCGGGATAGATAAATATAACATCATTGTGAAAAGTGGGCATATTATATGCCCACTTTTCACCATGTGTATTCCTGTCCCACGTTATAGGTGGTGAGCCCATTGCAGTGTTAAAATAGACAGACGCAGGTTGTGGCAACCTGCTGTTAACAATTTAAGGCCTTCAACTTGACTTAACGACTGCCATATTATTGGCAACCGGGACCAACGGCTTAACGTACCTTCTGAAGCACGGAAAACTCGCAAATGTAAATGTATAGTGGTCACCCATCCATGACCTGCCATAGCGAAAGCTACTTAACCCAGTGATCGTTTACAGAACATTGAGGTCCGTATTCCAGAACGTTTCTCAATACTTTATCAACGCTTGAGACTAGATTGTGCCTTATAAAATCTACTCTCAAGTGTTTCTTGAGTATTGATAAACGTTCTGGAATACGACCCTGAGTCTGCGGGACCACGAGTGCTTTATATGATGTACTATGTAGATATTGGAGTAGGACTCTACGACCACCCAGCTTCATAAAGAATAATAGTATTTCAACTTACGGTGTTTAGCAAGTGTTATGTTCCTTTCTTGACATACTACACTTCATACTGACTCGATATTATGTCTTTCGTGAATAAAAAACATATCTGTCACATTGCTTGCATATAATTATGCGCTTTATATTTTACCACATAAAGGTCAAAATGTTTTAATACCGATTGAAACTTACCACTATTTGGCGGGACAAATAAGAATTATAAAAGAGTCAACGCTCTCAGAAAGGAATCACTTGTGAATTAGTATTTGAAACGTAAAAAAAAATAAAAAAAATGTTCGAAATAGGTTTTATATAACTAGGTTACAGTTTGGAAGCTGCCTGAAAAGTGTTACAACCTACTTCGTCAATATGAAGGTAAGTGAATTTTTTATACTCAATATTGCATTTATGTATTTTTAATAGTTACTTTAAAATGATTTCATACTTATTATTATTCTTTTAATTCTGACGCGATTTAATGGTGACGCGATTGCCAACAACAAAATTTATTGACCTTCCATTATGTATTACATTTTTCATCTAAAGTGATAATCTTCTTCATTCAAAAGTATTAAATTATTCTTATTAATAGCAGCGTATTCGTGTATAGTGTATAGGTTTGTTCAAAGTTCTACTCATTTTCAATTTGCCTTTCTTAAAACAATGATTAAAAACAACAGATATAAAGTTTGACTTATCATGAATAAGGTTTATAGATGTCAAGTGCAGTTCTAAGTCCTGTGTCCTTGCCCCAGTAAAATAAAGGAACATTTACTGGAGCAGTGCATATCTCCATAGAAAGTACGCCCATGTATGGCACTAACACAAAGACCACCGCTGTTCACTGCGACATAGCACTTTCCTTCACTAAGCACACTGCACATTTTTGGGTCTATATCCGTCTTACGCGAGAAAACCAACAGCAATGAAAACTTATAACTAACTAGTTAACGCCCGCGGCTCCGCACGGCGTGGTGAAGTTTTCCTGTTCCCGTTTCCCACAGGAACTTGTTACCGGGATAAAAAGTAGCCTATGTTTTTTTCTGATGTGTAATATTATTGTAAAGTTTCATCAAAATCCATTCCGTAGATTTTGCGTGACAGAGTAACTAACATCCATCCATACTTACCAAAATTTCGCGTTTATAATTTTAGTAGGATTGAATAAGTGTCAGTATGCCAATAAAGAATTTCACGATTAAAAAATATGGACAAACACAACAAAGATTTGTCTTGCTCTACCCAAACACAACACACATATGTACTTACCTACATAATATCACGTCAAATATAGATACGCAAGAGATCGTGGGTTCGATTCCCACCCAGGAAAAACCTTTTTGTGATGAGCACGATGGCTTATTCTGAGTATGGGTGATATGTGGGGTGATATTTATCTGGTTACCATAGTGCAAGCTCTGCTTATCAGATGGCGTTGTGAGAGTTGTCCAAACGATATTAACGATTTACCAATAGGTCAGCAACGAAAGTCGCTTAGCATTGCAGAACATTATTTACAAATGTAAAATATACATTCACGATTTAATTTTAAACAAGTATAATTACACTGTTCATAAACAATTTGACATAAATAAGAATATTTTTAAATATTTTTTTATTTTTGAATATTTATCCATCACGCCTTATCCCCGAAGGGGTGGCAGAGGCATATTATATGCCCACTTTTCACCGTGTGGATTCCTGTCCCACGTAATAGGTGGTGAGCCCATTGCCGTGTTGAAATAGACAGACGCAGGTTGTGGCTACCTGCTGTTGACATTTTTTAAGCCACCTATAAGGCCTTCTACCAGGATTAACGACTGCTATTTTACTGGCAACCGGGACCAACGGCTTAACGTGCCTTCCGAAGCACGGAAACGCTCGCAAATGTAAATGACACAAAGTGGTCACCCATCCGACGACAAGCCATAGTGAAAGTTGCGTACCTCAGTGATCGTTTTACCGAATACTGAGACCGCGGGGCCACGAGCGCTTCTATTTAGATTAAGAATATTTAGATTTTTTTTTCAAAATTCAACTTTTATTTAATGTACTGATTGAATTACAGTAATACACAACTCGTGAAAATTACAGGGGATCGGGGTGGACCGGTCATAATTCCTTTGACCTTGACCTTTTTCAACCGCATTGATGCGCGCACATCCATCATTTATCGAAGCATACAGTACGTGACGAAAAAGAAACCCAGGAGTTCAAATAAGAACAAACGTGCAAAATTTTTATTCCAACATCTATTCTGTAACTTTGGATTGTGTTAATCTGCGTCTAAGTCTAAAAAGAAAATAAAAAAGAAAGCAAAAGCATTAATTTATCAATTCAATTCTTATTATGCGTTTATTTATCACAATGGGCACACAAAAATAATAATAATGCGGTACAAATGTCAAATGCGTGCCCACACATATGACGTCAGCTGAGCTAGACATAAAAAGTCTAGTTCAGCTGACTGTACGTAATAATTACCAATAACAACTACTCCCAATCAAATCATCCTATGGTAGTCCACTGCTGGCCGTAGGACTCTTCCCGTTCACGCCTGATGCCTTCATATTAGGACGGTTTGGCCTTACTATGCTGATAGTGGTCAGACGGGTTGGTACAGGGTTTTGTTTCGAATTTTCCTTTTCTTCCCCATGACCTCGTAGGTTAGTCAGTAGGTGCACCACTCGCAGGGAGTAGGTAGGAAATTCAAGATTAAAAGATATAGACAAACACAACAAAGATGTGTCTTGCGCTACCCAAACACACATAAATACTACCTACAAATTATCACAACAGAAATTTGATAGGTACGATCTAGAAATATGTCAGCAACCATCGCCCCATCGCACCCAATCTGGGGCCCGAGTCTACTATTGACAGAAGTCTATTGGAGTACGATTGTAATAGTAGACTACGAAAGACTTTCAAAATTGTACCGGTTCCTTTCTATTGAGCGACGATTTCAATTCTATTTTTTCGAGATTCGACAACATTGAAATAGCAGACTCTGCCTCCTTGATTTAGAGCTAGGGGTTCACTTTTATTTGGCTGTGAGGAGCAGCTTCCGTACGTCTATAAATTTTCTGGGAGCGCTTGACGTCTGAAAGCGCTCGTGGGCGGTGGTCCCGCTAACTCAGTATTATGTAAATGTTCACTGCGTTAAGCAACTTTCGCTATAGCTGGTCCTTGGATGGGAAACCATATGTGGCATTTACATTTGCGAGCGTTTCCGTGCTTCGGAAGGCACGGTAAGCCGTTGGTTCCGGTATGGCAGTCATTAAGCCCAGTTGAAAGCCTTATAGGCGGCTTAAAAAATTTCAACAGCAGATCGCTACAGCCTGCGCTTGTCCATTTTAACACGACAATGGGCTCACCACCTGTTGCGTGGGACAAAAATGCATACGGCGAAGTGTAGGTGTATAGTATGCCTCTGCCTACCATTATAACACAACAACACCATTATAATAAAGTAGTGTAGTTCAATAGTATATATATACCTCAGGCGCTTTTTATTGCCTACGTGATATCTGGAACAGGAGGCTAGACTAAAGTGTCTCATATCAGGCCATTTTTCGACGACAGCGGGTTCAGACCTTTTTTTATTTTTTATTTAGAGAGAGAGAACAAGAGAGAGAGTGCCTGCAAGTAAAACGACTGCAACTCAACGCACGTTAATTTATTTGTCACTAGAACTTTTAAAGGCGCTGTCGTATATTTATTCAATTGGGACTACTTATTACCAAATTTTATGCATTACATATATATTTTAGATTTCGAAAATATAGAGCAGTCTAAGAAACTAAGTTGTTTATGTTATTTCATTCACTATGACGCATAATATCGTCGATCCTTTTTTAGCTTTTTCTCCACTTAAACTTTTTTTTAATTTAAGAACGTCGCCCATTTACCTCTAGCTGCCGTAAAATAAGTTTAGAGAATAAATTTTTATCTCTTTTCATTGCAATTAAAAAATAAGGTTTTCCTCGTTTTCCTCGCCATTATAAGCTTGCAGTTTCCTTGGTCTAAAAGAGGCCAGAAAAAAAAAACAAACGGAGGTTCTTTATAGTGGCGTGTTCTGAACGGTCCTTTTCACGTCACTTGCCGTACATTTGCTATCATAATTGCGATCTGACACCATGAATGGAGCGGGGACGGATAAAAGAACTTTGTACCCGCGGTCATGTCTCATTTCTCAACACAATATGACAGATCATCTTGTAACCTTTGAAAATGTTAAGTTTTTGCCGTATTGCCCTTTACAGCAAAAGTATTAGGTGATTAGGGTTCGCTTGTGACATACTTCGAACGTCGCACTTATTTAATACCGTCGCTTATAAATTCTACAATAATGCATAAAATTTGCCCGATTTGTCGACAATAAATGTCTACTACTGCTCCGCTCTCCAGGGTATGTGACGGCCTCTACCGCCCCCATTATATAATAAATAAAGTAACTAGTGGAGTACATAAATGGCTTATAATTTGTTTGTTGTTCAAAAAACATCGTTGGGTTTGCATACAAGTACTTTCGGGCCATAAATCGTTATATTTTTTGCAGTTATTTTAACTTTGGGTCTCACGAATATTAAGAGGTACGCATTTGAAAATATTCACATAAATAGTGATATCGAGTGACAGTTCATAAGTGCTTTGGGTACAATAATATTAATTCTAGTTAAAATCGGCCGCAAAAGTGGGAACTAAACCATTTAAACAGTTTTTCTGCTAAACTTTTGTGTTGATATCTGAGATTTCGTCTTGTGACCACTTGACACATGTTTGTGTTAAAATAATATTCTCTGAAGGACGCGCGCATATCAGTACGGGCCATTTGGGGGGGGGGGGGGGGGGGGGGTTACATACCGTGTTGACCAGGATACATTGGTCTTTAAAAATGTGATAATTTAATTTATTGCAACGAAGTATCAAAGAACTTGGTAATTACTAACACAACGTTTAAAAACAAATAAAGGGTTAATTACATAAATTTAGAAAGTGTTTGATAATATATTTAATAATAGATACTATACGTCATATTAGTCGAACATAGGTTCAATCTAAATACACAATAAATAAACATAGGTTAAATCTTTTATCAAAAAAAATACACAACGTAGGCATTTAAATTGGCTTAAATATCTTCATGCTATTAGGCCAGAAGAGGTTAAACAGAAGTATGGTATATCTAAAGATGTACATAGGTTTCATATACTAAGTTGTTGAGTCTGTCGCCTTTAGGTAAGGCGGGTTCGCCATCTGGTGATTGAAATTTTGGGTCTGTTATTTTAAAATAACACTTCCTTATTCAAAAAAAGCAAAAATGGTTTTTACTTAAATAGTTCCCACAGCAAATTCGATGAATAGCGGACATCTCTTTGTCTTAGGAACACATTTGTGCAACTTTCTAACATCTGTGTTTTAGAAAAAATATTGATTAGGTACTTTCAGACGATACGAACAAATGAAATAGATATTGTATTGTTTAAGGTTTCATAACAACAATATAACCCTGTAATAAAATAAATGGCCTAATCTTTTGTATAATAGGCTTTGTTACAAGATATTTTATAGACGAAGATGAATGGTGAATTTTGAGAAAAGGAGAAATGTTATAAAAACAAAATTATTTGATATATTTGAAACTGCATTTAAAGAGTCACATGCAATCTGTTTTGGATTAAATAAGATTTATTGTCTTTATTTTAAACCAGGAAATGAATTTAATGCTTATGTAGGCTACGTGAATTAGGAATTTTTTCTTGTTTGATAAGCGCAGAACACACAGATTTCACGAAAAGCGGCGGCAATTCCAAGCAAATTGAAGTGGGTTTGGTTAGGAGCAAGCGGTGTTAACCATTAGCTATAAATGCGGGTTTGACTAATCGTAACAAGATATTGATGAGACTAAGAATAGTATTGAAAAGTTAGAAAATGGTTCCACTGGCATTTTTAATTCTTTGTCAACAGAAAAACACACATGGGGTATTCCAAATTCTACCTGGGGTTAGAGCTAGAAGTTTGTTTATGTTTGGTTGTTAAAAGCAACTAGCGTTTGACTTTTTACTTCCGGCTTTGATTGAAACGACTGTCGTCTGACTTACCAACCCTGTAAGGACACCTACGTCGTTGTCTAGTCCCTTAATCAACAGGTACTCATCCCATAATCAGCAGGTACTCGTTTGATATTCAACAGGTACTCGTTCGGTAATCAGCAGGTACTCCTCCGGTAATCAACAGGTACTCGTCTGTTAATCAGCAGGTACTCGTCCGATAATCAGCGGGTACTCATCCGTTAATCAGCTGGTACTGGTCTGTTAATCAGCAGGTACTCGAGCGATAATCAGCAGGTACTCGCTAGTAGGTGAGGTTGATTGGCCCCTTACACTAGAATGAATTTGGAGATGGGATTGGAGACACTCATCATGTTTTAGTTCAAATAATCCGGTTTCATCGTTATTTATTACTAGGTGACGCCTGCGGCTTTGCCCGCGTAGAGATATTTTCTCGTTCCCGTTTCTTACAGAAGCTTGTTCCCGGGATAAAGAGTAGCCTATGTGATGTTCTGATGCATAAGCTATACTATTGTAAAGTTCATTAAAATCCGTTCAGTTGGTTTTACGTGAAAAAGTAACAAACATCCAATTTTACAAACTTTCGCATTTATAATATTAGTAACATAGTGTACACTTAGCTAGTCCAGCTATTTTATTGTAACGCCAATGGAATCGTTTGGCATCGTTACTGCATTTGCTAGTCAGCAGGCACATCGATAGCGGGTGAGGTGACTCGGTCCTTGACACCGTGTATATAATTATTTGGAAACACTCGTCACGTCAGAGAATACGATTTCGATGTTACTAGTAGTATTCTAGTAAGCTAGTTTTAACTTAATTTTATAAATAGGCCATTGTGGCGTCTGTTAGTCAGCAGTGGTATAGCTGGCAGGTGAGGTTGTATTTGTACCACTAGCAATGTGATGTTGCTTTTTTTATACTAGCAGGTGAGGTGGCTTATATATAAACCACTTGCAGGAGAGGTAATTTAGAGGCTTGTTAGGGGTATTTACCTGAGAGGTAATGCTCGTAAATGAGATCTCTCCGAATCAGCATTATGTTATATATCATTAGCAGGTGGGATAATACTTGTATCACTAGCAATGTTTTTTGATCCAAAGAGGTTGATTGTGTAATACGAGCAGGTTAGGTGGCTTATAAAACACTTGCAGGAGAGGTAATTTACAGGCTTATTAGGGGCACTTACCTGAGAGGTAATGTTCGTAAATGAAATCTCTCCGAATCAGCATTATGTTATATACGATTAGCAGGTGGAGTTGTATTTGTATCACAAGGTGAGGTTGCCTGAGTAACAAGAGCAGGTGAGGTGGCTTATAAACCACTCGCAGGAGAGATAATTTAGAGGCTTGTTAGAAGCATTTACCTAAAAGGTAACGCTAGTAAATGAAATCTCTAAAAGTTCAATTCATAGCTTTTCCAAATCAGCATCAGGTAGAGAAACTTCGGATGCGTCTGGCGATAGGGAAGTCAAAGACTCCAACCTTATATATAATATTCACTGGCAGGTGAGGTGACTTATATAACCATAGCAGGTGAGGTGGCTTATTTATCATAAGCAGGTGAGTTGGTTTGTGTACCATTGGTACGTGAGGGTGGTTAATATTATAAGGTGGCTAATATTATCAGGTGAAGTGGCTTGTGATACGCTTGCTGGAGGGTTCACTTAGGTTTGCTGGGAGCACTTACCTGGGGGGGAAAGCTCGTATATAAAATCTCTACGGAGAAATAAAAATCAAGTTCATAATCTCTTTGGATCAGCATCAGCAGGTAAAGAAACTTTGAATACGCGTTAAAGAAGCTAAGGGATCTAGTTTTATGTAATATAAGATATAATTGAATAAGAATTTAGAAGATACTGGGCTTGGAGCTATAAAAAGATTATGAATGTGTTCGTAAAGGTAAACAGGTTCATTTTCTGCACACATTCAGGGGGGGGGGGGATCTACCGCCCCCATTATATAATAAATAAAGTAACTAGTGGGGTACATAAATGGCTTAAAATTTTTTTGTTGTTACGAAAAACTTCGTTGGGTTTGCATACAAGTGCGGTTCAGGCCTTAAATCGTTATATTTTTTGCAGTTATTTTAACTTTGGGTCTCACGAATACTAAGAGATATGCATTTGAAGAAGCGCTCGTGGCCCCGCGGTCTCAGTGTTCGGTAAACGATCACTGAGGTACGCAACTTTCACTATGGCTGGTCGTCGGATGGGTGACCACTTTGTGGCATTTACATTTGCGAGCGTTTCCGTGCTTCGGAAGGCACGTTAAGCCGTTGGTCCCGGTTGCCAGTAAAATGGCAGTCGTTAAGCCTGGTTGAAGGCCTTATAGGCGGCTTAAAAAAATTTCAACAGCAGGTAGCCACAGCCTGCGTCTGTCTATTTCAACACGGCAATGGGCTCACCACCTATTACGTGGGACAGGAATCCACACGGTGAAAAGTGGGCATATAATATGCCTCTGCCACCCCTTCGGGGATAAGGCGTGATGGATATTTATTTATTTATTTATTTTGCCAGCAGATCATTTCCAGGCGTCCCTGTCCTGCAAATAGTCTGTAACGGAGTAAAAACCTTTTTCACAAAGCTTGTTTTTAATAAACTTTTCAAATTTATTTAAAGGTAAATTTCTCAGGTCACAGGGAAGCTTGTTGTAAAAGCGTATACAGTTACCCTGGAAAGAATCGCCAATCTTATGTAGTCGACTGTGGTGGACTGAAAGATTATTTTTATTTCTAGTGTTTATATTATGTTTATCACAGAGTTTAGAAAACTGTGATAGATTTTTCTGGACATACATAAGATTGGCAAAAATGTATTGTGATGGTACGGTTAGAATATTCACTTCTTTGAATTTTTCTCGGAGAGAAACTCTGGGGCCCAAATTATAAATAGCGCGTACAGCCCGCTTTTGTAGAACAAAAATAATATTTAAATCTGCAGCACTCCCCCAAAGGAGAATACCGTAAGACATAATACTATGAAAATAGCTGAAGTAAACCATTCTAGCCGTATCCACATCTGTTAGAGTCCTGATCTTTTTTACAGCGTATGCAGCCGAACTTAATCTAGAGGCTGTCTTTTCTATGTGTGGGCCCCACTGCAAATTGGCATCAATAGTTATACCTAGGAACACAGTTGATTCTACAAACTCTAACACTTGTCCATTCAGTTGAATATTGGCCGCAACTTGTTTTACATTTGGTAGAGTAAATTTTATACATTTAGTTTTATTTTCATTAAGGCAAAGATTATTTGAGCTGAACCAATGAACTACTCTTGCAATTGCATTGTTTACATCGTCATAGTTATCTAATTGTCTTTTAATTTTAAAAATTAATGAGGTGTCATCTGCAAACAAAACAATCCTATTCCTGTCCCCTACATAAAATGGTAAATCATTAATATAAATGAGGAACAAGAATGGCCCAAGTATCGAGCCTTGCGGCACACCCATTGTAACCATGGATCCTACAGAACGTGTACCATTAATATCGACCCTCTGTATTCTATTGTTCAAATATGAAGACAGAAGGTCGAGAGCTTTGCCTCTTATTCCATAGTGGTGTAATTTTTTGCACAGCGTTTCATGTTGAACGCAATCGATAGATCGCAAAATTTACCTAATGCATCGTGCTTGTCTTCCCATGCTTCATGAATACATTTTAATAACTCAACACCAGCATCGGAAGTTGAGCGCCCTTTCGTAAACCCAAATTGATTCGCATGGAGTATTTTATGACTATTAAAATGGGATAGCATTTGATTCAAGATTATTTTTTCAAATACTTTGCTCAAAGTTGGCAGCACTGACACTGGTCGGAAATTAGACGGCTCTGTAGCGCTGCCAGCCTTGAACAAGGGAACGACTTTGCTGTGTTTCATTAAATCAGGAAATGTACCACTAGAAACACAGTCATTAAACACAGTTGCTAGATGGGGCGCAATTACCTCAATTATACATGATGCAGTTTTGACCGATAACCCCCAAATGTCCGCGGTTTTCTTAATTTCGATACATTTAAATGTTTTTACAATGTCCTGAGCACAAATATCTGTGAATACAAATGCATCCCTGCAAAAAAGAACAGATTCTTCTAATAAAAGTTCAGCGGAACTGGAAGATGCTTGGAGAGATTTTGTTGTCAATATAGGTACATTTTTGAAAAAGTGTTCAAACTCCGTAGCCACTTCCAGGTCCCCTGTAACATGGCAACCATTTACTTTTAAGTGGAAATCCCTTTCAGTCACTAAAGATCTACCGCATTCAGAGTTAATGATGTTCCAAGTCATTTTTATTTTATTTACAGAATTAGAAATTTTATTTTTAATGAAGTTTGACTTAGCAAGATGACACGTTTGTTTAAATATCTTTGAATAATTTTTAACATATTCCTGAAAGGTTTGCCTAAAATTATATGATTTTTCTGAATATAATTCAAATAATTTATTTCTACTTTTAAAGATAACTGGTGTTGCCCAGTCACTGAAAACAGGACGACCACCAATCTGTAGAGTTTTTGAGGTAAAAACTTTGCCAAACTCATCATTAATCAAATTAAATAAGTGTTTATATGACTTGAAGTTAGGTAGATATGGTAATCTCTTTAATACATTTTCTTTAAAATTATTCAAACGACTTTGGTTAATTGGTACATATTTAATTTGTTTTTTGCTGACTTTGTTACTACTTTTAGGAAATTTTATCCATTGGCCACGATGATCTGACTCCACAGGATCCACAATACCTTTATCTATAGGTTTAAAATCAGTAAAAATATTATCAATACATTTTGCACTGGTGGCTGTAATACGAGTGGGTTCTAAGAATGTACTATGCAGATTAAAGGATTTAAATAAATTTTTCATTTTATTTCTCTCTGATGGAGTTAATGATGTATCTAATATATCAACATTAAAATCTCCACAAACTATTATAGATTTCTTAGAACATTGGCATTTGAACAGTGCTTCTTCAAGCTTTTCTTCAAATTTAATGTAAGAAGCATCAGGGGGACTGTATACGCTTAACAAGATGAAATGCTCAAACTCAATACTGGCAATCTCAATAACTCGCTCAATGGAGATGGCTACTAAATCCTTACGTTCTTTAAATTTTAATTTTTTATTAATTAATATTAAAGAGCCTCCACGTTTAGAATGTTTTCTATTGAACGAGCTAGCAACCTGGTGATTTACGAAGTTCAACAATGTGATTTGATGATCTTTTAACCAGTGCTCTGTAGCACAAAAAATATTAATAGAATTTGCATTAATGTATAGCTCTAACTCTAAATCTTTACCATTTATTAAACCTCTAACATTATGGTGCACCAGGTTTATAAAAACAATATTTTTACTAAGATTATTCTCAGGGGCCAAAGTCAACTGGCCAGATTTATTATCTGTTGTCCTATAAACTAGTTTTTTGGAATTTCATTTTCCAAATGTGAAGTATCAAAACTATCCTGCTCAATAAAAGCAGTTGTACTTGCCAATAATTTGGCTTGAAAAATTAAAAAATTAGATAGCAACAGAGCTACCTTTCGTTGTAAAAATTTTGATAGAAAATATCTATCTAATGTCAACAAACTATTATTATTGAAGATTATGTTCCAATCGAACAATTCAATTTTTTTGGAATATGATACCATGGTATGTAGTTTCATATTTAATTTGTATCTTAAGTGATTTTTGACAGTTCATAAGTGCTTTAAATTGGGTACAATAATTCTGGTTAAAATTGGCCGCATAAGTGGGAACTAAACCATTTAAACAGTTTTTCTGCTAAACTTTTGTGTTGATATCTGAGAATTTGTCTTGTGACCACTTGATACATGTTAGTTTTAAAATAATATTCTCTGAAGGACGCGCGCATTTTTTGTAAACAAAAAAAAGGGATACCTTTTTTTGTTCTGTTCAAAACTGAGAACAAAGGGCCAAAATACTATGAGTTCAAATCATGAAAAGTTTATTCAGTTTCATTCGTGGCGCGGACAAGACCCAACTGTCTTGATAGATATTCATAGAAAGGCCCTCGAATTAAGGGTTAAGTGTTTGTGTGAAACGAGCTAGCTGATATAAGTTAAGTATAATTGCTTAATGAGACTGCCGTTTGTTTATAATTATTTCTATTAAGTATAACTTAGTGAGACTATCTTTTGTTTATAATTATTACGATTTAAGTACTTTTTGGTTTTAAATTATGATTTAAATGCTTTTTAAGATTAAATTTAGATTAAAAAAAAATTAAAATAAACTTTCAACAGCAGGTAGCCACAACCTGCGTCTGTCTATTTCAACACGGCAATGGGCTCACCACCTATTATGTGGGACAGGAATCCGCACGGTGAAAAGTGGGCATATAATATGCCTCTGCCACCCCTTCGGGGATAAGGCGTGATGGATATTTATATATATATCTTTAGATTTGTTTTTTTGATTTGTTTAAATATATCTAGATAATTTCAGTGTGCAAATAAATCAATAAGCTGAGATTATTTAGTGTTGATTTATGAATTTTCTCATAAACATATAGTTAAATACTAAAATTAATTAATTAAATACTAAGATATCATTTATTGAGCATTATTATGAGTCTCAACAGGTCAGATGTAAACAGATTATATTATAATAAAATATATATATCTTATGTACTGAAATGTATGAAATGTGCGTGATTTTTAGATAAAAGGTTGTGCATGTAGAATTTATTTTTAGATTTATATTTGCATATTATATACATTTGTAATCTTTGGACTTCAGATTTTATATAAATTAAAACATTGGTTAAATAATTAAAACATCGTAAAAGGGTTAATAAATAAGGATGAATTAAATTTAGCTTAACGATGGAACGATTAAGCTGATTTAATTAGATAACTTCAATATACTTTATCCGGTTTGGTTTTGGACTAAACATTATAAGAACAAGTATGACGATGCGACGAGCTACCGATTACAAATGACGACTGAATTAATGTAGCGTACTAAATACGTTACCAAATTGTTCCTTTTGATTAAATTAAATGCTGAGTACATTTAATCAGTGTCGAATCATACTAGATTTTGGCTAACTTCGAGGATATATAGATAACTTAGACGTACATCACCACCAGACACTACTATTTGAGTCGACGTGCACAACTATTCAACGACTACAAACCAATATAATTCGAATACACACCAATATTATTGAGACATGGCGTTTGACGCTACGATACTCACATAAACAGGACGATTTATGAGGCTGTAAATAAGTTCTCGGGGGATATCTATGATTGAACCTGCAACGTGGGAAGTTCATAGTTGTGATGTCATCTGGCTTAGTCATGACTAACTTGATGAAAATGATCCAGAGTTCCAGCTGTGCCTAGACTTCAAATGTATTATTTAGTAAGCTTAATTTATTTAAGCTGCTATAATGCGCTAGTCTTCAATATGACCTTTCATACATCCAACTATCCAACTATGACCTTTCATAATTAATATGAGGTTCTAAGTTTCACGCTAGTACGTGTATTTGCTAGACTTCAGATAAAGACTGAATTATATGCTGAATGTATTTCTGTGTATATAATCAGTGTCAATTACTACTAGTAAGTAGTTCCTTAGTTGTGTTGTAACTGGCTTAGTCATGATTAACTTGAGTAAAATTATCATGAGCTCTAATTACACACACGCCTCGAATTCAAATGTAACACTTTGAAAGCTTAACTTATTAAGCTATTTTAATACGCTCAATCTTAAATATGACCTATTATTCCATATCAAACTACTAGACTTCTATACGGAGTATGATACCATAGGCTCCACGTCAGCACGTTAAGTGCTATGCTTCAAAACCAGCGTTCAATGTTGAGTACATTTATTCTGAGTCACTTCGTCCTACTATCAGGAGAACTACAAAATTTCACATCAAACAACTCACCCATTCTACGACTTCTACTTGAAATATTCTTTCAGACCAAAATCTATCGGAATAAACTTATATTGTGTTAAACTTGACGGGACGCACATTTGGGTAATGTAGTATGGACAAAGGCTAGTCTCATAGGTCAATTAAAATTTACAGGACCCAGAATCGAGCCTACAACTAGAAATTAGTTCGAGCCAGTTATACCAGGTCAGAATGCATGCGACTTTATTTGCAGTATCCAAACTATTCTTTACTTTAAGATAACAATTCACCATTCATCTTTTGTATGTTCGTCCACTGTATTTTTCAGAGATTTTATAAAGTATTATCAATCGATTAAATTTATCTTTTTGTAAATTTAACCACTAGATGATTACGGATCACAAGGTAATAGATCAATATATTACGTATCATGTTCAATGACATCACTTAGGTATTCCTTTCTTTAGCTAGAATTATAACTCAGCGGTTAACGAGAGATATTAGAATAATCTCTCTCTTCATCCTCTCCTCCTCTCCACCTTCTCCACATTTTCACAATCACGCGCGCTCTCCGGGTTACACTTTGGGCGAAGGGGGGGGGGGGGGGGCGTTACAGGTAGTAGCGTAAAGATACATATAGTCTATAGCCTTCCTTAATAAATGGGCTATTTAACACAAAAATAATTTTTAATGTTCAGAAATTCGAGAAAAATATTTTTTTTCCGATATAAATAACTTTTTTTTATCATTTTACGAAAAAAATATATCGGACTATGTTTGTAGATCGTTTTTTAAGGAACAACTTTTATAAGCAACATTATTTGTCAATCAATTTATTTTCTCGAATTTCTGAACATTTTTGCTTATAACTTTTTTATATATAGTTCTACGACAAAAAGTTGGATTGGTCGAGAATTTAATTTGCAACAAAAAATGTAAAAAAAGATTTTATCATATAAATGGCTTAAGAGATACTCGTATATCGTAAAAAGCATTTCAAACCTATTAACGTAAAAGAAAGTGATTTACCTTTATTTGGAATTTCGAAGTGAAACGCGATTTTATATTTTGTTGCGCAAATCCCATTGAAAGCTTCAGTTGCGTGACTACAACTTTACTGGAGCTCGACTGACTTCTAAAACTATACTTGACTCAGACGTAAAATACGAAAATGTTTGGTAATGAGAGCACTAAGAAGAAATATGAAATAAATAAGATTGGGCTAAAAATTCTTAGTGACCAGGCAATAAAATAATTGAAAAATAGTTAATTACCACAGATGTGCAAGAGAGCAAGATAAACAGACCAAACATATTCCTATGCTTATGGAGCTTCATCCTTTTCACTCTCGCCATTTGTTGTATAAAGCTATCTTTGTTATTCCTGTGTAGCTACATCTAACTCACACTTTGAATACGTAAAGCGCGTAGCCAATTTTATTACGGTTCCGTAACCAAATCGCAAAAAGACGGAACCCCTATGGATCCGTCATGTTAGTCTGTCTGTTTGACCGTATGTCATAGTCACTTTTTTCCGAAACTATAAGAATTGTACTGAAACTTGGTAAGTAGATGTATTCTGTGAACCGCTTAAGATTTTCATACGAAAAGTAGAAAAAAAATGTGGGCATTCCCCATACGTAGAACTAAGACTCAATTTTTTTTTTCATCGAATTCATACGTGTTGGTAATAAAATTGTTTTGAACGAGATCTGGTAAGTAGTTTTTTTTAATACATCATAATTCGTCAAACGCAATTGACACATTAAAATATAAAACAAAAAAAAACATTTAATTTCATAATAATAAATCTTATGCGTAAACCATTATTTTCTAATAATAAATCTGTAATAGATGCCTAAGTAAATAATAATTATAATTCGCGCGGGGTGTGACTTGATCGGTGGCGGGTGCGGAGCGCGCAGAGCGCAGGTTCTCGCTTAACCGACGGGCGATGTTACTTGCTGCTACGGAACCCTTCATGGGCCAGTCCGACTCGCCCTTGGTCACTTTCTCTACTACATCTAAGCTACAAACTTTAATGACAACCGCCGCTGTCATCTTTAAATCAAAAATGTATGTGTCGAAGTGACAATATTGGGTACCTATATAAAATTATTGTAAAATGTTACAAAAGTAGACAAAAAAATATACAAAAAAGTGTTATGCATAGAGTGATGAAGTTTCATTATCAAGAAATCGTCAGAAATAACTGAGCTAGAGCTAAGATACCTGTCTATGTGTGTGTAATAGGCTACGCTATTTTTCGCTAACTGGTCTGCTTACTGTCATGTCTGTGGTACTTCACAGTAAATATAATTTAAAAAAAAATATCTTAAATCAGCTATAATAGCCTTGGCTTTAATGTTATTAGTTTAAGAATGCAGTACCTACCTGTTTATATATATATATATATATATATATTAATTTCTAAAGTTCTAATATCTTTGACTTTTAAATCTACGTCAACGTCAAATATGGTCCTGAGGCAAAACAAAGTCAGTCTTGTCCCAGTAAAGTGTGTTACTGGACGCTTTACTGTACGTTGCGGCGTATTATGAAAAATTATCTTTCTTTCTCGATACAATTTTAGCACGTTGATACAATTTACGTGACTATTACAGAACATTTCTCAATACTCAAGAAACGCTTAAGGCTAGTTTTCGCCTTATAATACTACTCTCAAGTGTTTTTTTTTAATAATTATTTAATGGCCTGGTTCCTAAGACCTTTTAGCCAAATCTTATTTTTTATATCATATTTCTTCAATCTTATCTTCTAATTAGCCCTGTCCAGTCGATGTCGTGTCCTCAGGCTACGTCCTGGTCCTTGCCCTCAGTATAATGGTGATTCTTATACTAAGGTTGTCAGTGGACGTTTCGCGGCAAGAGAGAAAATAGCATTTCACTGCATACATATCATTGTCTTTCACTATAGCACGTTAACACAACTTTTATGTCCAAGAAACCACCACTCCCGCACATAAAACAAGATAAATGCACTAGTTTTAGAAAATAATATAAAGCAAGCGTCCGCACTTGTCACTCTTCTCGCAAAATGTCCTCTCAAGTGTTGCTTGAGTATTGACACAGATAATATAATATAATTCTTATAGTATTGAGAAACGTTCTGTAATACGGCCCTAAGATTCCACAATTTTTACTGTTATAAAAAGATTAACGCACTAGCTTTAGAAAAAAAAATTAAAAAAAGAACATTATTCACATTCCCAGCGCTATTCCTGGAAATAAATTTACAGCACAAAATTGTATAATCAAAGCAAATTAGCCATGTCGATGGTGGATTTCCTAACACGGCGGGTTAGTTTTTTTAGTTGATAATATAAGTAACCAATCTCAATATATGCTAGACCTGGCAAAAGTTATTTTATCAACAAAGGGCCATCATTATTACCTAGGGTCATAAAATAATTAAATATAGGTTAACAAAATATTTATTCATAATAGTAGGCACGCATGAAAGCATGGGATCAAACATTTAATTTTCTAAATATATTGGATAGGTATCAATCTGACGTCTATATAAACGGAAAATACTAAAGTACCGTCCCTCGTAAAGTGTCACAAGCAAAGTTGATATCACGTGATCAACTGTGCCGGCTAACAATAACTAAACGTGACTCTTTTTGAGATCAGTGTCAGTTCAGTTTCTATTTTTATTAATGTCAGCTATCGATTTATATAGACTCCGTGATGACCAATCACGGAGATTATTTTCACACCATTTATTCTGCGCTTCTTACAAATATCTCCAAACTCCTATACTGAGTGTGCAGCAATCATTTATATCTATACTTACTAATATTTAAAATTAAAGAGTTTGTTTGTTTATTTGATTGAATGCGCTAATCTCGGAAGTACACGTCCAATTTGAAAAAATATTTTTGTATTGGATGGTCCATTTATTGAGAAATCACGACCCTACCCAGGAGAGCTGAGCAGTAATTATTAATGTCGACAAATCGGACAATTTTTATATATTTTTGTAATAATAATATGCGACGGGATTTTTAGCTGACATTTCAGCTAAAATTTTCATATAATTTGACCTACTGCTGAATAGTGGCCAGGTCTAATTGCAAAGAACAACATAATCTATCTGCAAATTTTTTAAATAAATAAAAATAAATTTCACCGTGTGGATTCCTGTCCCACGTAATAAAATTTAAAAAAATAAATTAAATAAATAATAATTAATTTAATTTTAAATTACCAAAAATGTACAAAGAGTTTTCTAATAAATAAATGAAGCGAGCACATACAACCATTTAACTTATAGATACACTAATTATGGCAACTTACCCATAAAATAAGTACCTAGGTGAAAATTGACATTTTTTGGGAGATTTATTGGGAGCTTGTTGTATATTATTTTCTAAAACTAGTTCATTTATTTTGTTTTATCTGCGGGAGTGGTGGTTTCTTGGACATAAAAGTTGTGTTAACATGCTATAGTGAAAAACAATGATGTATATGCAGTGAAATGCTATTTTTCCGCGTAAAATCATACCATAGATGACTACTACTTGACTTAAGACTAGACTTGACTAAGACGTAGAGGACAGGGACATTTTAAATAATAAGAAAGAAGATTGAAGACATATGAGTTTAGATTTGGTTAAAACGTCTTAATAACCAGGCCATATAAAAATACAAAAACAAGGGACACCCGGATGGAACGAAGTTATATTGTCCACAAGGAATTATAATATAAAAAAAAAGAAATATAAATAAATAACAAGTTCACGATTCAATTAATCATACAAAAAGTCACCTTTGTACTAGAATTCGAACTCGGGCCTCTTGCGTCTCAGCCGAGCAGCATACCACCCAAACCACACAGCTACGTTACTGCAATTTCCAAATTAGTGTTCACTTCAATAGCTTACTATAGCAAAAAGTGTCGTGACAACTTTTCGTAAGAATTTTTTCCGTATAGCCCCCTTTCACAACGCGCGATAAGGAACTTCGTTCCAAAAATACCGTACTGCTTTGCGTGCATGAAAGTTTTAAACTGGTTAATTTGGCATACTTCTTGAATTTTGAATTGTAAGGTAAACTCGGAAAATAGTTAGGCGGGCACAGTTACCGTATATTTTATTCCACTACTATTGTGCATTTTTGTCTTTAAAATTGGTGGACTCATATACACAAAAGAGTTCGAAAACGTGCGTGAGTAGGACGAGGACGTCAGTACAGAAGCGAATACTGCCAATTTAATAATAAATTTAATAAAATATAATGAAGCGAATCTTGCGAATATACATTTTTTCTGTAATTATTTTATTGCCTGGCCCTGGTTACTAAGACCTCTTAGCCAAATCTTAATTCATATTACTTAAATCTTCTTTCTTACTATTAAAATGTCCGTGTCCTCTGCGTCTTAGTCAAGTCTCGTCTTAAGTCAAGTTCAGTCTGACTCCAGTATAATTGTGGTTGTTAAATGATGTTTTCAGTAGATTTACGCGGTAAAAATGGAAATCTCATTTCTCATATAACTGTTTTTCACTATAGCACGTTAAAACAACTTTTATGTCCAAAAAACCACCACTCCGCACATAATACAAGATAGATGCACTTGTTTTAGAAAATAATATACAGCAAGCACCCGCTCTTGTTGTTTTTCCCGCGTAGAATTCGGCTCTATCAGCCGTGTTTCTTATGCCTACCCTAGATTAGGGCGTACACAACTAAAAAATCAAAACCTGAATTATGTGGAATTTGGCGGGAACGGCGAAGGACGCGGTCGTCACTCCGTTGTTAACTATTCAAAACTAGTGTTTTTTCTAGAGTTTATGTGTAAAATTGTGGTTTAATAAAAATAAAAGAGTCGACAACGAACGTGCACAAATGTTGTGACAGTTAAACGCGGCATTTTCTGTTATCCTCCAAAATCTACATAAATAGCTTCAGTAAAATTACTGTGGCTTTACTCTAGGCAAGACTAGACTGGGACATTGATTGACAAGAGTGTCTATGATTATGGCCATTCAACAACTAGCAAGTGACATGACAAATTTTTAATAATAAGACTCATGATCAAAAAGAAAAAATCATAATAATATCTTTACTAACGATAAGGCTGTATGAACTTACTTTCCTTTGCCTGCCCAAGATGGGCGAAGAGAAATTACAACAACCACAAAAATATAGAATAATGGGACTTTACGCGGGAACATTGACAAGTGCGGACGCCTGCTTTATATTATTTTCTAAAACTAGTGCATTTATCTTGTTTATGTGAGGGAATAGTAGTTTCTAGGACATAAAAGTTATGTTAACGTGCTATAGAGAAAGACAATGATATACACACATCAACACGGTCTAGGGATATTTCATACTCAATTAAATAACTCGAAAAGTACTGGCCGCATTGGGATCTTTTATACACCGATTTGTTTGTAATTTATCTCAGACTAATTCCAAATTCAAATTTTTGAAAATTCTTTTGTTTCGGTGGCATAAAAATGTCTTGATGTGTAGGAGAGGGAATTTTCATTTGTGCGAAATTTAGAACACAATACGAATTACGTTTAGTTACAGTTTTTTTTCATTTTTAAACGAAAGATAAAGTTAAAATTGAGGTATTGTAGCCATGCAACGCCAACATTTGACGAGGGCGGAGATGTTACGAGCTGTGGGAATGCTGGAAGCTGGGTCTGTTCAGCGTAATGTTGCTGAGGCCATAGGGACCCACCAAAATGTAATTTCAAGATTGTGGACACGCTATCGTGCCACAGGTGAAGTAGCGGAGAGGCACCGGGGGCCAAGTCGCATCACTACCCCCAGACAAGACCGATTTTTGCAAATTACTGCGCGAGCTCAACCAAATGCAACGGCGACTCAATTGGTCCAAAGGCTGCGAGTGGAACACCAAGTGCTTGTGAGTGACCAAACTGTAAGAAGGCGACTGCATGAAAGCAATCTACGCTCTCGTAGACCACTCCGGGTCCCACCTTTACGGAGAGGCAATCGTGGACGACGATTAGAATGGGTTCGGAACCACGTGGACTGGGGCCGTGAGCAATGGTCCAATGTGCTGTTCACGGATGAATCCAGGTTCGGCTTCCATCCAGATTCACGAAGGACGCGTGTTTGGCGAGTTCCTGGACGATGAAGCCGTCTTCAGAACCCTCAGGAAGTTCACCCATACCAAGGAGGAACAATTATGGTTTGGGCAGGAATTCGTCTTGGAGGACGGACGGATCTCGTTTGGGTGCGGGGCAATATGACGGCAGAACGATACGTCCAACAGGTGCTGGGGACCGTAATCTTGCCCCACAGAACACAAATGGGGCAAGATCTCCTGCTCATGCACGACAATGCCCGGGCACACACGGCGAGAACGGTAGCAGCTTGGTTACATACACACAATGTTAGGGCCTTAGACTGGCCTGCTCAATCGCCAGATCTAAATCCCATTGAGCATGCGTGGGATATGCTGCAAAGAAGAGCTCTGAAGGAAGTTCCTGAAAATCTGGCTACAGAAGATCAACTTTTTGCGCACCTCAGAAGGACATGGGACAATATTCCGCAGCAAGACATTGACAACCTTGTTCTGAGCATGCCGAATCGTTGCCGATGTGTTATGAACATCATGGGCGCTTTCTCAGACTACTAACTTCAAGTTTATAAACACAAATTAAATGATTTTTCTATTTTTTTCAGTTTTTATTCATAAATTAAAAGTTAATTCATGTACGGTTTCCGTCTATGCTTCATTTTTTTCCATAAAATCCTGAATTTTTAATCGAAGTACCTTAACCATTATTAAAAATGGTAGAATATTAAATAACGTATCTTTTAAATTTATACATGTCATATAAATAATTAACACATTGATAGTAATTCGCTTTTTTAAAAATATCCCTAGACCGTGTTGATGTGTGTATATACAGTGAAATGCTAAAAGACCACTGAAAACCCCAGTATAAGAATCACCATTATACTCAGGGCAAGGACCAGCTCGACATCGACAAAGTGACTAGACATGACAATTAAATAATAAGAAAATATAAACACTAAAGACAAGGCTGTATGGACTAAGTTTCCTTTGCCTGCCCAAGATAGGCGAAGATGACTAACAACAATAACAGAAAAATGTTAAGCGGGTACTTTTAAATTTAGAATACACTTGTTTTGATATTGTTACATATTGAATGTCATCCAGTAGATAAAAGTTATGAACTATCTGTGTAAAAAGGAAGTTATTGTAGTAGTTTTTTAAAAAACTAATGATTATAGCTTAAAACAGGAAAACTTAATTTTCTATTTCGTTCGTGGTTTTTATTTAAATTCAGTGATAAATGTTTCAAAATATATCAATTTTGACACACTTCTAATGGGTCTTTAGGTCTCAGTACATACATACATACATTGAATTTTTCGGTAAGTTAATATTTTCCCTTTTGTTTTACATATTTTTTATACCATTGAGGTGGCACCTGATGGAAAGTGGTCACCGTAGCCTATGGACGTGTACAACACCAGAGTTGCGGTACTCGCTGCGCTGCTGACCCTGTAAAAACTTCATAGACCCCTTTTGAAGAACCCTATGCTGTAGACGTTCGAGAATCCAAGCGTGTGTTGAAGCAAGGCCCCAATCGGACCTTACCGTTTGTGGTTATCATTTCATTTATAATCCACTCTGATTAAAGGTGTCTATTTTACAATAGCTGTGGATGCTAAATACACATTATAGCATACATTGACCGTTCTCTTAGTGTGACAGCGTTAGTATACATGTGTATTTATGTATTATATACTTACTGTTTTGTTGTTATTTTGATAAGATGCCAACAACAACCAGTTTACTCCTACCAATTTACTTTTCCATCCAAAGGTTGCCTGGCAGAAATTGCTTTGAGCGATAAGGCCACCCATTGTACTGCTATTTTGTAAAATTTATTTTTAATTTTTATTGTATATCCACCTACAATAAAGTATGTAATAAATTAATAAATCAATACATTGGTATATTAAGTATTGAAATCTTAAGACTCCCAACAAAAAAAAACTAAAGTTTTCTTTTATTTTGCAAAAAGATGACATCACAAAATAAGTAGGGCCAGGAATGAAAGTAACAATTTCAACTTTATTGTCTTAGCTCTCAAACCTCTTGGAATTTATAAATTAAAAATTAGTGCATATAATAGATTGGTTTTTCAACTTTAATTTAAGCCTTGCTTCAATGCGACTGGTATCACAGATTTTGGCAAATACTAAAAAATACTTTTTTCATTGGTGCAGTCTACATAAATAAAATAAATAAATAAAAAGATCTTCATTTTGCATAGAACACAGACAGAATTAACAGAATGTGAAATTGACAGAATGTCATACACTATTTAAAATATTTAAAGTCACCACCGGTTCGAAACGCGGCCCACCTGAGAAGAACTGGCAAGAAACTTAGGAAGGCTTTCTTTTGATGGCCAATTTAATATTATTTCACTTTGTCAGCAGATCATTTCCAGGCATTCCTGTCCTGCAAATAGTCTTTAACAGAATAATAACCTTTTTCACAAAGCTTTCTATTTATTAAATTTATTTAATGGTAAATTTCTAGGGTCACAGGTAAACTTGTTGTAAAAGCGTATACAGTTTACCCTGGAAAGAATCGCCAATCTTATGTAGTTGACTGTGGTGGACTGAAAGATTATTTTTGTATGTTTATCACGGAGTTTAGGAAACTGTGATAGATTTATCTGGACATACATAAGATTGGCAAAAATGTATTGTGATGGTACGGTTAGACATTTTTATTTCTATGAATTTTTCTTGGAGAGAAACTCTGGGGCCCAAATTATAAATAGCGCGTACAGCCCGCTTTTGAAGAACAAAAATAATATTTAAATCTGCAGCACTCCTCCAAAGGAGAATACCGTAAGACATAATACTTTGAAAATAGTTGAAGTAAACCATTCTAGCCGTATCCACATCTGTTGGTCCTGATCTTTTTTACAGCGTATGCAGCCAAACTTAACCTAGAGGCCGTCTTTTTTATGTGTGGGCCCCACTGCAAATTGGCATCAATAGTTATACCGAGCAACACAGTTGATTCCACAAACTCTAACACTTGTCCTTTCAGTTGAACATTGGCCGCAACTTGTTTTACATTTGGTAGAGTAAATTTAATACATTTAGTTTTATTTTCATCTAGGCAAAGATTATTTGAGCTGAACCAATGAACTACTCTCGCAATTGCATTGTTTACATCGTTATAGTTACCTAACTGTCATTTAATTTTTAAAATCAATGAGGTATTATCTGTTTTGTTTGCAGATATTCCTGTCCCCTACATAAAATGGTAAATCATTAATATAAATGAGGAACAAGAATGGCCTAAGTATCGAGCCTTGCAGCACACCCATTGTAGCCATGGATCCTAAAGAACGTGTTAACGTTAACCATTAATATCGACCCACTGTATTCTATTGTTCAAATATGAAGACAGAAGGTCGAGAGCTTTGCCTCTCATTTCATAGTGGTGTAATTTTTTGCACAGCGTTTCATGTTGAACGCAATCAAAAGCCTTGGATTGATCGCAGAATATACCTAATGCATCTTGCTTGTCTTCCCAGGCTTAATGAATATATTTTAATAACTCAACACCAGCATCGGAAGTTGAGCGCCCTTTCGTACATGAGCCCGCTTCTGGCACTCTAGGCATTGCACCCATTTTTCCCATACATAATAGAATCAGTCTTCGCTGTCCGAATCACCACTATCTGTAGTTATTTCCTAAAAGCTGCTGCTTCTGTTTTCTTCTGAAGTTTTTTTAAATTTTGTCTTAATAGTTTTCTTGACTACTAAAATTTTTGACGTTATCTCTAGCAGTCTGCAAAATGGTTTTTAAACTATTTTGGATCCAAGCTATTTTTATTCTTCATCTAGACTTTCAAGCTTGTTGTCTGTCACTATTGCTTATTTTCTGCCTCTTCATTAATCTTTTGGGGCCTGCTTTGCCAAAGGCTTAACTTCATAGGGGCTAAACGATGTGTATGGCTGTTGACCAGTAGCTGAAAATGTAGACGGGATGGTTAAAATATCAGATGACGTCGATGAAATAGCCACATCTGCTTCATAAACTGATGTGATTAATTTAGGAGGTGTCTTTTGGTAGTAGGTAGATACTGGTGATATTAATAATGTGAGGTTAGCACACATTGTAGAGGCTGAAAGTTTTCAGCCGAAATAGTTATTTTGCATATCATGATGAAGTGTGTGTGGCTTCAATCAGACGACTTGTTAATGGTGTGTTGGTAATGGTATCTCGTCTGACTACACTTCACTATGGGCAGCTAACGGTCGATCAGTGACGGAGCTAGGCAAGAATTCGACGTCTGTAAATACTTGTGTATTGTTATGCATTCTGGAATAAGAATATAACTATCTAGTACCTTGAAATTTAAATAAATACTGTAAGAGAGGTACCACGATCATAATCGGGATGTAAGTAACAATTTGTTACTTTTATCCCTTTTTTTAAAGTTTCCCGAATTTGACAAAAAATCGGTCATAACTTAAAAATATAAATATAAAGATACCGTATTTTATACCATTATAGCAAGACGAACACTATTTAACTTATACTTAACACGTAAGCTAAAGCTCTGCGTAATAAAAACATACACATATGAATTTTATTTTATTTTTTATTTTATGTCCATAAGCAATCGGTATAACACGCCGTGAACTCCAGTGACCTCAACTGAGGCTAAGGGCGGTTGTCAAATGGCACCTACCAGTGATACATCCATCCATACAAAATTCGTTTGTTCGTTCATCCCGTAATACTATACCTGGTCTCCAGGCACGCCAACATTAACATTTACTTACAATTACCTGACCTTATTTAGCCTTTATACTATAGTTACAAATTAAAAAATATGTACTAACACACACACACACACACACACACACATGCATATATACACATACATAACCTGTTAAGTGGGACAAAAATGCATACGGTGAAATGTGGGCGTATAGTATGCCTCTACCAACCTCTTTGGGGCTAAAGGCGTGACAATATGTATATACATATATGTTAGGTGATTCGTCTGCCAAGTAAGCTATGACCATAGAAATCTAATAAATAGAATCTGCGAGATAAATAAATTCAAAGTGGACTGTATTTGCGGGGAAAGACAATAATGAAATTTACACGCGGTTGTCGACGGAAAAAGAAATGGAAAAACAGGAATGGGCACACTACCTTGCTTTTGCTGCGAGATGCTGAGGTGGAGGCTGCAGGGGACGTCCCTGGACTTGGATCCCTGGTTCCATTGCATGAAAACACTATTTATCCATGGAAAACACAATTATTGCGGAAGTTGGTGCGAACGCGCGCGCGGCCATTGTAGTACTAACTGCGAGCCTTCAATCCGTGAATCTGTGAGCGGCGTTTTAGATCGCGCGTAATACAGCTGTCTCGCTCTCCTTTTATGCGAGACAACGTAGGTGCGAAAGAGAAATGGAATAATGGGAAACGGGGTGGGAATGTCGACAACTAATTATTTAAAAATCAAATGTAGATCGGCGATGCAACATAGAAAAAAAAACGCGGCTACTCTGGAATAGTATACCGGCGCAACCATTTCCCCCCCAGCTTGAAGGGTTACCTTCGAAAAAGGAACAACTGACTATACAGTTGCCACTAAGCTTTAGCTGCTAACTAAACAAAATGCTATCGAACTAAACTAAACTAAACCTAATCGAACAAACTAAATTTGTTATTGAAGTTACTGTTGATTAGGCAAAGGACAAAGACGAATAACTGGTCGCAAGTACGAACCAGTTGCGGTTTTAACGCGAACTATACAGGTGATCCCATTTGACCCAGGGAAAACTTCTTCTACTACCTACTATAATGTAATGGAGGCATATCTTCAGTTACAATAACTCCTCGCTCGTCCTCCAACGCTTCCAAAACGATTGAACGACTTTATCCAATAAGGCATGACGCAAAAGAAGATGAAGTCGATCTTCCTCTATTTCAAAAGCGGGTAAGTATTTTAACGGTGTAACATTCAAAAAGTGCGTTGGAGTCAGTGCAAGCGGCTCCGAGGGATCACTAGACAAGGTTCTACAAAGAGGACGCGTATTCATTACGGCCTCGACTTGAGGGAGCACGGTGCTCAGCTCTTCAAACGTAAAGTGTTTGGAACGCAAAAAATTATGTAGTTCGGAAAGGTTACGACGAGCTCCGACGTAATTCGTACCGTTGTCCGAATACATTCGAGATACGGAACCCCGATGCGATAAAAATCTTTTAAATGCAGCCATGAAGCATGGCGTGCTCAAATCACCAGCTAATTCTATATGAACGGCGCGAGTCGTCATACAAACAAAAAGACGAACATAAGCTTTCGTGAAGCGTATACCACGACCACGAGAAACTGTTACCCTGAAGGGGCCAGCGTAATTGGCACCCGTGTGTACTGACTGCCTGAACAACACGACAAGGATGACGATCGGCCATTTCGGGCGCGATTGACTTCGGGTGAAGTTTGAAACACGGAATACATCTATGAACTATCGAACGAATCAAATTGCGTGCGGAGAGAATCCAGTATTTCTGGCGCAAAATTGACATTAATAAAGTGTGCGTGACAATTCACCCTATGGTGATATTCAACTAAAAGATCAACGATATGATCCTTGAGCGGGAGAACTATAGGATGCATTTGATCGTACTTTAATGCGGACTGGCTCAAACGACCACCAACTCGAATGAGGCCATCTTTCAAAAAAGGTTTCAAATGTTGAAAAGCGCGACTACAAGGCTTATTCAATTCCAAATTTCTAATTTCAGACGAAAAATAAAATCGCTGAAGTTCACGAAGCACGATTAACTCAGCCTTGTTTAAGTCAAAGGCGGTAACATGCTCGCGATGAGGAAGAATCTTCAAAAATCGACAAATTTAAACAACACTACTTAAAAGAATCGACCACGATGAAACACGGCTAGCCAACTCTAAGATAGGCGATTTTTCGAGCGGTGCGGTAGTAACTAAAGAGGTTTTCTTTTCTTCTGGCGGCGTGGACACAGTAGCGGGGTTGAAAGGACTAACAGGCCATTCATCAGGTGGGGCTTGGCACCAGGAAGAGCCATGGAACCACAACGGATGATCCAAAATCTGTGCAGGTGTTAACCCACAAGACAAACAATCGGCAGGGTTGTCCGTACCTGAGACGTGATAAAAGTTTTGCGGCGCCAATTCCGACTGAATTTTTGCCACCTTATTTGCGACAAATGTATCCCAACGATAGGGCGAAGAATGTGTCCAACACAAAGCGACGGTCGAGTCCGAGAATGCGAAAATTCTATCTATATTAATGCGTTGAAATCGGCGATCTGATTCGCCAATACAAAGAAACAATTGTCTAATGTCGGCTGAAAGCGCGACAGTGAATAAGCGAAAGTTAACTATCATTTCGAACAAATTACCTTGGAGATTTTGACCACTGTGCAAAATATCGTTTGGTGGTTTTTAACTTGGTGGTTAGTTTATCCTCGCGGACAACTCCATGGTGCGGTATGGTATACGAAGGAGCGTGCTTCGTCTCTTCGGTTTCGGGAGGCGCGAGTGAAATGGAACCTTTATCCAAATATTCTACTATTACGCTATCGTAAGCCTCTTTCAACTTTGGAGATGTCTGCATTTTCCGTTCTAAACAAAAGAAGCGTTTTTCGGCTGACTGAAACGAATCTCCAAGCGAATTAACATCACCCTTAAAGGGGAGTGCGACAACATAACGACCATCACTATCGCGAGTAGTCGTGCGACTATAAAACTCTTCACAAAGTTTATCATCTGGGCTGACAATAGGAGGGACGTTCACCTCTTCTATCTCCCAGAATTTACGGACAGCGGAGTCCAGCGGCTCGACGGCGCAACAATATGACACTGTCGAGTTACAATTAAAACAAGCGGGTGCGGAACCAACAATAACAAACCCAAGAACCGTCTCTAAGGAGAGCGGCGCGGGGTGCGATGCGTGACCTTGAACCTTATGCTGCGACAGGAGGTGCGGGAAAATCTAACAAATCAATATCTCTTGGAACGGCGTAAGTATCATCGGCCAACGGCAAATCTCTAAAATTAGTCAATAATGAGGTATTTAAAATAAAAATAAAATAAAATAAAAATATCTTTATTTTGCATAGACCATTTTAACGGCGCTTACAAAATGTCATACCCTATTTAAAATATTTAAAGCGACCACCGCGTTCGGAACGCGGCCCACCTGAGAAGAACCGGCAAGAAACTTAGGAAGGCTTTTTTTTTTTGATGGCCTATTTACAATTTAATATTATTTCACTTTGCCAGCAGATCATTTCCAGGCGTCCCTGTCCTGCAAATAGTCTGTAACGGAGTAAAAACCTTTTTCACTAAGCTTGCTTTTAATAAACTTTTTAAATTTATTTAAAGGTAAATTTCTCAGGTCACAGAGAAGCTTGTTGTAAAATTTTTTTTTTGACTGCGACAGTCGGTAAAAGTTTGGTAACCTTATCGACGACTTGCGAATTCATCGAAAAACTAACATCAAAATCAAAACGCGAGTGGAATTTAATCCCTACAGAACCTTGAACGGCTTTAGTGGAACCCCCAATACCTTTCACAACATTACAGGCGGGGCGGTTACTTATATGCAAACCAAGACGACTACAACAATTTTTACTAATAAAATTCACTATCTAAAAGTACTCGAACACTATGTCCCCTACCATGCGAATCGTAAACAACAACGCGAGCGGTTGCCAGAAGTACCGTAGTAGGGCTTGTGTGCAAACTCGACAGCGAGCACAAAGCTACATCGTTCGGCTGGAGGCGCGCGGCAGTGGCGCCGCCGTCGCTAGGCGCGGACAGGGACGAAAACACGCGAGAGCGCTCCGAGTCGCCACTCAACGGCGCGGGCGGCTGTGACGTCACAGCGGGCGGACGGTTAGGCACGAAGTTCGCGCAGCCGGAATCGACGGACGAACTACCGGACATGGCGGGTGCATTTCTAACTACAAGCGAATTATTACCATTACCGCGCGAGGTACCAACAGAGTTTAAATTGGACGCGGCATTATTGTTTTCGAAGTGTAATAATGAATGGTGTCTACCATTACACTTGCGACAAAAATGATTCGAATTACAGAATGAAACACGATGCCTCCCACTAGGAGACAATTGATACATAAATTACTAGAACGAACAAATTTATAGCGATCGCTAGGAGTGAGTTTATTGAACTCCGAACATTTATAAAGTTGGTCATGGTGACCTTGACACAAAGAACAATTTTTCGAATGCAACACTTGCGATTGCGAAGTTGTGGGTTCAAAATTAATAAAAGACTGCGTGGACTTCGTGGGCTTACTACGATTAGTCGGACTATTTTTCGCTACTCCGCGGTTTAACGAAGTTCGTTGCAAAATTCGAATATGTTGACGAACGAAAGTTTCTAAATCGTCGAACTTAGGTATTTGATGGCCACGTCTATCCATTTTAAATAAGCGAACGGTTTCGGAATCTAATTTCTTTAAACCGATATACAAAAAAAAAATCACAGAGGTCATTGACCTTGACATTCTTTAGGGCGCGAACAGTTGATGCAAAAATATCTAAGTCGTGTTCATTACACGATGAGCTTTTTTTCAAATTAAATATTTGACCCAAATAAGTGGTTGTTACTAAGCGTTTGTCTTTGTATTTGACCTTCAAAGTATTCAAAATCAAACTATAATTTTCGGCGCAAAGCGTTATACCGGCTGTAAGGGTTTTTTACATCAGTGAGTAAATGATAAAAGGTTAACTTGTTATAACCGTTTATTGTTAATTACTCAAATCACAACTTTACTGTAAAACTAAGATGAGATGAATAATAATGATACGATGACACACGTGTTAAGTCGACCGATCGAGTAGGAGCATGTTAAGTACTAAAATTATACAAGTAAAAATTATATTAGTAAATTAAGTGAATCACACGAGTCGGCGTAAAATGCTGATTCGGCAATGTACGGGTTCAAAGACCGTACATGCTCCCAGGGGAGAGAAAACATGTGACATGTGATTGTACAATTGTTGCTTACTGCTAATTAATGATTATGTGGTTAGTTGATGAAAGAAATTTTAAGTCTCTACACTAGATTTTCATTGATAGGGAACACTGGCTTGCGGCCCTGTGGTAACGTATAATTGTCTTGTTTACGCACAATATTGGATTTATCACTCACAGCGATTAATTTTCTCGTGCAAAGCGTTGTTTTTTAACTCTGGAACGTAGAAATATGAATAACCTTTCACTTGACAAAATGTACAAAGATTTTATGACTGAGTACATTTCTTTAGGGCACATGTCCGAGTGTCGTATTGATGAAGATACGCCGTCATATTATATTCCTCACCACTGAGTGTTAAGAGAAAGCAGCACCACTACCAAATTACGCGTAGTTTTTAATGCAAGTGCTCCTACGTCGTCCGGATTATCTTTAATTGATATTCAAATGGTTGGCCCGACCGTTCAAGACGACTTAATTTCTATTCTTCTTAGATTTAGGATGTATAAGTACATAATCTCAGCTGACGTCGAGAAATTGTATAGACAGATAGTTATACATCCATCTGATAGACATTTATTAAAAATCATATGGCGTAATGATCCGTCCTGAGCCACTCAAAACCTATTCTTTATGTACGGTAACTTACGGCACCGCTAGCGCCCCCTATTTAGCAACAAGGTGTCTCAAGCAAATAGGACTCGAATGTACAGATCCAAAGGTCACTGAAGTTATTTTACACGACTTCATGGTAGACGACCTTCTGACAGGTGCTGAACAGTTTGAAAATGCCTACAATTTAGGTCGTGAGGTAACCAAAGCTCTTGCTTCTGCTTGCATGCCACTCAGAAAGTGGAAGTCCAATGAGCCTAACTTAATTCGTCGATTTAAATATCGACGGTGGTGTAATGAACAAGACGTTAGGACTGGGAATAATTCGAATATGCCCTTTATATAAAGGGAAGGGTAAAAATAGCGACGTCAAATCGTACCGCCCCATATCGTTAGTGCCAGCAGTGAGCAAAATATTCGAGACGGGGCTGAATAAGAGACTGCTTTCTTTCCTGAATGACCGTGACATTTTATCAAAGAAACAATACGCGTATAGGCGGGGCCGCTGTACCACGGATCTGGTGCGCGAGGTAGTGTGGCGGGTGCTGAGTGCTCGTGAGAGGGGTGTTAGCGTTGCTCTCTTATGTTGTGACCTATCACGCGCCTTCTATACTGCCGATCACTCTCTCGTCGCAGATAAGTTGCAGTTCTACGGTATTCGCGGTCCAGCGCAGGCGCTTTTTGCATCTTTCATGTCGCAAAGATCGCAGGTGGTGGTGGGTGACGGGGGGCGTGTAAGATCTTCGGAGCGGGAGAACGTCATGGGCGTTCCCCAAGGGTCATGTCTTTCTAATACGCTGTTCAGCTTGTTACTGAATGACCTGCCAGGCACTGTAACTAACACTGAGATATTTATGTACGCGGACGATGTGGCCGCTGTGGTTACCGCACCAACGGATCATCTATTGGAGCTCAACTTGAACTATGCTGTTGAGAAACTCGAGTTCTGGTTTCGGACGAATGGTCTAGCGCTAAACAGGGATAAAACCTGTTACATGGTGTTTAAACTAAATGGGCAATGCCGTTACAATTTTAACGTGGCTGTTACTGGCATCCCTCTTAAAAAAGTCATCTCAACAAAATTGCTTGGCTATTGCATTGACAGTGCCCTAGTATGGGAGGAGCACATTGATCAGATGTGTGCAAAACTCGGGGGGGCATGCTTTGCGTTGCGCAGGCTGGTGTTGACAGCATCGCGTGATGTGGTGCGCTCATGTTACTTTGCCACCGTCCACAGCCGTATAGAGTACGGCGCTGAATTATGGGCACATGCCGCAGACACTCAGCGTGTGTTCATTATGCAAAAGCAAACCATACGCGCAATCAAACTGTGTCAAATGGCGGTTAGAAAAGAGTGGCCATGAGTTTTATTGCCAGGTTCTTCCTCTGGCTCTACCTATTGCTTTGCGAATCTGGCAGTAAATGTAAATGTAGAAGCAGTAATCTTGACGTTCATAAGTGTTACTTTGTGACCTACATGAATAAAGATTTTTGATTTGTTTTTTGATTGTGGGTGTGACTGATGATGTTTCGTGTAGGGAGTATTTTAAGGCTTTAAAAATATTGCCTCTGCCGTTCGAGCTGATCCACCAGTTGGCACTTTTCACCTTCCGTAACATCGATGTCTTTCAGCGTCACGGTGTGAACGGGAGTCGTGTCATGCGTAGTGATAAATATCATTATCGACTTCTGGTTCCACCGCACAAGTTAAATAAATCCGAAGGATCCGCGGATATATTGGGACCGTCAGTATTTAATAGATTGCCAGACAGAATTAGGGACGCAACCTCCATTACATCTTTCAGTGAAAGGCTTAAACTCTGGTTACTTGAATATAGTTTCTACAGTTTAGACGAGTTTTATGAAATACCAGAACTGTGACTTAGCATGCTTGTAAACTAATCTGTTATTTAATGATGATAATTAGTTTTGACCTGTAACAATCTGTTATCAATAAATGTATTGTATTGTATTGTATTGGGTTGGCAAACTCAAACTGATCACTTATGTTTTCCAATCAATACACCTGATAAGAAAGTAAGTAAGTAAAGAAAGTACTAAAAGAGATATGCTCGCAACTGTTGCTCGTATTTTCGATCCCTTAGGGCTTCTAGCACCGTGTGTCATCCGAATGAAAATGTTGCTTCAGAAGCTTTGGCTTGAAAAACTAACACAGGATGAAAAATTACCACCTGAAATTATTACTACCTGGGTTAGCTTAATTAAGGCTTTGCCAACACTGCACGATTTTAATATTCCTCGTCGTGTTGTATGTGATCTGTACAACCATTTAGAATTTCACATATTTACCGACGCGTCAGAACGAGCTTATGGCGCTTGTTTATATCTACGCAGTGTTGATACAGCAGGTAATGTCACGGTTCGGCTCATGATAGCAAAAAGTCGCGTCGCTCCTATTAAACCCATAACCATACCCAGACTTGAGCTCTGTGCTGCCGTCATTGGTGCTTACTTACATAAAAAGGTAGGTAGCTCACTTCGAACTCAAGCCTTCAGTGTGATCTTTTGGACGGATTCCATGGTTGTACTTGGTTGGTTAAAGATGTTGCCAATCAAATTGACCACTTTCTTATGGAATCGTGTTGCAGTCATCTGAGACGAAACCAGTTGTTGCACATGGAGACACGTACCTACTCATGAGAATCCCGCGGAACTGATATCGCGAGGATTAGAAGCGACCGCTATACCTAATCTTGAGTTATGGTGGCACGGTCCATACTTTTTACAAAGGGATAGTAGTTCATGGCCCAGGATTCCAAGATCAGACAAATCAAGCAATCTACCGGAAATCAAATCAAATATTTGTTTGGTTAGTTATCCTAGTCATAATGTTATAGGTACACTTGTTATCAATTTTGAACGTTTTTCCAATTTATTAAGATTGCAACGTGCTATGTGTTATGTCTTTCGTTTTATCAAACAATGCAAGAATAAAATTCATTCATATCCTCCTCATTTTTCTGTGGGAGAGTTACAACATTCATTAAATTTTATTATAATTGAGTCGCAAAGACAGTCCTTCCCAGAATACAATTTATTACTCAACAATAGAAAATTGAGTCATAAAAATCAATTATTAAAATTAAACATATTCTTAGAAAATCTTTAATGCGTGTAAATAATTTAATGCGTGTAGGTGGTAGACTTCATAATTCTGAATATTTATTTCAGAAAAAACATCCAATATTAATACAGTCCACACATGATTTCGCGAAGCTTTTATTCAGATATGAACACTTGAGATTACTGCACGCAGATCCTCAACTACTATTAGCCACAATAAGAGAGACTTACTGGCCACTGGGTGGTCGTAAGTTAGCTAGGGCCTGTTATCCTCAATGTGTAATATGCAGACGTCATACAGGAAAAGTCGTTTCTCCACAAATGGGGCACCTGCCTTCAAGCAGACTATCACCAGCCGACTACCCTTTTCAAAACGTAGGCGTCGATTACGCAGGACCTATCAACTCTCTTAACCGTCAAGGTCGTGGATCTAGACTAGTTAAAGTGTACATCGTCATTTTTGTATGCTTCACTACTAAAGCCATACATTTGGAGCTAGTGGGTGATTTGACGAGTAGCAATTATCTACAGGCTCTGCGCCGATTTATGTCTTGTAGAGCAATATTGTGACTCGTTATCTGACAGTGTGGCTCAAGATGGGGTAAAGTTCCATTTCATTCCAGCCTATGCTCCAAATTTTGCCGTTTTATGGGAAGCGAGCGTGAAATCGACCAAGCATCATTTAATCCGAGTGTTGGGCAATTGTAACATGACGTATGAGGAATTGAACTCAACTTTAGTTCAAATGGAGGGAATCCTAAACTCACAGCCACTTACTCCACTGTCATCAAATTCCGAAGACCTTTTGCCTCTCACTCCAGGACACTTTTTAATTGGAAGGCCTATCACGTCACTGCCAGTCAAGGATCTTCGTGAACACTCCATTTTAAATCTGACCCGCCATCAACGTATCGAACAAATGCGGCAATATTTTTGGACGAGGTGGAGCAAGGAATACATTTTCGAACTTCAGCAGCGAGTCAAATGGCACACATCTAAGGACTCCTTACAAATTGGCTCCCTCGTCATTATTAAAGATGACAATTTGCCGCCCCTTAAGTGGAAAATGGGTCGAATAATCGCACTTCATCCAGGTTGCGACAATATCAGTCGAGTAGCTGATATTAAGACTGCCAACGGAGTAGTCCGACGTGCTGCATCCAAAATTTGCCCTTTGTTGGATTCTTTGGTTGAAAGTCAAGCTTTCAACGGCTGGCCCCCAGCCGTTGAACAATTCAAGCGTCATCATAATCATCCGTACCTGTTACGTTTCAATGTACGCGCATCACTAGTCATTAAGTTAATTTTAAGCACTAGCTATGTAGCACTTCAAATATATTAGCCTTGGAGCTCAGTTCTGTCACGTATTTTTATTTCGAATTTTTGGTATTAAATCCCTTCCAAACCTGTTCATGCCTGAGACAGGCCACGTAGGGGCCACCTCCTTCAATATGGACAAACTGAGTTGCCCAGTATCTTGAGAAGCGTTTCCGCCCTGTTTAGCCAACCTACGACGCAGGACACCAATCTACGCGTGGGGGCATCACCATGACGCAAACTCACAAAGGCGCCTTTGCTACGCTTTTTGGGTTCGCGGACAGAAGTAGGTTTAGAACAGCCCTTACTTCCAAACTCTGTTTCACTGTGTAGAAACGGACTCGGACGGAAAAAATATATTACATCGTATATGTTATACGGATTACGATATATTATTTCGAAATATTTTGGACATGTCTCCCTAAATCCCTAATTAATTCGTTACAGTTTACACTATATAACTTAAAAAAACAATATCGCCTAACCTTACGCCCAACCAAAGCGTTTTTTACAATGCAGAAACACAAAAAAAAACAATATACTGACGTTTTCTTTGACAGTGACGTCAACAATATCAATCGGAATTTGTAGGCTATTTAATAATGAAATTCTTCATAAAATATGAGTTGTTAATGATGAAGACTTCTATGTACACTTAAGTAATTTAGGTCTCTTGTATCACTGTGTAAGTACTTTGATTTAATAATAAGGAACAGGTTGGCATATGCCTAACCCCTGTAGAAAACCGTACTGAGCAGGGCCTTCGTGATACGATTATTTTTTTGAAAGACAGTATTAACCTATTATAGCTGTTTTGGGTGGCAAGAGACGTTTGTATCTTACATTGGAGGGAGGAGAACTAAAAAAAATAACTATCTTCACGCTTCTGACAGGGTAGTTAGAGAGGACACTTAGCGAAGATATGTTCGCGATCCGACCTTTTGCTTCCTGCAGATTCATTAATCGTTTCATACATACACGTGTACTTTTAACCTATCCATTTTTGAGCAATCTGCCAACGTTATCTACGTAATATATGTAAGTCTCAGTCTACCCCTATTTGTTCTGAGGTCTACCCTCACTCCTGCTATCCTTTACTTTCGCACAATCGGTATTCTTCTTCAATCTTTCCTTACTCATCATCATCCGAGCGTCTGTCCCAGTTGCCTCTCGCGACGCCCGGCGTCCACTTTCCTACATTTTCTCCTCTACTTCGCACGATCGTCGGCATCCACTGTAGTGAGACCAATGGCACGCATGTCATCACTTACGACGTCAAGCCAGCACTTCCTGGGTTTTCCCCTCTTACCGGGACCCGGCGGGGCTGACATGGCCAGACATTTGTTTCCCACGTAGCCCGGCGGTTGCCGTAAGACTTGACCATACCAACGAAGGCGACACTCTTGCAACTTGTCTGCAATGTCACGGACGTGAAGGCCGCCGCGAATGTGTTCGTCACTCAATTTGTCAAAATCATCAGAGCACACCCTTTTCCAGCTTAATGCTAACACTTTCATTCGAACCTATCATATTGCGTAAGTATTACTTCTTTATTTATCAATCACACCTTATCCCTAAATGGGCGGCCCGAATTTACGCCCACTTTTCGCCGTGTGTATTCCTGTCGCACGTAATGTTACATATTTATCGAAATGATCGCATATCTTCACAGCAACGAATTTAATTTCATGTATCTTCTGACATACCCTGTTTTCATGGCACTAGCACTGCGTTACGCGAGGCGTGCTTATTTTACGAGGCTTTATCGCTTTACCAATTGGAACAAAGCCCTGTTAACAATGTTTGAGGCAGCTACTCGCCGTTCTACATCTGAATCACATCTTAAGAGGGAAGAGGTTTTTCTTAATGTTCATCATTTAGGTCGATTTCACATCTAAGTAGCGTATCTACTGAACCAACATAATTCGGATATAGGCTTCATGGTTTGGAGTTCAAACGGTAGTCGCTTCGAACGATACCGAAAGAATAACCAGATCATTGCACCCATATCCTAGCTGCTAAGCAAAGCGGACCTGAGGCTTAAAGTTGAGATTTGATTAAATCCGAGATGTACCTTAAGATGAGAGAGAATGTAGCGGTATATGTTAGTGCATCTGACTGCCACATTAGGAAACTAGGTGCCCTTCGCCCGTGACGTAATTGAAACTGCGGCTCTCATCCAAACCCGTCGTTTAATAATTTTACAATGAAAATTTGCCCAATTTTTTGACATTTATGATTACTGTTGCCTTGGTCTGGGAATCAGCGTGATGATATATAGCCTATAGCTATCCTTGGTAAAGTGGACAATCGAACACAAAAATTATGTTTCAATTTTAACTAGAATTTCCCGGACAGCGCGAGTGCACAACGCACTGATAATAATATCCCGAGCCCGGAAAAAATCGGCATGAAATGTTTGATGGTTTGCCGCAACAGGTCGATATGCAGCTTAACAATAGTATATTTACAGCAGTAACAATCATAGGCGCTGTTGACATCAGTAGCGTTTGTAACCTCGCTTAGCCCACTAAACCACCGCAGTGTTCCGCAGCAACTTAACCGTGTCACAGGATAAGCCAGAGGTTAATTAATTACGACCCGGTGAAGGGGTGACCCGGGTTGGGGCTCTCATCGGGACCGCACAGATGGGCTATTGATGGAACTTGCAGAAATGAGTAAATGTTGTGAGACACTTTTTATATACAGCGCCTCTAACCTAAACTGCGCCAATATAAGCTTGTGTTATGGGGTCTACACAACTGATAAACATCTATTTATTTCTAAATACATCCAAATTCTAAAACCAACATTTCTTCCGGCCCGGGCTTCGAACCGCTCGAAGCGCTCGCGGCCCCGCGGTCTCAGTGTTCTGTAAACGATCACTGAGTTACGCAACTTTCACTATGGCTGGTTCTTGGATGGGTGACCACTTTGTGGCATTTATATTTGCGAGCGTTTCCGTGCTTCGGAAGGCACGTTAAACCGTTGGTCCCGGTTGCCAGTAAAATGGCAGTCGTTAAGCCTGGTTGAAGGCCTTATGGGCGGCTTGAAAACCTTCAACAGCAGGTCGCCACAACCTGCGTCTGTCTATTTAAACACGGCAATGGGCTCACCACCTATTACGTGGGACAGGAATCCACACGGTGAAATTGGGCATATAATATGCCTCTGCCACCCCTTCGGGGATAAGGCGTGATGGATATTTATTTATTTAATATGACATTTCTCTTTGTTTGCAGGTATCATCAAGATGAAATCTGTACTGAACAATGAATCTGATGATGAATATTTTGACGACCCCATCAAACTATTTGACTCTGAACAAGACAGGGTTCATTTTGGTATTCTACCTCAAGGTAATGACATAAAAATCATTTTCATCCATACATATAGTCATGCTTACAACGTGTAACGTTTTAAAATTAAACCTTACGCCATCTAGCGGCGAGTAGTGTTAGACAATGGGAGTGTTGTGTGTCTGTATCTGGAAGAGGTCGCTTTGTCAATGTTTTTATTTAACAATTGGCAAAAATCCTCAAATCTGATTTCATACAAATTATTGATTACCTCGATAAACTCTAATTAGGGCAACACTGTATCTAGGTCGATATAAAAGCAGGGGTTAGTCATCTTAACGGGATTATTTGAAAATTTGGAAAGACATTGACATTATGGATATTGGAATAATTTAACCAATGAATAATTAAAAAAATATATTTCACATGCGGGGAGTTTGGTACGTAGCCATATATTACGGGGAACAAATGTCAAGCTACGCCGCCCCGCTGGGACCCGTTAAAATGGGAAGACCCAAGAAGTGCTAGCTTGGCTTCGTAAGAGGTACGCCTGCCAATGGTACTACAAGGGATGCCGACGACCGAGCAAAGTAGAGAACAAGAAGTAGAAAAGCGATCCGGGCCTTGCGATTCACACCTGGGACAGATGCTTGCACTATAATGATGTCACGCTTATTTCCCAGAAGGGTTAAGCAAAGCCATACTAACGCTCACATTTCACGTAGTATTTAGTTTTACGTAATAGTTGGAGAGCCTATTGCCGTGTCGAAACGAACAGGGGCAGTTTGTGGCTATCTGCGGCTTAACCATTTTAATTAATCCATAAGGTCTTCAACAATTTTCATGTTACTGGTAGCTGCAATGACCTATCTTACCTACCGAAGCAAGAAACAGTTACCCTGGAATTTTCGCACCAGGTACATGCGGTGCAGGACAGTGTTGTCTCTTTAGTTACTTGTGTAGCTACTGATAGTATTTATGTTATACACGACTGTCACAAGTCTTTGATATATAACATAATCAAAAGTATATTAGTTCTCTTCTCATTATAAAAAGCTTATATAGGCTAATATCCTTTTCTAGGTACTGCGACTGCCTGTAATTCTTATCTGTCGGAGGGACTCATAAATGGCAATAAAGAACACCTGGAGAAAAATGATAATTCTGAAGACTGTGAGGAATTTAAATGCCTACCGTCGTATGTTAAGTTAGTGAACTGTGCTCGATTCCCATGGTATTTTAAGAGATATACCCAACAAATATTAGAAAAAACTATCATTTTTGATATAGCTAGTGACAGTGATACAGAATATAGTGTGGAACCAATGGCAGATCCAAAACATGATTGTTTTATAGAAGATGAGATTTTGACTGTACACCATAAAACAAACAGTGAAGATATTGTGCCTTTATTAATTGAAAATCTAAGAGCTGAAAAAAGGCAGGCAATAAAGAAGCGCAAGGAAGATGTAGAGTTAGAAATGGCACTGAGTCGGAAAAATACGAGACATATTGATTTTAAGCGTAATATAGGTTTAATTGGCATGACTGTAACCCAGAAGTTTGTAAAAGATATAGGTTCAGAAAAAGGTCCCATCATACGAAATAAAACAAAAACATCAAAAGTAAAAGATAGACCACCAAAAATAGTTTCTAAAGCTGTGAAAAGTATTAAGAAAGATATAAAATATATTCCTGAAGAACACCAAACGAAACACGATGCGAATGTATTACCTGAAAAAGTACCTGTTAAATTTAATTTAAGAACAATGCCTGAAAATTTGCTTCAACTTATCAAAACCAAAAAATCTGATCAGTATCAGGAAATAAAACATATAGACAATAAACTAAACACTGTGCCAAATGAACAAACATCAAGCATATTTGTAGCAAAAGTATCACTTTCGCCAAACAAAGGTCAGAATTCTATGTGTACTGCTACCAACTTGGACACATCTTATAACTACGAGAAAAATAGAGATACTGTACCGGAACCAAAGAGAAAAGAAATGACTAAACATCTGAATGTCGAACTGAGTCCACCTAAAAATATTAACTGCATAAGTGAACCAAGTTCTCCCATTTTACAGTGTTCTTTGGCAAATAAAAATAAAAATATAAAGCAAATTGTCATGGTCGGCGAAAATATATTCAAGGGAGACGAACAAAACAAACAAAAAGAAATTAAAATACTAAACGAGTCAGGTATGCTAAATGCACCAAATACAGCAGTGATCGAACATGTCATATCTAAAGAAGATAAGACAAAGACTTCTAAAGAAGATACCATTAAATTATTGAAAAATATTAAAAGCTCAAACTTAACTTCCGGGAAAAAAGTTCAAAAGTTGTCCTCAATAGATAAAGTTACTCATCAAATATCAAATTTAGCCGCTCAACAGGAAACATATGCTCCCTATAACAACACTTACAATTTTTCCATTACTAATAACGGATCAGATTATATACATGTACATCCAATGACACAAAGTAAAGTATATGCGAGTCACAGAGATTTTATTGGCCCGTTATCAAATACCACTGCAGTGGATCAACACGTGGTTTCTACAAATTCACACTTGAAATATTCTAGCGACGGAACCGGTATTACCAACGAACCAAGTATGGTCGAATCAAGTCAAAGAATCAATGTGATTACTAATATTAATAATAATGCCACTCTTCCATGTACCACAGATACTATTCAGTCTAAGCCAACAACAGTAGTAAGTCACCCTAATATAAATATGCCAGTTAAAAGTCAAATAACGTGTTTGCCTGTGCAAAAAATAACTGGCGATGAGGTAAATAATAATAATTTTAATACGTTGAACGATAGTGCTTATGGCTTTTGCACATCGGCTGTAGTTTTAAAACCCCCTCAATCCAACAGTTTTTATAGTAATGCACGGTTTAACCACCCACCATTAAGTATAAACCCTCTTAAAACTACAAAAATACCTGTGCAAATGCAGCCCCAGTTTTATAGTAATTGTTACATAAACAACTGTTACACACTGCCACATAATGGTAACCAAAGATTTGCTCCTCGATTTACAAATTGCAGTAACAATTACTATCGATTTCCTACTCCACAGGGAAATATTCGTAAACCTTTGCTTGATACTCCACCGTATTCTAACATAACTCCTAACTGGAGACCAAGAGGTGACCCTAATATTCCCATATTTCCTTCTCGGTTACCAATATCGCAAACGTCTTCGACCAAAAGTGGTACACTATTTGAAATTAAATCACACCCAAGTAATATTTTGCTAACTAAAATCAACACTCAGCAGCAGCAAAACATTACTATCAATAGTGTAAGTACTAGGAAAACTAAAACATTAGATCCAAGAGTTACAAAACAGACTGATAAAGACATTATTGTAATAAATGCTACCTCTGAAGCAAACTCAGATTTAGTAATGAGTAAAACTACAATGTTAAAATTATTGGACAATACAACAAATGATTTTAAGAGATACATCAATGATAGCGACGATATAACTTTAAAAAATAAGAACGAGTCTTTTAAAAAACCAAAACTTACAAATGAAGTTACTTTAAATAAAACTAGTTGCTCTGACCCGCAAAAAGGATATTCACCTCCAATTTTACCAATACCAACGTATGAAAAAGTTTTAGGTCAAAAAAATAATAAACGTAAAGATGCATCCCAAGGTAATATTTATTCACAAATAAATATTAATAAAGGTATGATAGATACAAAAGACTTAAATAAGAAAAAAGTTAGTGGCAGCAAGTCTCAAGAAAGTGTTAAGAAAGGATTTATTAAGAAAAGTAAAGATACAAAGTCTAAGAATGATACTAATAACAGACTAGGTAGAAATAAAATACAGGAAGGCTCTAAGAAACAAAATGTTAAGAAAATATCTTTAGAGGAATATAAAAAGAGGACAAATTCAATAGAGCATGTATTTGGAAACACCTCTAGATACAATCATAAAGACAATAGTGAAATTTTCAATAAACGGGCGTTTGTGCAAAGTAAGCCAAAAAGCAGCGTGGATAGATTTAGTACTGAAAGTGATCTGGGTTATGACTCAGATAGTACTGTAATTTTGTAATAGTTACAACAGCAGTGTTGTGGTACATAGTTAAAAATATTTCACCGTGAGTTAATGTTAAGTAATCAGTAAGTCAGATGGGGATTTGTAGTTATTGCATAATATGCCATCCTATTTTTTTAATTTTTGGAAAGGCTACAATATTTATATATCAATCGAAAGCTAATAGCGATTTAATAGCGATTATAATAAATTAATTATAAACTTAACTAAATATTTAACTTAAAACAAAACCTAACATGCGTCATTAAATTATTCCGCATCGCAGTCCTAACGTGTGGTAGCGTTCCAAAAAAATATAATTTTACAAAATTCTCACAGCGTAATTTAGTAGTAGTGATAATAGTACAATTATCTACAAACTATTACAGGCATAAATATAAATCAGATTATAAATTCATTTTTGAAAAATTGAATGTTGTAATAATACTGTTATGCTGATATTATTTTGTAAAATGTCTTGTTTAGTTTTGTAAAATATATAATAATAGGGTATCCATTCTAAGGTCCGTATTCCAGAACGTTTCTCAATACTCAATCAACGCTTGAGATATTGCTTTCTAAAATATACTCTCAAGTGTTTCTTGAGTGTTGATTAACGTTCTGGAATACGGCCCTAAGTAGTGTGTCCATTTTAAGTTAAAGATTGGTATCTACGAGTACTACCCCCTTGTCTTAATAAGAAGTACAAAAATAAGCTAACGTTTTGTGTTAATGTTAAATATTTCTTAAGATATGTTAAGTTTTGTTATTTTTTGACATTCAAGCGAGAATAAACGTTTATATATTCCTTGTTGTTTTGTTTGTTAACTTGTCGATTGAGCTCTTTTATTTTTCTTGTAGTACCAATGAATAGATTAACTGTACCACAATTAATACTTATGAAAAGGACGGCATCACATATTTTAGTAGATTTTTTTAAAATATAAACCACTAGTTGTCTCCCCCGGCTCCGCACGTGTGGTAAGGTTTTCCCTTTGCCGTTTCCCACAGTAACTTTAAAAAAACAAAAAAAAAAGTAGCCTATGCGTTATTCTGTTGTGTAAGCTATATTATTGTCAAGTTTGATCAAAATCCATTCATTAGATTTTACGTGAAAGAGTAACAAACATTCATACTTACAAAATTTCGCGTTTATAATATTAGTAAGATTTGGCAGCCATCTAGAATGCTTATCTGATGAACTACCAAATAAACGCTGACCCCAGACTCCAAATGCAGTTAAGGTTTGGAAACAACTAGGAAAACGGTAATGTAAAAATAGGATAATGCATAAATTGTCAACATAATTGCACAAAATGGCACTGCTATATTGGATGCGGTGGCACTTAATCTGTCTGACACGTCACAGTCTTGTTATAAATCTGTCAGTTTACATCGTGCTCAGCTCGTCTTAGCGTTACGTACGTACCATAATAAATTGCTAACTGGTACAGTAGAGGCCCCTAATTTCAGGACTTCACTTTGATGTCCTAAAATTAAGGCGGTTGACGTCATTCTAAGCTAAGAAAAAACCGGATTGTTTACCAGTGTGCTACAAATGGTATATTTACAACTAGATGCGCCTTCTTATAAATTCTACAATAATGAATAAAAATTTGCCCGAGTTGTCGTCATTTATAATTACTACTCCGCTCTCCGTAGCGTGATGATATATATAGCTATAGCCTATATAGCAACACAAAAGATTTTTTTTAAATCCGACCAGTAGTTTCTGAGATTAGGGCATACAACCAAACAAACTCTTCAGCATGATATATTGGTATAGATTACCTTCTATTCATCTTTGTTCATTTATCATTCTTATTGTATTTCCAGTTGCTTCGAAGCCCTACCTGTATTTAGAGCTTGGGACCACTATTTTTGGCTGCTAGGAGCAGCTCTCATTAGGCTTTTGTTTTTTGACTGCAGTCTGAGCTCCCAACCCCGTAAGGGCGCCTGCCTCGTTCCCTCGTCCGCTACTCAGCGGGTAGTGTAGGTCGATTAAGCCCCGAAGTTCATAATGGGGCCGGTTACACCCACGTTTTTTAATCTTTATTTAACTTATTGAATCAGGCGTTACATGGCGGAAATCCATTAAAAAAAAACTAATTATTTTATTTTAAACTAGTATTTGCCCGCGGCTACGCTCGCGTGGTTTTTTGTATGTGATTACATTAAGTTCAAAACTTAAAAAAAAAATTAACGTTTATACTTATTTTCTGTGGCAAAATGGACGATTTTAAAAGTTACCGTTCCACTCCGCTCGCATGTCAGTCAGTCCAGACGAGTTATTACAGGGTTTCGTTTAGAGTTTACCTATTTTTAGTCATATTAGGTGCACTACTTTCAGATAGGGCCTCTATGCACCCCAATGTTCATTTTCTTGTATCAGACATAACCTGGAATCGAGACTCGTCACATAACAAAAATCCTATTGCTCTTTGGTTCCAATTATGCGTTTTCGATCATTCGCATCACTCTACATCCCTCCGTCGATTTCAGACGGTTTCTTTTAGAGTGGTTTGTTGAATATCATTCAAGTCATTTTCAACTTTTTGCTCGCTGATCAAGACGTCTCTTAAAAAATTAGTGATGATGTCTTTGAGAATTGAGCATTTCTGCGCTCTGACCTTTAGCCCAACATCTCTCAAATATGGTGTAAGACCTTTCTAAGATGGCAGCCGTTTTTCTCGTTGTGACAGGATTTCATTTCTATTGTTTAGTTTCATTCATATTCTTAGTAATAATAAATAATAGCTTCTACCCCCAATAATAAATAACAAGTAAAACAGAAAATACCAAAAAAAAATATTAAGGCTGTGTAAAGCTCTATACGTAAATTCTAGCCAGGTCAACTTCTGAAATATGAGATAGGCATCGGGAAACCTCCACGTTTCTTATCCCTTACGGGCTTGCTGGCGGTCAGCGGAAGCAGGAGTGCTGATGTACCCTGGAGAGATGGTTAACAGGTAAAGAGCTTAACGCTGCCCCTAGAAGGTTTCCGCTTAACCATGCCAGCGAAAGCGACACACTTGCAGCTTATTTGCAATATCAGGGACGCAAAGACTGCCGCGGATGCGAGAGTTAAGATTAGTAAAGGGCCCTAATGCATTCCATTCGCTTTCCTACTTTTTGTCCTCCACTTCGCACGATCGTCAGCATCCCCTGTAGTTGTCATTGTCACGCATGTCATCCTTTACGACGTCAAGACTTCTTGGGTCTTCCACTATTACCGGGACCCGGCGGGACTGACATTGCCAGACATTTGTTGCCCACGGATTCCGGCGGTTACCGCAGGACGTGACCATGCCAGCGAAGGCAATCCAAGACCATGGCAGCTTATCTGCATTCCAACACGTACAAAAATCAAACTTCTTAAATCTGAACCTAACCTAAGCTAGGATTTAAGCTAGGAATCGAAAAAGAAACTTGAACAGAATTTAAGCAAATTAGTATCAGAAGATAAATCAATGACAACAAATCGATATTTCTAAGCTTATCAATCACGCTTTACTAATATGAAAGAGGAGTGTGAAAGTAAGGGTCTTCGCTTGAATGCAAGTAAAACTAAGGTTCTAGTATTTGAGGGATGACGTAAGAACTAAATGCGAGATTTGGGTAAACCAGGAACGTCTAGAGAAAGTAAATGAAATTGTGTATTTAGGGAGTATGTTTAGCGCAGACGGAAAATGTGATTAGGATTTAGAACGGCAAGTAGCTGCCGAAAACAAAGTTAACGGTGTTATGTCGCAATTACTAAAGTGACAAAGCATCGTAAAAGAAGCATGTTACGGTAGTGAAACCTGGGTATATCAGGAGATGCATGATAGTAAATTGAATGCTGTGTACATGACTTCGAAAACTGTGCGGCATAACTTTAGCCGACCGAATATAGTGATACGCAATATGGCAGGATTGAATGAAAGTGTGCGTTAAGCTAGAAAAGGGCGTGCTCCGTTGGTTTGGACACGTCCACCGAATGAATGAGGAACGATTGACAAAGAATATAATTATATTGTGCGAAAGTAGAGGATAGAAGGAGTCAGGGTATGCCGAGACTTACATATGAAGACCAAGTGAGCAGATTGAGCAATATTCAAAAAAACGGAAACATCTAAAGTATTCGGATACCCATATGTGTATGAAGCGATTGATGAATCTGCAAGAAGTGAAAGAAGTATGATGCATAGAGGAAGCCTGGCGATGTGTCCTCTCTGACTACCTCTTCAGGGATACAGCGTGAATTAAATACGAATATTAATAAGTTAGTTTTTTATCAATCACGCCTTTATTCCCGAAAGGGCTAGGCAGAGATATCTATACGCCCATATTCCATTGTATGCATTTTTGTCCCACGAAACAGGTTATGAGCCCATAGCCGTGTTGAAATAAACAGACGCAGGCTGTGGCTACCTGCTGTCAAAAATTTGACAGGTACTTATTTGCCTCGTAATTGGGACAAAAATTTTAATGTATTATTTAAAAAAGTATCTATCCGCTTTTAAGGTTTATAGAACATAGCAATTGCCTCTTGCGTACCGCCCTCCTGAGCTTTCCTGGGCACCTCTACCAGTTAGTAGGTGTTGCTGAAGCCGGGTTGAACCAGGTGAATGTCCCTTTTGTGCAAATATATCACAGAAGTTGTAGTTAGAAACTGCGGATTTTGCAAAGTCGTCACCCTTCCAAAGTTTACCATGCTGATTACTTTATGTCACTCATCTTTTACCCATTAACAACAAAAACTTGTGCATTACTAAAAGCAAAATGTCTGCTAAAATGTTTTTCACTTTCTCTCGAAGTGGTCAGTGCTTTAAAGTTGATACCTTAGTTTTTATTTCGATGTGCGTAACTGACCCTAAAATGTAGTCTAAAAGTAGACTGCGCCATTTGTGTTTACCTTCTCTGATCCTTTACCTATTGGATACTGTAACTAAAAGAAAAGTGTTTGCTGACGTTATGCACCTACTTCTGACATGGTTATCCATCCAAAATTAGACCGCACTTAGACAACTTAACTTTACTCATCGTGTAGTCATCAGTGAAGACAACTCCATACGAGTGTGTGCATCACTGAAAATCAGTGGGCATATGAAAAATGGTGTCTTAATTAAAACATGACTTAGGCTCACTTGCGCGATCTTGGGTTAATGTGTATAACTCGGAGGTATGGACTAACCCGGAGTTAAATCATTAATTTGTCTCGCATGACCCCGAGTTAAGGGTATACCTAGGGTTAATTCGCTAAAATTTTAACTCGCAGACTTCTGAGCGTTAATTCGTCAAACGTTGGGTTAGCAGCTGACAGACAATAAAGTGGCACGTGACACATGCGTGACACGGACTCCATAAAGTGACACGCCGCGCACACATACGATAAAAATAAAATGCACTCGGCTGTCATGTTACATTCATTTGTGTAAGAAAAAGTCTTATGTGGCAAACTGTAGTGTAAAAGAGATAGACATACCTGTTTCATTCTTTGTTCAATCAATAATGTTTGGTTGGATGGCATAGAGTGACATAAAACACTGGGTTAGTTAACTTGATGCTATTTTTCTATGGTGCTAGACATGATTAGGGTTAAAAAGTTATTTACTTAATTCCGTGTTAACTAACTCTATATTTATTTATTTAACCTCAGCATTCATGCAAGTGGGCCCAAACCAAAATACTTTGACCCGATGTATAGCTCGTCTAGTAAGATGTAGTTCAAGCAACTTTCGCTTCTGCTGAACCGATTTTGGTGAAATATAGCGCAGTACTTAAGCTGTAAAATTTACTACAATATTCTTTTAGCAGAGTTGTGATCAACTGTCTGGATTTTGCTCCAACCCCGAACAAACATACAGACACGAAGAAAAAAATTCACAGATTCAGACTCAGAATCCCTTAAATAGTCGATTACAATATATTTTTTTAATTTATTTTAAATGTGCGTCACGGCTAATTTTACAATTTTACAATAGTATAGATAGAAGATGTTATTAATGCAATATTCCGCTTTTCAAATTACGTATGATGTCGACACGTGTTTCACCTACACACGACGATTTGACACACGATTATCAAGACTTGTTGGCAGCCAAACGGTCTTAATAATACCTCGTGTGTAGCTATAACACGCGTCGACATCATACGATAATTTAAAAAGCGTAATATTGCAAAAGTAACATTTAAAACAAAATAATTATAGATTTTTAATCTTTATTTATTTTGGGGCTTTTATCCTTTATGGTAATGTCAGTTCACCTACAATTTTTGTAGACTTTTCCGTAAATCCGTAATTCGGTAATTTAATTGCAAGATCTAAAGTATAGTATCTGCAATTTTTTTAGACAATATTTTTTTAAACCTTAATGTAGTTAGGGGGTTTATTAATCTTATAAGTAAATGCCTTGTCAACTTAAAAAAAAATCCATCCATCCTCCAAAAATCATACTTCTGAAGGATTTCAGTAAAAAGAACACTTAAAGAAATTCTAATTCATAACATTTATTCAGAAATGTACACAAAATATATTAAAACCCTCTAGTAAAAAATTCCATTGTAGTCGTACTCGTCCTCCATGTTTAACACAACGTTATACAACATGTTCAAATCAACCTTGGGCCTATTGCCAATTTGGCAAAACCGCACTATTACCAAACGTTTTAAATGATATGTAACACATATAGTAGAACTAACAAAATAATAGAAGATCCAAGTATTTTTTTTAGTTAAGTCATCTCGACCTCAAATCAAACATTTTTATACTTTTTTATTCTGTATTGACATTTTTATACTTTGTCATTCTTATGTGTAGACATTTTTATACTTTGTCATTCTTACATGTTGACATTTTTATTATACTTCGTCATTTTCCATTTTAGATGTAAAATTTCTTCCAAATTTAACATCTAAAATAGACACATTTTATTTTATTAAATTTATTCGGCCCTTTAGACCCGCCCCAGTTCCGTGCTTCGGAAGGCACGTTAAGCCGTTGGTCCCGGTTGCCAATAAAATGGCAGTCGTTAAGCCAAGTTGAAGACCTTATGGCCAGCTTAAAAAAATTTCAACAGTAGGTCGCCGCAGCCTGCGCCTGTCCATTTCAACACGGCAATGGGCTCACCACCTGATACGTGGGACAAAAATGCATACGGTGAAATGTGGGCGTTTAGTGTGCCTCTGCCTACCCCTTCGGGGATAAAGGCGTGACAATATGTATGTATGTAGCACTACGGAAAGGCGCCATTTTTCTTTTTAAGAATGAGTAGTAGGTATAGGTCGCGCGGCGAATGATGAGCTCTGACAAAAAATAGTGGGGATAGTTTGCGCATGTATACTCGCGCACAATATATTTACACAAAGAATCAAGTTTAATACGACTCTGCTTTGAACCATTAAACATTTTTTTTATAACTTACATAGGTGGATACGTAAGTAGGTTTATATTATTTACAACAAGTGAGTTCAAAGTGTTTTGCGTTAAAATATTAAACCATGATAGATATTTCATTTATTTTTCAGTGATCGTATTAAAAAAACATTTTTATTGTACTATTTTAATGTAGAAATAGGTATAAAATGTGTGTGACACTGACAATACTTATTTAAAGTAAAAGAAATGGAAGAAGTCTCTGCTTACCCCGATGAATGATAGGCGTGATTTTAATTTTTATATGTATTAAGCAAATGAAATTGTCATAAATTTATAACTAAACTAACTATCTTCACGCTGTATCCCTGACGTCAGGAATACAGCGTGCCAGGCTTCGTGATCCATGCATACTGATTTCGCTTCCTTAAGATTTATCAACCGCTTAATACACGCACGTCTGGGTATCCGCTATTAAAAGATTTCAATACGCTATTAAAAGATTTGTCAAAAAGAGTAGAATATTTTATGTGCGTGACAGTACCGAGACTAATGACAACACGTGCCGACATATCGCGGAGTAGTGTGCAGCTGTGCCCTAGTGTGCGTGTAGGATTTCGACCACTCCTGCGTCCACGCTCCTACACTCCCGCTCTTCACCCCCTGTCACCCCGCCAATTAGACCTAATTTATGAGTTCTGCGCATTCCCCTTCCACTTTCTTACAGAGCTCATCATTCGCAGCGCGACCTATAAACACGTTTTTTTCGTAGGTATACCATCTCTAGTTACCCTAAGACGAAATGCTCTCACACAAAAACCCTACCTGGAATTTGGAGCCTGGCGTTTACTTTTATAAGGCTGCTAAGAGCAGCTATCATTTAACTCTTAACTTTCGGCATTATTGTAAGCGACTGCCGTCTGACAGTTAGTGAGCCGGTGCAGCAGGTGCTGCCAGCAGGTGAGGTCGCTTCACCTCATTCATGGACCTCAATCTCAGGAAGTTGCCATAGTGACTGCCTCTGTGGCGCGGTGGGAGTATATCCGACTGCTACGCAAGAGGTAGTGGGTTCGATTGCCAGATTCCCACCCAGGATACAACTTAGTGTGATGAGCACGATGGTTTATTCTGTAAAAAACTATAATTATTTTGTTTTCAAATGTTATTTTTGCAATATTCCGCTTTCTTAGAATGTCGTACGATGTCGACACGTGTTTCGCCTACACACGAGGCATTATCAAGACTGTTTGGCAGCAAAAGTACTTACGTGTTCACCTCAACCTTTTGTAGTTCGAACGCAACCAAACGATATCGCGATGTAGACTTCTAGTTGTTTTGTCTATTTTTGAATAAACTAAGCAAAACCGAAGTGTGGAAGTCTGTTTGTTCGTTCAGCAAAGTACACCCGTCCCGTTTCATAATTTCTAACTGCTCTAATACGGACATTTTCAGACCCTTTTCACATAAATGTAAAGTACAGTGACCGAATCTGGCCTGGGCGCGGACAGCAGCTTTGGAAAGTTATAAAACTTGTATTAGTTTTTAGAATTTATTATACAATAAATATTAATGACAATTTGGTTGTAGCCACTTATCTGATATTAAAAAAGAATTAAAAAAATATTTGTCTTGGCTTACAAACGGATATTATTGTAATTTTCACCCTTGTGTTGCATAAAATAAAAGTAATGACAAGATTAAGGAGCAGAGGTGAGTCGCTCTTTACTGAAACGACTCTGGGAGTCGTTTCTTTAAAGTGAGTCACTGATTTAAATCTTTTACACCACATGAAATGAATCTTTTGCTCTATTGAAACTCGGTTTCCATCGGCTCTCGGCGCTCGCTGACACGATTGAGTGAGATACACTGTTCGGAGCGCTTCGGGTCGCGTAGTCGCCGTCGCGTAGGAGAGCGACTCTCACTAATTAGCTACTAGTGGGTAATTGATTGAGACAGTAACACTAGCTCACCTAGCACGCATTAGGTACGCGTTGTTATTATAAATATAATTCGTATAATGGTATTTTTATATTCTTACTTCTTGTTACTTGGTGTTCGGAAATGGTGAGGCCAAAACGCTTCGCTCCGGGGACGGCAAGTGCCCCTAGTTAAGATCAACAGATCACTTTCTAGGTGATGAAGCAATCTTATTAAAATCCACAAGTTCGATTAATCTGAAATTTGGTATGATGGTATTTCCATGACATGGTAACTTGGAACTTGCTGCTGCATGAAGTTGTCTGCGAGATACCCAAATCCTCAGAAAATTACAGCATTATACCACGATTGGGCTTCTTAAAACTGTCTCAACGGTTAAATTTTTTTTTGGACATTCATACCTATACTAATATTATAAAGCTGAAGAGTTTGTTTGTTTGTTTTGTTGAAGGCGCTAATATCAGGAACTACTGGTTGGATTTGAAAAATTCTTTTTGTGTTAGATAGCCCATTTATCGAGGAAGGTTATAGGCTATATATCATCACTTCCTTTAAGAGCGGAGCAGTAGTCATAAATGTCGAGAAATCTGGCAAATTTTAATGCATTATTGTAGAATTTATAAGCGACGGGATTAATTAAGTGCGACGGGATTAAATAAGTGCGACGGGAGTTCGAAGTATGTCACGAGCGAAGCCTGTCACCTAGTATGTTATAAGTGCGTTTTAATCTAAATATTTAATTTGAATTTGTGTTTGGTCTTTGGTTATATTAAATTTATATATTAGGTTAGTTCTAAGTTCGCTACCTCTCTGACGGGAGCCCTGTCGTCTCGGGTCAGGGGGCCGTGGCATATTGCCAGTCGTACAATACATCACTGCCGAAACTTGTTGGTATGGTATCTTCTTTAAATAAACCAAAGTCGTGTCAGTATCCTACACTGATTATAGCTTAAGATCGGATGAGCCGATTTTTGTGATACTTGGTTTATTGGATTTATCTACACTCCTGATTTATAAAATGTGCGCTCGGGGATCCCTTTCAGGAAAAAAGTTCCTTACGATTTAAAAAACAAAATTTGAAAAAATAAATACATGTGTTTAGGTTAAATGATAAAAAGAGTTAACAGAGAAACAGAGTTAAGAGGTAACAGAGAAGGAGAGAGAGAGAGAGAGAGAGAGAGAGAGTTGCGAGCCCGGCGGCGCACTTATTTGCTCGCTTGCTCATTTAGTTGTAGTAGGCTCGATACACACACGCATACACACAGCGTACGGCATTCCGTTTCGTGACGATTTCTACTAAATCATACTACCCGTAAGCCGCGTTAAGAAACTTAAACTTCTTTTTTCACATGTATTTTCCATGTGTCGCAATACTCGCCGAGGCCACTGGTAGTTTAAAGAGATTATACATTTAGGTCCGTATTCCAAAACGTTTCTCAATACTCAATCAACGCTTGAGGCTAGATGTTGCCTTATAAAATCTACTCTCAAGCGTCGATTGAGTATTGAGTAACGTTCTGGAATACGGCCCTTAGACTGTGACGATAAAAGTCTTTGTATGTTACTGACATTAACTGATGCTTATCAGACATTGTTAGCCAGACAATGAGTTCTTTACTTTCGTCTAATTATATGATAAGGGTACTTCATCAAAGAAAAATCTGTTAGAAAAACTGTCTGCGGGCTTATCGATAAAAGCTTTTGAGATCTAAACGAATTAGATATTTATTGTTTTTGTTTTCAAGCCCCTATTGTTTGCTTAATAAGTTACTTTGAAGTATAGAAATAAATAGTAAACGTAGTTTCACTTTATTTTATAGTTTGACTTTAATGCCGTGTCGGCCCGGCCATTGACATAACTTTTGAAGGGTCATTGGGTAACCCCAGGGATTTCTACGGTCTAAGCCAATGATTTCAGGATTCATTGGCTTAGACCATTCACTCGATTAGTTTTAAAAATCGATATGTTTCAAATGGTCTCGATGCTCGTTTATAGAATGGGTTTATTCTATTTTTTAATAAATAAGGTAATGTAGACAGGAAAATAATATTTAAATATGAAACGTGATTCCATCTTTCTATAAACTAGAAGTGGTTGAACGTTTTTTGCAGTTGTTTACAGCTATCTTCGGCATTATGTAGGAGGGCGCAATACGTCCGGACATTGCAATAACGATTCCATTAGTGAATCAATCGATTATGTACTTAAGTATTTTATATAAACCTAATGGATCGAATGATCTGGATCCATTGACTTGGCAAAGGGAAATGTTCATGTTAGACGAGTCCTTTAGTTAGATGGTCTAAGGTCCGTATTCCAGAACGTTTCTCAATACTCAATCAACGCTTGAGACTAGATTGTGCCTTATAAAATCTACTCTCAAGTGTTTCTTGAGTATTGATAAACGTTCTGGAATACGGACCTAAGTTTATTGGTAGTCATGGGTTTTATTTATCTATAATTTGCCAGGACATCGTCAAAGCCTTAGTCTTAGATAATAGCAGCTCAACGACATTAACCAAGAAGTCACCTTATATGCCTTTCCATCAACGCTTTCACAAATTATAGAAGCGTAATGCTCAAATATGTGCATCATAATACGATATTTGTAAAATTATCCTTTTACATTTTTAAATCCTAAAATACTTACGACAATATAAAATAATATAATCTTTTACATTTTTTATTAATTTTATATCTAAAATGTGTCTATTTTAGATGTAAAATTTCTTCCAAATTTAACATCTAAAATAGACACATTTTGTTTTATTAAATTCATTCGGCCCTTTAGACCCGCCCCAGTTCCGTGCTTCGGAAGGCACGTTAAGCCGTTGGTCTCGGTTGCCAATAAAATGGCAGTCGTTAAGCCAAGTTGAAGACCTTATGGGCAGCTTAAAAAAATTTCAACAGTAGGCTGTCCAGTTCAACACGGCAATGGGCTCGCCACCTGTTACGTGGGACAAAAATGCATACGTGAAATGTGGGCGTTTAGTGTGCCTCTGCCTACCCCTTCGGGGATAAAGGCATGACAATATGTATGTATGTAGCACTACGGAATGGCGCCATTTTTGTTTCTCAGAATGAGTAGTTGGTAAATACGTTTTTTTCGTAGGTATACCATCTCTAGTTACCCTAAGACGAAATGCTCTCACACAAAAACCCCACCTGGAATTTGGAGTCTGGCGTTTACTTTCATAAGGCTGTTAAGAGCAGCTATCGTTTAACTTTTAACTATCGGCATTGTTGTGAGCGACTGCCGTTTGACAATTAGTGAGCCGGTGCACCGCCAGCAGGTGCACCACGAGCAGGTACACCGCCAGCAGGTGAGGTCGCTTCACCTCATTCATGGAACTCATGGATCCATTACACCCAGTCACGACAAGTTGATGATACTCAATCTCAGGAAGTTGCCATAGTGACTGCCTCTGTGGCGTGGTGGGAGTATATCCGACTGCTACGCAAGAGGTCGTGGGTACGATTCCCAGATTCCCACCTAGGATACAACTTTGTGTGATGAGCACGATTGTTTATTCTGTGTCTGGGTTTTATTTATCTATAATATGTATGTATTTAGAAATAATATAAATACGTATGTTTATCAGTTACCTGGTTACCATAGTACAAGCTCTGCTTAGTGTGGAATCAGATGCCGTTGTGTGAGTTGTCCCAACAATAATTGTTGGTTGCATGGTTTTGTAGGATTGAAATAGTTTTACAGCTCTTCCCTAGATGGCGCTAGTAGGAATTAGCTTGTCACTTGTTGTAATTTCTGTGTAAAAGGGTCCTCGTCAGGGATATCAGGGATACTGCCTAAGCCTGTAGATAGTTAGTTACTTTTGTTGTAAGCAAGCCTATTACTATGATCAAAAGTTTCACTTAGATTTTGATGTAGCCCTTTCGGAATCAACTCATTCATATTCATTAAGCGTAGCTTCATAAGTCAATACATATGTCAGCATTACGTTCCCAAGCGCAACCTAAATTTGGATGTGTTCCAAACAGCGCAGCTTTGCGTCGCCAAATATTTTGATACTAAGTACTTTAAAGGCTTAGTTAGTGCCGTAAATTGGAGGTCTCTCATCTTAGCTTAAGCTCTAGTTACATGCCTCTTGCTTTTTACTTTTCTATTGTGTTTTAATTGTTGTCGTAATTAAGACCTAAAGTTTTAAATAAATATACAGGCACTGGTTCCAGGTTGAGCAAAATATTATCGAGTTAGAAAAAAAATCTATAGTTTTTTTAAATATCATAAAAACAACAAAAATAATGTAAGAACAGAAAGTTGATTCAAAAAGTTTTTGGCTATTTCTGTAATTTTTAATTCTCAAACCTAGCCCATACAGTTTTTTAACCACATGATATAGGATCGATTGTCACAAAAAAGTTATTTTATTTTCTTACTAATAGTAACTTTTTTAAAATTGACAGAATGCAGTTATTAATACCTCAGACATTAAGAATTGTGTTCTATGAACGTTTTCTTGTAATGTATATATTTATATGTTTTATGTAGCATACGGTATAGAAATGCATACAAATAATTAGCACTTGATGATTTATTATTTTAAGATACCTACGACCATTATCAGAGAAATATAATTCAGAGTTGACGGTGCGAGCGTGGCAAGGAGCGACATGTGGTCGCGCGAAAGTATTTAAACGCACTGCACTGTCCGACGTTCTCTTCATGCTGTGGCGCTCCGCTGATCTTCGTGAGAGGCGGGGCTTGATTAGGACTCAAATGCATACGGAAGCAACTGCATTCTGTAACAAATTTGATTATTTATATTTGTGGGTCAGAATTTTAATGACACCACACTTTATATGTTTTCCTGATCATCTCTTTCCATGCTAAGGTTGTCTGGAAGAGATCGCTTTTAGCGATAAGACCGCCCATTGTTCTCTCACTTTTAGTTTTAAGTCCTGTAAATACTGTATGTAATTTGTACTTCTATCTATCTATCTGTTTGACATTAATAGGACAAGGCCAGCAATAAGCGGCTTAAAAGTCTTTAGTAAATTATAAGAGCCGACGTTACTGATAATTTGTTGGTGAAATAACTGACGAAGAATATTTATTATGCGATAGTAGATTGTAGGAGCTGGGCAGATCGAGACTTACAAGCGAAGACCACGTGAACAGACTGCTGAAAATAGAAAGGTCAAAATTACTCGGGTATGCAGACGTGCATGTATGAAACGATTATACTAGCGGCACGCTATGATGGCCGTTTTGACACATTACAATAAAGATATTATTTTACTTGTTTTACATAAGTACTCTGTTTTCTACCGTAGTATAAATCACCTATAATGTAGTCGACTATTCACATATTACTGCAAATAAAATGTAAAGAAAATTAATACGAAACGTCAAAACGGCCGTCATTCCTAAGTTTCTTGCCGGTTCTTCTCAGGTGGGCCGCGTTCCGAACCGGTGGTCGCTTTAAATATTTTAAATAGTGTATGACATTTTGTAAGCGCCGTTAAAATGGTCTATGCAAAATAAAGATATTTTTATTTTATTTTTTATTTTATTTTATTGTTTTAGAAAAAAAAAATTACAGTATCCTTACAGGATAACCCCACAACAACACAAAAAATCTAAATTTAACAGACAATTTTAAAATTAGGAGCTACCCTTTACCCATATTACATTATATTGCAGTACTTAAGGAGCAGCTATAACGATCAGAGATCAAAATATCACAACTTGAAACTGAGAAACAGAGCACCGTGGTTCAATCTAATCAGAGTTTGTTCGATGAACTGATGGCTACAAGCATAGATACTGCTAAAGATCACCCTTCCAGTATCATAGACCTCACCTCTGATGATGAATCCGGGGGATGTTCTAAGTAATTGAAAATTATTAAATGTAGTAAAAATAAGTTAAAGAAATAATTAAAAATTAAAAAGTTTATCACTAAATCAAAAAAAAATATACATAAATATAAGTTTTTTATAAATACTATGTCACTTAATAAACAGAGATTGCAACTGATTGATCAGGTGAATATGTATATGTTAGAACTGGACACTGTCGCACTACAGTACAAAACTGATACACGGGCCCTTCAATATCAGATTGACCGGCTCCAAGACTCTTTAAAATCAATTACATATAAATATGAAACGGCAGAGAAACAGAGTAGGGAACAGGTGTTAGCTATAGGTAAATTAGTAAACTCATGTCATTGTCAAAATGACCAATTGATATGCGGCCATGTTCCCTCCTCACCCATGAATTGTAAAAAAAATATATGCAGTGATGGAATTGGTGAGCAAACAACTTCTTCAATCCTAAGTGAAAATATGTGCGGTGGTATATTGCATAGTAATATATCACTGCAGCCACATTCAATAACATCTGGTGATAAACTCACTTCATCACCAGTTAAAACTGTGTGCAGTGTGAATACTAGTATAATAAGTTCAAGCAGTACCTGCGAGGTATCTGTAATAGAAAAGTTAAAGATTAAGTTAAGATACAAATTAAATATGAAACTACATACCATGGTATCATATTCCAAAAAAATTGAATTGTTAGATTGGAATACTATTTTCAATAATAATAGTCTATTGACATTAGATAGGTATTTTCTATCAAAAACTTTACAACGAAAGGTAGCTCTGTTGCTATCTAATTTTTTAATTTTTCAAGCCATTTTATTGGCAAGTACAACTGCTTTTATTGAGCAGGATAATTTTGACACTTCACATTTGGAAAATGAAATTCCAAAAAACTAGTTTGTAGGACAACAGATAATAAATCTGGCCAGATTTGTCAGACTTTGGCCCCTGAGAATAATCACAATAAAAATATTGTTTTTATAAGCCTGATGCACCATAATGTTACAGGTTTAATAAATGGTAAAGATTTAGAGTTGGAGCTATACATTAATGCAAATACTATTAATATTTTTTGTGCTACAGAGCACTGGTTAAAAGATCATGAAATCACATTGTTGAACTTCATAAATCACCAGGTTGCTAGCTCGTTCAATAGAAAACATTGTAAACGTGGAGGCTCTTTAATATTAATTAATAAAAACTTAAAATTTAAAGAACGTAAGGATTTAGTAGCCCTCTCCATTGAGCGAGTTATTGAGATTGCCAGTATTGAGTTTGAGCATTTCATCTTGTTAAGCGTATACAGTCCCCCTAAAGCTCCGTACATTAAATTTGAAGAAAAGCTTGAAGAAGCACTGTTGAAATGCCAATGTTCTAAGAAATCTATAATAGTTTGTGGAGATTTTAATGTTGATATACTAGATACATCATTAACTCCATCAGAGAGAAAAATAAAATGAAAAATTTATTTAAATCCTTTAATCTGCATAGTACTTTCTTAGAACCTAGGTACTCGTATTACAGCCACCAGTGCAAAATGTAATGATGATATTTTTACTAATATTAAACCAATAAATAAAGGTATTGTGGATCCTGTAGAGTCAGATCATCGTGGCCAATGGATAAAGTTTCCTAAAATTTGTAATAAAGTCTGCAAAAAACAAATTAAATATGTACCAATTAACCAATGTCGTATGAATATTTTTAAAGAAAATAGAGCAAAAAGATTGCCATATCTACCTGACTTTACTGGTGTAGACCAGTCATATACAAACTTATTTAATTTGATTAATGATGAGTTGGGCAAAGTTTTTAACTCAAAAACTCTACAGATGGTGGTCGTCCTGTTTTCAGTGATTGGGGTACACCAGGTATTTTTAAAAGTAGAAACAAATTATTTGAATTATATTCAGAAAAATCATATAATTTTAACCAAACCTTTCAGGAATATGTTAAAAATTATTCTAAGATATTTAAACAAACATGTTATCTTGCAAAGTCAAAATTTATTAAAAATAAAATTTCTAATTCTGTGAATAAAATAAAAATGACTTGGAATATCATTAACTCTGAATGCGGTAGGACTATGGTGACTGAAAGGGATTTCCACTTAAAAGTAAATGATTGTCATGTTACAGGGGATCTGGAAGTGGCGACGGAATTTTAACATTTTTTCGAAAATGTACCTATTTTGACGACTAAATCTCTGCAAGCGTCTTCCAGTTCCTCTGAACATTTATTAGAAGAATCTGTTCCTTATTGCAGGGATGCATTTGTATTCACAGATATTTGCGCTCAGGATATTATAAAAACTTTTAAATGTATTGAAATTAAGAAAACCGCGGACCTTTGGGGATTATCAGTCAAAACTGCATCATGTATTCATGCATGCATATTGAGGTCATTGCGCCGCATCTAGCAAATGTGTATAATGACTGTATTTACAGTGTTATATTTCCTGATTTAATGAAACACAGCAAAGTCATACCCTTGTTCAAGGCTGGCAGCGCTACAGACCCGTCTAATTTCCGACCAGTGTTGGTGCTGCCAACTTTGAGCAAAGTATTTGAAAAAATAATTTTGAATCAAATGCTCCAATGATATCCAAAAAATATTTCATACAAAACAGTTTGGTTTTACGAAAGGGCGCTCAACTTCCGATGCTGGTGTTGAGTTATTAAAATGTATTCATGAAGCCTGAGAAGACAAGCAAGATGCATTAGGTATATTCTGCGATCTATCCAGGGTTTTTGATTGCGTTCAACATCAAACATTGTGCAAAAAATTACATCACTATGGAATAAGAGGCAAATCTCTCGACCTTCTGTCTTCATATTTGAACAATAGAATACAAAGGGTCGATATTAATGGTACACGTTCTGTAGGATCCATGGTTACAATGGGAGTGCCACAAGGCTCGATACTTGGGCCATTCTTGTTCCTCATTTATATTAATGATTTACCATTTTATGTAGGGGACAGAAATAGGATTGTTTTATTTACAGATGATACCTCATTGATTTTTAAAATTAGAAGACAATTAGATAATTATGACGATGTAAACAATGCAATCACGAGAGTAGTTCATTGGTTCAGCTCAAATAATCTTTGCCTAAATGAAAACAAAACTAAATGTATTAAATTTACTCTACCAAATGTAAAACAAGTTACGGCCAATGTTCAACTTAATGGACAAGTGTTAGAGTTTGTGGAATCAACTGTGTTCCTTGGTATAACTATTGATGCCAATTTGCAGTGGGACATAGAAAAGACGGCCTCTAGGTTAAGTTCGGCTGCATACGCTGTAAAAAACATCAGGACTCTAACAGATGTAGATACGGCTAGAATGGTTTACTTCAGCTATTTTCATAGTATTATGTCTTACGGTATTCTCCTTTGGGGGAGTGCTGCAGATGTAAATAACAATTTTGTTCTTCAAAAGCGGGCTGTACGCGCTATATATAATTTGGGCCCCAGAGTCTCCCTCCGAAAAAAATTCAAAGAAGTAAATATTCTAACCGTAGCACCACAATACATTTTTGTCAATCTATGTATGTCCAGAAAAATCTATCACAGTTTACTAAACTCTGTGTTATACATAATATAATACTAGACATAAAAACAATCTTTTAGTTCACCACAGTCGGCTGCATAAGATTGGCGATTCTTTCCAGGGTAACTGTATACGCTTTTACAACAAGCTTCCCTGTGACCTGAGAAATTTACCATTAAATAAATTTAGAGATCTGTCCTCTCTGACTACCCCGTCAGGGATACAGCGTGAAGATAGTTAGTTAGTTAGTTTTTTAGTTAAATAAATTTAAAAAGTTTATTAAAATAAAGCTTTGTGAAAAAGGTTATTACTCTATTCAAGACTATATACAGGACAGGGATGCCTGGAAATGATCTGCTGGCAAATAAAATATTATAGTCATAATATATTAAATTGTAAATAGGCCATCAAAAAAAAGCCTTCCTAAGTTTCATGCCGGTTCTTCTCAGGAGGGCCGCGTTCCGAACCGGTGGTCACTTTAAATATACAATTTTTTCTCTTAGTTTTTGTGTATGACATTTTGTAAGCGCCGTTGAAATGGTCTATGCAAAATAAAGACATTTTTATTTTATTTATATTTATATATAAAAAAAAATAATGTTTTTGCACGCCTCATTAGCGTAGCGTTGAGGTGGGTAATACTGTCACTTCGCGCAAAACATCTGACTTTTCAAACTTAAAATGTCTCTATTTATCATATTGCACTTGTAAAATAATATATACACACACCTAACAAGAAAAAACACTATTTTTAACACTCATGATATTTTTAAAGCCATTTTATTTATTTAAACTAGTTAAAAAACTATTTAAAAAAGTTCCGTCTTGGACGTCCGTGTGTCTGTATGTGCGGATTATTTTTTTGTTATCACGATAACGACCGAAATACTTTACTAATCGAGTCCTTTTTTTTCTCTTACGCTTCAGTATAATTAGGAATAAAACCCTTTAAATTTTCACGGTCAGATTCTATGTGGTTTAAATGTTATTAAATAAACAAAAACAAAATATCGACTGATCTTCATAGCTTAAGTATATCCTATATCTTTATTGTTTTTTCTGCATAAACTGTATTTTTCACTTTTCCTCAAACAATGCCACGTGAGATAATTGTATTACGTGTTGAACAATATTTGATACCGACGGTCGATATTTTTTACATCTTTCTTTTTTTTTTTATTTTTTTTTCTTGTATATATAATTGAACATTTTTTTGTTATCTTTACTGTATTTTTTTATACTTACTTACTTACTATCTTCACGCTGTATCCCTGACGGGGTAGTCAGAGAGGACAGATCGCCAGGCTTTGCGATCCATGCATACTTCTTTCGCTTCTTCGAGATTCATCAATCGCTACATACACGCACGTCTGGGTATCCGAGTACTTTTGACCTTTCAGTTTTTGAGCAATCTGCTCACGTGGTCTTCATATGTAAGTCTCGGCCTACCCCGACTCCTTCTACCCTCTACTTTTGAACAATATAATATTCTTCGTGAATCGTTCCTCACTCATTCGTTGGACGTGTCCAAAACAACGGAGCACGCCCTTTTCCAGCTTAACGATAACATAACACTTTCATTCAAACCTGCCATATTACGTATCACTTCGTTACGTATTCGGTCGGCCAAGGTTACGCCGCACAATTTTCGAAGTGATCGTATCTCCACAGCATTCAATTTACTTTCATGCATCTGCTGACATACCCAGGTTTCACTACCGTAAAGCAAAGTTGGCACTAGCACTGCGTTATGAATCGCCATTCGTGCTTCTTTTACGATGCTTTGTCGCTTTACTAACTGGGACAAAGCACCGTTAACTTTGTTTCCGGCAGCTACTCGCCGTTCTACATCCGAATCACATCTTCCATTCGCGCTAAACATACTTCCTAAATACACAATTTCATTCACTTGCTCTAGACGTTCCTGGTTCCTCTTTCAAATACTAGAACCTTAGTTTTACTTGCAAGCAAGCGAAGACCCTTACTTTCACACTCCTCTTTCATATTAGTGACTAATGCCTGAAGGTCGGCTTCTGATGAGCCATGAGCACCGCATCATCAGCGAATAGCAGACAGTTTACTGTAAAGTCACCCAAATTCACACCCATATTAAAATCTTTCAACTTATGCAGGCAACTGTCCAGATACACTATGAACAGCCAGGCGAACATGACACATCCCTGTTTGACGTCTGTACAGACATCAAAAAGAGGTGACACACCCCCCCCTACTCGCACGCAAGCCTTACAGTCCCTATAAAGCGACTGTATTGCCCGCAGTAGCGAGCCGTCCACACCATATCCGGGCAGCCAAGTCCCACAGCGTTTCTCTCACAACGTTATCAAATTCTTTCTCTAGATCCACAAAAGCGCAGAAAACTTTCTGGCTAACAGCCAGAAACTTTTCCGCAATCATGCGGAGAGAAAACACTTGATCCATGCAACCTCTTCCACGTCGGAATCCGCATTGAGCCTCCCATAAATACCTTTCAGACTTTTCTTGCATTCGTGCCGTTATAACCTTTGCATACACCTTACTAGCTAAGCTGACCAAGCTGATCGCCCCGTAGCTGGAGCAGTTTAGGCGCGAGCCTTTCCTTTTGGAAATATGTACTACAACTGCTACTCGCCAGTCATCTGGGACCTCACCCGTCCGCCAGCACAAGTTGCATAACAGACAGAGTGTGTCCCAGACACGCGACCCACCGTACTTGATCATCTCAGCAGTAACTCTGTCTTTTCCCGCAGCCTTACCACATTTCATACTTCTTATCGCTTGTTCTATTTCTTTCATACTAATGACTTCAATGACATCGGGATCCGGAGCATCGAAGTGAGCTCCACTTCCCGATGTGGCATCTCTGTCTTTTCTTGCATACATCTTTCCATAATATTCACTCCATCTCTGCAGGACGTCACTTTGGTCTGTTAGGACGTCATTGTTAACACTAAGCACTTTATTCATACTGCAGATTGCCGAACAACTCCGGGTCCTGCCTACCTCTTTCCAGAAGAGCTTGGCATTATTCCGGAAATTGGACGACAACCTTTCATCCGCTTTCATTCTGCACCTTTCACGAGCTTCTTCTATCAGTGGCTTTGTGTTAACTTTTTGCAGCTTGTATCTCTCTTTCATATTAAAGTCATTCCGCGAGGCTAAGTAGTATAGCCATGCTTTCTTCTTCATTCGAATTGCTTCTTTCACTTCTTTATTCCACCATGCATCACGCTTATTACTACTGCCTCTTTTCGTTTCTCCACACACTTCCACAGCGGCATTTATCATACTATCCCTAAAGTTCTGCCATACACTTTCCACATTCTCACTACTTACATTGACGTCGCCAAGCTTTTCGGCTACCCTTTCATTATATTTATCCCTAATGGATGCATCCTGCAGCTTCCAGCTTTTAATGCTGTAAGTCGCCACCGCCTTTCTCATTCTCACCGCTGAGTAGTAGCAATTTTCGAAGATCGGAATAGCTGCATTTCGGTCACGGTCACTGCGTCTTCTGGTACACGGTCACCACTCGATAACTTTTGATAACATTCTTACTACTAAACTTTAGGCTATATCTGCAACCCAACTTTGCATTCTAATCTCTTCTTTACGGGTTCGGTCATAAACTGACACTCCGACCAATTAAAATTCTGAATAATCAGCACTCAAAACGAATATAAAAAAAAATGCGTGTGTTTCACTTCTTACCTATGTACTCTAACATGGGTAAGAAGTGAAACTTCTTTACGTTTTTTTTACAGCCACGAAATTTCTATCAAAGTAGATGAAGAAGTTTTACTAATGATAAAGAAGTTTCACTTCAAAACAACATGGCGCGTAACCGAAAGACTAGAAGATTTTTTTACAGCTATAAAATTTCTTTCAACGTCGATAAAGAAGTTTCACTTCAATAACAAATCTCAAACAATTTTAAACTCTGATTTTTCATATAAGTGGAAAGTATAAGCACTTATATAAATTAGTCGAGTAACATCACACCTGTGGCACGTGGCGCAGACACAAACTATTAGCGAGAATAGCAAACAGTTCGCAAACTTATGATGGTATTGCTAGCTGTTTTTTTTTGTTTGCAAAACAGGTTTGCAAGCACAAATTATTGCAATTTGAACTAAGCTTTACTGTGAATTTAAATACGTAATTTAACTTCGTGCCGGTGGCGGTGGAGACCCTGGGGAGTTGGGGCAGAGAGGCCAAAGATTTTATAAAGGACATTGGAAAAAGGCTCCAAGAGACGACCGGTGACTTTCGATCCGGATCGTTTCTGGTGCAGAGGCTGGCTATCGCAATCCAGCGTGGAAGCGCAGCAAGTGTGATGGCCACCTTTCCACCGGAACGGGCAGGAGCGGGTATTTAAATAGTTTGTAAGGTTGACATTATTTGAATTTACTTATTTGTTGTAATTGTTATAATGTTTAAAAACTTCCTGTAGTCACATTTAGATTCATTAATCGTTTCATATCCACGTCTGGGTATTCGAGTACTTTTTAGGGATCTGCTTACTTGGTCTTTGTAAGTAAAATATATAGAAATGTCTTTATTTTGCATAGACCATTTTAACGGCGCTTACCAAATGTCATACACTAGAACTAAAGATAATATTAATATTTTCATAAGGACCACTTGCGAATAACCGGCAAGAAACTTAGACAGGCTGTTTTTTTGATGGCCTATTTACAATTTAATATTATTTTCACCTCTCCAGCAGCAAAAGAGCAGAAAAGCTATTGTTGCTGCAAGCGTGAGACAAAGTAACTTTTTAAATAAATTTCGAATAACTTTTTAATAAATTTGAAATAAGCAATAGCGCGGTCCGAAACTCAAGACTAGCGCTGGCCGTACAATTATGCAATTTAATTATTTTAGCTTGTAGGTGTAACCATATTAAGTTATGAACGTCTATTGAAAAATAATATTAACTATACAATGTGTTAAGAAAACCCTGTCCGACTCGAAAGGGGCACACCGGCACTTCAATTACATAACCAAAAAAAAATAAAAATCTAATTATTTATAAGTATGAAATAGTTATCTTTTTTTTAATGCGTGTTTTTAGTATCAGAATTAGTTCAATTTCTTTAAAACATTGCAAAGTTTCAAAAGCTGACAACACCTTTCTTGGTATGCGGCGAAGAGTGTATGTGATATCAAAAGAAACCGCCGACAGGTGTAAGCTGACCTTTTGACCTTTCATTTCCGAATAGCTATTTCCCTGTGTTGCCATGTAAACTACCACATTATATTATTTTTTAATTTATTTTATTCGGGGTTTGTGGGGTAAATTTTTTGGGGTATTTTTTTAGGCAATTTACTAAAAAGGATTGCACGATTAAAATCACATCTCGATACCTACCAATACCTTCACGGATCGGACAGGGTTTTCTTAACATATTGTATAATTCAGTAAACAATAATGAGTGAGGAACGATTGACGAAGAATATATATTGTTCAAAAGTAGAGGGTAGAAGGAGTCAGGGTAGGCCGAGACTTACATATGAAGACCACGTGAGCAGATTGCTCAAAAACGGAAAGGTCAAAAGTACTCGGATACTGATGAATCTCGAAGAAGCGAAAGAAGTATGCATGGATCGCGAAGCCTGGCGATCTGTCCTCTCTGACTACCCCGTTAGGGATACAGCGTGAAGATAGTTATTTTTAATAATGTCGCGTTACAAAAAAACTATGTTTAGTATGAACTTTTCAAAAATTTTATTGTAATATGGGACCGCAGTTCTAAAATAATCTGTATAATCTGTGGACAAAGCGGGAATTTAAAAAATCTAGATGGGTTTTTGATTTCTGATTATGATTAATTGTGATTAACTTCAGGTAACAGTATTCTCGCTGGAGAGGTGAAAAGTTGTATGTTTCACACGAGAGCAAATTTTTTTAACTCTTGCCTTTAAATCACTCACTGCGCTCAGTAGTCTAATTGCGAATCACTTGCTATGCTCGTGATTCAATTTCAGACTACTTCGCTGAATCGTGATTTAACATCAGTACTCGGTGCAAAAATACTTTTGCTCACTTGTTGAACAAATAACTATTTACTATGCCAGCAGATCATTTCCAGGCTTCCCTGTCCTGCAAATAATCTTTAACAGCGTCAGTAAAATGTTGATAACCTTTTAACAACATTTTGTTATTAATTTTTTTTTAAATTTATTTAATGGTAAATTTCTCAAGTCACAGCTTGTTGTAAAAGCTTATACAGTTACCCTGGAAAGAATCGCAAATCTTATGTAAGAAATATTTCTTAAGGTTTGGTTTACCCTAAGTCCACCAACTCTATAAAAGGTAGAAAGAACGGTAGGTAGAACAGTTTTTCTATCTACTACTAGTAAAATATAAAGCTGAAGAGTTTGTTTGTTTGGTTGAATAATAATCTCAGGAACCACCGGTCGGATTTGAAAAATTCTTTTTGAGTCAGAACAGCCAAATTTTCGAGAAAGGCTATAGGCTATATGTCATACTGCTACTGCCCTGGATAGCGGATCCATTAATGTATAATTTGTAAGTGACGGGATTAAATAGGTGCGACGGAGTTCGAAGTATGTCGAAATATGTGCGAAGTCGTGAGCGACACCTAGTTAAAAAATATATGAACTTTATAATCGAAAGTGCAAATTTTGGTAGCATTTTACACTTAGCAATATTATGTGCGCAGTGCTTATTTCATAATCAGTACTAAAATAAAATTGACATTATATTGAAATTAGGACTGAAAGCTATAATTAAAAGCTATTATTTAAACACTAGGTGACTGATGTATGTCACGAGGTATGTCACGGGTGAAGCCGGGGGGCTTCGCCCGTGACATACTTCGAACTCCCGTCGCACCTATTTAATCATGTCTTACAAATTCTACAATATTGCATAAAAAATTGCCCGATGCTATTGCTCCGCTCTTCAGGGTAGTAGCGTGATAATATCTAGCCTATACTCCTAGCCTAGCCTTCCTCGATAAAAAGGCTATCAAACACAAAATTATTTTTGCTAATCCAACCAGTAATTCCTGAGATTAGCGCGTTCAACCAAACAAACAAACCAACTCTTCAGCTTTATAATATTAGAATAGAAAAGCTAAAATTGTAAGCTATTAAATAAACATAATAATTAAATCAAAATCTCCTACATTTACGAGCCATTACCAGCACCCTGAAGGTCACTGTACCGTAACCACACACCCCTGACCTTGAATTAATCATTACGATGTATCATTAATCTCCGAAAAAGGGGATGAAATTTGCAAGTGATGAGATATTATGTACAATAACACTGTTCAAACAAAATACATTAATTATTTGAAACGCCCTTAATGGGTTTTGGAACGCTTTCATTAATGTATGCTCTCACTTTTAATGAAAATTAAATTATTAAAGGGAATATTTCTGCAGTTGCCCTTGAAAAAGTTTTTATCACAGCCCTATTCAAGGATTAGTATTAAAGGGTAGTAACTTTGGCGGTACAGGACCTCTTCCACGTATTATCTGAATGCAGATTGGTTGTTCTTTTTGGTTTTAAGCTCGTAAAAATGACTTCAACAGCCAGCCGAAGGCGAATTTCTCAGCCGGTATATTAAGCTATAGACAGCGGGAATCAGTTTGACGGACCTTTTTGTTTTGTTTTTATTAACTGTGGTAATCTCCTCGGGTGTCTTGAACTGAGATTCTACGCTTGCTGTATATTCTTTTCTAAAACTAGTGCTTCTATCTTGTTTTGTGTGCGGTAGTAGTGGTTTTTTGGTCATAAAAGTTGTGTTAATGTTCTATAGTGAAAGACAATGATATATATATACAGTGAAATGCTATTTTCTATCTTACCGCGTAAAATCCACTGAAAATCTCAGTATAACAACTACCATTATACTGGGGTGAGACTGACCTTGACTTAAGACTAGACTTGACTAAGACGTAGAGGACGGGGACATAATAGATAATAAGAAAGAAGATTGAAGAAATAAGAATTAAAATTTGGCTAAAACGTCTTAGTAACCAGGCCATAAAATAATTACAAAAAAAAATGTCTTGAACCGATTCAAACTACACGGTCCCTGCCCATCTGCTTATTGCAGGGCGCCCCGGGATGCCGAAAGATGTCCCAGTGCTCCTGCAGACTTTGGCCACCAACGTGGCCTCACCTAAAGGGTTCGGGTGTTGTCCCACTTTTATAGGAGTTGGTTCTTGTGTTATCACACTTCATAGGGCGTGGCCGTGCTTCTGTAAGGACGGTGAGCAGCTCACCCGCAGTCTTCAGGCCCCCCATTATGGAGGATGGTAGTCCTGGGCGAAGATATATCTGCGGCGTTGCCGAAGTTGACGGACCCAAGATATCATAGTTTCGTAAGATGTATACATACATACATTATTATCACGCCTGTTTCCCATCGGGGTAGGCAGAGATTATGGTTTTCCACTTGCTACGATCCTGACATACCACTTTCGCTTCTTCTAATTTCAGGAGTGTGTCAAGAGTACCCTTAAGCGTACTCTTGACCTGGCCTTTTTTCAAATGGTCTTCGATTTGATTGACATACGTACGCCGAGGTCTACCACCACCAGTTTGCCCAAGATGTATAGAGTTACAGAATACTTAAAAATCTGAACTACTAGAGTGGGAACTCTTTTTTCACCGACGAAAAGCAAATTATAAAATAAAAATAAATAAATAAATATCCATCACGCCTTATCCCCGAAGTGGTGGCAGAGGCATATTATATGCCCACTTATCACCGTGTGGATTCATGTCCCACGTAAGGTGGTGAGGCCATTGCCGTGTTGAAATAGACAGACGCAGGTTGTGGCTACCTGCTGCTGAATTTTTTTAAGCCGCCTATAAGGTCTTCAACCAGGCTTAACGACTGTCATTTTACTGGCAACCGGGACCAACGGCTTAACGTGTCTTCCGAAGCACGGAAACGCTCGCAAATGTAAATGCCACAAAGTGGTCACCCATCCGACGACCAGCCATAGTGAAAGTTGCGTACCTCAGTGATCGTTTACCGAACACTGAGACCGCGGGGCCACGAGCGCTTCACGAAAAGCAAATTATGTAGTAGTAGCTCTTAGGAGCACTTTAGATGCTGCAGTCATGTTCTAAACGATACGGTGTAGTTTGTCTCGAAGTCATAACATTATATTTTTATGAAAACATCGTGAATACTATGTGAAATGTTGTGCAACACAATAAATGCAATTCATGCGGAGAATATGGTGTTTATATTTTAGATTCTTAATTGTTGCTTGGAAGGTCAACAAAATAAGATTATAACCAAATTTATATTATAAAGTGAGCACACCTCATGAAGCACTCGTAGTCCCGCTAAAGCAGCGTTTTGTAAACGATTAATGAATTCAGCAACATTCGCTATGGCTGGTCCTAGGATGGGTGACCGCTTTGCAACATTCCCCTTTACGAGCGTTTCCGTTAGGCAGATAGTAATTTAGCAGTCTTTAAATCAAGCTGAATATCTAATTAAAAATATAAAACTATGTTTATCAGTTATCTGGTTACCATAGTACAAGCTCCGCTTACTGTGGAATCAGATGGCGTTGTGTGAGTTGTCCCAACGTTATTTACTTATCTTATAGGCGGCTTGACACATTTTAAAGCAAGTCCATTTCAACATGGTACGTAGCTACTCAAAAATGCAAATGATGAAATGTGGGCGTATAGTATACATCTGCATAAAGACGGGCTTATAGGTAACCAGGTTTTTAAGAAAGGAATTAGTATATCGTGGCGGTACTACGAGACTTCCTGCGCATCGCTTTAATCAAGCAAATCACACACCCCTGCTAGATATAGGCATCTCCCAATCATTTTGTGAGTGTGATTGGTATTACGTTCTTGAAGTGAAACTTCTTTCTCTGTTGTTTTGGAGAACTCCTTTTCATAAGTGAAACTTCTTTATCGAAGTATGAGAGAAATTTTATAGCTGTAAAAAAAATGTGATAAAGATGTTTCACTTTATACCTGCGTACTCTGGTACACACACATTGGGACTAATCCCACCCGCATTCCCATTACTGTGACTCCTGTAAACCAGAAATGACCAAAACACCAGAAAAGTTACACCGAGCTCGATCTCGGTGAAGTCCCAGGAGAAATTAGCATGTCTTGGAACCCGCACATATTTGTTTCGTATTTTCCTTCTCTTCACCATGAACTCGTCCGTTAGTCAGCAGGTGAGGCTGGCTTGAACCCGGAGGTAATCGGTAGGGCCCCATTGATCTCCTCTGTATGGTATAGGAGAATTAAACCATAGACTACAGCAAGGTGTCGCCAGATGTTGAAGACCAAAGCTTAGACCAAACCAGAGATTTCCATTCGAGGGTATACCAAGCTTTGTGGGTGAGGAAATGCCTTGTGGTTTTAGTCGGTAAGAGTCTGTCTGATGGGGTGAAACCACATGTAAAAAACCATACAAGTACGAAGGTTCTATATAAATATAATTTCTCGTGATGATCGGCCATAACTTACAATTTTAATTTTTTCTCAGCCTCAAGGAAACGTAGATCTGAGTAAATAGCTTTATTTTTTAACTCGACTTTACGCGTTCCCTAGATAAAGAGTATTGACAGACAGATGGACAGACACAAATCAGTGTTAACAAAGTGATCATTTAAAGGTTCTGGTTATTTTCCTTTTGAACTACGAATAAAGGTTATAACTAGTATCTATTCTGCGTTATTGAGTCGTTCAGAGAGCATCGAGTTTCTTATTACCCAAAACAATAATCTGTCATTTTTTTCAATCTAAATAAATAGATACTAATGATATTTTTTTGTAACGCGACATTTTTGATTACTGAATTATATAGTTATTATTATTTTTCAATAAAACGTCTATAAATGAAAATAGTTACACCGATAAACTAAAATAATTAGATTACATAATTGTATGGGCAGCGCTAGTCTTGAGTTTCGGACCGCGCTATTGCTTATTTCAAATTTATATAAAAAGTTACTTTGCCTCACGCTCGCAGCAAAAGTCGCTTTTCCTGCGAGATATCACGAAGCTAAAGTGCCCTTTTGCTGCTGGAGAGGTGAAAATATTTTTTTTCTAATGAATTCGGTAGGTCTTTTAACAGTATCCTCGCTGGAGAGGTGAAAAGTTGTATGTTTCACACGAGAGATTTTTTTATCGTGTCTTTAAATCACTCACTGCGCTCAGTAGTCTAATTGCATATGCGTTGGTTCGTGATTTTACATCAGCACTCGGTGCAAAAATACTTTTGCTCACTTGTTGAACAAATAACTATTAAATGTTTATTTATTTTTATGCGCGTACCTAACAGGGTATTAGTTTAATAGTTTTAAACTTCAGAAAAATACACAAAATGGGTAGTTTAAATTTATTTTATACCCTAAGATTTTTGTTCTGACCGTCCTTTACGCTTCATTTTGGAAAGTAACGTTTGTTCTGCAGAGTTTTTCGGATACTATTCCTTTGCGATACAATCTCTTGTTGAATACTTTTTGTTTTTAGGAGTCAGTGTTGCGTTACCTACATATTTACTATATGGACAGAGAGAACATAGTTACTGATAAAAAAAACGGAAATGTAAAAGTATTCAAATCCCCAAACGTGCATGTATGAAACGATGAAACGATTAATGAATCTGCAGAAAGTGGACGAAGTATGCGTGAATCGAGAAGCCTGGCAATATGACCTCTTTGACTACCCCGTCAAGGATACAGTGTGATGATAGTTATTTATATGGATCTTGAATACATACGGCTGTATATAGTAAAATTTCTTGTTCAATTTTGTTTTTTATAACAGTATTGGAAGATAAGCATAGTGCTCTACCTATAGATATCTTAACTGAAACTAACCAACTGCTTTGGCGACCAGTGTCATATAGCGAGAGCTATAGAGTTACATCGATACTAAGAATTCTCCATCTCGCTATGAGAGTTCTCGCAGGGAAGTTGATATATATAACAGCCCAAATCTACTACCACATTATTACATCGGAAAAAATTCACACGGTAAAAATGCCTCTGTCACCCCTTCCCAAAAAAAGTGAAAACAATTGTCAGTATCGAGCTGGATTCTAATGTTTAGACTTTGCTAAGTGCTGGTAGATGGGGCTTTACTTCGCTTTAAGACGGAAAGAGGTGGATTATTTCGTCAGTTTGGAATAGGTCTCGATAGTTTAGATTGTAAAAGCGTCTGGTGCGTTAAGCCAGAAGATGCTGATTTGGATCCATGTCGTGAAAAAATAAAATCCAATTTATAGGATACTAGGTGACGCGTGGAGAAGTTCTTCCGTTCCCGTTTCCCACAGGAACTTGTTCCCGACATAAAAAGTAGCCTGTGTGTTATTCTGATGTATAAGCTATATTATTGTAAAGTTTCAATAAAATCTATTCAGTAGTTTTTACGTGAAAAAGTAACAAACATCCATATCAACCTTCGCATTTATAATATTATTAAAATAGATAGCATACTAATTGATTTTCAAAATTGTTTCTAATTATGTTATAATATCTGTAGTATTGTGTTAGTATGTCTGTCAGCATCTATTCTATGGCATTGCAGACGTCAAAGCGCGCCATTGTTCAGTATGATGGGCTCTCAGGTGAGTTTGTGTTATGTTAGAGCGAATTGTTACATCTCCTGTTTCAATGGACACTTGTTCCACAAAGCAGCTTCGTCAATGACTGTGTAGGAATGCTATCAGTTGGACTATAGGGACATATTGTTTTATCAATCTGGCTAATGTTATAAACTAGTTGACGCCCGCGGCTCCGCACGCGTGGTAAAGTTTTCCCGTTCCCGTTTCCCCTAAGAACTTGTTCCCGGGATATAAAGTACCTATGTGTTAAGCTAACGTGTAAGCTATATTATTGTAAAGTTTCATCAAAGTTTCAAAAAAATAGATTTTGCGTGAAAGAGTAACAAACATCCATTCTTCCAAACTTTAGCGTTTATAATATTAGTAGGATGTGGAAGTTTGTGAATATGGATGTTAGGATGTGTGGTACTCTTGGTGACAGATCAGTGAGGAACGATTGAGAAAGAATATTCATTGGCAAAAGTAGAGGATAGAAAGAGTCAGAAACCAGGGGGAGCAGATTACTCTACTCTACTCTAAATCAAAAAGGTCAAAAGTACTGATATACCCAGACGTGCATGTATGAATCGATGAATGAAATGAATCTGCAGGCAGTGAAAGTATGCATGGATCGCGAAACCTGGTGATCTGTTCTCTCTGACTATTGCATAAAATATTCAATATGTTAAATACTTTTATTTTTGAATATACTAAATACATTTTAATGAAACTTGGGTTTGAGGTGGCCTCAGGGGCCATAACAACCTCATCTGCGAACTAGTGGATGGGGCAACATCGACTGGCGGGGGTCAAAGGTTAGTAATATTTATTTTACGATTGTTGATTAAATATGTGTGTATGATTCATAAACTTTTCAAAAAATAAACAATATTAATATGGTATAATTTTGAAAAGGTAATTCGCCAACATATCACTACATATTATAAAACAAAGTAGCTTTTTGCTGTCTGTCACTATGTATGCTTAGATCTTTAAAACTACGCAACGAATTACGATGCGGTTTTTTCAATAGTTAGAGTGATTCATATGGAATGTTTTTATGTATAATTTGTTAAGTTTTTGTATACATTGACTAAATAATAACGATATTTGTTGGGGGTGTCATTAAAAATAAGCCGCCTGGAAGCTTTCAACGAAAACGCTGCTTAAACCCTTTGAGATGTAACAAAATAATGTAGGGTGGAATAGTGTATCTAATATAGGTCTACAAAAAAGTCAGCGATGGCATATGTCCAGCTCTTAAGGATAACAAGCTATATCCATTTTAATACTTTAAAAACTAGCAATTATAAAGCGGTAATTTAAAAGCAATTTACACAAATACGTTATTAATTCTTATCATTTTTAATACATTAGTTGGCTTCAGCATTTTAAGAAGACTATTTTGTCCCTTTACACCTTGCAAATTAAATGAATATTTTAGAAAATATAGCAAAATCTAAATACAACGCAAAGAAATTAATTTCGTGTAACCATAATTCGACCGGGCCATGCCGGCCCGCATGGCCCGGTCGAATTGAGAGCGGAGAAGTAATTAACGAATTTAGTTTGGAAAATGTTCATTATTACAAACTACGGTTATACTCACGTGTGAATTTCGGGATAGCCTGACTAGTTTCGGACCTAACGGAGGTCCTTTTTCAAGACGAGCGTGGAAAATGTTAACTAACTAACTAACTATCTTCACGCTGTATCCCTGACGGGGTAGTCAGAGAGGACAGATCGCCAGGCTTCGCGATCCATGCATACTTCTTTCGCTTCGTCGAGATTCATCAATCGCTTCATACACGCACGTCTGGGTATCCGAGTACTTTTGTCCTTTCCGTTTTTGAGCAATCTGCTCACGTGGTCTTCATATGTAAGTCTCGGCCTTCCCTGACTCCTTCTACCCTCTACTTTTGAACAATATATATTCTTCGTTAATCGTTCCTCACTCATTCGTTGGACGTGTCCAAACCAACGGAGCACGCCCTTTTCCAGCTTAACGCTGACACTTTCATTCAAACCTGCCATATTGCGTATCACTTCGTTACGTATTCGGTCGGCCAAGGTAACGCCGCACAATTTTCGAAGTGATCGCATCTCCACAGCATTCAATTTACTTTCATGTATCTGCTGACATACCCAGGTTTCACTACCGCAAAGCAAAGTTGGCACTAGCACTGCGTTATGAATCGCCATTCGTGCTTCTTTTACGATGCTTTGTCGCTTTACTAACTGGGACAAAGCACCGTTAACTTTGTTTCCGGCAGCTACTCGCCGTTCTACATCCGAATCACATCTTCCATCCGCGCTAAACATACTTCCTAAATACACAATTTCATTCACTTGCTCTAGACGTTCCTGGTTTACCCTAATCTCGCATTTATTTCTTACGTCACCTCTTTAAAATACTAGAACCTTAGTTTTACTTGCATTCATGCGGAGATCCTTACTTTCACACCCCTCTTTCATATTAGTGACTAATGCCTGTAGGTCGGCTTCTGATGAGGCCATGAGCACCGCATTATCAGCGTACAGCAGACAGTTTACTGTAAAGTCACCCAAATTCACACCCATATTAAAATCTTTCAACTTCTGCAGGCAACTGTCCAGATACACTATGAACAGCCAGGCGGACATGACACATCCCTGTTTGACGCCTGTACAGAAATCAAAAAGAGGTGACACATCCCCCCCTACTCGCACGCAAGCCTTACAGTCCCTATAAAGCGACTGTATTGCCCGCAGTAGCGAGCCGTCCACACCATATCTTGGCAGCAAGTCCCACAGCGTTTCTCTCACAACGTTATCAAATGCTTTCTCTAGATCCACAAAAGCGCAGAAAACCTTCTGGCTAAGAGCCAGAAACTTTTCCGCGATCATGCGGAGAGAAAACACTTGATCCATGCAACCTCTTCCACGTCGGAATCCGCATTGAGCCTCCCATAAATACCTTTCAGACTTTTCTTGCATTCGTGCCGTTATAACCTTTGCATACACCTTACTAGCTAAGCTGACCAAGCTGATCGCCCTGTAGCTGGAGCAGTTTAGGCGCGAGCCTTTGTAAATAGGTACTACAACTGCTACTCGCCAGTCATCTGGGACCTCACCCGTACGCCAGCACAAGTTGCATAACAGACATAGTGTGTCCCAGACACGCGACCCACCGTACTTGATCATCTCAGCAGTAACTCTGTCTTTTCCCGCAGCCTTACCACATTTCATACTTCTTATCGCTTGTTCTATGGAAAATGTTCATACATTATTTTGAAATTAATAAACGACGGGATTAGATGGGTGCAACGGGGTTCAAAGTATGTCACGGGCGAAGCCGGGCGGGACAGCTAGTAATGTATAATTCAATATGATGTGCATATCAAACACAAACAATTATCCGCCTTGCTTGCAATATTGGAACGAGATTCTGTCAGCTCAGATATTGTATCGCTACAAACGTCATTTAACTTCTCTACTCGTGCCAGAAACACGGCTACAAATGGCACCTACACCGGATATACTACGTCCCCAAGCTACACAGGATATCTGCTAAAAGTGCACTGGAACCTTCGCAACTATAAATTACAGCAGGTTTTACTAGCTAGAGAGTTGGCGGACATAGAGTTAGGAAAATATTGAGCTGGTGTTTTTAAGTGAAAGTATATATGTTTATCAGTCACGCTTTTATCCCCGAAGAGGTGGCAGAGGCATATTATTGCGGAGAGTTTATAATTGCGGTATTAGTAAGAGACTACTATTATAAGAATAAGAACGCAGCTTTTTTGAAGTTATTCGTCTTTTGTCGCGTTAGGGAAACATTGTGAGAGTATTTTTTTACGACGTGCGTCCTGACCGTCACGAAGCTTAGTGTTTCCATGACAACTTATAACTACATTCAAAAGTAATTTTCATTCGTTTGTCGTTTTTTTTATTACTAATTTATCATTCCTGTTACATCCAAAGATAAGGTAAGATGCTAAATGCGATGAAATCTTATTAGGGCCGTATTCCAGAACGTTTATCAACACTCAAGAAACACTTGAGAGTAGATTTAATAAGGCAAAATCTAGTCTCAAGCGTTGATCGAGTATTGAGAAACATTCTGGAATACGGACCTTAGACTCAAGCAGTATAACTTCCAACGCGTGTACATAAGTACACACACAGTTTTTTAAATTTATTAATATTGTATGCCTACATGGCCGAACATAGCCAAACTTATTGAAATTATTCTGAGAACTTGTGTATCTACCTATGTTTCTACAAAAAAACTAATTATTATTACTTCACGCCTTTATCCCAGATTATTTTCTGGAATTAATGTTTGTTTATTAACTCTTTTGAAAAATGAAATATGCCCGTGAATTTTTAATAATCTTATCGTATACATGATTAAAGGATTCTTATTAGGTAACGAAATTATATGCAAGGTAAATAGAAATTTACCCAACGTCGTGGAATTAATTATATTCACATCGCGTGACAATTGAAATTGTCTCTATAACGAAGTTGAGAAGCTGTTCTCAACTCCAGATTGTGTTCTTGAGAGTGCGAACTCTAAACTTTCACGTTGCATGATACAATAAATATGAAATTCAATTGGTATTAACGCAATTATGGTTGCCAGCCTTGGTCTCAAATAGGCTGAAATAGGTGTTATTCCGATGGCGAGGTAGAATCATTTGAATTTACCCTCATATTGTCTATCCACTCACCAGTAGAAACTACACTGACAGGATCCTTATTCTATCTGCGATCACATATCGATATCATTGAATTCAAGCGGTCCGTACTCCCAACTTAACCCAACTTTTCAGTCTCTAGCTGGACTCGAACCAGCATCTTCCTGTTCAACTTAGGTTTAAGACGGAAAGATATAATTATATAATTAAGACGGAAAGATAATTCGTCAGTTTCGATTAAGTCTCGGCGACAGGTGCATTGAACCAGAAGACGCTGGTTCGAGTTCAGCTCGGGACTGAAAAATATTACACTTCAAGTTTTGAATATAGTTACCATACTAATTGCTTTTCAAAATTGTTTGTAACTCAACTATGCAAAAAAGCAAGGTAGCGTGATATCAATGATTGGATTCCACATCGTAAATAATTTGAAACCGTTCTCTCTCTTGTTTTGGAATTGAAATTTGTATTTTCTGTAATTTCCATAGCTGTACGCATTACTCTTGAATAAAAGTGTAAAGTCAGTCAAAGTGGTGTCAGTGGAGAAGAGTTGCGGGCCGTGAGAAACTTAATTCAGTGGTTAGTGCCTACGGTAGAATGGTAGAATAGGTTGGAAAATGAAAACTGTAACACCTATGATATGATATGCTTAGATGGTTTGGACGCGTGGGGAGGATGAATGAAAATAGACTGACGAAGCAAATTTATGTGGTGAGAGTGAATGGGCAAACTGGTAGAGGTCGACCTCGGCGTACGTATGTCAATCAAATCAAAGAATTTTTGGAAAAAGGTCTGGTCAAGAGTACCCTTAACAGGCGAGCGTGTATGAAAATAATCATGAAAGAAGAAGAAGCGTAAGTTGTAAATCAGGATCGTAGCAAGTGGAAAGCCATAGTGTCTGCGTACCCCGATGGGAGATAGGCGGGCTTACATGTATTTATGCATGTATGTATGTATTACAGTTCATGATGGTTTATTCTCTGGAACATATAAAATTATAATTTTTGTATTAAAATTTGCAAGCCGTCCATTTACGCTGAAACATGGTGTATTAAACATTGTATTATCAACCTTTCAACCATGTTGATTGATAATTGTTCTAAAATAATTATCTAATACTAGTAACTGTGGCAACACTAAACTGAGTGTAGTGTACACAACATCGCTTGTTACATCACACACACATGTGCTCAAAGTGGGGCTCAAATGTTAGCTCAAACAGATATGTCAGCCCATTTGCTTCGGTAAATATGGAAGATTGGTATCCAGTTTCTCAAACTACACTTCGGCATATTATACTCGCTCTCGTATTGATATTAAATGTTTATAAAGCTTTCTTTCCTAATATACTCTTCTTTTTCTGCATCTTTGTGTATTTCCAGTTACTTTCCTAGATTAGGAGTATAAGGTCCGCTTTTATTGGGTGCTAAGAGTAGCTATCGTTTGGCTTTTATTTTTCCTCTTACACCCATCTTAACATTATAATAACTCTTTTGCAAAAAAACGGGCACTTAAGCAAAGAACTATTTTATTAGTTACTATTAGTTTGTTTGACAATTTTAGGTATTGTTATCCTCAGAATTTTATAAATTAATTAGGAAGGAATAGTTTTCATCAGTTTTATCATAACATTTTGATTAAATTATTGAGAAATAATGTTTGTTTTTTCTTGAATAAATTAAAAGCAGATAAAAGTTTAGTATTGAGTGTGACCCCCTCTTGCTGAAATCATGGCTTGCATTCGTCTGGGCATGCTAGCGAGTATATCTTTTATGGTTTCTTGGGGAATACGTTCCCACTCCGCGGTAATCACATTCTTTAGCTCTCTGATGGTCTGCGGAGCCGGCTGCACTGATCTCACTCGTCGCTTCAGAACGTCCCAGACATGCTCTATGGGATTGAGGTCCGGACTTCTAGCTGGCCAGTCCAAACGACGAATTCTGACTTCTAGCATATACGCTTCCACATCGCCAGACCGGTGGGCGCAAGCGTTGTCGTCCATAAAAATTGAGTTTTCGCCAAGAGCGGTTAAAGCGGGTTGTGCATAAGGAATTAGAACTTCCGTTATGTATCGGTGTCCAGTCAGTGTACCGTTTTCGATGAAGACTAACTCCGTACGATCCATAGAATTTATTCCTGCCCAAAACGTAACAGAGCCCCCTCCATAAGGTGTGATTTCTTCAAAACATGCCTCTGCAAAGCGTTCTCCTCGTCTACATAGCACTCGCCGACGTCGGTCTTCACCATGCAGAGATCTCCTGGCTTCATCGGAGACCAATACCCTATCCCAGTCTTCATGAGTCCATGACACACAATTTCGAGCGAAGCTAAGCCTGGCAACTCGATGTTCACGGAGTAATTTAGGGCCGCGTGCCGTGCGATGACGTGTATATTAGCAGCGAGAAGCCTCCTCCTGACCGTCCATAGACTAATTTGCACATTTCTTAGGTTTTCGAGGCTGTTCTTGAGGTCCACATAAGATTTGCGATTTCTCAACGCTTGACTAACTAGACAACGATCATCCCGTGGTCCCGTCGACCGACTAACATTTAGCCTCTGAGCCACGAAGCATTGGCTGCAACCTTCTTCAAGCAGCGCAATAATTTTGCTCGCTTTTATCACTTTATCTACCATTATCGAGATTGCTAAACAGCAATAAATTTAATGTCAAGGACATCAGATAATTTAATAAAAATTGACAAAAAGTTAATTAGAGTCGATATTAAATAAAGGGAATTCGCGCCACAAAATGTAGTTAAAAGTTGTTTTCTTTGAAAACCAGGCTCAGTCAAAAATTTGAATTTGGAATGTACTCTTATAAACATTATGGCACTTTTATAACTGGCCAGTAACATGTTCAAATGATTAAAACCTTTTTGGTATTTTTTTTTTCAGCCGGGAATAAAATCGAAACCGCCCGTTTTTTTTGCAAATGCGTGTATCCTGTATTAGGTTATGTCCTTCGAATTAACCCGCAACTTTTTCAAACCTTCGTTAAAACCGTTTGTAGTACGGAGTTTTACAAAAACATTGCCTTGTTGAAGTGAAACTTCTTTATCGACGTTGAGAGAAATTTTATAGCTGTAAAAAAAATGTACATACACCTTTTTATTTTCCTTACTGTGAAAAAGTATTAATGTGATGAACAGGCATGAAAACTATAAAAAAAAATACAGAGGCTAAGGTGATATCTTCACGCCACACCAGAGATGTTTAGTGCAGATGACGCAGATTCGTCCCTAAGTTGAATCTTTTTTGGAATGGTTACGCGAAGTACTTACTAGACGCGCTCACTGCTATACAGTGCTATTCGCACAATAGATTGCCTTGAGATATTAAGGAGCCTTAAACCAGTGGCCATATCATAAAATAACATTTTCTTGGTTGCATTTCACCGAACCTACAAAAGCGAATATTCAACATAATTCTACTCTCTCCTTTCCGATGCCTTGCCGAAACAACGCCTACCGAGCGGCGTTGTCTTCGCTACAGTGAGCGATTCTCATTTCTCCGTGGAACCATAGAAACCGGGAACGCTCCTCTACCTACAACCCTGGGCCATCAACTTGAAGGACACTGAAAGTAGTTTATGAGGCTTTGAAAGTGGCTTTTAATTCGCTTGGTGTTGCCATAAATTTCCATCAGGCTTCATTTTGACTGTAAACAATTAATATAGCAGCCAGGCACGATCTCTGTATAATATACTGGATATCCATCTCTGTTTAATGTACATACAGACCTACATACATATCATCACGCCTGTTTCCCATCGGGGTAGGCAGAGACATAGCTTTCGACTTGCTACGATTCTGGCATACAACTTTTATTTCTTTTACTTTCATAAGTGTTTTCATACAAGCTCGCAATTTAAGGGTACTCTTGACCTGACCTTTTTCTTTGCAATAAATAAAGTTTAATTTACTGAAAATACCTTTGTAGGAGTGTAACGAATTTAAAATTTGTCGCTGTAGAATCTGCGGGGCACATCTAGTTTCAGGACATTATCGAAATATCTCTTGTTCAAACCTGTATATCAGTTTAAACTGATGATCAGTCCTAAAGATTTGATGAATGGACTAACTCAAGTCGAGCAGTACTTATTGCGTAGGTACTTAGAACTCTGCCATATTTATTTGTATGATATTTAAAACAAAAAATGGCATCCACTCGCAAACTTCTGCAATGAAAATATTAATATAGTACCTATATATAAAAGTATTTTCAACTTTTTAAATATAAAATGTCCAATTTAAGGCCATTTAGGCACAGGTTTGCCAAAACAAATAATGTTTTCATTACATCGTTTTTGCACAAGTTCAGTAACAAAGTTTGAATAAACACGAAACGAAGCCATGTCGGTTTTGTTTGAAGCGCGGGGTTACACGATTCAGTTTCGATATGTTTTATTTAGAAAAAAGAGTGTGTGCTTAAGACCGCACGGCAGAAGTGAAAACTGCATTGGCAATAGCAATCAATTATTACGTATGAATTGAATATACTAAACACAGCGACACAACAGCGAAGAGCAGCTGACTGTCTCTTTCTCGCTCGGGTACACTTGGCGTTCCCGAGTTCACCCGATCGAGCCGCACACCTCAGAGCTTGACGGATCAGCCCAACTAGGAAGTTTTTTCACACAGTACAGATTTTTCCGTATGTAGTTACCTTAGTCCGAGACTAACAGGACTTTAATTGGTCGAGCTAATTAGTGTCTAGCACATAAGACCTTCTAACCTTTTTGTTACCACCTCACTAAAAAGGCAACGAGTGCAAATTTTTTCCAAATTTAACATCTAAAATATACACATTTTGTTAAATTTATTCGGCCCTTTAGACCCACCCCAGTTACGTGCTTCGGAAGGCAAGTTAAGCCACTGGTCTCGGTTGCCAATAAAATGGCAGTCGTTAAGCCAAGTTGAAGGCCTTATGGGCGGCTAGAAAATTTCAACAGCAGGTCGCTACAGCCTGCGCCCATTGCCGTGTTGAAATGACATTGACAGCCATTTCAACAAGGCAATGGGCTCACCACCTGTTACGTGTGACAAAAATTCATACGGCGAAATGTGGGCGTTTAATATGCCTCTGCCTACCCCTTCGGGGATAAAGGCGTGACAATATGTATGTAGTTACGAGTACCTACGGAAAAATCTGTGTGAGTGCGCCAAAAGAAGTTTTCACTTCAAAAATATATTGATAAGAAATGTAACGATAATAGGCGCAGAAAATAATTATGTAAGGAAAGGGTAAAGGGCATATTGCCGCCATCTTAGATTTGAAATGTATCATAGTGTTTATTATAGCCCGTTCATTTGATACTCATATTGAGGGAAATTGAAATAATGTAATCCACCACTTTGTGCATCCTGCCTTAATTTTTTTAGTCATTTTATGTAGTTTTTTTAAAGAATTTAATCATTCTCAAGAAGCTTTTAAGTAATACAACAATATAATACGCAAATTAAACCTATTTATCACAAAATAAAAACTTGAACTGTGTAATTACTAAGTAATTACTACCACTTTTATTTTCGTTCGTTTTGTTTATTAAACACGCCTTTACCTACTGTGCGTACTATTACTTAATCTGTGACTCAATTTTTTTCGTAGGTAATTTCAACGTAGTTTTGTCCCCGCTAACACTGTTTTGTGTGAGGAAATGAACCGAGTTCATCGTCACTTTAAAAGTATTATTTAAAATTTTAACGCACAATTTAGATTCAGTTTAAACAATTGATTTAATTCACTATATTTAGTGACTAGATGACCCCCACAGCTTCGCCCATGGAATGTTTCGACCTTCCGTCGCACCTATTTAATCCCGTCGCTTATAAATTTAACAATGGTGCATAAAAATTTGCCCAATTTGTCGACATTTATGACTACTGCTCTGCTCGCCAGTGTAGTAGCGTAATGATATATAGCCTATAGCCTTCCTCGCCTTGGGTGTAAGGGGCCCCACCAAGATCTTCGGGGCCCAAGTCAACCTCCCGTGCTAGTGCGTGCACCTGCTGATTAACGGACGAGGCTCTGGCGCTGGCTTTCCCCTCTGGGGTTGGGAGGTCTGAGGGCGTCGCTCCCATAAAAGCCACCCGCTAAAACAAAAATGAAAAGAAATAAAAGGAATGCTGCTAGGGATAGGGCGCCGCCGCAAAACGGCGCGCAGGAGCCCCGCCCGACTCCTGTGGCAAGTGGGCTAGGGCTGCCGTGTGTCGGGCCAGCACGGCTAAAGAAGTTAGCCCCAACCCGAATCCGCTTCGCATCTTGGAACATTGGCACGCTGACTGGGCGTGCGGTAGAGTTGGCCGAAGTACTCTCCAGGCGGAGGGTGGACGTGGCGTTCCTGCAGGAGACTCGGTGGAAGGGCAACAGAGCCCGGCCTTTGCAGAAAGGCTACAAGCTGTACTACACGGGTGCGCCTGGTGGGGAGAACGGGGTGGCCGTGGTGCTCTCCGAAGGGCTGCAGAGCGGCATCTTGGAGGTGAAATGCTGTAGCGACCGGCTTATGATCGTGAGGGTGCTTATCGATGGGATTATTACCCACCTGATAAGTGCCTACGCGCCACAGGCCGGTTGTAGCGACGCCGATAAGATGTCGTTATGGGGCCAACTCGAGGGAGTGCTTCGGAGCATTCCGTTGTCACAGGGAATCGTTTTGGGCGGCGACCTAAACGGTCATGTGGGTGAGAGGTGTGAGGAGTTTGAACGTGTTCATGGTGGTTTTGGATACGGCACCCGCAACACTGAAGGAGAAACTATCCTCAGAACGTGTGCGGCTGCCGATCGGGCCATTGTGAACACGTATTTCAAAAAGAAATCCGTACATCTCATCACCTACAAGAGCGGGAGGCGTACAACTCAGATCGATTTCCTACTCACTAGGCGACACAGCATCGGCAAGGTGGCCAACTGCAAGGTCATACCCGGTGAGAGTCTTACTGCACAACACCGTCTCCTTGTTATGGACCTCTGCGTGAAGCCTAAAGGCGCATCGAGCGGTGCCAGCACCGCATCAGATGGTAGCTGCTTGATGAAACTAGGTCCCAGGAGTTCGTCTCAGCTGTCGGTGACAAGTGCACCGACACTGAAGGCGAACCAGTTCAAGATTACTGGGACAAAGTTCAGGCGGTCATCCTTGGAGCGGCGAAGGTGGTGCTCGGTGAGTCTAAGGGTGGACGCAAATGTGACAAGGAAACTTGGTGGTGGAACGACGCAGTCCTGAGGGAGACCAGGGAGAAGAAAGCCCTCTTTAAAAAGTGGCAAGCGACCGGATCTCCCGAAGACCGCGACGCGTACAGGGCTGCCAAGCGCGCCACAAAGAGAGCTGTAGCCAGAGCCAGACGTGACCACTTACAACCTGTATATGATAAGCTGGAATCGTCTGGTGGGGCAGAAGCTCATCTATAAGCTGGCGCGCTCCAGGGTCAAAGCGGCACAGGATATATCCAAGTGTCGCTGTGTAAAAGACCCTGAGGGCAACCTGTTAAGCGAAGACCTCGCGGTAAAGGAGAGATGGCGCTCGTACTTCCACGAGCTGCTTAATAAACAGCATAAAGAGGTGCAGCCTCCGGACCTCCCTCCGAATCAGGGACTAGTGCCACCGGTAACGCCTGGAGAAGTCCTGACTGCGCTTCACCGCATGAAGAATCGGAAAGCTGTCGGACCCGATGGAGTCCCCATCGAAGCCTGGAAGGCGATGGGTCCTCGCGGTGTGGGCATCTTAGTAAACCTTTTTAACCGCATACTCCTCAGCGGGCAGATCCCAAACCAATGGAGACTGAGTATTATTACTCCAGTCTTCAATGGTAAGGGGTCAGTGCAGGAGTGCGGGAGCTACCGCGGTATTAAGGTGATGTCCCACACCATGAAGATCTTCGAGAGGATTATAGACTCTCGGATCCGGCAGGAGTGTACTCTCTCGGAGTGTCAATATGGGTTTCGCCCTGGTCATGGGACCACGGACCCTGTTTTTGCCCTCAGGGTTGTCGCAGACAAATACAGGTCCAAGAACACGCCTCTGCACTGTTTGTTTCTAGATATGCAGAAGGCCTTCGACTGTGTTCCTCGTGCGATGATCTGGTGGGCACTGCGGTCCAAAGGGGTTCCAGAGGTCTATATTGATACTATCCGGGACATGTACTGTGACTCCGATTCAATGGTTCGGACTGCTGTTGGCGACACGAAACCCTTCCCCATCACCGTCGGGGTACACCAGGGTTCTGTCCTTAGTCCGCTTCTGTTCAGTGTAATATTAGACGAATTGTCGGACAGCATCAGAAACCCGCATGAGCAGCCTCCATGGTTGCTCATGTATGCCATTGGTGCGACGTGTAAAGGCGTGGAAGGAGACGCTTGAGAACGGCGGTCTGAAACTAAATGTGGCGAAGACCGAGTACTTGGCACTAAACTCGACAGATCCCACATCCGTCCGCATAGGCGGTGATTTGGTCGAGCGCACGGACCAGGTTAAATACCTGGGATCTGTTTTTCACACGTCCAGTGACATCGATTGCGATGTCAAGTCACGCATTGCTGCCGCTTGGGCCAAATGGCGGGAGATGACCGGTGTCATTTGTGACCCTAAAATGCCGATCCGGTTGAAGGGACAGGTCTACAAAACCATTATTAGACCTGTCCTTTTACATGGCAGTGAGACATGGCCGATATTGGAGCGACACAAGCAGGAGCTGCGTGTCACGGAAATGAAGATGCTGCGGGGGATGTGTGGAGTCACGCGGATGGACCGCGTGAGGGACTCTCGCATCCGCGGCAGCCTTTACGTCTGTGACATTGCAGACAAGTTGCAAGAGTGTCGCCTTCGTTGGTATGGTCACGTCTTGCGGCAACCGCCGGGCTACGTAGGTAACAAATGTCTGGCCATGTCAGCCACGCCGGGTCCCGGTAAGAGGGGAAGACCCAAGAAGTGCTGGCTTGACGTCGTAAGGGATGACATGCGTGCCAATGGTCTCACTACAGGGGATGCCGACGACCGTGCGAAGTGGAGGAGAAAATGTAGGAAGGCGGACCCCGGGCGTCGCGAGACGCAACTGGGACAGACGCTCGGATGATGATGAGCTTTCCTCGATAAATGGGTTATCTAACACAAAAATAATTTTTCAAATCTGACCAGCAAACAAACAAACAAACTCTTCAGCTTTATAATCTTAGTATAGATTATAGAATTTTTAATCGGGAAGCGGTCGTGGCCTTTGTTAACTCAGCGTTCTGTTAACGATCACTGCGTTAAGCAACTTTCGCTATAGCTGGTCATTGGATAGGTGACCACTTAGTGGCATTTACATTTGCGAGCGTTTCCGTGCTTTGGAAGGCACGTGAAGCCGTTGGTCCCGGTTGCCAGTAAAATGGCAGTCGGTAAGCCCAGTTGAAGGCCTTACAGGCGGCTTGGAACTGTTTCAATATGGCAATGGGCTCACCACGTGGTGAAAATGTGGGACATGAATACACACGGTGAAAAGTGGGCATATAATATGCCTCTGCCACCCCTTCGGGGACAAGGCGTGATAGAAAAAAAAATTCGACGTTATATTAATTTGTAAGTACTTAATCCCGTCTACCCATGACTTTATGCAATCAGGTTTTAATACCGCACCCATACCGCACTGCAACCCGACGTAGTAATGAATGTTTGTGACAGACTGACAAAGCTGTTGTATGATGGTTTCGTGACGATTACTGTGACTGCTGAGCATGAATGACGGTCAAAGCATTTCATTTTGTAGTTTTGGTTTAATATTTTCAGTCTGTAAAATTTTACGAATGTGAAATGAAATGAACCAAAGGACAGTGACCGAATCATGCCTGAGCGCGGACAGCGGCTTTGGTAAGTTATAAAACTTGTAATAACTTCTATTTATTATACAATAAATATTAATGACAATTTGGTTGTAGTCACTTATCTTTTTTTTTTTTTTTTACTTACTATGTTATAATATAATAAATATTACATCATAATTATATATTACAATCTAGCTGTAAAGCTAATAAGTAACTTAGTTTTAACTTAATTTGCTAAATACTTAAGTGTTAAGAATGTGTCCATTAGCACTTTTCTTATTGTCTTTATTGAAGCGGAGAGTCACTTTCTTCATGCGTACTCTGGGCACTCACTTGTTTTTGTAGCACTCACTGCACTATTATTAATACTAACTAAACTAATTCAAATGGTTTAGTCCTTTTTAACCTTCTTACTAGGTCCGTGGTGTCAAGCAGCTGGATAGCTTCGACATTCCATGTTGATGAAGCCTTTGTTAATGTGCTTCGGCGTATCTTTTTACAACTTTAGCAACAAGGTCCACCCCTAAATCTCGGTGGATATCCTCGTTTCTGATATACCAAGGAGCGTTTACTATACTCCTTAGTATTTTATTTTGAAATCGTTGAATTATTTGTACATTCGTTTGTTTGGTACAACCCCAAAGCTGTATACCATATGTCCATACAGGCATGAGAACTTGCTTGTACACTTATCTGATATTCAAAATGAATTAAAAAACATTTGTCTTGGTTTACAAACGGATGTTATTTTGATTGTCACCCTTGTGTTGCATAAAATAAAAGTAATGATAAGAGTAGGGAGAAAAAATTTAGTTATTAGTCACTACTATTTCATTTAATAACTGAAACTGTGCTAAATGTTATGTGTGATTATTTTATTGTTTATTTAAAATACTTCTATATGCCTTATGTTTAAATAAATGCATATTTTTATAAAAGATAAAACGTATTGGCTATTTTAGTTTTCATCTTCTAGCAACACTGATTAACCTGTCATCGAAGTCGAACGACCTTGAACGACGAATGTAAACAGTGTCTTATTAAAATTATATTTTCAACTATACAATTATACAGTTCGCGTTTCTATTTATCGAGTGTTTTGTATCATAATAACTAATTCAACTTCTCACGACCACCTTGGCTTTTTGGGTCCTATAATAAAGACATGGCCCATATGCCTTATGGGCGGCTTGAAAAATTTCAACAGCAGGTAGCCACAACCTGCGTCTGTCTATTTCAACACGGCAATGGGCTCACCACCTATTACGTAGGACAGGAATCAGCACGGTGAAAAGCGGGCATATATATAATATGTCTCTGCCACCCCTTCGGGGATAAGGCGTGATGGATATTTATTTTATTTTATTTAATAAAGACAATGGCATTTATTTTGTATGTTAAATCTGTTGTGGTAATGGTATTACACACAGAAGTCGTCATAACTCTTGACCTGATGGAAGTGCCGTATGTTCTTCAGCTGATTGTACCCTAAGTAGGAAGTTTTTTTTTATTTTCAAGTAGGTTGTTATAAATGGTCGCTTACTTACTTTTAGTTTATTGATTTTGAAGGATTTACTTTATTATGTATTATTAAAGTGACGGATATACATAGACTAGCTGTGCCTCACTCCTGACTTCCCATTTATAATAATTTATTGAATATAATGTATTCAGCATATTAATGTATTAAACTCTGCCCAATTTTTGATATTTATAATTATTATAGTTACAGCATTGTCGGGCAATCGCCTATTGGTTGTTTGCTCATATCATGTTTGTGATTAACTTAAGTTGGGCAAGGTATGGTAAAAATATTTCTCCTTCAGCTCAATCCTAGACATTGTTTTACTAACATGTGAAGATGATAATGACACATTTGAAAATTAAATCGAGAATGAAACCTGCCGTTTCATTTTATTTTTATTTATTTTTTAAACTACCTGGCTACAAAAAAATCTATATCATGGGTTTCTACATAGTCACAGCTATGTAATAGCAGTATTTTTAAGGCGCTACAAAGTTGTCCGCATCGGGGATAAAACCCCATAGAGAGTGGTCACTGTCCTTTCGTGTTTTATTTTCGATATTTTTTTTTCTGTATAAATATTTAACTATTTAAACACCTTAAGTCAATTCCCACCACCTCTTTTCTTTTGTACTGGGTTCTGTAAATATGTTAAATTTTAATAAGTTCAATGTTTTTTTTTACACTAGTATAACTGTTTGTTATTATTCGTTGTTGTTTATTTGAAGGGCCGGCAGCGCGAGTGCTGCACCTCTGGGGTTGCAAGCGTCCATAGGCTACGGTGACCACTTTCCATATGCTTGTCTGCCACAACAGTGGTATAAAAAAAAGTGTCTACTAGTTAGTATAAAGTAATGTATATTAATTCTATTTATAAAACATAAATTTTTAATCGAGCAATCGAGTGTGCTATGTTTGGAGTGTCTTTGAGGGATAAACCTAAGATAAAGAAAAATACTAGATAATAGTTATCTTAAAGATAAATTCTGAAACGAGGTTACCTTTCAGAAAACCAGAGGGATCAACATGTTGGATATTATTATAATCTGTGGTGTGGATGTAGTTATTCTCAATGTACATTATGAAGCTAGTGATCATTGAATGTGTTTTAAGGAAATAAAGAAAAAGCAAAGCGAACTGAAATACTGTTTTATTTTACAGAGTACCTAAGTACTTTAAAGTGGCTGGCCACATTTGTAGAAGAACCGATGGCTGATCGAGAAAATAAGTTTTTTTGTGGAGACCGCGACTCGGTATGCGAAAACGGCACGGGAAAACTTCATCACGCGTACATAGCCGCGGGCGTCAATAAGTTTAATATGTTATGAATGATTTTACTTTTGCTATAAATTGATACACCCTTATCTAAATTATTTAAATAATACTTTTAAACTCTCCACGAATTCAGCAGATCACTTGCAATAATACTTAATTTATCATTTATATAATCCACTCAATTTTACGTAACTCCATAAATACTCTTTAAATTTTGTAAGAGTCATCACGATTAATTGAAGAATTCATCAAAAACTCTGGACGGGTAACCCAGGGCTATTCACTGGGACCAATTGTATTTCAAGGGACAGAAACCGCGAGGTTTTCAAGTGTAATTACATGGCCCACAATTGTGAGGGCTTTCTATTCAACCCTCTTCAAAGGTTCGGCCATTGAGATGAGTTTATTGTCTGTTATTTAAAGTATTATGTTATTGGCGATTTCTTAATTCGAGAGTGTGTAAAAGATTTTTCTATTTGTAAAACATTTCAGTTGAAGTTTTATTATTAAATATAATCTGTTACCCGCAGCTTCGCCTGCGTGCTGACGTTTTCTCGTACCCATTTTCCCCAGTGTTATAGTAAACTTGTATGCTATCCTTAAGGATACCTGTTGCTATTCTCATAAGGCTTAGGTAGCATTTTCGTTAAAACCTCCCAGACCGTATATTTTCTCCGATACCTTCAACAAATATCGATTTATTTTATCCCGTATATACAAATACTTAACAATTAATATAATTTACAAATAAAAAGTACATAAATTTACTACAAGAGCGGGAGGCGTAGAACTCAGATCGATTTCCTACTCACTAGGCGACACAGCATCGGCAATGTGGCCTACTGCAAGGTCATACCCGGAGAGAGTCTTACTGCACAACACCGTCTCCTTGTCATGGACCTCTGCGTGAAGCCTAAAGGCAAACGCATCGAGCGGTGCCAGCGCCGCATCAGATGGTGGCTGCTTGATGAAACTAGGTCCCAGGAGTTCGTCTCAGCTGTCGGTGACAAGTGCACCGACACTGAAGGCGAACCAGTTCAAGATTACTGGGACAAAGTTCAGGCGGCCATCCTTGGAGCGGCGAAGGTGGTGCTCGGTGAGTCTAAGGGTGGACGCAAATGTGACAAGGAAACTTGGTGGTGGAACGAGGCAGTCCTGAGGGAGACCAGGGAGAAGAAAGCCCTCTTTAAAAAGTGGCAAGCGACCGGATCTCCCGAAGACCACGACGCGTACAGGTCTGCCAAGCGCGCCACAAAGAGAGCTGTAGCCAGAGCCAGACGAGACCACTTACAACCTTTGTATGATACGCTGGAGTCGTCTGAGGGGCAGAAGCTCATTTATAAGCTGGCGCGCTCCAGGGTCAAAGCGGCACAGGATATATCCAAGTGTCGCTGTGTAAAAGACCCTGAGGGCAACCTGTTAAGCGAAGACCTCGCGGTAAAGGAGAGATGGCGCTCGTACTTCCAGGAGCTGTTTAATAAACAGCATAAAGAGGTGCAGCCTCTGGACCTCCCTCCGAATCAGGGACTAGTGCCACCGGTAACGCCTGGAGAAGTCCTGACTGCGCTTCGCCGCATGAAGAATCGGAAAGCTGTCGGACCCGATGGAGTCCCCATCGAAGCCTGGAAGGCGATGGGTCCTCGCGGTGTGGGCATCTTAGTAAACCTCTTTAACCGCATACTCCTCAGCGGGCAGATCCCAAACCAATGGAGACTGAGTATTATTACTCCAGTCTTCAAAGGTAAGGGGTCAGTGCAGGAGTGCGGGAGCGACCGCGGTATTAAGGTGATGTCCAACACCATGAAGATCTTCGAGAGGATTATAGACTCTTGGATCCGGCAGGAGTGTACTCTCTCGGAGTGTCAATATGGGTTTCGCCCTGGTCATGGGACCACGGACCCTGTTTTTGCCCTGAGGGTTGTCGCAGAGGAATACAGGTCGAAGAACACGCCTCTGCACTGTTTGTTTCTAGACATGCAGAAGGCCTTCGACTGTGTTCCTCGTGCGATGATCTGGTGGGCACTGCGGTCCAAAGGGGTTATATTGACACTATCCGGGACATGTACTGTGACTCCGATTCAATGGTTCGAACTGCTGTTGGCGACACGAATCCCTTCCCCATCACCGTCGGGGTACACCAGGGTTCTGTCCTTAGTCCGCTTCTGTTCAGTGTAATATTAGACGAATTGTCGGACAGCATCAGAAACCCGCATGAGCAGCCTCAATGGTTGCTCATGTATGCTGACGATATTGCGCTGGCAGACGCGGACAGGGGCAGATTGGTGCGACGTGTAAAGGCGTGGAATGAGACGCTTGAGAACGGCTGAAACTAAATGTGGCGAAGACCGAGTACTTGGCACTAAACTCGACAGATCCCACATCCGTCCGCATAGGCGGTGATTTGGTCGAGCGCACGGACCAGGTTAAATGCCTGGGATCTGTTTTTCACACGTCCAGTGACATCGATTGCGATGTCAAGTCACGCATTGCTGCCGCATGGGCCAAATGGCGGGAGATGACCGGTGTCATTTGTGATCCTAAAATGCCGATCCGGTTGAAGGGACAGGTCTACAAAACCATTATTAGACCTGTCCTTTTACAAGGCAGTGAGACGTGGCCGATATTGGAGCGACACAAGCAGGAACTGCGTGTCACGGAAATGAAGATGCTGCGGTGGATGTGTGGAGTCACGCGGATAGACCGCGTAAGGAACTGTCGCATCCGCGGCAGCCTTCACGTCCGTGACATTGCAGACAATTTGCAAGAGTGTCGCCTTCGTTGGTATGGTCACGTCTTGCGGCAACCGCCGGGCTACGTAGGTAACAAATGTCTGGCCATGTCAGCCCCGCCGGGTCCCGGTAAGAGGGGAAGACCCAAGAAGTGCTGGCTTGACGTCGTAAGGGATGACATGCGTGCCAATGGTCTCACTACAGGGGATGCCGACGACCATGCGAAGTGGAGGAGAAAATGTAGGAAAGCGGACCCTGGGCGTCGCGAGACGCAACTGGGACAGACGCTCGGATGATGATGATGACAAATAAAAAGTACATAAATAAACAGCATAGGAATAGGTGCAATATATTTTTGGAGTTATCGCGAACAGACAGACAGATGAGGCGGAGGACTTTGTTTTATTGACTGAGGAGTCGAGCGAAGCGAGCCGACGAAAGTCTCCGTTTTAACTCCACTGGTACGGGAAAATGCTATTGATGTCCGACAGTCCGTTTTCGATCAAGGGGGGGGGGGAATAGAGGCAGGGGAGGGGAAATGGTCCCGTAGTGGTTGGCAAGAGCGTTCAAAACGAAAAAAAGAAATGTTGTTTTTTTTAATTTAATAAAATAAAAAAAAACCCCGAAGTCTACGGTTCACAGAATCACTAGTAATATGTAGTGATGATAGTTATGTTTATTGATTGATATTTTTTTTAAAGCAATTAGTATGCTACCTTTCACATATTTTTTTATTGTAGTGAATAAAGACAGCTTGTTTTGAGACGGGGATTTAACCCGTGACCTTTGCCTATCCAGGTAATATTCTAGCCACTGAACTACCCGAACTGTACCAACCAAAGTATTTTTTTTTCGTGTATGCAATTTTCGCATACAGTTTGACGTAAACTTGTCACACGGTATTATTATAACTTTCATCTATATATGGCGCGAGCGAGAGGGAGCGAACAACATTTGTAGCTTTGTACTTTTCAGGTTCAATAGAGCAGTACAGTAATGACCAAGTCATATATACAATACCACAGATAATCACTAACTAACTAACTATCTTCACGCTGTATCCCTGACGGGGTAGTCAGAGATAATCACTACATAATATAAAACAAAGTCGCTTTTCGCTGTCTGTCCCTATGTATGCTTAGATCTTTAAAACTACGCAACGGATTACGATACGGTTTTTTTTAATAGTTAGAGTGATTCTCATAGAAGGTTTTTAAATATAATTTGTTAAGTTTGTGTATATATTGACAATTTGGTCAATATATACAAAAACTTAACAAATTATATTTGTTGGGGATGTCGGAAAAATAAGCCGTCTGGGAGCTTTCAACAAAAACGCTGCCTAAACCTTTTGAGATATAACAAAATAATTGTGTATCTAATAAAGGTCTACAAAAAAGTCCGCGACGACATATGTCTATCTCTTAAGAATAACATACTATATCCATTTTAGTACTTAAAAAAAACCGCAATTATTAAGCGGTAATTTGAAGGCTATTTACACAAATATGCTATTATTCCTTATCATTTTTACTACGTTAGTTGGCTTGAACATTTCATGAAGATTATTTTGTTCCTTTACACCTTGCAAATTAAATGAATATATTACGAGTTATCGCAAATTCAAAATTAGGCGCACAGAAATTAATTTAATTCGACCGGGCCGTGCGGGTAGGTAGGTACCTAGGTACTGGAGAGCGGAGAAGTAATCCATGAATTTGGAAAATGGTCATACATTATTGTGAATGTGAAATTATTAAACAATAAGATTAAATGGGTGCCACGGGGTTCGAAGTATATCACGGGCGAAGCCGAGCGGGTCAGCTAGTTTAATATAATTCTTATAACAATACTGAGCAATATCCCAGAGAAATTGATTTGAACAAAGAATTTCAACAAAAAAACTCCTTTGACATATAAAAGACCCTAGAGGCACAGTCCTTACAATAATCACAAAGAGTCAATGATACATCAAACAAAAATATAAGATCGTAGGTTCTGAGGGACCAAACACAAAATTGATTTTATAACTGCCATATAAATAACTAGCTGTCCCGCCCGGCTTCACCCGTGACATACTTCGAACTCCTTGGCACCCATTTAATCCCGTTGCTTATTAATTTCACAGTAATGTATGAACATTTAAATTCATTGATTACTTCTCCACTCTCCAGTACCTACGCTCGCACGGCCCTGTCGAATTATGGTTACACTAAATTAATTTATTTGCGCTATATTTTGAATTTGCCACAACTCGTAAGATATTCATTTAATTTGCAAGGTGTAAAGGGACAAAATGAGCTCCTTGAAAGGCTGAAGCCAAGTAACGTAGTAAATATGTTATGGATTAATAGCATATTTGTGTAAATAGCCTTCAAATTACCTCTTTATAATTGATGGTTTTTTAAACTAACTATCTAACTGATTCACGCTGTATCCCCGACGGGGTAGTCAGAGAGAACAGATCGCCAGGCTTCGCGATCTATGCATACTTCTTTCGCTTCTTCAAGATTCATCAATCGCTTCATACACGCACGTCTGGGTATCCGAGTACTTTTGACCTTTCAGTTTTTGGGCAATCTGCTAACGTGGTCTTCATATATAAGTTTCAGCCTACCCTGACTTCTTCTACCCTCTACTTTCGCACAATATATATTCTTCGTCAATCGTTCCTCACTCATTCGTTGAACGTTTCCAAACCAACGGAGCACACCCTTTTCCAGCTTAACGCTGACACTTTCATTCAAACCTGCCATATTGCGTATCAACTGTTAGTTTATGATGGTTTTTTAAAGTATTAAAATGAATAAAGTATGTTATTCTTAATAGATAGACATATATCGTCGCGGACTTTTTTGTAGACATACATTATATACACAATTGCACCATACATTATTTTGTTATATTCTCAAAGGGTTTAGGCAGCGTTTTTGTTGAAAGCTCCCAGACGGCTTATTTTTCCGACACCCCAACAAACATCGTTATAATTTGGTCAATGTATACAAAAACTTAACAAATTATATATAAAAACCTTCCATAAGAATCACTTTAACTATTAAAAAAACCGCATCGTAATTCGTTTCGTAGTTTTAAAGATCTAAGCATACATAGGGACAGACAGCGAAAAGCGACTTTGTTTTATAATATGTAGTAATGTTTTATAATATATAGTGATAATTCTCGATCAGTTCTAGAAGTATAATATGATGGTGTTAAGGTCTTGAAGTTTTAAAGATATCAAACGTAGAAGAAAAATACATCAACATCATAAAATACATATACTCCAACAACACAAGTAGAGTCAAACTGAGGCGAACTGATCAAAATAGAGAGAGGGGTCAGGTTGTCAGGTGACCCTCTGTCGCCAAAGCTTTTTATTGCTGTTCTGGAACATATTTTTAAACAATTACAATGGGCTCAACATGGCATTAATATCGACGGACGTCGACTGAATCATCTCAGGTTTGCAGACGATATAATAATATTCGCTGAAACAGCTGTACAACTTCAAGGCATGCTTAGTACATTGGACCAAGTAAGCGAAAATATAGGCTTACAAATGAATAAAAGCAAAACCAAAGTAATGACAAATAGCTTACAAACACCCATTAAATTGAAAGGAAACGATATGGAATATGTAAACAGCTATATCTACTTAGGGAAACAAATATCATTCATTAAAACTAACAGTGAAGAAGAAATAGAAAGAAAACATTACGTGGAAGAAGTTCTGGACACACAAAGAAATTCTAAAAGGGAAATATAGCATGAACATAAGGAGAATTATAATGGATACCTGTCTTCTGCCCTGTTTATTATATGGGTGCCAAACATGGACTTATACAAACAAAGTAAAACAAAGAATATCAACAACACAGAGAGCAATGGAAAGAAGCATTCTAAAGATTAACAAAAAAGAAAAAATTAAAACACAACAATAAGACACAAAACGAAAATATTAGATGCACTCACACAAGCCTTGAAGCTGAAGTGGCAATGGGCAGGGCACATTTCAATATACACAGACAAGAGATGGACAATGTTAACTACAAGATGGAAGGGACCAATAATGGGTAAAAGGAATGTGGGCAGACCAAGCAAACGGTGGGCTGATGACCTTTTAGTGATTGCAGGAAGACTGGATGCGCAGAAGTAAAGATAGAAAGCTATGGAAGAAACTGGAGGAGGCCTTTACTCTAAACGAGATCCATAACCTGCGAAAAACAAGCAACTAACCATATTAACATTAATTTATTAGCATAAGAAGATACTAACAATACTAAAATTATTTGAAGTGTAAAATTTGTTATGGAATAAAGAGGCTTTTATATTATATAAGGTCTTGAAGAGGGCAGGCAAACTCTGGACAATGGTTATATGTATTTGTTTAATTTGGTGTTCTCAAATCATTTTAAACTAATTACACATAAATAAAGAGCGTGCTCTGTTATCTACACTAATATTATGAAGAGGAAAACTTTGTTTGTTTGTTTGTTTGTAATGAATAGGCTCAAAAATAAGCTCAAAAACAAGGTGTAAAAAATCGACCAGAAAAGTTACTTGTTTTGCGTACGCTGCCTAAACTATAAAAGATAGATCCATACAATGTTATAATTAATTGTAGATCTTATAAATATCTACAAAAAAGTCCACGACACACTATACCTATCTATGTCGAGTGAGGCACAACAATCATTTTTTTATTTAAAAATCTTGAATTTTTTTTGGATTACATTTAAACGCGTTTATTTTACTCAGGCTAATTATCCTTATCAAAAAAAATATTTCGTCACTAAGTACAGTTTATGTAGATAATACTTACATATTTCCGCCGTGCGGGCCTATGTAAGTAGGCTGGCGTAGGTAGGTACTCGAGAGCGAAGAAGTAATCAACAAATTCGGAAAATCTTCATACATTATTCTGAAATTAATAAACGACGGGATCAAATGGGTGCCATGGGGTTCGAAGTATGTCACGGGCGAAGCCGGGCGGGACAGCTATTATATAATAATGTACTATTTATTGTGTGTTTATCATAGAAAAACCTTAGAATATAGTTGAGTGATGTATTTCACTTACTGACTAACTACGAGTATATTTAAAATACACATGTTAATATATATACAAAATTATTACATCAATAATGGACGGCCATTCATGATCTTAGTCTTAGGAAGTTTTTGTTCTAAATTAACAATATTGTATTATTTATAAATTACGCCTATGTTATGACCTCGAACGCTTAATTAACAATATTTATTATTGTTCCATACAAAACATATGCGTCTACCTAGGATTGCTACTCCCCGTTAAGACCTGGTATTCCTGCCGTGCCCAAGCTTTTGAGTTTTTTTAAAACAATGCGATTCGTAGAAGAAAGGGTTTTTGATTCTGAAAAAGAGATATGTGTTAGTTAAGGATTTAAGCTAGTCAAAATGGCTTTCTGTTACAAAATCTAATAAACTTCACTTGATAGAAAAACATTCTAAAGTTGCCCTCTTCCGAAAGGTTTTTTCAATGCCAAATCTAAACTACAGATAATTTTCATGAAATTTTTATACACAACTATAGCTACTCAATATTTATAGACATAATGGCTTACTTTGACTGTATACAGTGATTTTTATAGTACAAATGTTTAATATCAGATTCGCGACGCTGAGACCTGATTAGTCGCGCGCTGGCGCTTACTGAGGTAGGACCTGTGTTAGGTTTTTTCGTTGCGCTCTCCTTGCTATTTTTTCGCAATCGCATAGTATATTTATGAGAGCAGTAAGCATTTCATCATCATCCGAGCGTCTGTCCCAGTTGCATCTCGCGACGCCCGGAGTTAGCTTTATATATTGTATATATATGAGAGTTATATACGGCAATGGACTCACCACCCATTACGTGGGACAGGAATACACATGGTGAAAAGTGGGCATATACTAATATGCCTCTGCCAGCCTTTCGGGGATAAGGCGTGATAGATAAATAAAATATATGAGAGTTTTAATATAAAATCAAGAACCTACACTTTACACAAGCGTTAGAATTATCCCTGTAAGTAGTATAAAATCGAACCCGGTAGCTACAGGTTAGAAGGCAGTCATATAACCAACTGAGCCAGTGGGCCCTTCAATGTATGTTTACCTATTTATCAGATAAATGCTGACGAATTAAAAAAAAAATATTATGTAGCATATACTTTCAATTGGGTTCTAAACAAATTTGATCAATAGATTCTGAGGCTTAAATATACCGACTGTCACTAGCTGAAGTAATCAGTGCAGTTATTATATCGCTTCGCATAAATTATTAAAATTGTATCCAAGACCTTTGTTTTATGCTTACAGTATTAATTATTTAAGTATATTTATAAATTTATTAGCCACGACTTTATCCCCGAAGGCGTGGCAGAGGCATATGGTGGTGAGCCCAATGCCTGTGTTCAAATGGACAGGCTCAGATTGTATCGACTCGCTGTTGAAATTTTTAAGGCGCTCAAAGGATATTCACTTGACTTAACAAGTGTCGATTGCAACGTTACTATCAACCGGGACAAACAGCTCAATGTGTCCTTCGAAGCACGAAAACGTTGTTAAAGGAAAATGCTACAAAGCGGTCATCCATCCAAAATCCGAGAGAGTTTCTTAAATCAGTAATCTTTTACAGAAACCGAGTTACTAGGGTTACGAGCGCTTTTTATTTATGTTTGTACTTTATGTTAGTAGCCTTAAACAATGTAAAATATTTCATGTAACTAATAATTAATAATCCCAACATTTTAACGCGAAGGCTTTTTGCGCTTTAGTGGATTTGGAGAAAGCATTTGATAACGTTGTGAGAGAAACTGTGACTGTGTTGTGAGCGATCAGGCTCTTTATACGGACTGTAAAGCTTGCGTGCGACCAAGGGGGATGTTCACCTAGCTTTTCTGACTTCGGTTCGGGCGTTAAACGGGGTTGTGTTATGTCCGCCTGGCTTTTCATAGTGTATCTGGATAGTTGTGCAAAGGTGTGGCTGCAAAAGTTAAAAGATTATGATGTGTTGTAAAATTGGAAATTTCACAGTACATTGTCTGTTGTACGCTGTTGATGCGGTAGTGATGGTCTCATCAGAAGCCGACCTTCAGGCATTGGCCACTAATATAAAAGTAAGGTCTTCGCTGCATGTTAAACTAAGAATCGGGTATTTGATTAACTTAGGGAGAATGTTTAGCGCGGACGGAAGATATGTTCTGAAGTACAACGGTGACTAGCTGCCGAAGACAGGAACATAACATTACGATGTACGGGTAGGCAGAGGCCCCACATTTCACCGTATGCATTTTGGACTGAGCCAATTGCCGTATTGAAATAGACAGGCACAGGCTGTGGCGACCTGCTGTTGAAATTTTTTAAGCCGCCCATAAGGCGTTCAAGCAGGCATAACGACTACCATGTTACTGGCAACCGGGACCAACGGCTTAACATGCCTTCCGAAGCACGGAAACGCTCGCAAATGTAAATTCTACTAAGTGGTCACTCATCCAAGGACCACCTGTAGCGAATGTTGCTATGTTGCTTAACGCAGTGATCGTTTACAGAACACTGAGACAGCGGGGCCACGAGCTCTTCCATTCCGCTTCGCATTTGGTAATTATATAAGTATTTGTTAACCAAAATTGTATTAACGATTTATGGTAACAACATTATTAGTATATTGCAATTATTTTATTTGAACTAAAAATTGCAAATATAGTAGGGGTGAGTTAACAAGAAAGATTGCTTAAAGAGTGCTTAACGAAGTGCAAAGGTCCGTCATCTGGACGCTGAATCAGGAGCAAAAGGGCTGATATCCACCCGCGTGCACTTTTATACGCCGCCGCACGCCCGAGCCGCAAGTAATTATATGACGTCACAATTGTAATGCTCAATTCTGAGATATCCTCTAACCGCACCTTTATCCCTGACAGTAAACTTGTGACTTAAATTCGGTTCACACATCGCAAAACCCGTGATCCCCAGCTAAGAGAGAGAACTACTTGCCAGTGGTGAAACTATAAAGCCCTTTCAATATTTTACCCGCGCCCAACAGAAGTGAGATGACTTTTGTGTCCATCATCACAATTTGCGTCCGGAGTGCTCGTATAGACATAGGTCTGACTTTCTTCGTATACGCTTGAATAGTAAAATGAAATCCTAGTCTCGTTTTTCCATAACATCTACAGTATTGAATTCTTCAAATATTGTCTTAGTAGAATTTTACACGGTATTGGTACCACGAGTGTGGTGTAACAAACGTCTATATGTTATGATGACCACTTTTAAGCTGATGCCTAGTCATCTTGGTGGTAAAGATTCTAAATCTAATGATACCATACATTTCAATACAAGTGGTTTAGACTACAAATGTCTTAATAGATTGATTGTACAAACAAACCTATATATAAGCTTAAATATAGCCCTCCTTCCGACCCAGTTGGATACAAAATGAAATAAATACAAAGGCAAATAAATACTTAGTTATACACCAGACATCGCAGTCTCAACCGGACGAGAAGCCTTGATTATTCATAAGCCCTTTTTGTTCCAGGGAAGAAGTAATTTACAATTTTGATTACAACTAATTTATTACTCCGTGTAAAGTACTTGGGATTAAATAAAACATTGTTTTGAGCTGAATGTAGGTAGATATTTTGAACTTATGAGAGGCCGGACGGTACGGTAATCGTATTTAACAATGGTGAATAAACAGGTTAATATTGTGGGACATTTTTTACACAGCGTCAATAAGCCCAAAGTAATGTTATATAAGCTTGTGGGATGGGATCTAGACAACTGATAGACATAATTATATAGTTTTAAAAACATACGGATTATACATAGGAAACACCATAACTGCAAGACGAACATTTGTAGATCACACAAATATTTGATCCGAATCGGGAATCGAATCCGGGAACTCAGCGTGGCAGTCTCATACACTACCACAAATAATTAAATTAAAAATAAATACACTACATAATATATCAGAGTTGACTAGGCAAATAAAATATATTTGAAGTAGTACTAAAAAAAAGGCGACACAATGTAAAAACAATCAGACAAGTGCGAATCGGGCACACCCACCGAGAGCTCCGTGAAAATATGTTTTTTCTAACCGTAGACTTGATTTAAAAAAAAAATATCTTAATTTTGCATAGACCATTTTAACGGTGCTTACAAAATGTCATACACTATTTAAAATATTTAAAGCGACCATCGGTTCGGAACGCGGCCCACCTGAGAAGAACCGGCAAGAAACTTAGGAAGGCTTTTTTTTGATGGCCTATTTACAATTTAATATTATTTCACTTTGCCAGCAGATCATTTCCAGGCGTCCCTGTCCTGCAAATAGTCTTTAACGGAGTAATAACCTTTTTCACAAAGTCTGTATTTAATATACTTTTTAAATTTATTTAATGGTAAATTTCTCAGGTGACAGGGAAGCTTGTTGTAAAAGCATATACAGTTACCCTGATTTATTAAGTAAGTAGGTACGTAGTTTTGATTTTCACTTCATACCTTCTTGTACTTACACACATGCTCTACAAAAGTGTCTTGACAGACAGAAGGGCAACAAAGTGTTACTAACTAACCCTTTAGAAGTACGGAACCCTATAAAAGGTACAATTTGATATATTTTTGGAACGAAGTTCCTTATTGCGCGTTGCGTAAGGGGTCTCTGTCTCATAGAAAGCAAGCCAGTTATTTTCGTTTTGTCTTTTAAAATAGGTTTTTTTTATTTTATTTTTTTATTTCTTTTTTTTTATTATAATTCCTTATGGACAATATAACTTTAGATGAGGCGATTGCCATTGGGAGTTAATATTGATGGGGCTGGGGTGGAACAGGTACCGGAGGTGCGTAATCTCGGGGTTGTCTTTGACGAGAAACTGCACTTTGAAACACACGTCTTGCAAGCAGTACGGAACTGCTTTTTTCGTTTAAAGCTGCTGTATAGAGTACGTCCATACATTAGTGTCAGCATTAGAACATTATTATGTGAGTCGCTTATATTATCCAAGCTCAACTATGCTGACACTGTGTATGGTAGTTGTATTCTAAAACGAACCAAAAGGCTCATACAACGTGTGCAGAATGCCTGCGCAAGATGTTGTTTCACAATTCCACCTAGAACACACGTAACTCCATACCTTGATAAGGGCAATATGCTTAAGATGGCTGATCGTAGAAAGTTGCATCTTGCCACTCTGCTATTTGGTGTGGTACAAACACATAGACCTCAGTACCTGTACGAGAAGTTATCTTGGTCAAGGGACTCAAATACACATGAAACACGAGCCTCTGCATATTTAATGCTAATACCTCGCCATAGAACCACAACATATAGAGGTAGTTTTAAGTTTGCGTCCAGTCGCATATGGAACGATCTGCCGCCACCTTTACGTGTTCTTGAATCAATCAATTCATTTCGAGTGAAATATAAAAAGTATTTGTTACTTATACAAAAAACAAACTAAAAACTAAATAAATACTTACTCTTTTTACATAATAAAACGGATTGATACAAGTCACGACAATCGCTATCAAATTTTTGGTATGATACACTATTTTCCTGTGTCTCATGATATCTTGCCTAATTATATCGTTTTGTTGGGTGATTGTATAGTTGTATAGATGTTTGTTTCTCATAATATTGACATGAGAATGGGTGAGGCGTTTGTTGTTGTTGTTGATGTTGACATCAAGAACCCTGTAGAACAGGTTTAAAACAGGTTTTGGAATGTTGTGAATTGTACTAGGTTATGGTTTTAAGTCACTACTTAAGTTGTACTTACTGGTGACAGTTGAATTATGATCACTTTGTGATTTGCCTGGATTTGTTTTCTACTATTTGTGTAAATTTTATTTCTATAATTCTATTTGTAAATATCAAATTTTTGGGGTTTGTATTGAACCATGTCATGTCCAACATTGATCGCCATGTTTATTTATGTTATGCGGGCAGTCTGACCATAGAGGGTAGACGAACGACGCCACGGAGCAAGGCATGTAATCACTACGTTTACTATGCGTCGATTCGGTGAGCGCAGTTAGAATAATAAGCGCTGATTAGCCCTAAGCTTGTCAGGCAACGAAACTGGGCTCATACAGCCTTTTTCTTTTGCAGAGCACTGTAATTTTTTTAGTTTTTTTTATTTATTTGGAACCAAACTTTTTATTTTATATTATGTTTTTCTTTGTAATTGAGTTCCTGTTTATGATTAAGGTTACTTTATGGGACAATTTTTTTTTTGTTTAGATTAAGGATTATTGTTTAATTTTGAAATTTTTAACTGTCGGATTGCCGTTGTGAGTGACGTCCCTCATAGGCGTCAGCTGAAAATCAGCGCTGTCTAACTTTTTTGCATAGTTAGTGCAGCTTGAGCTGAGATGGCACCTTTTCGGGCACGCACAGTGTAGCGATAATTGTAAAATTTTATTTATACCAGTATCTGATTTTGTGCGTGTCGAATAAACGGTTAATTTATTTATTTAATTTTACTAACTTCGTTCCATCCAGGTGTCCCTTGACACCTCTCAATTTTTTTATATTTTGTTATTGGTCATATGGATACAAAGTCCTATGCTTACTTTGAATCTAACAAATACATGCATGCTGGCTTCATTATGCTAGTGCTCTCATTTTCTCACTGGCAGATTCAAATTGCCCAACTGCATACATTTTGACATGCTATTTGATTATATGTTTACAGATCGTCAACCCATAACTAAAAAAAACATCAAATTTAATCATTAGGGGAGAATTAAAATGGCGACCAATCAGTGTTTACGTGTAATTAAAAACAATAGTTGTTTAGAAACAATTTTGAAAAGCAATTAATGCTAACTTTTACTAAATTTTAATTTTAAAGTGGAAAAATTTTTCAGTCACGAGCTGGACTCGAACCAGCGTCTTCTGGTTCAACGCACCAGACGCAACTAATGAATTAATCCACCTCTTTAGTCTTAATGCGATAAGGCGCCATCTACCGGCTCTTAGCAAAATAGTTGTATAAACTGCAAATTATCTTGTATATTTCTGCAAATTATCAACACACTATCTATTGTAATAACGTAATTAAGAAACACCATTGTTATATGAGCGCGTTAAGTTCTCATTATAAGTAAATTTATGACATTTGGTAAAATGTTGCCATTCAAATGTAGGTATGCAAAATAAACTGACTTTTTTTTGTAATAATTATGATATAGTTACAGATTCACACCATAGTAGTGTGTCACTCCGTCTCGCTTTTTAATATCCTGATATATTCTTTCTATTAGCTAGAAGCGCTCGTGGCCCCGCGGTCTCAGTGTTCGGTAAACGATCACTGAGGTACGCAACTTTCACTATGGCTGGTCGTCGGATGGGTGACCACTTTGTGGCATTTACATTTGCGAGCGTTTCCGTGCTTCGGAAGGCACGTTAAGCCGTTGGTCCCGGTTGCCAGTAAAATGGCGGTCGTTAAGCCTGGTTGAAGGCCTTATAGGCGGCTTAAAAATTTCAACAGCAGGTAGCCACAACCTGCGTCTGTCTATTTCAACACGGCAATGGGCTCACCACCTATTACGTGGGACAGGAATCCACACGGTGAAAAGTGGGCATATAATATGCCTCTGCCACCCCTTCGGGGATAAGGCGTGATGGATATTTATTTATTTATTTATTTATATATTCTTTCGAAAAATGAGCGAAAATTTTAATTATAATATTTTGTAGCTTTCCATAGTTCATTTATTTATTTGTATTAATTTATTTCCTTTATTGTGTGTGTAACAAGTGTGCTTTGAGTATGTTATCAAAATAACTGTGATAATGTTAAGAGCAAAATTATTTTCACAATTTAAAAAATTTAATACCTATTTCAATATCCCATGTTCTACGACTGTTCGTTCTTTTTATATTTGGTTTCGTTTATTTCGTTTTCTTAATCTTTTTTTCGTCTTTTTGGTTTTATTTTATTATTTTTTACATTTCCATGCATTATTATGATCCACTTTTAACCTAAGATCCAAATTTAAATAACTCATCGGGAAGTAAGTTTAACATCAATGACAAGCTTAAACCAGACACATTCAAAAAAGCAAGGTATTACGAATATTGTAAAAACCATAAATAAATATCCATCACGCCTTATCCCCGAAGGGGTGGCAGAGGCATATTATATGCCCACTTTTCACCATGTGGATTTCTGTCCCACGTAATAGGTGGTGAGCCCATTGCCGTGTTGAAATAGACAGACGCAGGTTGTAGCTACCTGCTGTTGAAATTTTTCATGCCGCCCATAAGGCATTCAACCAGGCTTAACGACTGCCATTTTACTGGCAACCGGGACCAACGGCTTAACGTGCCTTCCGAAGCACGGAAACGCTCGCAAATGTAAATGCCACAAAGTGGTCACCCATCCGAGGGCCAGCCATAGTGAAAGTTGCGTAACTCAGTGATCGTTTACAGAACACTGAGACCGCGGGGCCACGACCGCTTCAAAAACCATACATTGTCTTTAATAACTTTATAATTACAAATTGTAATTGTCATCTAATAATAAGTTTAAGAGGTTGCGGCATTAAAAACATACATAAGCTCTATCAAATATCATTAGCGAGTGTGGTGCACAACTTGAAAAATAAATGAGAATACAGAATTTAAATTTCTTTCACGAAAAATCCATTTTCAAATTTAAATTATAAACTGCGCAAAACAACCCTAAATCATTCGTTATGGAGGTTATGACTAGCATTGCCGTTCAAACATTTTGTGCTTAATTTTATTTCGTAAGCAACGACTTAGCGACCTTAAATCATGAAGACAGGCATTATTTCATATTTGAAACGTGTAGCTTTATGATGAGAGCTGTTGTTGGCGTGGGTGGCACAAGTCATGAGAGGTAGAGAGAGTAGACTTTTGAATAGCCTCTTTCATTATTAGTTGGCCAAAATGACGAAGCTCAGTTGATGGAAAGGTGGATATCTGACAAATTGAGGGCGTCTCTCACAGTCTACAAGATTATTGACAAGGTCCTCAAGTGACGGCCCAATGATGTGCTTCTTCATGCCTCTTCTTGCTCCACTTGAAGAATACGAGGTTGTAAGAGGAGGAAAACACGCGCCTTGTCCCACACCAGTATTGTCAATCCGACCATTATTTTCTATTGGTTATTCATCATTGAATTATTTATTTTTCAGAAATATGATAAAAATAATAAAAAATTAAAAAAATTAAATATCCATCACGCCTTATCCCCGAAGGGGTGGCAGAGGCATATTGTATGCCCACTTTTCACCGTATGGATTCCTGTCCCACGTAATAGGTGGTGAGCCCATTGCCGTGTTGAAATAGACAGACGCAGGTTGTGGCTACCTGCTGTTGATTTTTTTCAAGCCGCCCATAAGGCCTTCAACCAGGCTTAACGACTGCCATTTTACTGGCAACCGGGACCAACGGCTTAACGTGCCTTCCGAAGCACGAAAACGCTCGCAAATGTAAATGCCACAAAGTGGTCACCCATCCGAGGACCAGCCATAGTGAAAGTTGCGTAACTCAGTGATCGTTTACAGAACACTGAGACCGCGGGGCCACGAGCGCTTCACTTAAGACTTAAGACCCATATATATAATAAGACCCATATAGAATATTTTGTAAAAAAAAGAACTGAAAAAAAATACGAAAAACCGCACAAAATCTCGTTCGACTAACAGTACCTATGTGTTCAAAGCGTTTCATGGAGGAAAAATTAAATTAATATATATAGAGGAAAAATTATATTAATTATATTAATTTATAGAATAAAACGCTTTAAATGGGACAGTTTTAGTGCAATTTAGACTCCATATAAAGGTAAAGAGAGAGATAGCTATAGTTTACCGCTTTCATGCCTTATAAATGTAGATCGCTCTAACTTACAAATTGTACTGAATTTAATTGAATAATTGTATTTTCCCCAACATGAAGTTGTAATTATGCGGCAGTATAGTGAAAATAAAACAGAAGTAATATTACACAGCAACTGGCAATTACTACGCCTGTGAGCTAAGGTTCCCTTATATTTTTAAAACATTTCTTCTTTAGTGTTATAAATAAACTGCCATTAATGATTTTTTGAACTTAATATTCAGACTTCACCCCTCAACAAAGTGAGACAGCACCCGAACCTTCCCTAAAGAAGCAGGATTATACTCGAACCATCAAAGAAGCTGTATAACATCCGAACCCCCTGTATAACCGGATAAAGTCTGCCGGGAGAGAGAGGCTATCCTTCTAGGAGGCTGGAAGGACACCGTGTGTTTTTAGTGGGTAGGAGTATAGAGAGAAAATAACGCCTATTGACTCTAAAATCGCAAATTCTATAAGTTTTCACTTTGACTATATGTATTGTATACATGTAACTCTATTTACCATAGCGAGTCTATAGAGATGTTTGGGACATTAAGTACACACGAATTTACTTCAAACTTTAACATAAAGTGTCCGTAGGCATTTTCACCAGTCAGCCAATTCCCTTATTAATTACCCAATCTAACCCCAGGGAAACGACAAAGCTGATTACCGGAGTCCATTCTGGAATTGTTTATATAAGTCCCTTTAATCCCGTCATGATTGAAGACTTCACAAATTTAAATAACTTAGTGCAAATTCAGGCGAACTGATCCCGGTACGGTGAGAACTGACGTAATCAAGACGAATGCCGCAGTCGTTGCTTCCCGTTCTGAGACAAGATCAATAAGGATCTGAGCTGAAGTTCAAGAGGCCATGGAAATAGCGAGCTAGGCCAGTAGTATAAGGTTTGAGACAAGCATAACTTTGGCCCAATTCTTGACTTGACAGCGTAGATGGAAATTTGCTTCCAACTAACTTTTTTTCTTATCCCTGATGTGACATATAAGCATACCTGATGGAAAGTGGTCACCGTGGCCTATGGACGTTTGGAACACCAGAGGTGCAGCATTCGCGCTGCCGACCCTTTAAAAATCTTTTAAGACCCATTTTGAAGAACCCCATACTTTATTACTAAAATGTAACTCAAATTTGTGTTTTAAACACGAATTATTACACTTTTAATTTTTTGGACGTTCGCGTCTTAACTTCGCGCGCATCAGTATCGCGGCAAGAAAAAAACACAATTTTTCTCGTAAATAATTGACGACTGCTACGAAGTTTGGATTTATTGTGAAGTTTAATATTAAGTAAAATGTTTATTTCAAGTGAAGAAAATTATGAAAACCTATTATTAACACACCGGACATACCTAACAAGGCGAAAAACCCGTGGAACTTATGCCATCAAAATCGAATGAAAAGTTAGTAATATTTTCAAAATGAAGTGTCATTTTTGCTTGCAAGTGTGTTGAAAAACTTCGTATGACACACGTGTACCTGTGACCATTATATTTGCGGCTTTCTTTTAGCCTACTCGCTTTAGCTCGTGGGCGGACAATATCGCCTTGTATATAAAGGTCAACTTAGCACACTTGTATCATAATGTACTAATATTTATTTACATGCAATATTACTAAAGTCCTTAAACCTAAAAAGCGTTTCAGAAAAGGACCTAAGAATAATAATTTGTAAATAAAAAAGGAAAACTAATGGCAGCCAACTTTATACCTCCAAAGGAAATCTTTGTATGTACAAAATTTCTTTACCTCAGAAAATAAATGGGATGTCATTAATCTATGCAGCTTCTCTACGAGTTTCAAGTGATGATGAACGAACGTCTTTTGTTGAGATACCTACCCTTTACATCTTAAATATATTCTTTAAGCGTCTTAGAGTTATAAATTTAAGATGTACGTGAGTGACAGGGATTGTTGCCAATCGAGAGTAGAAAAACGTCGGTTGGTTAAGTCTTTCAAGAATATTATTTGAATAGGTTTTGCGGACGAAGAATCCATCTTTGAAATGTGAAAACTTTAAGTTGAATGCATTATAGGCTTGAAAATTTAAAATGATACAGCTCGTTCCTATCAAAAGGCTATAGGGTTGGCAGCGCGAGTTTTACGTCTGATGATGCAAACGTCTAGAGGGCTAAATCTACTATTTCAATAGCGCCAATATAGAATCCAAATCATCACTCAATAGAAAGCCACCTGTACAATTTTGTCAGTGTTTCGTAGTCTACTATTACAATCGTACTCCAATAGACTTCTATCCGTCTGCCGATAGAATTCTATAGATATATATATTGACTGCCTCTGTGGCGCGGTGGGAGTGCATCCGACTGCTACGCAAGAGGTCGTGGGTTCAATTCCCACCCAGGATAAAACTTTGTGTGATGAGCACGATGGTTTATTCTGTGTCTGGGTGTTATTTATCTATAATATGTATGTATTTAGAAATATATAAGTATGTTTATCAGTTATCTACATCCCTTAACACAAGCTAATATTAGCTTACTTTGGGCTAGATGGCGCTGTGTGAAAAGTGGCCCACAATATTATTTATTAATATTATTATCGTCCCTATGAGGCGCGAGCGAGAAGGAGAGAGCATCATTGCGGTCGACAATCATTATCAGTACTAATTTGAGTTCAACTAACTAGTTGTCCCGCCCGGCTTCGCCCGTGTGATACTGTAACACTTCTGAGTGTTGGTTACATATTCATTGGATTTGATTTACTAACCTTATTTTTATATACATCCCTTTTGTGGAAACAAACTCAATTTTCACAATACTTTAGTTATAACTCTAAAGTCATTTGTCTAATTATTTTAAAGTTTATAATATTACACATTGTTTGTGTTTGTTCGGAACGACATGAGCTTGACGTTGTCAAAACTGTCACGAACGTTTCGACTCTTTTGGCGCGTTCTAAAATTAACGCGTGCGTCTATGGTGTCTTTCAGTTTGGTGCTGGACATTGAACTTAGATAGATTGACTGTCCTGACTCACATCCACCCATAATGTATTGAGTAAGGTGTGACAAACAGGAATAGTAAGGTTTTCATGTTGGTCTTGTTTAATTTGTTAAAGTTTTGTCAAGGCTGTATAGGCCGTATGACTTGGCTGCCGTAATCGAGCGGGAGAAAAGAAAGAAAGCTGTTTCTTTTGCTACGACATGGCGTCATGGGAATATGCCTGTCATGGTGATTTAATTCGGATTAATATCCGAAGTCTTTTTAGCAAATATGTAGACATAATAATTGTTGCTGAGGTGAGAATATTTGTTTATATTTGTTTCTTCGTAATTGGTAAGATTACTTGGCCTTTGCGAATAATATGTTCTTACGATGGTTGTACTTTGTATTTCAGTCTGCTTATCAAGAGACTTAGCAAATAACATGAAAAAGGATGATGATAGAAGGATCTAGTTAAAACCCCACTAAAATAAGTGGTAAGTTAAAACTATATAATCTCTTAGACTGCATTCCTTAACAGAATGTTGAGGGTGAAAGTGATTTTTATTACAAATTACTAATGTCTGTAACTTTTCTGTTGTTACAGGGGTTTATGTTTTAGGTTTATGTTTTCGGTTTTAGGTTTATGTTTTTCGTTTTTGTTCTTTAACATAATAATAATTGAGTTTAACGTGTTTCAAGTTCTCTGCATTCTAAATTTTTTACTCCTTGTGAATGTCTGTAAGAAGATTTAAAGTAAGCTGAGACAATGTGCAAAGAGGATATTTCTCTCTACTCTGGGTACCTACTACCTGGACTTCAGGAATAGGATGAGATGTGAAGGACTTGGATGTTCCTTAACCTTATATCCAGACAAGTAGTAATCTTTAATTAGTTTTTATGTATAATAACCCGGTAAAGGCCGACTGATGTTGATAGTTTAATAGGAATAACTTTTAACTTCATTTCTCTGTTGCCTATGTAGATTTCAACTACTTTAATATACTGGACTACCGATGTGACGTTCCAGTTACACATATTTTATAATCTTTTTATGATAATGACAAAGGAATATTAATGTGAAACTTTATTTTTACCTTGTTATGTTGTAGTGTACGATGATGATAGGAAGCGGCGTTGTGTGTTTAACTAAACTAAGAAATAGTTTAAATGTATGTCTGTATATAATTTAGATATTTTTAAGGCATCTGACAACTGCTTTAATTTTTGACATTTTAGGCCACGCCCCTTTATAACCAAAGTATGGACTTTGGTTTAAATTTTTATTTGTACTAAATATAAACTTATTTGGGTATAGTGACCATATGTGTATTGATCCCACTATGCATGACTGAACCATTTCTTTTTACTTTCATATATGTATATTCATGTCTACATATGGATATAATTAAATAAATATAATTAATAAGTTGATAACTTGAGTTTTTTAATTGCATCATTCGTTTGATGGAGAGATACCTGGCGCCCTCTTCTTATAAATTCTGGTATTTCTCTGCTCCAGGTTGGTCCATACTCACTCCCTATACACATGCTCTGCTAGCTGGTGCACCGGTGATTCTTTGAGATAGTGTTACTTACACATCTCCAGGGATTACCAACCGTACCTGATGGGTGTATGTAGGTGTGTTGTTGCTACCTAGTGCGCACCACCCCTACCAAGCCCGTCAACCGTTATAATACTTCAAACCCCCACGGGTTGTACTTATTTAATTCCGTCGTTTATTAATTTCACACTATTGTATAAACATTTTCCAAATACGTTGATTACTTCCCCTCTCTCCAGTACCTACGCCCGTACGGCCCGGTCGAAAAGGACAAAATAATTGATAATTTTTTGACAAAATAATTGCAAATTATTTGCTAAATTCTCATAATTTTTTTTAATAAAGTGGAAAAAGACAATTTGATTCGAGACAGGGATTGAACCTGTGACCTTGATGACATTGATGCAATGGACTCCACTCAGTATATTCCAGTCCATTGCATCAATGTTTAAAAATAGTTGTAACACTGTTCATTGGTATCGAGTTGTTCATTAGCTCGATAGATGGCTCTGGTCATACTCTTAAAATTACGATATAAATATGGTGGAGAATTTCAACTTGATTCGATACGGTTCGGGTAGTTCAGGAGGCTAGAACATTGCCCTGGTTAGGCAAAGGTCACAGGTTCAATCCCTGTCTCGAATCAAATTGCCTTTTTCCACTTTATTAAAAAAAAATTATGACAAAATAATTTTCATGAAAAGCCAACTAACTTAGTAAAAATGATAAGGATAAATAGCATATTTGTGTAAATAGCCCTCAAATTACCGCTTTATAATTTGAAGCGCTCGTGGCCTCGCGGTCTCAGTGTTCTGTAAACGATCACTGAGTTACGCAACTTTCACTATGGCTGGTCCTCGGATGGGTGACCACTTTGTGGCATTTACATTTGCGAGCGTTTCCGTGCTTCGGAAGGCACGTTAAGCCGTTGGTCCCGGTTGCCAGTAAAATGGCAGTCGTTAAGCCTGGTTGAAGGCCTTATGGGCGGCTTGAAAATTTCAACAGCAGGTAGCCACAACCTGCGTCTGTCTATTTCAACACGGCAATGGGCTCACCACCTATTACGTGGGACAGGAATCCATACGGTGAAAAGTGGGCATATAATATGCCTCTGCCACCCCTTCGGGGATAAGGCGTGATGGATATTTATTTTATTTTTTTTATTTTTAGTATTAAAATGGATATCTGATGTTATTCTTAAAAGATAGACATATACGAGTACCTTCGCGAATTTTTTTGTAGACCTACATTAGATACATAATTGCACCATACATTATTTTGTTATCTCTCAAAAGGTTTTAGGCAGCGTTGTCGTTGAAAGCTCCCAGACGGCTTATTTTTTCCGACATCCCCAACAAATTATATACAAAAACTTAACAAATTATACATAAAAACTTTCCATAAGAATCACTCTAACATTGCACTTTGCCCAGAGAGGCGCTCGAGAGCGGTGGAGGTGCGGGCAAGTTCTTCATCTCCTTAGGGAACTCCGGGGTGTTCGCTTATCGGCTGCTCCGAGACGGACCCCTCTACTCTGGGGTGCCCCTTGCCGGCTCGCAGTGATTTAACCTCAGGTCTACCCTGCGAGTCGGTTTTAAGGTGAGGTGGAACACCGTGGGTAGGACGGCCCCTCTCTCACGGGCCGGGAGCCCCACACACCGGACGACGACGGTGCGTAAAGGCATTCCCCGCTTTACCAAAAAAAAAATACATAGGGACACACAGCGAAAAGCGACTTTGTTTTATAATATATTGAATATTGTGGGGCGCTTTTCACACAGCGCCATCTAACCCAAAGTAAGCTAATATTAGCTTGTGTTATGGGATCTAGATAGCTGATAACCATACTTATATATTTCTAAATACATACATATTATACATAGGAAACACCCAAACTTCGAAACACACATTTGTGGATCATACAAATATTAATAGTCATAAAATACTCCATGCGAATCAATTTGGGTTTACGAAAGGGCGCTCAACTTCCGATGCTGGTGTTGAGTTATTAAAATGTATTCATGAAGCTTGGGAAGACAAGCACGATGCATTAGGTATATTTTGCGATCTATGAAAGGCTTTTGATTGCGTTCAACATGAAACGCTGTGCAAAAAATTACACCACTATGGAATAAGAGGCAAAGTTCTTTCTGTCTTCATATTTGAACAATAAAATACAGAGGGTCGATATTAATGGTACACGTTCTGTAGGATCCATGGTTACAATGGGTGTGCCGCAAGGCTCGATACTTGGGCCATTCTTGTTCCTTATTTATATTAATGATTTACCATTTTATGTAGGGGACAGGAATAGGATTGTTTTGTTTGCAGATGACACCTCATTAATTTTTAAAATTAAAAGATAATTAGATAACTATGACGATGTTAACAATGCAATTGCAAGAGTAGTTCATTGGTTCAGCTCAAATAATCTTTGCCTTAATGAAAATAAAACTAAATGTATAAAATTTACTCTACCAAATGTAAAACAAGTTGCGGCCAATGTTCAACTGAATGGACAAGTGTTAGAGTTTGTAGAATCAACTGTGTTCCTAGGTATAACTATTGACTATATATACACATAAACACTAGAAATAAAAATAATCTTTCAGTCCACCACAGTCGACTACATAAGATTGGCGATTCTTTCCAGGGTAACTGTATACGCTTTTACAACAAGCTTCCCTGTGACCTGAGAAATTTACCTTTAAATAAATTTAAAAAGTTTATTAAAAACAAGCTTTGTGAAAAAGGTTTTTACTCCGTTACAGACTATTTGCAGGACAGGGACGCCTGGAAATGATCTGCTGACAAAGTGAAATAATATTAAATTGTAAATAGGCCATCAAAAAAAAGCCTTCCTAAGTTTCTTGCCGGTTCTTCTCAGGTAGGCCGCGTTCCGAACCGGTGGTCGCTTTAAATATTTTAAATAGTGTATGACATTTTGTAAGCGCCGTTAAAATGGTCTATGCAAAATAAAGATATATATTTTTTCATTTTTTTATTTGTTCCGACCCTTTTTATTCACTCCCACCGCGCCACGGAGGCAGGCAATATGTTGTGATAATTAGAGCGCAAAGGATCTCCATGGTTTAATTTTTATTATCTTTATCATTTAATTAGTGTTTTTTATTAAACTAATCGATGAGATTATAAACTTTTATATTGGCAATAGACATGACGATAACCCTGTGTTTGTTAAATTTGAAAATGTTAAATAAAAATGAAAACTTTTTGCTACAATATTTATGATTTTACCTATATCTATACTAATATATAATGCTGAAGAGTTTGTTTGTATGTATGGTGGAACGCGCTAATATCAAGAACTACTGGCCAGATGTGAAAACATATTTTTGTGTTGGATAGTCCATTTATCCAGAAGGCTATAGGCTATATATATTATCGCGCTATTACCCCGCAGAGTGGAACAGTAATCATAAATGTGGACAACTCAGGCAAATTTTTTAACAATATTGTAGAATTTAAACACGAAGGAATTAAATAGGTGCGACTGCTACGGGAGTTCGAAGTATGTCACGGACGAAGCCGTGGGGGTCAACTAGTGTTTATTTAAATCTTGTTGTTATGTGTGTTGGATTTTTTCCTTGAAATAATGCAATTTTTAGCTTTGTTTGTTAAACTAATCTCTGAAAAGGCTGGATCGATTTTAACGAGACTTTTACTGGCAGATAGATTGTTATAAGGAGTAACTTAGGCTAAATTTTATCCCCGTATTCGCATGGGAAACCACAGGGGTGACGTATTGTCTACTTATAAAATAATAATGTTCAATAATAATATTCTTAAACCCTCGACAACACAAACCAAAATTATATGACCTGTATAAAGCAAAACTTTATATATTTGCGTTGATTCTGTACAAAACTGCTTACACCATTTACCATTAAGTCTGGATTTGTATTGTCGATTCAGATCAACAAATTTTTAAGTCGCATTTGCCAGTAAAGTTTAAACGTGCATCTTTAGAACTGAATGATATACGTTTATATAGAAAGAAAGAATCTTGCACTAGAACACTTGTACTTGTATTTGTGTGAAACATTTAATTTTGATTCAACAATAGTGGATTATTGTTGAATCAAAGTAAAAAAACATTAAAATTATAGGGCTCCCAACACAGACGTTCGTCTTGTCTCGACCTAGGGATTCGGGGTTTATCCCTCTTCTTTGTAAACAATAGAAAATAAAAGAAATTGTATTTTAGTATAAAAACGATTGAAATAGCCCATTTCAATCGTTTTTGTTAAATATCCATCACGCCTTATCCACGAAGGGGTGGCAGAGGCATATTATATGCCCACTTTTCACCGTGTGGATTCCTGTCCCACGTAATAGGTGGTGAGCCCATTGCCGTGTTGAAATAGACAGACGCAGGTTGTGGCTACCTGCTGTTGAAATTTTCAAGCCTTCAACCAGGCTTAACGACTGCCATTTTACTGGCAACCGGGACCAACGGCTTAACGTGCCTTCCGAAGCACGGAAACGCTCGCAAATGTAAATGCCACAAAGTGGTCACCCATCCGAGGACCAGCCATAGTGAAAGTTGCGTAACTCAGTAATCGTTTACAGAACACTGAGACCGCGAGGCCACGAGCGCTTCGCTTCGCTTTGTTTTTGTACTTAAATACAATTTCTTTCGTAAATGTTCTAGGAAAAACTAAACTCCTAACCCGTTTAGTCTTGTAAATTCAGTGAATGTTCCGAGCTATGAACTAATATAATTCTCTATCACGCATAGGTTCCTCACATCCCAAGAGAAACGAATCTACAATTCTGTGTTAGCAAATATCAAGAAATACTGCACATACACATCGCCTAAAGCTGAAAACTCGTATACTTAGCTTTTCATCGCTTAGAATTTCCACAAATAAAAATACATGCGACTACATGTCAGGATTCTAGAGTATTTTAGGTTTACTACACGGACCTAACCACGATTTATTCTGGATGAGGCATTAAAATGCCCGCACAATTTTATGTGTGCAATATTGAGATGTTTTATCTAGTATTTTTTTTATAGTTAAGGCGGCAGATAAATTGATTATTGTAGCTTACCCTGCCATCATTATAGTGTATTCCAAAGTGCTTACCACACTCTACCTGAATTTATTTATAGCCTGGGGTCCATTTTTACTTGGCTACTGGAAGCAGCTTTCTCTTAGCTTTTGCTTTTCGAAATTGTTTCATTGTTTCAAGAGCGACTTCCGTCTGTACTCCCAACTCCGTAAGGACAGTAACGCTAGCGGGTGAAGTCGTTTAGAACCCGTAGATCCTAGTGGGGTCCTATAAATATGCCCTTTGAACGTTTGCAAAACCAGAGATTTTACACTTACTTTTCCACATCTTTGTTGATTTGATACGAACAGAAACAGACTGTGTCTACATGCTATTGAAAAACTTCCAGCCGCGTAAAATTTTATCTTAGCTTGATTATCATGTTACTGGCACCCGAGACAAAGTTCTTAACGTGCCTTCTAAAGAATGGAACATCTCGTAAATGGCAATGTCAATAAAAATCTGCCATCTCAGTACCCGGAACATCACGTAAATGGCAAATGGCAAACTTTTAATCAAAAAGTCACCCATCTCAGTACCAACCGCAGCGTAAAATTTCGCAGTGATTGTTTACAGAATAAATTAATATAAGATATACGATCAGCTTTGAGTAGGACTCGAACTACTTCTCTCAAAGGACTGAGGTACACTGGAAACTGATGAATTTTTCCACCACCAATAAGTATTAAGGCATTTAGAGCATTCTGAGCTAGGGAGACCACAACTCTATCTGGTAATGGTGACAATTTGACAGTTTATATACATTGTGACAGTTACAGCTTTAAAAAAAATCTTTTTTTTGCATAGACTATTTTAACGGCGCTTACAAATGTCATATATCTACTATTTAAAATATTTAATGGTGGTCACTACCGGTTCGGAACGCAGCACACCTGAGAAAAACCGGCAAGAAACTTAGGAAGGCTTTTTTGATGGCCTATTTACAATTTAATATTACTTCACTGTGCCAGCAGATCATTTCCAGCGTCCCTGTCCTACAAATAGTCTTTAACGGAGTAGTAACCTTTTTCAAAGGGCTTTTCTTTTCTTACTTTTTAAATTTATTTAATGGTAATATTCTCAGGTCACAGGGAACCTTGTTGTAAAAGCGTATACAGTTACCCTTTACACATATCTGTGTGATTATACGTCCGTGCCTTTACTAGGTCCGTGTTACTCGCAGTTTGTTAGTTGCCCCGGGGCTTGGCGAGCGGAATACAAATCAAATGCATTTGTCAAAATTTCTTTTAGCAATAACTCGGTATCATGCCAAGATTTTTTGGAATAACGTTGGATTAACGGCTTCGTATGAATTTGAATCGAGTTGTTTCTGGTGGATATGAAACATGATTTTTAAAACAGAATCCATTTTAGTATTGGGGATAGACCATAAAAGATTTCACTACAAAAATCAATTCTTAGTAAAAAATCACTACTACAAAGGTCTCACCTTTATTCTGTGTATCAAACTAGCGACCCGCTCTGACTTCGCACGGTGGCAAAATTTCGTACGGAACCCTAAACTTTTTGAAAATGTAATATAGCCTTTATTGCTCACGAAGAATGTATGACCATATTCATTACAAACAAGGTGAAAGAATGTTTAAAATCGGTCCTGTAGTTTCTGAGCCAGTATTAGAAACAAACTTACAAAATCTTTCCTCTTTATAATATTAGTATAGATTAATGAGACCTGAGTACATCACCGTATTATAGCTAAGTTTCCATACACACTGTATCAGTCTTAGTACATTGACAAACGGATTGACATACATCCGGAGATTGCCATTACCATAAAGAACAGGGTATTAGACATAAACTTGAGCTCCAACTTACCGATGTTGATCAACTCATACATAATTATCATGATTTGAGGCCACGAAATACGCTATTATTATCCGTAAGTTGATGCCCGCGGCTCCGCGGATAAAAATAAGCATATGTCCTATTTTGATGTATATATTGCTGTAAAGTTTCATAGAAAAGCCATTTCATAAAAGAGCAACAAATATTCATCTTCACTTCCAAACAAACTTTCGAATTTTTTTTACCCTATTTTTACAATGTGCTTTCAAAATTTGTTTTACTAAAATAGAAAACCGGATGCTTAGATGGTTCGGACACGTGGAGAGGATGGATGAAAATAGACTGATGAAGCAGATTTATGTGGTGACAGTGTATGAAATCACTCATTAAAGTAGAAGAAGCGAAAGTTGTATGTCAGGATCGTAGCAAGTGGAAAGCCATAGTCTTTGCCTGTACTGAGTGAACCGCTATATATATAGGTACTAACATTAAATAAAGTATCTGACATAATTGATATATCTCTTAAACTATGTAAAAAATGTCGCACAATAGTTATATATTTATTTTTTATTTATGTACACACAAGAAATAACAGAAGGAGGAGTCAAGGGTACAATGGTACTGCTTATTTCTATAAGAAATATCTGCCAGCACACCAGCGAGAGGAAAATGTGAATAAGTAGGAAAAAAAAATCAAATGGAATAACCATTTAAGGTTATATGAATATTGAAATCGCTTTTCTCATGGCCTACACATCAAACAGTTACAAGATCGTTGACTGTCTACAGCGGATGCATCTCAACTGCTGCACAAACAAGATAGGGCTTAACTATCACTACACTTTTTAGATAGGGCTGCTAATAAAAACTGCAATGTTACCGTTTATTTCATTGAATAAAGAAAATTTAAAAATCATTTCTGAAGTTATAGTTCTTTTGGCGCGTTAAGGAAAAATGATGTGAGTAAATTTTTAGAGAAAAACCGACATCACACGTTAGCTGATAAGTGTTTCCTTGACAACTTATAAACACCCTGAAGTTAACTGATAAGTGTTTCTTTGACAACTTATAAACACCCTGAAGTTAACTGATAAGTGTTTCAATGACAACTTATAACTACATTCAAAGTAGTTTCCATTCTTTTGATGTTTTTTTACTAGTTTATCATTTAAACAAACAAAAAAACAAAGAGTTGTAATAAATGCTTAGGTGATGATTTTTTATTATAAAAAACCTTATTTGTTGGTGTATATCAAGACCACTAAGCAGATTACTCTTAAATGAAAAGGCCTAATAGAAGAACTCGGATACCTAGACGTGCATGACATGGAACGATTAATGAATCTGCAGGAAGTGAAAGAAGTATGCTTGGATCGCGAAGCTTAGCGATCTGTCCTCCCTGACTAGCTTGATGGGGATATATTAATTTAGTCACGCCGTTATCCCCAAAGTGGTAGACATAGGTATACTATACGCCCACAATACCCAATGTTGAAAATCTCCCTTCCACTTGACTTAGCAATTGTCACGCTACTGGCAACCGGAACCAACGGATTTTACTGCCTAAAATAATGAAAATACCAGAGTCAACGGGGCACTGGATTTAACGCTAAAATGAAGAATGGGATTGGTACTCTCCACGCGGCATAAGAGTAAACACAATGACAGAAACTCATAAAATATTCATATTTTCACTGAAATTATTGCAACATCCATCTTGTCCCTTTTGTTGTTCAGATTTTTCTTTCCTTTGGTACACAGAGAGCTTAAATTATGCATTTTTGATTTCACAGTAGAAAAATTGTTTGTTTCATTTATAACCCGCTGTTGGATCATTCAATTTCATTTTCCAAATCCATATTATTATAAGCTCTATATATTCTCTATAATCATAATCACTACATATTATAATGATAATAATAAGTGATCCCGGTTGCCAGTAAAATGACAGTCGTTACGTCCAATTGCAGGCCTTATGTGCGGCTTGAAAATTTTCAACAGAAAGTCGCCACAGCCCGCGCCTGTCTATTTCCACACGGCAATGGCCTCACCATCTGTTAAATAGGAAAAAACGCCTACGCCTCTGCCTACCCCTTCGGGAATAAAGGCGTGACATTATGTATAAATATTTTTTCTAATTCATGAGAGCGTTACTGTTAAAACAACTTTTTTATCGTAGTCAAAATGCAGAATTACATAATCTAGTAAACTAGAGCGAGGATTTACGTGTGTTTACATAAATCCCATTCCTCACTTTAAAATCTCGCTTCTCTACATTTAAACGGTTAAAACGTAGATCGCGATAGTCGCATTTATTCTATGCTAAGTACGTTGAAACGGGATCTGCACGTGATGTATGGATATGGAAGGAATTTTGCTTCCTTGTGTACCTGTAACTGAGTAGAATATTTATTATACAACTCCATCTATCCTTTTTAGCTAGTTTAAGTTTGTTCTTTGGGTGTAAGGGGCCCCACACAAATCCCCGGGGTCCTAGCGATCTTACCTGCCTTCGGTGCACCTTCAGACCAAAGGACAAGGCAACGACGCAGGCACTCTTTACAGGGTTAGGAGATTAGACGGCATTCGCTCCAAACAATGCAGAAAATTATAAGTCAAACTGACCCCACGTTCATAATCCAAGGTGGTTTGGAAGCAACTGGGAAAGACTTAAGAACAACTATTTATCTATCACGCCTTATCCCCGAAGGGATGGCAGAGACAAATTATATGCCTACTTTTCACCATGTGTATTCCTGTCCCATGTAGGTGAGCCCATTGCCGTGTTGAAATAAGCAAACGCAGGTTGTGGCTATCTGCTGTTGAAATTTTTCAAGCCATAAGGCTTTCAACTTGACTTAACGACTGCCACATTTTTCTACATAAAAATACTTAAAATATATAGAATCGCTCGTGGCCCCGCGGTCTCAGTGTTCTGTAAACGATCACTGAGTTACGCAACTTTCACTATGGCTGGTACTCGGATGGGTGACCACTTTGTGGCATTTACATTTGCGAGCGTTTCCGTGCTTCGGAAGGCACGTTAAGCCGTTGGTCCCGGTTGCCAGTAAAATAGCAGTCGTTAAGCCTGGTTGAAGGCCTTATGGGCGGCCTAAAAATTTCAATAGCAGGTAGCCACAACCTGCGTCTGTCTATTTCAACACGGCAATGGACTCACCACCTATTACGTGGGATAGGAATCCACACGGTGAAAAGTGGGCATATAATATGCCTCTGCCACCTCTTCGGGGATAAGGCGTGATGGATATTTATTTATTTTATTTAAAATATACAGTAAGCCTAAAAGGCTCAGGTCAGCATAATGCTGGGTATGATCACAGCGCTTATTATTTTTTACGGACTTACCTATTTCTTTCGCGTACGCTTGGATTGTGGAATGAGTTCCTTGTTGAGCCCGAACGTCTACAATATGGTGCTCTTCAAAAGGGGTCTTAGGAGATGTTGGCAGTGTCGGCAGCGTGTGTACAGAACCTCTAGAAACATATCAGGGGCTCGTATGCTTGTCTGCCGCCTCAGTGTTATAAATAAGTCATTGACAGCCTCGGTGCCGCGGTGGTAGCGTAGGACTACCATGCTGAAGTTTCCGAGTCGGAACAAAATTGCTTGAACCACAAATGTTTTGGGTTTTAGACTTCTATATGGTGAAGTTTAGAAAAGTCTTATACAATAGCTCAGTCAGTTCGTACATCCATCCGTTGGTACCCATCTATTTCTCAGGAACGATAACAGCGAGACAAATGGTTGTGCCATTTGATTCAGGACTCCACGACTTTAAAGTTTCTGCCACTTCCTGTTTTAAAACTAGTTTTGGTTAAGAAGTCGTCTAATTAATTCGCTATTTTGGGTGTTTCCGCACTCGCAGTAGTTTCTATTCAAAGAACTATGGAGCGAGCTATGATTGAGAACCAGAGTGATCGACATAGCTCGCAGTGAAAGTGCGTTAAAGTGGCAATAACGCACCCACCATGCAGTTTGTTCTCGCAGCTAAAGTAATCTTTCGATCGCTCTCCACCCCCGTCTGTTCTCAGAGGCACGTTTGGGGACAGCCCGAAGTGGGTACAAGCTAATCTCCTCCGGGAGATCCTGGGGGGGCAGCACATCTGGACCCCGAGGAGGGCCGCATCTTGAGGTATTCCCTTTGCCGGGTCGCAGTGAATAGTCCTCAGGCCTATCCTGGGACCCGGTTGGGAAGAAGGCGGAACACCGCGGGGTTTAGTGGGTAGGACGGCATCCAAGAGGCTGGGAGTCCCACACACCATCCCTGCTGCCCCTGCAGTAAGAATGACGGCGCGTAAACGCATTCCCCGCGCAAAAAAACTGAGTAACCAGCCGTAGGTGCAGCCGTTCTGATTATGTCTCTTGTTAATTATTAATTCTGTATTAATAATTACAGAGGGCTTAAAATATTTTATCATACAAAATGATATAGAAAAGCTTTAATTACATCACTTAGTCAGTAGAAACCCTTTTTGTGTGAAACAAACGGCTAGTCATCGCGTCTTTAGCTCATAACGTCGCGTTATTAAATTTTTTCAAACCCGAATATAGACTCTGGAAGGGTCTATCACGTTCTAGATGAAACGTTCGCGTTTGAGAAAATCTGCATTGTTCATTAATGGTCCGGTCAATCTAGACATTCGAAGTTACATAAATTTACAACACGCTAAAAATGCTTTCACTTGTTCAAAACATAATTAATAATAATATGCAGAAGTTCCGAATCATTCCGGTACCTAGAAAAAAGCGTTTTCAGCTTGTTGTAAATTTAGTACACCTGGGGAAACGGGTACGGGAAAACTTTAACACGCGTGAGATGCAGCTAGTAAGCATAATACGTATTTGGCGTAGGTTCCGCTGTGACTCGGCAGAGGAGATATCATTACATGACACTTGTTCCTACGTGGACGGGTTATACTGCAAAACACAACAACCTTATTAATGATGTAAATCCAAAGCAGCAGCACATCTTTGTAATCCGCAGCTCCTGTTAGCATCCTTATCTTTACTACGCTTACGTTCTACAGGCTCATCTAGTTAATATTCGATGGTTATCATTGGCGTTCATGTTAAACCATTTGTCAGAGTGTTATAAGGCTCCTCTTTGTTTGACAGCGACCTTAAATGTTATTAAATTTTAGACAATAATTTCTTTCAGCATATTGTTAAGTAGTTTAAATATTCACAAAACCATATTACAAAAATGCTTACGGGGAAATGTAGGGGTCTAAAATGAAAGAAAGAAAACAAAATAAAAACACATTTATTAAGAGGTGATGTGCCTCTCGCACTCTTTCGGGGATAAAGGCAAAATTGATAAGGATACATACAAACATATTGTCATGCCTTTATTTATTCTCAAAGAGGTAATATACTGTACGTCCTAATTTCACCGCTTGCATTTATGGCCCGCGTAACGGGTGGTGAGTCCATTGGCGTGTAGAATTGGACAGGCGCAGGTTTTGGCGACCTGCTGTTTAAATGTGTAAAGGCGTCGATAAAAACTTCAACTGGGATTAACGACTGCCATGTTACTGCCAGGACCAACGGCTAAATGTGCCTTCCGAAGAACGGAAACGCTCGTAAATGAAAAGCGAAAGTTAACTAACTAACTAACTAAACTAACTATCTTCACGCTGTATCCCTGACGGGGTAGTCAGAGAGGACAGATCGCCAGGCTTCGCGATCCATGCATACTTCTTTCGCTTCTTCGAGATTCATCAATCGCTTCATACACGCACGTCTGGGTATCCGAGTACTTTTGACCTTTCCGTTTTTGAGCAATCTGCTCACGTGGTCTTCATATGTAAGTCTCGGCCTACCCTGACTCCTTCTACCCTCTACTTTTGAACAATATATATTCTTCGTCAATCGTTCCTCACTCATTCGTTGGACGTGTCCAAACCAACGGAGCACGCCCTTTTCCAGCTTAACGCTGACACTTTCATTCAAACCTGCCAAATTGCGTATCACTTCGTTACGTATTCGGCCAGCCAAGGTAACGCCGCACAACTTTCGAAGTGATCGCATCTCCACAGCATTCAATTTACTTTCATGCATCTGCTGACATACCCAGGTTTCACTACCGTAAAGCAAAGTTGGCACTAGCACTGCGTTATGAATCGCCAGTCGTGCTTCTTTTACGATGCTTTGTCGCTTTACTAACTGGGACAAAGCACCGTTAACTTTGTTTCCGGCAGCTACTCGCCGTTCCACATCCGAATCACATCTTCCATCCGCGCTAAACATACTTCCTAAATACACAATTTCATTCACTTGCTCTAGACGTTCCTGGTTTACCCTAATCTCGCATTTAGTTCTTACGTCACCTCTTTCAAACACTAGAACCTTAGTTTTACTTGCATTCAAGCGGAGACCCTTACTTTCACACCCCTCTTTCATATTAGTGACTAATGCCTGAAGGTCGGCTTCTGATGAGGTCATGAGCACCGCATCATCAGCGTACAGCAGACAGTTTACTGTAAAGTCACCCAAATTCACAACCATATTAAAATCTTTCAACTTCTGCAGGCAACTGTCCAGATACACTATAAACAGCCAGGCGGACATGACACATCCCTGTTTGACGCCTGTACAGACATCAAAAAGAGGTGACACATCCCCCCCTACTCGCACGCAAGCCTTACAGTCCCTATAAAGCGACTGTATTGCCCGCAGTAGCGAGCCGTCCACACCATATCCTGGCAGCAAGTCCCACAGCGTTTCTCTCACAACGTTATCAAATGCTTTCTCTAGATCCACAAAAGCGCAGAAAACCTTCTGGCTAAGAGCCAGAAACTTTTCCGCGATCATGCGGAGAGAAAACACTTGATCCATGCAACCTCTTCCACGTCGGAATCCGCATTGAGCGTCCCATAAATACCTTTCAGACTTTTCTTGCATTCGTGCCGTTATAACCTTTGCATACACCTTACTAGCTAAGCTGACCAAGCTGATCGCCCTGTAGCTGGAGCAGTTTAGGCGCGAGCCTTTCCCTTTGTAAATAGGTACTACAACTGCTACTCGCCAGTCATCTGGGACCTCACCCGTCCGCAAGCACAAGTTGCATAACAGACATAGTGTGTCCCAGACACGCGACCCACCGTACTTGATCATCTCAGCAGTGACTCTGTCTTTTCCCGCAGCCTTACCACATTTCATACTTCTTATCGCTTGTTCTATTTCTTTCATACTAATGACTTCAATGACATCGGGATCCGGTGCATCGAAGTGAGCTCCACTTCCCGATGTGGCATCTCTGTCTTTTCTTGCATACATCTTTCCATAAAACTCGACAGATCCCACATCCGTCCGCATAGGCGGTGATTTGGTCGAGCGCACGGACCAGGTTAAATACTTGGGATCTGTTTTTCACACGTCCAGTGACATCGATTGCGATGTCAAGTCACGCATTGCTGCCGCGTGGGCCAAATGGCGGGAGATGACCGGTGTCATTTGTGACCCTAAAATGCCGATCCGGTTGAAGGGACAGGTCTACAAAACCATTATTAGACCTGTCCTTTTACATGGCAGTGAGACGTGGCCGATATTGGAGCGACACAAGCAGGAGCTGCGTGTCACGGAAATGAAGATGCTGCGGTGGATGTGTGGAGTCACGCGGATGGACCGCGTGAGGAACTCTCGCATCCGCGGCGGCCTTCACGTCCGTGACATTGCAGACAAGTTGCAAGAGTGTCGCCTTCGTTGGTATGGTCACGTCTTGCGGCAACCGCCGGGCTACGTAGGTAACAAATGTCTGGCCATGTCAGCCCCGCCGGGTCCCGGTAAGAGGCGAAGACCCAAGAAGTGCTGGCTTGACGTCGTAAGGGATGACATGCGTGCCAATGGTCTCACCACAGGGGATGCCGACGACCGTGCGAAGTGGAGGAGAAAATGTAGGAAAGCGGACCCCGGGCGTCGCGAGACGCAACTGGGACAGACGCTCGGATGATGATGATCTTTCCATAATATTCACTCCATCTCTGCAGGACGTCACTTTGGTCTGTTAGGACGTCATTGTTAACGTCAGGACGTCACTAAGCACTTTATTCATACTGCAGATTGCCGAACAACTCCGGGTCTTGCCTACCTCTTTCCAGAAGAGCTTGGCATTATCCCGGAAATTGGACGACAACCTTTCATCCGCTTTCATTCTTCACCTTTCACGAGCTTCTTCTATAAGTGCCTTCGTGTTAACTTTCTGCAGCTTGTATCTCTCTTTCATATTAAAATCATTCCGCGAGGTTAAGTAGTCTAGCCATGCTTTCTTCTTCATTCGAACTGCTTCTTTCACTTCCTCATTCCACCATGCATCACGCTTATAACTACTGCCTCTTTTCGTTTCTCCACACACTTCCACAGCGGCATTTATCATACTATCCCTAAGGTTCTGCCATACATTTTCCACATTCTCACTGCTTACATTGACATCGCCAAGCTTTTCGGCTACCCTTTCATTATATTTATCCCTAATGGATGCATCCTGCAGCTTCCAGATTTTGATGCTATAAGTCGGCTCAGGTTCAGGACACTCGGTACGATGACGCCAACCCGCGAACAGACCCCTAATCCTAGTTATGACTAGGTAGTGGTCTGATCCCAGCTCAGCGCCTCGATAAACCCTTGTGTCCATCACCTGTTTACGGAGCCGACTATCCATTAGGAATAGATCTATCATGCTTCTCTTTGACTTACATCTCCTCGTATACATATGAATTTGTTTGTGGTTGAACATTGTGTTCGCCACAAACAAATCCTTTTCCTTAGAAAATGCCAGTATTAGCTTGCCAGCGTCGTTGACCCTTTTATCCCCATACTTCCCGAGTACCGACTCAAAACCATCGCGAGCGGTACCCACCCATCCATGCAAGTCTCCACATACTATAAGTCTTTCATTTCCTTCTATCACATTTAGAGCTTCTCTCATACTCTCCCAGAAGTCCTCTAGCTCACTCGCGTTCGACGAAGATACTGGCGCGTAAGCAGCTACCAGGAAAATCTTCGTCAAACCAAGTTTTACACGGATCCAGAGGATTCTAGGACCTATCAGTTTGTACTCATACATACCGGAGGCCAATCGCGAGGACAGCAAAATTCCAACCCCCCGACTGCCATGCTCGCTCTCTGGTACTCCAGACCAAAGCGCGAGCATCCCACCCGGGAGCTCCAAGACTTCGCTGCCCTTGCGCTTGGTCTCTGTCAAGCACACTGCATCTAACTTTCTCTCATTCATAACATCCATCAACTCATTCATCTTATCTGTCATTCCTCCCCTAACATTCCACGCAGCTACCCTGCACTCCATCCTCCACTTCCCGCCGTGTCGGGCCACGCGTGTAGGGTGGCGGTCCCCTACGCCGCTCTGGCTCACACTTTTCGCACCAGCGGGGACGAACTGGTGCGCGTCGCCTCGGGGGCACGCCCTAGCAGTAATCGCCCTGGTGGCACTCGTGTTGGAGTAGAATTGCAGCCGTAGCTGGCAGGGATGGCGACGTGCACGCTTCTACTCTTCATTCCCTTTATTTTTTTGATAGTTAGTTAGTTAACTAAAACTAACTAACTATCTTTACGCTGTATCCCTGACGGGGTAGTCAGAGAGGACAGATCGCCAGGCTTCGCGATCCATGCATACTTCTTTCGCTTCTTCGAGATTCATCAATCGCTTCATACACGCACGTCTGGGTATCCAAGTACTTTTGACCTTTCCGTTTTTGAGCAATCTGCTCACCTGGTCTTCATATGTAAGTCTCGGCCTACCCTGACTCTTTCTACCCTCTACTTTTGAACAATATATATTCTTCGTCAATCGTTCCTCACTCATTCGTTGGACGTGTCCAAACCAACGGAGCGAAAGAGCGAAGAAAAGCGAAAGTTGCTTGACGCAATGATGGTTTACACACACTGTGTCAGCGGAGCCACGAGCTCTACTTGTCCATATACACTTATGTCGTAAGAACGTTGTGGAAACCATCAGAATCATTGCTAAAAACAATCCAAGGGCACAAAAGTCACTCCAACTACATAAATATAACAGGTGAATGACGAAAGAAATTCCTGAAGGAAAGGAATATAGGACACATATAGTATAGACATGGTAACTTTCAGATTTCAGTAATCTAATTACTTATACTAATATTATATAGAGGAAAGATTTGTTGAACAGGTTTAGAAACTACTGGGCCGATTTTAAAGTTTCTTTCACCATTGAAAAGCTACATTTTTTGTGAGTAACGTTGACTATCTTGGATTTTCAAAAAGTTTAAATCTCGAATAGATAAACTTCAACCACGCGGGCAAAGCTACGAGTATCAGCTAATGTGAAATATTCCTATGGGCGTTTTCGTGATCCGTTGGTATGTCTCGAACATCGATTACAATACGACTCTCTCTATGTTTGATATGTTTATTAATGGCTCTGCACTTGGTACAACAATCTAAAATTTACAACAACCAAAATGCTAAGAACTCTATCAGTCAGGGTAGTACCTAGAGTCACAGATAATCTACAACTGACTCACAGATTATCTACTCTGATAATAATACAATATCAGCATAGAGTCCAGTCCGAGTCACCAAAAGCGTCTCGACTCTAAATAGTGGCACGACTAAACGTCATGTCGCCATATTCTGCTTTACGTGACAATAAATCAACATTTGCTTCGCCTTCACACGAGGTTTTTTTGCATGATTCTGGTGACTTATATATAGCATTTGCCAATTGCCCCCTTAAAATCCCAAAGCTGTCAAAAAAAACTAGTCTATTTTTCCCGATGTCTTGAATTCGTGCAACATTATAGAAATGAAATACAGCTCTGCTTCATCACATTTGATTTATTCTCTGAAGTCTCCAAATCTGAACGAAAGCCAAATTCCTATAAAAAGTTACAACTTTTATAAAATGTATTCCAAAGAAAATTTCAATACTCTCGTAGATATTGAATTTGTAACAAGTTTTATAACCTGATTAAAATCCATTGCATGATTGTAAGTTGAAGAGTTGAAATATCAGTTAGCTGGTGTTTTAATTTGTTTATTATTAAATTTTGATGCCATTACAACAAGTTATTAAAAATGGGACATGTTGACGTCGCCCAGACTATTTTTTTATTCCACCGAGGTGGCAGACAAGCAGATGACCCATCTGATGGAAAGTGATCACCGTAGCCTATGGACGTTTGCACCACCAGAGGTGCAGCATTCGCGCTGCCGAATATTTAAAAACCTTTTAAGGGCAGGTAGGCCAAGTCGCGTAGGCACCAAATCGCTTCCTCAGCCCCCGCCAAGATAGATCGACGATGTATTTTCCGCTGGCACGCCACAGTAAAAATGATTGGCAGTAGCAATCGAAATGGAACATCTCTGTTATTGTGTTGGATTTTATTATAGGTTTATGATATACTAGTTGACGCCCGCTATTTCGCCCGCGTGATGAAGTTTTCTCGTTCCCGTTATCTAAAGGAGCTTGTTCCCGGGTTAAAAAGTAGCCTATGTGTTATTCTGATAGATACGCTATATTATTGTAAAGTTTATTTAAATTCCATTCAGTAGTTTTTATATGTAAGTATCATCAAACATTCATACTTATAAACTTTCGCGTTTTTAATATTAGTAGGAGTTAATGATGATATATTTAATAACAAATTTATGCTTTATGTACAAGTAATAAATAAAATGTCCCGTACTCATTATACTCATCTTTTTTTTAAAAATAATATTAAAATCAAAAAATCTTAATGTTTAATGTCCCTGTCTCAGGCAGCTAGTCACCGTTGTACTTCAGAACACATCTTCCGTTCGCGCTAAACATTCTCCCTAAGTATATAACTTCATTTAATTACTCTAAACGTTTCCGGTTTACCCAAATCTTGCTATTAGTTCCTACTTTTTATCTTTCAAATACCCGATTCTTAGTTTAACATGCAGCGAAGACTTCTACTTTCATTTTAGTGACTAATGCCTGTACGTCGGCTTCTGATGAGACTATCACTACCGCATCATCAGCGTACAACAGACAATGTACTGTAAAGTTTCCAATTTTACAACACATCATTATCTTTTAACTTTTGCAACTATATGTCTCGTTATGTCCGCCTTGGTTGTGTTTTTCATAGTGTATTTACACTATGAAAAACAAAACCAAGGCGGACATAACACAACCCCGTTTGACGCCCCAACAGACGTCAAACAGAGGCGCCAGGTGAACCTCCCCCTTGGTCGCACGCAAGCTTTGCAGTCCGTATAAAGTAACTGTATCGCATGCAGCAGCTGGCTGTCTGCACCATGTCCTGCCCGGAGATGGTGTGGACGGCCAGCCAGGCCACACGGAGGAGTACCACAGAGTTTCTCTCACAACGTTATCAAATGCTTTCTCCAGATCCACTAAAGCGCAGAAAACCTTCGGGTTAAAATGTTGGGATTATTAATTATTAGTTACATGAAATGTTATACATTTTTTAAGGCTACTAACATAAAGTAAAAAAATTAAATATAAAAGCGCTGGCTGGTTAAGTTAGTGAACTCAGTTCTCTGAAAAAGATCACTGGTTTAAGAAATTTTCTCGGACTCTGGATGGATGACCGCTTTGTAGCATTTTCATTTACCAGCGATTTCGTCCTTCGAAGGACACGTTAAGCTGTTTGTCCCGGTTGCTAGTAACGTTGCAATAGGCACTCGTTAAGTCAAGTGAATACCCTTTCAGCGAGCTTAAAAAATACAACAGCGAGTCGCCACAATCTGTGCCTGTCCATTTGAACACAGGCATTGGGCGCACCACAATATGCCCCTGCTACACCTTCGGGGATAAATTCGTGGCTAATTAAATATTTTTTACTTTAAGAATAAAACAAAAGTCTTGGATAAAATTTAAATAATTTATGCGAAGCGAAGCTTAAATATAACAACTGCACTGATTACTTCAGCCAGTAGCAGTCGGTATGTTAAAGCTTCAGAATCAATTGATAAAATTTGTTTAGAACCAAATTGAAAGTATACGTTACACAAAAAAATGAAATTCGTCAATTATTAGCGAAATAACAGGTAGACATACATTGAACAGCCCACTGGCTCAGTTAATTATATAAGTGCCTTCTAACCTGTTGGTACCGGGTTCGATTTTATACTACTTACAGGGATAATTCTAATGCTTCTATGAAGTGTACGTAGCTCATTTTATATTAAAACTCTCATACCACTATACAAAGCGAACTCCGGGGGTCGCGAGATGCAGCTGGGACAGACTCTCGGATGATGATGGAATGCTTACTGCTCTGATAAATATACTGTGCCATTGCGAAGAAATAACAAGGGGAGCGCAACGAAAAAACCTGACACAGGTCCTACCACAGTAAGCGCCAGCGCGCGACTCATAGGCGCGACTGATCAGGCGTCAGCGGCGCGAATCTGGTATTATTTAAACATTTGTACTATAAAAATCACTGTATATAGTCAAAGTAAGCGATTATGTCTATAAATATTTAGTAGCTATAGGTCGGTATAAAAATTTCATGAATATTATCTTTAGTTTAGATTTGGCATTAAAAAAACATTTCGAAAGGGGGCAACTTTGGGATGTTTTTCTATCAAGTGAAGTTTATTAGATTTTGTAACAGAAAGGCATTTTGACTAGATTAAATCCTTAACTATCATATATATTTTTTTCAAAATCAAAGACCATTTTTGAAGTGAAAACTTCTTTAGCGGCGTTGAGCACTTTTTCTGTAATGGGTATAAAATCTTAAACTCGCGTCAGGACACGTGACCCTGATCGAAAAAGCGTAAGATTTTTTATCATCATCATCTTTACGTCGATCCCGGTCAATTTTTGAAGGAAAAACTTCTTTTAGCGCGGTACGCATATTTTTAGATGAGATAAAATCTCTGGCCTCGCGACCATAATCATCATCATCATCTAACGTTGATTCCGGTCATCTACAGGTCTTATTAAATAATGCTGTGTAATCAATTAGGACTCTTTCAGTGTAGAATTATTTTTTATCATTATCATCTTTATATATATAATCATCATCATCATCTAACGTTGATTCCGGTCATCTACAGGTCTTATTAAATAATGCTGTGTAATCAATTAGGACTCTTTCATTTATTTTTCATCATCATCATCTTTACGTCGATCCCGGTCAATTTTTGAAGGAAAAACTTCTTTTAGCGCGGTACGCAATTTTTTAGATGAGATAAATTTGGACTCGCTACTCCCCGTTACGATACGCAGCTATAGTGTGTGCATATATGCATGTACCAACGCGACTAGATAAATAAATTATTAATAAATTGAGTTTTTTAAGTGAAAACGCCTCTTAGCGTGGTACACATATTTTTAGAGGAGATAAAATCTCTGGATTAGCGACTATAATCATCATCATCATCATCTAATGTTGAACCCGGTCATCTACAGGTCTTATTAAATAATATTGTGTAATCAATTAAGACTCTTTCAGAGCAGAATTTTTTTTTCATCATCATCATTAACGTCCATCCCGGTCAATTTTTGAAGTGAATATTCTTTTAGCGCGGTACGCTTATTTTTAGATGAGATAAAATCTCTGGACTCGCGACCATTATCATCATCATCATCTAACGTTGATTCCGGTCATCTACAGGTCTTATTAAATAATGCTGTGTAATCAATTAGGAGTCTTTCAGTGTAGATTTATTTTTCATCATCATCATCATTAACGTCGATCCATCAATCAATCATCGATCAATTTTTGAAGGAAAAACTTCTTTTAGCGCGGTACGCAATTTTTTAGATGAGATAAATCTCTGGACTCGCACCCCGTTACGATACGCATCTATAGTGTGTGCATATATGCATGTAGCAACGCGTCTAGATAAATAAATTATTAATAAATTGAGTTTTCACTTCTGTCGGCACTCCCGGAGTGGTTAGGTTAGGTTATTTTTCTACGATTCGCATTGTTTTAAAAAATTAAAATCGTGGCCTCGGCAGGAATACCCAGCCTTAAAACCCTCTTTGAAGTACCCCATACTGTAGACGTTCGGGAAATCCCAAGCTGGGAACTCATGCACTATGGTCCATTTCTGTAACAACAAAAACCTAGTATCACATTATGTATAGTATACATTACTTTTTGTAGTTCGGATCGATACATTATTATTGAGAAGAAGATGCAACGTACTTAAAATTACAATAAAGGCGTAAAAAAATAAGCCCGTTATAATGCTCTTTTCATAGCATATTAAAAAAAGAAAATTACTGTATGTATGACGTCATAACATGAGTAGCTAATAAAATTTTAACCTTTTCTCGTTGACGCCACAATAGCGGCATTTTTCAGCCTCAATCTTGTATTCACCTGCCAGGGGTGCTTTTGACCCAAAACACTTCAATACCAACCCTCCGGATGGCCGTCGTTGAGATAATAACCCTTGTTATTTGAATATATATTTACGTTGGACGTTTCGACCCCAAGGCATTGTGTGTTGCCTTCATAAAAAGATTTTAATAGCTACTTAGATAGTTGAATGGATCCCATGTCCTATCCTGTCTTTCACGAGACTGTAATGAAAATGAATATAAAACGAATTTGTTTTTGTAAGCATCCACTATATTTTATTACTAGATGACCCGCACAGCTTCGCCCGTGGAATATTTCGACATCCCGTCGCACCTATTTAATGCCGTTCGCTTATAAATTCTACTATGATGCATAAAAAATTACTCGATTTGTCGACATTTATGACTACTGCTCTGCTCCCCAGTGTAGTAGCGTAATGATATATAGCCTATAGCCTTCCTCGATAAATGTGCTATCTAACACAAAAATTATTTTTCAAATCCGACCTAAAGATTAGCGCGTTCAACCGAACAAACAAACAAACAAACAAACTCTTTAGCTTTATAATATTAGTATAGATAAGTAACATTACAATGATGCTGTCGTGCTCTGCCCATTATAAGAATACATTCGGAGAATAAGTTAAAGCACTAGTGTACTGCTCGCCGTCGTTCTTACAGAAACAGGCCTAAGACGGCTCGGTGGCTTAAAGTCCGAATTTCATTCAAGACGGTCATAACACCCAAACCAATCCCCAATATACGAATCCTTTACGGCCAATGTCCGTCAGGAAATTCTTCTTAGTCAGTATCTTCATTGCTGAAGCTCGTGTCTAGCTTGAAGTTGCGTGAAGTGACCCCATGCACCATGCTTCTCCACGTGTTCCTGTCCTCGGCAGTCTTCATAGCTTCGGTTATTGATAGGCCTAGGAATGTACTAGGTGAGAACTGCGGGTAAGTGAGCGACCGCGTGATCTTCTCCCATCGACCTACCCAATTACCATCAGCTTTTCTAGGTTGTCGAGGTTTCTGCGATCGATGTGTCTAAAGTAGTTGAGAAGCTTAAAAGTTTAAGCTGGAAACAGAAAGCGGAAAACGTTAAGATGATTCTGAGCTCATCAATAATGGACACGTTGGTCCGGCGCATGGAATTCGCAACATCTGCCTCAAAACACCACATCTTAAAATATATAAAATAAATAAATATCGTTGGGACAACTCACACAACGCCATCTGATTCCAAACTAAGCAGAGCTTGTGCTATGGTAACCAGATAACTGATAAACATACTTATATATTTCTAAATACATACATATATATTATAGATAAATAACACCCAGACACAGAATAAACCATCGTGCTCATCACCCAAAAATTTTCCGGGGCGGGAATCGAATCCATAACCGCGAGACGTAGCAGTCGGATACACTCCCACAGAGGCAGTCATAAAAAAATATAAAATAAAAGCGTCGATACTTGCCCTTTCGTTCAATCTTTGACACTACGGGTGATGTTTCCATTTACGAATGTTTGCGTGACTTGGGAGGCACGTTGAACCGTTTGTCCCGGTTCCGTTAATATGGTAGTCGTTAAGCCAAGTTGAATTGGGTGTAAGGGGGCCAAGATCTTCAGGGCTGACCCCCCCTTCCCACTAGCAGTGTACCTGTTGATTAACGGACGAGGCAACAGCGAAGGTGCCTTTACACCTTTTCGACATATAGCTTATAGCCTTCCTCGATAGATGGGCAATTCGACACAAAAAGATTTTTTCAATTCGAACCAGTATTACCTGAATGTGTGTTCAAACAAACCAACAAACTCTTCAGCTTTATATATTTGTATAGAAATAGATATATTAATATATAATAATTTATCTGTAATTATAGAGATTGTATTTTTAATTCGTTAAACATTTAATGCATTTCATAATGCAAATTGTTTGTAAATTACATTACTTCACTACACATTATTTCATGCCAAACGCGGTTCAATACATTTATAATTAAAAGCATTATAAATTTGAATATAATTGCAGTTGAACATCACTGAACATTTGTTCAGAGTTCAACTGTACATTTCGAAATAAATTAAGTACGAAATCAACGACTGTTTGTTATACTTAGTATTGGTTATATTATTTGAAAATACCAAAACATACTGAAAATGAAAATATCTTTATCTAGGTCACAAAATTACATATTATTAACGTCAAGATTATTTCTTCTACATTTACTGCCAGATTCGCAAAGTAATAGTAAGTAAAACCTGAGGAAGAACCTGGCAATAAAACTAATGGCCATTCTTTTTAAATCGCCAGCAATTACATTACTTTTCGTTTACATAATAAAATTGAATATTTTTTTAAACAGTATTGTCTATTACATTATATTTATTATTTTACCTTAACATTTTTTTTAATTTGTATATTTATGTGTGTTGATTTAAATTCATTGATTTATTGACTGATTTTATATATGTGAAAGAGGTTTCTTAGACTTCAAAACCCTAAACGCCTGCTCGTCTGTACGCATCTATTTCTCAGGAACCATAAGCCATTATAACTAATTCTGGTTTTGACACTGGTTTCGGTTAAGAAGTTGTCTGATTCCTTTGCTACGATAGGGCTGAAGGGCGCGTTACTTGTTTTATTCAAAGAAATAGCGGTTTAAGAGATCGTATGCCATCAATAATGAAATCCTTGAGACTAGACAGCGCAGATTTGATGGATGCCACGTCTGCCACCAACATTGTATGACTGTAGGGGGCCCCTTTAAGATCACAAGGGGTCTAAACAACTTCACCTGCTAGCGGTGCTCCTACTGACTAAGGACTGAAACGACACAGGGTTACGATATATCAGACGGCAGTCGCTCCTAACCTAACAATGCTGTAAAACCAAAACCCAGGTAGGGTTTCGAAGAACTGGGAAAGTACTAAGACGAAGAGAGAAATCAACATTGCTAATGGAGCTAAGAATGTTTCTGTTCAGCTACTCCTGCATTGTGCCCTCACTTGATTGAAGGGAAAATATTAGAGACGGAGATGAGCTGGACTTACATTTTGGGCAACGTCAAGCGTTTTTCCTGCTATCGCCAATCTTCGGAATACAGACTCAGATACGCCGGAACATACATATCATCACGCCGTAGGTAGAGGCTGCTTTCCACTAGCTATGACGCTGGCATACAATTTTTGCTTCTTCCACTTTCAATAGAGTTTTCGTATATCACGAAAAATATAAAAACGATACATTTATGACATGACAAGCTGGGCTTTCTCCGATTTCGATCGTGAGATACTTCGATAAAATTTAACCCCCTACTTTCTACACTTAGGGGTGAAACTTTCCAAAATCCTTTCTGAGTAGGCCATACTCAGCATATTGCTAAAAAAAATCCAATAACTAGGTTCAGGGACTGGCCGTTGATATGTTAAGAAGTAATCCATTAATTTTATTTATATAGATTTAAATCCTTGTTTACAAAATAAATAAAATAAATATCGTTGGGACAACTCACACAACACCATCTGATTCCAAACTAAGCAGAGCTTGTACTATGGTAACGAGATAACTGATAAACATAGTTAAATAGTCCTAAATACATACATATTATAGATAAATAACACACAGACACAGAATAAACCATCGTGCTTATCACATAAAGTTTTATACTAGATGGGAATCGAACCCACGACCTCTTGCATAGCGGTCGGCTACACTCCCACCGCGCCACAGAGGCAGTAAAAACAATACAACTAATGAAGGCATACAACTATTTAAACAAAAAATCGTGCAGTAAAGAAATCACAATGTCTCAGTTCTCGTTAAATACTAAATCTCCACAAGATGCTACAAGCCCGCAACCCGCAAGCACGTCTGCTCAATTTATCACGACAAACAAAGTGTAAGTTTAGTTACTTCGAAGATAGAAGTTGCTGCGATTCGTGATCTTACAAGGAATAACAAAATATACACACTACAAGTTAGCAATATCATTATGGAGATATTGATAGTCAGAGGATCGAGCAAATTGTTTTACTTTGAAATTAATAATATAATATTGAAATATAAATTTATTTATTTATTTATTTGTTCTTGAAGGAAGCTTACGGACTAATTTACAATTTGTGGTAGTGAAATGAAATGAAAATGAAAAATCTTTATTCATGTAGGTCACAAAGTAACACTTATGAACGTCAAGATTATTGCTTATACATTTACATTTACTGCCAGATTCGCACAGCAATAGGTAGAGCCTGAGGATGAACCTGGCAATAAAACTCATGGCCACTCTTTTCTAACCGCCCGTAATTACATTAGTTTGAGTTACATGGTGTTTGACCAATTATATAGTAATGAATTTATACAAAACAAAATCAATGTTGTGTGTAAAATGAATATATACAAAACAAAAAAAAAACAAAATCAATGTTGTGTTTAAAATCATATCAAAATTAGAGCTATTCTAGTAGCCAGTTCTAAGGGCAGCCTACACTTTAAGAAGAAGAATCTAGCAAGAAAGTCAATGGATTCTCTTTTCAAAAATGTAGGTATGGCTTACAACATTAAAATCACACTTACATTGTTCCTTTGGATTTATGTGAGAACGGTCGACTAAACTTAGTTTGCCTAAAATTTTAATAATTTTATTTGTAACAATTGCAATAACAGCTATGAGCTGACCAGTCCCAACAGACGGCACCCGTTCACGGGTAAGACGTATATATTAGCCATCGCCCTACTCAACCGTATTATAGGGAATAAGGCGACCCGATACATACGCCACCACTGCCAGGACACTTAGGCGAGCATGACATACCCAAAAACTGTACAGCAACGATCATGTCAATTTCAAAATAATAAATAAGTCTACTTGGTGCTCACACAAACTCAAATTACATATTTTTATATTAGTTATTACTGGGGCTAAACGCAGCCAATTTAGAAACCTTTAGTTGTCAGACGTTTCAAATTATTCAATATACAGAAATGTAAAAATACAACATATATATGCAGATTCAAGACAAGTACAAAATTACACAAAGTATTTCGAGCAAAGAGCAAGCAACTCATTTCCATTTATTTTTATCATTCAAATAATCATTAATTGTGTAATAGGCCCTTTTAAAGAGGTGCGTCTTAATTTCCGCCTTAAATTTATGTAACGGCAGGTTCATTTTTATTATATAGGCGTACACCAATTCCTGCAAAAGAGTCGTGAACCTTTTGTAAACGATGATGCGTTCCAATTAATTTATGCTTATTTCTAGTATTTATCGAATGTATGTCACTGTGTCTATTGTATAAATGTATGTTCTGTTTAACTAACATGATATTTGCAAATATATACTGTGATGCAACCGTTAAAATGCCAATTTCTTTGAATTTCTCTCTAAGGGACACTCTAGCACTTAATTTATATATTGCACGTATAGCTCTCTTCTGGAGTACAAAAATTACTTGTATATCAGCTGCTTTGCCCCACAGCAAAATGCCGTAAGACATGACACTATGAAAATAACTAAAGTATACTAGCCTGGCAGTTGCCACATCAGTAAGCTGCCTGACTTTACTAACGGCAAAGGCTGCCGAGCTGAGTTTACCTGCAAGACACGTTATTTGGGCATTCCTCTGCAGTTTGCTATCTAAAGTGATCCCCAAAAATACAGTTGATTCTACAAGATTTAGGGTATCACCGTTCAATATTATATTTGTACCGCATTTCCTGACATTAGGCATGCTGAATCTGATACACTTTGTCTTCTTAGCGTTTAGTAGCAAATTTTTGGTCGTTAACCAATCTACAACTTGGGCAAGTGAACTATTTACGCCGTTAAAGCATTAAACATTAGTATTAATGTAAAATTATTTATCCAATTACAAGCTCCCAATGATAGTAACAATTTAGTAAATACGGTTGTGACAAGCATTTACGTTATAGCTTTAACTTATAATTAAGCTTAATTAAGTTAATAACCACTTACTTTATATAACTAATACAATACTATATATACTACTACAATATTTCAATCTATCACGCTACAGTTTGAGTACCTCACACATCATATTTCCAAAGAATTGTTTGGTCAAGCGTTGCCTTACAATATTAGCCTTTAATAATATAGTCTTTAATATAGTCGGATACACTCCCACCGCGCCACAGAGGCAGTCATTAAGTAGAAAACATCCTACATCATATGTTTGATAAATTTTAGAAAAATATAAGTATCAGTATCTGACCACGTGAGCAGATTGCTCAAAAACTGAAAAGTCAAAAGTACTCGGATACCCAGACGTGCGTGTGTGAAGCGATTGATGAATCTTGAAGAAGCAAAAGAAGTATGCATGGATCGCGAAGCCTGGCGATCTGTCCTCTGTGACTACCCTATCACGGATACAGCGTAAAGTCAGTTAAGTTTAATCTCGTAAACTATAAATACCAAGATAATCTTTTCGAACAAAAAAGAATCACTCACAAACTGCAAAGTATTTTCTAGAAAGGTTAGCTACTTACTTGGAGCACAAAACTTTGTGAGTTGATAGAAAACGCTGCAATAATCAGAAGTTCAAGCATTCTCGACACTAACGAGGTCTTTTTATGTTTTCCAACTATGTACACGATGCATCAAAGTTAAGAAACTTTCGCTTGAGAATGTTGATGGGTAAATGCGCGATATTCACAATGTACGAGATATTTTACACTTGGAGAATATAGTGTATTCTCTTTCCTTAAGTTATGTGTAACTTTTTGCTAGTGCATGATGTGCATGTATGAAGCGATTGATGAATCTGCAAGAAGCGAAAGAAGTATGCATGTATCGTGAAGCCTGACGATCTGTCCTTTCTGACTACCCCGTCAGGGATACAGCGTGAAGATTAATAAAGTAATTTCATAACAATTTTTTCTTTTTAAACTATTTTGTTTTTAAATGTTATTTTTGCAGTATTCCGCTTTTTTAGAATGTCGTACGAAGTCGACACGTGTTTCGCCTACACACAGTATTTTTTTTGAATTTTAAAATTTTAATATAGAACGTGAATAATCATGCCGGTATGCTCCGAGAAACTACTTTAAGCTGATTTTTATAGTGCCTTTATCAGGATGGCTAAATGCTAAGAACAAGAAAATGGATAAATATTTACAGAAATTTATTGCTACATTTCTCATAAATTTTTAATAAACTGGAAAAAGACAATTCGACTCGAGACGGGGATTGAACCCGTGACCTTTGCCTTTGTGCTTGGTGACTTTAACGCCCACCCTGGCGAGCGTTTCGCGAGGGAGATGCTCTCGTTGTGTGACGAACATTCGTGGTGCTGTGTAGATATGGAACTATTACCGAAGGATACTCACACATTCAAGAGTAATCAAAACGGCGCCTTGCGCTGGCTGGACCATTGTTTGGTGAGTAGTGCCGCGAGAGACTTAGTAACTAGTGCCTCTGTTCTGAATGGACCGTACCCATCTGATCACCTGCCCTTGGCAGTGGGTTGTAACTTACAGATGATTAAACCAAAAATGTTATACAATAATCAGATGACTGTAAATAGGGTAATTTGGGGTGAAAGAGACTAGCAGCAGATAAAAGAATATTCATTATTGTGTAATTTTAGATTTAAACAATTTGACTTTCCGTCAGAATTTCGATTATGTTTATACAATTTTTCTCACGATCACAGTCATAGGTCTATTTTAGACAGTATGTATAGGTAATATAGTCACCATATTAAAAGAGAGTGCTGAAAAAACGCATTGTGGGCCTCAGTTTAAAAATAAAAGGAAATATGTGCCGGGCTGGAATAAGTATGTGCGTGATGCTCACAGGGAGGCACGTCAATGTTATCAAACTTGGTTACTACATCAAAAAACTGCTTATGGTTATGTACATGATAGAATGTGTGAAACAAGAAGCATATTTAAGCCAAAATTAAAAGATTGTAAAAAAAATGAAGAGCAAATCAAAATGGACATGATTGCTAAACATCATTCTGATAAACAATTTTGCAAGTTCTGGAAATCAACAAATAAGTTGAACCACAAGCAGAGTCTTCCTCTGAGTGTGGCGGGTGTACACGAGCCAGTTGATTTTGCCAATGCTTTTTGTGAGTATTTCAGAGTGGAGCCGGCTCTGAAAGGCACGTCGCAGGTGTCTGGCTCTGAGGCCGTTGTGTCTGGTTCGCTTTCACTTACTTTTAAAGCAATAGAAGTCTTTCATATCATAAGTAGGATGGTAAAAGGTAAATCTCCCGGACACGACGGCCTCAGTGTCGAGCATCTGCGGTATGCCGGACCTCACTTATCTAGGGTACTTGCAATGTTTTTTAATTTGTGTATGAATCACAGTTATCTGCCAGGTAACTTAATGCACACGGTCGTTGTACCTGTTATTAAAAATAAAACTGGAGACGCCTCTGACATGTCCAATTACAGGCCAATATCTTTGGCTACTATTGTGGCTAAGGTGCTGGACAGTCTGCTTGACAAACACCTGGCTACGCACACACGACTGCATTATGCAAAGTTTGGATTCCGACCTGGGCTATCAACTGAAAGTGCTATTTTTTGCCTCAAGCAGACTGTTCAGTACGAGTACTAGACGAACAGGAAAACGCCAGTATTTGCCTGTTTTTTGGACTTGTCAAGGGCGTTCGATTTGGTGTGAAATGGAGGTAAAGAAAGCGCAGATCTCATCATGGAAGGATTTTTGCTGTAAGCAAGACAAAGAAAATATGTGGGAGGGCTTTCAGTTGATATATACAGGGTGATTGGGCGAACCGCGGGTAGAGCCGAGGACGCAATCCTGGAGGTGAATGGCGTGGCACTAGATGAGGAGGGTTCAACAAAATTGTTGGCGGAAACTTTCTCTCCGGACGACTTGGAGAGAGAGGATACGGCGGAACAAAAACGCTTAAGAGAGAGATCGAAGGTGGTGGCCGACGGACCATGTGGGGAACTGCGTGACCCGCCGTTCACCCCCTTTGAACTCGAATCGGCGGTTCGTTCCTTCAACCCCAAGAAGGCACCTGGCGCCGACGGATTCACGGCGGACAATCAAAAACGAACCAGAATTGTTCCTCTGTCTTGCAAACAAGTGCCTCACATTGCACTATTTTCCAAAGACCTGGTAAGAAGCGACGGTCGTGGCGTTACGCAAGCCGGGCAAGGACAGCTATTCGCAACCTAAGTCGTATAGGCCAATTGGCCTCTTCCCAGTGTTAGAAAGATCTTCGAGAAGATGATTATGTCGAGACTTCGGCACCATCTGCACTCGAGGATCAGTCCCAACCAATATGAATTTATGTCGCAAAGGAGTTGCGAGGACGCCCTCTGTACCTTAATCCAACATATAAGGACCAATTTAGACGACAAGAGAATCGGGACTGTTGTGTCCTTGGATATAGAGGGCGCCTTCGACAGCGCCTGGTGGCCGGCAATTAAAATGCGACTGGTCGAGGAGGAGTGTCCGGAGGGGCTTAGGAGAGTACTAAATAGCTACATGAGCGACCGACTAGTCAATGTGAGATACGCAGGAAAGGAGCACACAACAAGAACAAGAAAGGGCTGCGTCCAGGGCTCTATCGGCGGCCCAATACTTTGGAATCTCTTGCTGGATCCATTGTTGCATAGTTTAGAGACGAGGGGCGAGTATGTACAGGCTTTCGCGGATGACGTCGTCCTGGTCTTTTGCGGAGACACGGGTGGGGAAATCAAAAGGCGTGCCAGTGCCGCCCTCGGGTATGTTAAGGCGTGGGGTGACAAAAACAAGTTAAAGTTTGCACCACATAAAACGAAGGCCATGGTCACACCACGACTTAGCATGGGTGGGGTCGACATTGGCATGTCAAACGAGATAAAAATCTTAGGATTAATTATCGACCGAAAGTTGACTTTCAACTCACACGTTGAGAGCATTTGTAGGAAGGTTACCAACCTCCATAAGCAATTGACCAGGGCGGCAAAGGCAAGCTGGGGTCTACACCCCGAGATAATACACACCATCTATACAGCGACCGTGGAGCCAGTAGTTTTATACGCGGCTAGCGCGTGGGCACCGGCGGTTGAGAAGCTGGGCATTAAGAAGAGACTGAATTTCATTCAGCGTAGCTTCGCGCAAAAGGTCTGCAAGGCATATCGCACGGTCTCCCTCAATTCGGCCTTGGTGTTGGCGGGTATACTTCCTCTTGACTTAAGAGTCAAGGAGGCAGCGCTCCTCTACAGGGTAAGAAAAGGAGAAACAATACCAGGCTTGGCCGGGAGGGAGATCGAGCGAATGTCCTCTGCAGCGGAAAGTCCTCACCCTGCCGAACATATGAGTTTGGAGTTCATAAGCCTGGAAAATAATGAACAGGTGGACCGGACCAACTAGGACACCTCGAAGTAAAAATCTACACCGATGGCAGCAAAATCGCCGATAGAGTCGGAGCTGCACTTTCCTTATGGAAAGACGGGACCGAAGTGAAGGCTCGCAAATTTGGTCTGTCATCTTATTGCACGGTGTACCAGGCGGAACTCCTGGCCATATGCGAGGCAACGAGGATGATTTTGAAACACAGCGCGACAACTTTCGGCGTGTTCAGCGACTCAACCGCGGCTCTCCAGACGGTCGTGAATCCCGGTTCATTCCATCCCTTAGCGGTTGAGGCCAGGAAAAATATTAAAAATAGTATTTTGTCAGACAAAAGTATATTTTTGCACTGGGTAAGGGCGCACGTAGGATTGGAAGGGAACGAGAGGGCCGACCAACTGGCGAAGGAGGCAGCTTTGGGGTCGAGGCGGGCGCCGGACTACGACCTGTATCCGGTTTCATTCGTCAGGCGTAATATCCGTATGGACACGCTTGGTGAATGGAACCGGAGGTACGAGGCTGGTGAGACCGCCTCCATCACAAAGCTCTTCTTTCCTAGTGCGGTAGACGCGTACAGAATTATTAGGAAGTTTACACCAAACAGACACACCACACAGGTCCTGACGGGGCATGGTGGGTTCTCCGGGTACTTAACTCGATTCAAGTGCAAGGAGAGCCCATCATGCACCTGTGACTCTGACACAGAGGAGACTGTTCCTCACCTACTGGCGGAGTGCCCGGTGTTCTCGAGACGAAGATATAACGTGGAACAAGAGATTGGATATCGAATCACGGTGGCAAATTTAAAGGAGATAATGTCAGGCAAAGAAAGAAGCAGTTTCTTAAATTACTGTATTGAAATATGTAAGGTTGTAAATAACAGAAATAAAACATTGAAAAAGGAATTACGACAACATAATATAATGATTATGTTGCTAGTTTATTAATTTATGGTAATGAGATAATGCATGCAATATATGTAGTAGAATAAGAAAAGGAAAATATTAAAGTATGAAATAAGTAGAAATAAAATAATTGTACGGGGCAAACCCACATCCCACTTGGGAAGAAATAAATAGATAATAAGATAGAATATTGAAATGTAAGCAAAAATGGTCTGGATTGTATGAACATACAGTAAAACACATGTTAGAAATAAGAAAATAGTGTGTAAATAGAGATTAAGTTAAAGGAAGTGTAAGCCCACAACCCACTCTAATGTAATAGTAGATAAAAGGATTAGAAATAAGATAAAAAAAAAAAGAAAAAAAAAAAGCAAAAAAAAAAGCACGAATGGCGATTCATAACGCAGTGCTAGTGCCAACTTTGCTTTACGGTAGTGAAACCTGGGTATGTCAGCAGATGCATGAAAGTAAATTGAATGCTGTGGAGATGCGATCACTTCGAAAATTGTGCGGTTTTACCTTGGCCGACCGAATACGTAACGAAGTGATACGCAATATGGCAGGTTTGAATAAAAGTGTCAGCGTTAAGCTGGAAAAGGGCGTGCTCCGTTGGTTTGGACACGTCCAACGAATGAGTAAGGAACGATTGACGAAGAATATATATTGTTCAAAAGTAGAGGGTAGAAGGAGTCAGGGTAGGCCGAGACTTACATATGAAGACCACGTGAGCAGATTGCTCAAAAACGGAAAAGTCAAAAGTACTCGGATACCCAGACGTGCGTGTATGAAGCGATTGATGAATCTCGAAGAAGCGAAAGAAGTATGCATAGATCGCGAAGCCTGGCGATCTGTACTCTCTGACTACCCCGTCAGGGATACAGCGTGAAGATAGTTAGTTAGAAATAAGATAAATAAGTAGTAAATAAGATACAGAAAAATAACTACCCGAACCGTATCGAATAAAGTTGAAATTCTTCACCATATTTTAACCGTCATTTTAAGAGTATGACCAGAGTCGTATATCGAGCTAATGAAAAAAATGTTGAAAAATTTAATAAAGTGGAAAAAGACAATCCGATTTGAGACGGGGATTGAACCCGTGACCTTTGCCTAACCAAGGCAATGTTCTAGCCACCTGAACTACCCGAACCTTATCGAATCAAGTTGAAATTCTCCACTATATTTTAACCGTCATTTTAAGAGTATGACCAGAGTCATCTATGGAGCTAATGAAAAAAATGTTAAAATATGGTGGAGAATTTCAACTTGATTCAATACGGTTCGGGTAGTTCAGGTGGCTAGAATATTGTCTTGGTTAGGCAAAGGTCACGGGTTCAATCCACTTTTTTTTTATGAGATGCTTCGTTACGTTGCCGAATTATTGTAATTTACGGGATATTTTAAATCATACATACATACTTATTGTCACGCCTTTATCCCCAAAGGGGTAGGCAGAGGCATACTATACGCCCACATTTCACCGATGCATTTTTGTCCCACGTCACGGGTGGTGAGCCCATTGCCGTGTTGAAATGGATAGGTGCAGGATATCGCGACCTGTTGTTGAAAAATTTCAAGCTGCCCATAAGGCCTTCAACTAGGTTTAACGACTGCCATTTTACTGGCAACCGGGACCAACGGCTTAACGTGCCTTCCGAAGCAGGTAAATTTTAATTTTATAAAATGTGTCAATTTTAGATGTTAAATTTGGAAGAAATTTTGAACCCGTTGCCTTTTTAGTGAGGTGGTAGCAAAAAGGCTAAAAGGTCTTATGTGCTAGACACTAATTACCACAAACAATTAAAGTCCTGGTAGTCTCGGACTGGTTCCTTATATTTTAAATCAAGTATCATATTTTTTTTTTTATATAATTTGAATCTGTATTACTGTATAAATTCTTGTTTATCTAGGAACGGTCGTTGTGAATTACAAGAACGGATTTGGGTGAACTTTTAAATCTGATATTATAATTATAGGCAAAAGTCTACTTTCCCGGCAAAACCTATTCCTGTACTTTAGTGCAGAACGGCGGGCGCCATCCAGAATTCTAATAAACTCAACTAACAGTTTAATGTTATTAAAATAACAGTTATTAACGAATTGTTAACCCTTTGTTAACCAAAACGCAATAACCACTCCTAAAAATACCTCTCCATGTTAATCACCGTTTTCGTTTTGCTTGTAATTAATCAGTCGAAGCTTCAAAGACAGGGCTTACAAAGCTTTAATTAGCTTCGTCAGACCTTTGACACGGACTACTTTTTGTACAACCCTATAATAGGGTTGGCCGGAGAGGCAGTTTGTGTTAGTGATTAATTATGGATGAAAAGATGGCTGCTGGGAATGTTGGAATAGGATGAACGTTCGAAATTAAGATCGCGTAGATAGAGAAATGATTACTAAGAGTAGTTAAATAGATATATTGCTAGAGAGTAATTATTAGCACTTTGCGTCCGGAGCGTTCGTATACGGTAAGGTCCGATAGGGGCTTACTTCCGGGTACGCTTGGATTGTGGAATGAGCTCCCTGCCTGGGTTTTCATGAACGTCTACAGTATGGGGTTTTTCAAAAGGGATCTTAAAAGGCTTTTACAGGGTCGGTAGCGTGAGTGCCGCATCTCTGGTGTTGCAAACGTCCATAGGCTACGTTGACCATATTCCATAAGGTGGGCCGTTTGTTCGTCTGCCATCTCGATGGTAGAAGAAAAAATACAATATACAAAAAAACAGTATAAAGAAAAAACAAATTTACAAATAAACAAAATCTTTACGCTGTTTCCTTGAAGAGGTACTTAGAGAGGACAGATCGCCAGACTTTGCGATCCATGCTTCGTTCGCTGCCTGCAGATTCATTAATCGTTTTATACATGTATGTCTGGGTATCAGAGTACTTTTGACCTTTACGTTTTAGAGCAATACATCTACTCGCTAAATTTGCTCACACCTTTCTTTTGACTTTCTATCTTGGCTAACTTATATCTCCCTCTCAACTCTCTTTCGCCTAGTCAGATCACACTTTTCGTAACGCATTCACCTGCTACTCCCCAAGTCAACGTGCGTTTTTCTTAAAATAAATTATACGTGATAATAATATTATAGGTGCGGGCGTAATCTATAGATAAGTGAATGAATAAAATAATCCCAACAATCTATTTGTACTAATCTAATTGCTGATGCATATTATATTGATCAGAGTAGTCGCAGAATTATTGTACTGAGCAAGTGGGCTACAAGCGGTTAGGTAAAAGTATGAGCCGCTTGTAGCCCAGTAATCTGTTATCAATTACGATTAAATATCATAATATTTATATAGTCACGCCTTTATCCACGAAGTAGTAGGCAGAGGCGTTTACGACTGCAATTGATCATTTGTATATTTTTCCACGTATTAGGGTCAGACTATTGCCGTGTTGAAATGGATAGGCACAAATTGTTGTGACCTGCTAGTTATCAAGCCACCAATTAGATAAACTTAGCTTATGGCTATCAAAACAGTTAACAACTAAGAAAGCAGTCACCAAACTGAGGACCTGTCGAAATGAAAAATAATTCAATCAATGTTTGTTTACAGAACTCTGACTCAATAACGAAAAAAATATAATCGTTTTAAAACACGCTTAATTTGTGTTTACAAGAATAATTCTCAGCAAGTCCTTTCATTTGATACCCATATCGTAGAAAAGCCTAATCTTCATCTTTAGTAGTCTGCCATATTGGTTATATACCTTACTATTTTTTTCGAGCTAATGGTAAAGTACTAGGCTGCTAGGTGTTGTGAAGTTTTCCCGTACCAGTTCCCCACTGAAACCTCTTTCCGAGATAAAAAATAGCCTATATATTATTAAGGGTGTTCAGCTACTCCATATCAAATTTTATCCAAATTGGTCCAGCTCATACTCACATACTTCCAACTTTATAATATTAGTATGTATTCACTGCCATTGTTTTTCCCAGTGATGCAATCAAATTGTTTTTGTATTGCTTTTATCAAACTAGCGTCATAATTCTTATAAATGTATTGTTAACGGATAAGCTGATACTGCTAATTACTGCTTGATTTGATTAATTGATAGTTTGATCATATAATAAATAAAATAAATATCGTTTGGACAACTCACACAACACCATCTGATTCCAAACTAAGCAGAGCTTGTATTATGGTAACCAGATAACTGATAAACATACTTATATATTTCTAAATACATACATATAATAGATAAATAACACCCAGACACAGAATAAACCCAGCGTGCTCATCACACAAAGTTATATTATCCTGGGTGGGAATCGAAACCACGACCATCATACATAGCGGAACACTTTCTTTAAAGAGTGTCACCTTTACCTGCCGGTTTATCCCAGACATTCGTGAGCAGATTCCTGGGGCTAACCTTCCGAGCTCTCTATCCTCACCCGGGTCTCCTGACTATACTTTAATCTGCAGGAGTCTGGCATAGCATCCATGAGGATTTCCACACGTATAAAAATAAGACGACTCCGACAATTTCAGTTTAATTTTGATACGTGTTCCAAGAACTTTGAAATTCTGTCAAAAGGTCAAAACAGTGACCAAGGTTATGATGGCATACGGCCCCCACCTGATGGTCACCCACTTCATTTTCTACATCATAGTGTATTCTTATTAACAACTAACAATTAAATAATTAGTTGTTAATTGTGAGTATTTTACAATTAAAACTAATTAATTGTTGCTTGCGAAATTTTACAATTACAATTAATAAATTGTTAATTGTATTAGCATTTTTACAATTAACAGTTAACAGTTACTTATTTCAAAATTAGGTTCGTACTATGTTAGGTAATAAAACTTTTCGTCTTCATAAATATAACGTGTACTCCGATTATACATCTGCCTCTGTGGCGCGGTGGGAGTGCATCCGACTGCTACGCAAGAGGTCGTGGGTTCGATTCCCACCCAGGATTTGAAACTTTGTGTGATGAGCACGATGGTTTATTCTGTGTCTGGGTGTTATTTATCTTTAATATGTATGTTTTTAGAAATATATAAGTATGTTTATCAGTTATCTAGATCCCATAACACAAGCTAATATTAGCTTACTTTGGGCTAGATGGCGCAGTGTGAAAAGTGTCCCACAATATTTATTATTATTTATTATTATACATAAAATTTCAAGGAATATATAAAAGTAGGTTAAGTTAGTTACCTACCAGAACAGAGTTTTACAATGCGTTGTTAGTAAAACAATGCAGCTGGCAAAGCTAGCATGCCGTGGCAGCAGCCTGTGTCTGCCATAACAGAACTGCTTGCGTTGTATGTAGCAGTCAGTAAAAATAATACTCTACGCAAAAGGGGACCCCCCTTTTGCGACATTTACGAACGGTTACGAACTTTTGTTTTAGTCAGGTTAAATTGCCCAAGCTTTTTTCTTGTTGAATCACAATAAAAATCATTATTTATAATGATTTTTATTGTGATTCAACAATAAAAATCATTATTTATAATGATTTTTATTGGCCTTTTTTTCAGATTTTTATTTATAAATAATGAAGAATAAAAATCATTATAAATAATGATTTTTATTATTAATTTTTTTTTTAAAAACCACTGAGGTGGCAAACAAGCGAACGGCCCACCTGATGGAAAGTGGTCACCGTAGCCATGGTGAGCTACCCCCGCGATAACCATCGACAAAGTGTCGTGGGTGCTACACGAACGTAGGTACCTACTTAAACAAACATTTCATAGGGGAAATGTTTGTGATTACACGATATTGTAAGGCTTTTGATTATCAGCATGGTTGATATTGTAAGGTTTTTGATTATCGGCATAGTTGACATTGTAAGGCTTTTGATTACCGGCATAGTTGGGGTGACTCTGACCGGTGTTTTTGACCTAACTATACCCTAAGGGCATCTGCGTTAATCGGTATGTCTATCTTTCACCATAGTGGCATAAAAAGAATCAAAATCCAAGAAAAACTACTATGTGAATCATCTATCAACCCACAGCCGAAACCTTTCTAGCCTTAATGGTTATGTTTATCAAAGTACAAAAGAGGAATGCACAGCTGGTTTGAAAATAAAGACTTTTTATCAAATTAAGCAGTTCAGTGAGGGTTGATGCATCGAGTGAATGAGCGGAGAAAGATGTAGGGTCACCAATCTCATCTTAGAAAGAGTATCACCTCCGCATCTCTGTGTAAATTTAAGCCACACACAATATTCGTCTGTCTATTTCAACACGACTATGGGCTCACCACGTATTACGTGGGGCAGGAATACACCTGGTGAAAAGTGGGCATGTAATATTCCTCTGCCACCCCTTTGGGGATAAGGCGTGATAGATAAATAAATAAATTATCAGTCTATACTAATATTATAAAGAGGAAATATTTGTAACTTTGTTTGCAATGAATAGGCTCAGAAACTAAATGGCCGATTTTAAAATCTCTTTTACTATTAGAAAGCTACATGCTTCGTGAGTAACATAGGCTATATTGGAGCTTCAAAAAGTTTAGGGTTTCGTACGAAATTTTGAACAGAGAAAATCTACACCACGCGGGCGAAGCTGCGGACATCAGCTAGTAGGCATATAAAATTAAAGTGTTGTATATGTATCGGTAATGAAAAGTACAATATTTTCTTTAATAGATAGCAAAGATATCAATGATAGGCAAAAGGAATATATAAATAAAATGATAAGAAATTAATCACTTCATAATTGTGTGTCATGTGAGGTCATTGATACCAGTAGAACAAAACAAAATGGCTCGAATCTTAGTGTTCTTGTGTTTGGTTTTTTATATTCAATATTGTCATGGGGAATTCCAGGATCGGCCTACGTACGGGTATCATGTGAATATTGGAATCCCGAGGGCTTTGGAATTGAAATTACTAGAGAGATCTCGGGTAGATATCAGGATTATTGGAGGCAGTCCTGTGAATAGGGCTGATGTGGTGCCATACCAGGTAATTGAATGTTATTTGAATAATATTAAATGTCTTTTTACGTCATAAGTAATTGATTAAATAAATATCCATCACACCTTATCCCCGAAGCGGTGGCAGAGGCATATTATATGCCCACTTTTCACCGTGTGGATTCCTGTCCCACGTAATAGGTGGTGAGCCCATTGCCGTGTTGAAATAGACAGACGCAGGTTGTGGCTACTTGCTGTTGAAATTTATTAAGCCGCCTATAAGGCCTTCAACCAGGCTTAACGACTGCCATTTTACTGGCAACCGGGACCAACGGCTTATCGTGCCTTCCGAAGCACGGAAACGCTTGCAAATGTAAATGCCACAAAGTGGTCAGCCATCCGACGACCAGCCATAGTGAAAGTTGCGTACCTCAGTGATCGTTTACCGAACACTGAGACCGCGGGGCCACGAGCGATTGATTAAATGGTTCGTTTTATAGGTAACGACATAATTCCTAACTTAAAATGGCAATTTATTTTCATTTCTATAATTAACTTTTTCAACATGCCTTTATTAGCAGGACCTGTATGCATGTAACTCTATCTTTAAGTGTGATTTTTACCAATTTCCAGAATTCTGATAAACTTGAAAATTAGCGAAGAGGTCGAGGACTGATGAGAGTAGGTACGATTTATTTAAAAAAGGAAATAATATATTTAGAAGTCAAATATTTTTGCAACTAAATAAGACTTATTTTAAAAGATTGGAAAGGACAACTAGATAATTGAATTCATTCTCAATGATTCTCTAGGCAACTATATTGTAGGGTTTTATGAGTGCTAAAATTCATATAAATATCAAATATTTACATACTTTTCAGGCTGGAATCATAGCTACTCTAACCACAGGATGGACATCTATATGTGGAGGTAGCATCATTTCCTCAACCAGAATCCTCACTGCGGCACACTGTTGGTTTGATGGCCAGTCTCAATCCAGGCTATTCACGATTGTGCTAGGCTCTCTTACTATCTTCTCAGGAGGGACAAGGATAGACACATCCAATGTGAAGATGCACCCTCAATGGGGGACGAGCTTATTACATGATATTGCCGTTGCCGTTATACCTTCTGTAACTTTCAATAGTAAGTTGTAGTCATAGAAATCGAAAAAACAAAGAGGAGAATTATCACGCCGTGACATGCTCAACTTGTACAGTTTATACTCGTAATAGTGTCAAGTCATCTCATGGAAGTCCACAAAAAGTAGTTAAAGAGTTACAAGTTTTCCAAACAGTTGCAAGCTCTTACAGGCCGCTGGTCAGGGGGCCGTGTCTGCTATTTCAATCGTTTCGAAATAGAATCGAAATCGTCGCTCAATAGAAAGCCACCAGTACAATTTTGACAGTTTTTCGTAGTCTATTATTACAATCGTACTCCAATAGACTTCTATCGGTCGGCCGATAGAATTTTACTAGCACGTACCGCGCCAGTGGCCGCTAGTCATTTGCATTTTTGATAGTCTACTAACATTTAGACAGTTAAAAACAGCGATTCTGGTTCTATTTTACGGCTTGTCAATAGTAGACTCGGACCCCAGGTTCCCTGAGGGACCAGAAGAAGAACTATATTCTGGCTTTATGGCAAAATGGTTTCAAGAGTTAACATAAATAACGTACATACAGACACGCCTTTTTTCACCAGTTGTAATTTATCTTACTTTATAAGTGGTGAAATTGTTCCCGAGCCTGTTAAAATTTTGTAAACTAAACTTGATTTATCTACAGTCATATTATTTACTACACGGAAACGCTCTCAAATAGAAATTTCACAAATTCACCTATCTTAGGGCTGACAGTAACTAGATTCAAAAAGCAGTTATCGTTTACAAAACACTGAGGATTAATATACAGTTTAGTGGCTGCACATCTAGGACGATTTAATCAATGGACGCGCTATCTTACCGTTTGCGCCTATACCTCGCCTGCCATTTGCTAAACATTTTTAGCTAAGTCGCTGTTCCGCGAACTCAGTCTATCGCACACGTTCGGAGGGTAATAAAGGTTATAAAGAAAAAAATGACAAAATGTGCTGTGAAATGGTGAAAAAGTTATAGTGGTCGAACAATTAATGTTTGTTGTCACTCGTAAGTAAAATTTTTTTTCATTTACATAACTATATTTAACAAAAAAACATTAATTATTGAAACATACCAACAAATTAATCGGCCTATATTCAATATACTTTCATTCTCTATAAACATTATACAAAGAGTTACCATCTCAAATTAGCCAAATAATATTGTGTCAAATTCGTATTGCATACCTACATTTTAATTGGTTGTTAAACAGTGACAACACTTCATGCAAGAGTAAGAAAACAATATGTGTGTAGTTTCCCCACCGCATGAAAATTGGTTGAACGTGATTTCATACTTTATTGAGTACATTACGCGTCCATTGGTTAAATCGTCCTAGCTGCACATTTATACTTGAGTAGTAGTTAGTTTAGTAGTTGCGAGTGAGATACCAATATAAACGATATTTAGTGAGTAGTTAGCCGTTTATTAGGTGACGTAAGTAGTTACAGAGTACCGTAAAAAGTGGCGATTCTTATATACGTTCGTTTCGCGTGTAAGTCAAGGTGTACACTGAAGTAAATTATTATATGCGACACAAATGGGTCGCCGAAGTTAGCTTACTAAGATAAAAATACATACATACATATTGTCACGCCTTTATCCCCGAAGGGTAGGCAGAGGCATATTAAACGCTCACATTTCACCGAATGCTTTTTGTCCCATGTTACAGGTGGTGAGCCCATTGCCGTGTTGAAATGTACAGGCGCAGGCTGTGGTGACTTGCTGTTGAAAATTTTTAAGCCGCCGATAAGGCCTTTAACTTGGCTTAACGACTGCCATTTTATTGGCAACCGGGACTAACGGCTTAACGTGCCTTCCGAAGCAGGGAACTGGGGTGGGTCTAAAGGGCCGAATAAATAAAATAAAATAAAATGTGTCTATTTTAGATGTTAAATTTGAAAGAAATTTTGAAAACTTTGCTTTTTCAGTGAGGTTGTAACAAAAAGGCTAAAAGTTCTTATGTGTTAGACACTAATTAGCACGACCAATTAAAGACCTGGTAGTCTCGGACTCAAGATAAAAATATATGTACGTAAACCGCACTATTAATGAACAAGGACTGAAAGAGGAAGATATTCAATAATGATTAAAGGAAACTTGAATCAGATGTATCATAAAGTCAAGTTTTGATCTTTAGGGAATAATATTTGTAGATTTTGGGAGCCAGTGGTCATGACTTTTCTCTTACTTGTTATGCGTTGCACGTATTACTCCAAAACTGCGGGACACGGTTTTATGTGCTTTTTATTGCTCAGCCGTTAGGATAGTGGAAATCAAATGAGTTACGACATATCGTGATAAGTTTACTAAAACCTTAGCATAGAGTTATGAAATAAAAAATAAAAAATTGGTAGTGAGATAAATCGTTCAATAAATATGAGTAGGTTAAGATTTTTCTTTTTTAATACAGGGAATGCATTTCCTCACTTTGGTGACTGAGAATCGTAGCCGGCTTGATGTAATTACAGTGCATCAAAGAAAAAAAAGGCATTAATATTGATGATACATACTTAAATACATACATATTGTCACGCCTTTATCCCCGAAGGGGTAGGCAGAGGCATACTATACGCCCACATTTCACCAAATACATTTTTTTTTGTCCCACGTAACGCCCATTGCCGTTTTGAAATGGATAGGCGCAGGCTATGGCGACCTGCTGTTAAAATTTTTCAAGTCGCCCATAAGGCCTTCAACCATGCATTCCAAAGCACGGAAACGCTTGCAAATGTAAATTCCACGAAGTGGTCACCCATCCAAGGACCAGCTATAGCTAATGTTGCTTAACGCAGTGATCGCTTACAGAACACTGAGTCAGCGGGGCCAACTAAATGTTTGGCTACAAAAATTAAGCTTTACCACCGACCTTATCACATGGATGGCAAGAGAGATACGATAAAAAAGATTTTTAAAACCATTTCAGGTAACATACAAACGATTGCGTTACCAGGAACAGCAGACGCGAACGTCAATTTTGCAGGCACTTCGGGGACTATCTCCGGGTTTGGAAAGACCAGCAATGGTAAGTAAATAAGTTCTCTTAAATATGGTAAGCTCGGTGCATTATTGGTTACAAAAGAAAAAGTAAGAAATAAATTGGAAAAGCAATTATATGCTAACTATATCACAAATTGTCAACATTGCCTTAGGACGGAAAAGGTGGAAAAATTCGTCAGTTTCGACTTCGTGCATAGAAATCTTAAAAACAGGATAAATGATATGCGAGAACATTCGTGTGAAACATTCTTGAGCATGTTAACCAAACATTGGCTATATCCTATCTAACGATTATACTAAATGACGTTCAGACAAGACGTTGAACGTTACATTAAGGCTTGGTATTTCTGCCGAGGCCACGATTTAGAATTTTTTAAAACAATGCGAATCGTAGAACGAATGGTTTTTGATTCTGATAAAAATATATATGATAGTTAAGGATTTAACCTAGTCAAAATCGCTTTCTGTTACAAAATCTAATAAACTTCACTTGATAGAAAAACATTCCAAACTTGCCCCCTTTCGAAATGTTTTTTCAATGCCAAATCTAAACTACAGATAATTTTTATGAATTTTTATACCCTACTATAGCTACTAAATATTTATAGACATAATCGCTTACTTTGACTAAATACAGTGATTTTTATAGTACAAATGTTTAAATAATACCAGATTCGCGCCGCTGACGCCTGATCAGTCGCGTGCTGGCACTTACTGAGGTAGGACTTGTGTCAGGTTTTTTCGTTGCGCTCCCCTTGTTATTTCTTCGCAATGCCACAGTATATTTATCAGAGCAGTAAGCATTCCATCTTCATCCGAACGTCTGTCCCAGCTGCATCTCGCGACCCCCGGAGTTCGCTTTGTATAGTGAATATGAGAGTTTTAATATAAAATGAGCTACGTACACAGTATAGAACGTACGTAAGTAGTATAGAATCGAACCGGTACCCACAGGTTAGAAGGCAGTTATATAATTAACTGAGCCAGTGGGCTGTTCAATGTATGTTTCATGCTATTTTCCGCTAACTATTGGCGAATGTCAAATTTTTTTTTCGTGTAACTTATACTTTCAATTTGGTTTTAAACAGATTTTATCAATATATTCTGAAGCTTTAACATACCGACTGCCTCTAGCTGAAGTAATCAATGCAGTTGTTATATTTAAGCTTCGCTTCGCTTCGCATAAATTATTTAAATTGTATCCAAGACCTTTGGTTTATTCTTGAAGAATAAATTATTTAAGTATATTTATAAATTTATTAGCCACGAATTTATCCCCGAAGATGTGGCAGAGACATATTGTGGTGAGCCCAATGCCTGTGTTTAAATGGACAGTCTCAGGTTGTGGCGACTCGCTGTTATAATTTTTAGGTCGCTAAAAGGGTATTCACTTGACTTAACGAGTGCCGATTGCAACGTTACTAACAACCGGGACAAACAGCTTAACGTGTCCTTCGAAGGACGAAATAGCTGGTAAATGAAAATGCTAAAAAGCGGTCATCCATCCAAAGTCCGAGAGAGTTTCTTAAAGCAGTGATCTTTTACAGAGAACTGAGTTAGTGGGGCTACTAGCGCTTTCATATTTATATTTTTACTTTATGTTAGTAGCCTTAAAAATGTATAACATTTCATGTAACTAATAATTAATAATCCCAACATTTTAACCCGAAGGTTTTCTGCGCTTTAGTGGATCTGGAGAAAGCATTTGATAACGTTGTGAGAGAAAATCTGTGGTACTCCTCCGTGTGGCCTGGCTGGCCGTCCACACCATCTCCGGGCAGGATATTATGTGGACGGCCAGCTGCTGCGGGCGATACAGTCACTTTATTCGGACTGTAAAGCTTGCGTGCGACCGAGGGGCATGTTCACCTGGCGCCTCTTTTTGACGTCTGTTCGGGCGTCAAACGGGGTTGTGTTATGTCCGCCTTGATGTGTTTTTCATAGTATATCTAATAGTTGGCTGCAAAAGTTAAAAGATTATGATATGTTGTATACTTGGAAACTTTACAGTACATTGTCTGTTGTACGCTGATGATGCGGTAATAATGGTCCCATCAGAAGCCGACCTTCAGGCATTAGGTACTAATATAAAAGTAGAAGTCTTCGCTGCATGTTAAACTAAGAATCGGGTATTTGAAAGAGAAAAAGTAGGAACTAAGCAAGATTTGGGGAAACCGGAAACGTTTAGAGCAATTAAATAAAGTTATATACTTAAAGAGAATGTTTAGCGCGAACGGAAGTTGTGTTCTGAAGTACAACGGTGACTAGCTGCCTGAGACAGGGACATAACATTATGATTTTTTGATTTTAATATTATACAAACATTTTAAGACATTTTATTTGGTCCTTGTACATAAAGCATAAATTTGTTATTAAATATATCATCATTAACTCCCACTAATATTATCAACGCGAAAGTTTGTAAGTATGAATGTTTGATGATACTTACATATAAGAACTACTGAATGGAATTTAAATAAACTTTACAATAATATAGCTTATCTATCAGAATAACACATAGGCTACTTTTTATTCCGGGAACAAGTTCCTTTAGATAACGGGAACGAAAAAAGTTTTTCACGCGGGCGGAGTCGCGGGCGTCATCTAGTATATCATAAACCTATAATAAAATCCAACACAATAACAGAGATGTTCCATTTAGATTGCTACTGCCAATCATTTTTACTGTGGCGTGCCAGCGGAAAATACAACGTCAATCTATCTTGGCGGGGGCTGAGGAAGCGTTTTGGTGCCTACGCGACTTGGCCTATCGGCCCTTAAACAACTTGATGAGTTCTCCTTTAGTCTACAATTAAATGTCGTCATTAAATGAACGCGCTAGTCATTCAATCAAATAGCAGATCCACCAGAGCTTGAGCATGTTACACACGAATGCTACACACGAATTTTCTTGCACACGTTGACGTGATGTGATATTCGCAAATGGTGCGTCGGACAAAGAGTGCTCTTTTGATCCTCACTGCGAATTTTGCTTATAATACAGCGTTTTCATATAAAAAACTGAATTTAAAACCTTCGCGAAACATAGATAATATTTATGGGACGTGATTCAACTACGTATGATTTAAAGTGAAGGTTTTAATCGTACTTGATACGTACTTCACTGTTGAGCATGTCGCAGCGACACACGAGTGGTGTTTCGGCATGACATTTCTCCTTTTGAACTTCCAGTGTCCTCAGTAGCTTAGTTGGATAACCATCTCACCCGGCAAGTGAGAAAATGAAAATTAAAAATCTTTATTCATGTAAGTTACAAAGAAACACTTATGAACGTCAAGATTACTGCTTTTACGTTTATATTTACTGCCAGATTCGCATAGCAATAGGTAGAGCCTGAGGAAGAAAACCTGGCAATAAAACTCATGGCCACTCTTTTCTAACTACCAGTAGTTTGATTTACATGATATTTGACCAATTTATATCATTGAATTTATACAAGAAAGTCATGGGTTCGAGTCCCACCACCATTAAAAAGATAATGTTAGAAACCACTTTAAATTAAAAGATAATGTATATAAAATTACAATAACGGTGAACAATGCCTTGTCCCGAGGTGTCTCAACGAAGCACACTGTATGTTACAGTCACGTACTTGTCTCTTCTATTGACATGTTTTATAGGGGCTGAATAAAGGTGAGGTTAAGTATAAAGGTATTTTATAACTTCAATACGAACACTCCGACTTTTTACAAAGAAATAGCCTACAAGTTCCTTTTGTACTTAATTCGTGTCCCAAACTGCAGAAACAAGAAAATTTTGTCCCTCGGGCTGAATTTACAACATTCTATTAATTTAATATGTTTGTATAAGAATTCCTTTCAAAGTCTCTTAATTATACTTCTTTTTATGTTTGAAATGTAATAATTTTGAGGGATTTTTTTTAATTTATAATGATCGTAACATATTGTGTATTTTGAAAATTATTGTCGTTAAACATGAATGTAATTAGGTATTTATTACTAGCAGGTGACCCGCGGTTTCACCGGCGTAGTGCTCGTTCCCGTGGTAAAATAGCAAATAAAATGTAACCTAAGTAACTCCTTACAATTTCAGCTATTGGCCAGTGAAAGTTTCGTTGAAATCGGTCCAGCTATTTCAGAGTTTAGTCGTATTAATAAACAGCTATACAAAAAAAATTATACTTTTATATGCATTTAGTGAAAAGCTGTTAATTTGGAATTACAAACAGACACATCAATTCGATTTATCTGTATAGATATATAGATGTCGCCGTCATCTGGTTGAATCTGCTATTTGATTGAATGACTAGCGCGTTCACTGAATGACGACATTCTATTAGAATGACTAGGCCGAACGTTGATTGAACAAGCGTCACTTAACGTCCAACTAGTTAGCGGATTGTAACATAGCCTTTTTAACATAGCGGATAGAAAATCAGTCAGGTGATTGAAATTTCCCAAAATGAATCAAATCAAAATGATGCAAACAAACACAGAAGGGATCTGGACGTCGGCGGCCGCTGCCGTGGCACGCTCGCTTCGCTTGCTCGCGCTCATGGTCCCTGTTCTAACCTTACCTAGCCTAAGTTTGCAAGATGTGCACCCTGGAGCGACGACTACAAGCTTAAAGGTGCAGGATCGGCAGAGCAAGCAGAGTATAAGTAATAAATATCGATAAAATCGAGGCCTTGAATAACAAAACCCTAACCAAATATTGGCTATATCCTATCCAACGACTATACTAAATGACGTTCAGTCAAGACGTTGAACGTTACATTAAACAACTTGAGGAGTTGTCCTTTAGTCATACAATTAAATGTCGTCATTCAATGAACGCGCTAGTCATTTAATGAAATAGCAGATTCAACCAGATGACTGCGATATAAACATATCCTCCCAAACGAGAGACTTACTTCCGTACGAGTGAATAGGCTAATGTCATTGATTGGTTTTATCATTCCATCGAATGACTTATTAACATTTTACCCTTTTTCTAGCTCAAAGCGGGTTTCCACCAACTACAGCGCTCCACCAAACAACAGTCAATGTGATTACTAACGCGGTGTGTCAAAACAGTTACTCAGTGAAAATTGAAGGTAGCCATATTTGTATAGGCGGTGAAACTGGCAGAGGAACTTGCGATGGAGACTCCGGTGGACCTTTGGCAGTAGTGCATAACCAAAAGAAAATATTGGTATGTAGATAATTATTTTATACACTACTTTGACCTCCAGTCGCACCTATTTAATCCCGTAGTTTTTTAAATTCTACAATAATGTATGAAAATTTTATCATTTTGTCGACATTTATGATTACTGCTCAGCTCTCCAGGGTAGTAGCGTGATGATATATAGTCTTTTTCGATAAAAGGACTATCTAACACAATAAGATTTTTTCAAATTCGGATAGTAGCTCCTGAGATTAGCGTGTTCAACCAAATATACAAACAAACTCTTCAGCTTTATATATTAGCATAAATGAACCTGATAGAAATAGTCCTTCTGAACCTTGGAACCATATTTTGGGGTCATACATAATGAACTTAACTTAATCAGTTTAGCAATTTAATTGGAGTGTAATGACATATATAGATGAATTATACATAACTTTAAGGCAAGCGCTAGATACTTAATAAATATTTGTTAATCAAACGGGAAACCACATACTAAACATAACTATAAGTGCAGATTTTACCGTAAAAATCTATTTATCAAGCAAACGTGATTTCCCGAGGGCATAAACTGTTTTGTTTTCCGACATAGAAAGAAACCTACTGCCTTTAGAATTAAAACTATTCTCATATGTAAAAAAATCATACAAAGCCGTTACCTAACCTTGTAACATGAAACTTGTAGCTCCAGTAAGCAGTTCTTAATTAGCATTTTTGGTAGTCTATATTAATATTTTGATATTTCAGAACAGCTATTTTGCCTCCATTCTGCAGCTTAAGAAGTGTGATTGTGAAATATAAATAGTTTTAGTAGACTAGCTAGTTTTGGACTAATCGCAATAGAAGCGCTGTAGAATAAAACTAGAATAGCTTTCTATTGGAAAATAGTAGACTCGGCTCCCTGGATGGTCTTCGTCACATGAGGCAAAATTGTGCCATAATAGTATAACTTAAATGATAAAGCTTACACAAAGGTTTTGACGATAAAATAATTATTCTTCTTTTTATATTATAGTGCTTCAGAAGTCACGCTAAGCCGTTGGTCCCAGTTGCCAGTAACATGGGGGTTGTTAAGTCAAGTTGAAGTTAATGAGCGGCATGAAAAATTCCAACGCTGGTCGCCACAACCTGCGCCATCACGGCACGGCATCCATTTCAACACGGCAATGTCCTCTCCAATTGTTACATAAAATGTGGGCAATTGCTTCTGCCTACCTCTTCGGAAATAAAAGCGTGAATAAAATTATGTATGTGTACTAACGCTATGTTTTCCAGAAGTACTCGGATTCGCAGACATGCTTGTATGAAACGATTAATGAATCTGCCGGAAGCGAGAGAAGTATGCGTAGATGGCTAAGCCTGGCGACCTGTTCTCTCTGATTACCCCGTCAGGGACACAGAGTGAAGTTAGATTGATAAATATTTATGTTTTCTCCTTTACAGGTGGGTGTGGTATCCTTTGGTCATAGCAGCGGCTGTGAAGCTCGTATGCCGTCGGTGCTGACCAGAGTGACGTCATATCTCAGTTGGATACTATCTCAATAGGCATGACGAAAGATTTTAAAATTCTATTCCGTAGTATTAGTACACATTTTTTTATTTATGAATAAACCTTTATTTCGGTAATAAACTAACGTGAAACTAATTTTAAAGTATTTTTCTAATATTTTTTCAAATAGTGCGCTAAAACAGCTCGCACTGTCATGGCCTCGGGTCTGACGTCACGCCTAGGTAACCATCAAATTCTGTCTACGCGCAGTCATAGGAAAGTTAACAATATTTTTATTCGTACGTTTAAAAATGAATTCTCAGGTTTATAAATAGCGCAGTAGCACACGCAGTAGTCACAACCACATATTACAGAAACAAGAAACGATTGTTTACATAGGCGTGACGTCATGCGCTGTGACTTGTTTTTAAGTCAAAATGGCCGATTGCAGTATTTTAATCTTTTATTATAGTTAAAATCTTATTAATCACAGATTTTTAAATAAAAGTAAATCTGTATTATAAATCTTTTTTATAGGTTTTCCCCCCAAATATAATTAAATCTTAGAATATTTAATGCTGTCGTCACGCCTATTGAAATCGATACTATTCTTTAGGCCTTTTCTGAGAATAAAGAATATTTTATAAAAATAGATAATTTTACTAACACACGCTCCGAGATATCGCTAAGATTTAACTCTACAGTTTTATCGAACGGCCCTATAGGCACAACTACACAGCTTTTTATCATACACACAGAATGGGGTTCTTCAAAAGGGGTCTTAGAAGGTGTATAAAGGGTCGGCAGCGCGAGTGCTGTACCTCTGGTGTTGTAGTGCTGTCCTTAAACGTCCATAGGCTACGGTGACCACTTTCCATCAGGTGGGCTACGGCCCGCTTGTCTGCCACCTCAGTGGTATAAAAAAAACACACGTTCCGATTACGGTACAGTGTGAACGGTAGGTGTTGTTAAATCGTAACGATTTTTCGTAGCGTGTGTAAATTACAATTGTCTTCCCTTTTAAATAAAAAACCAGACATTTTATGGGATTTCATACTTTATTTTAGTCTGTACTCTTTTCATACAGCACCATCTAGCCCAAACTTAGGTTTAAGCTTGTGCTATGAGATCTAAACAACTAATAAATATGTATGTACATAGAACTAATTGAGTACATATACTTAATTAGTTCTAAATATATACATATTACATTTGATACACCCAAACTTCGGAACCAACATTTGTGGATCTCACAAATATATCTTCCGACCCGGGAATCAAACATGGGACCTCGGCGCGTCAGTCGCATACACTACGACTTGCGCAACTGAGGCTATCAATTTTGAATTGTTATAATTCCACACCTTTAATCATTAAAATGTTTTTTTTATAGGTGTGGAAATCCTGATGGATTCTATGTCAGACTGCTATCAACTAAAACCATATGGTGTCTTTCCTGCTATGACCGAGAGTCCCGAGGGTGCCCTCCGAAGGGTAATTAATACTTGAACTCTCAACAGACTTAGTCAGCCACCGCGTTCTGAATACCTTAAATAATTGTAGTTGTTTAGATTTCTACCACAAATTCATAAAATGTAACTACTTACCGTTTTTTATTTTGGTAGTTCTAATTAAACTACCAAAATTATGAGTGCTGAGAAGGTGAAGGTACAGTGTACAAAAACTGCGTCTCACATACATATTGTCGCGCTTTTATTCCTGAAGGGGTAGGCAGAGGGGTACTATACGCCCATATTTCACCATATGCATTTTTGTCCACGTAACAGGTGGTGAGCCCATTGCCGTGTTGAAATGGACAGGCGCAGGCTGTGGCGACCTGTTGTTGAAGTTTTTCAAGCCATCCATAAGGCTTCAACCAGGCTTAACGACTGCCATTTTACTGGCAACATTTTTTTTCGATCCGATGGATTAAAGTCTTAGGTCCGTATTCCGGAACGTTTCTCACTACTTAATCAACGCTTGAGGCTAGATTTTGCCTTATCAAATCTACTCTCAAGCGTCGATTGAGTATTGAGAAATGCTCAATCGACTTATAGTAGATAGGGAGGTTTCACATATAAGCAAAAAAAGTTAATCATTATTTAGTTTCAATTTTTTTTTGGTTTGTAATTTGTTTTAGTACGGTTCTGTAGTGCCCTGGTTAGATCGTGAGTCGTGACCACTGAAAGGCACATCCACGAGTCTAGTATAATATCCATCCGTATATCAGTCTGAACCAAGTTGTCTATTTTACATGAATTTCAATGTGAGTAGCTATATGAAAAATTTAGCATACCTACCACTTGTTCAATAAATTATGACGAAGGATTTAATTTTTTTTATACCATTGTGGTGGCAGACAACCGTACGGCCCACCTGATGGAAAGTGGTCATCGTGTACGTATCCTATGGACGTTTGCAACACCAGAGGTGCAGCACTCGCGCTGCCGACCCTTTATAAACCTTCTAAGACCCCTTAAGAAGAACCCCATACTGTAGACGTTCGGGAAAATTCAGGCAGGGAACTCATTCCACAATGTAAGTCTTTGCCTACCTTTACGAGCTAATAAATAGCTTTTAAAATTGGCCTACCTATATAATCTCGCAGTATAATTAGTAATGTGGCTAGAACATTGCCCTGGTTAGGCAAAGGTCACAGGTTCAATCCCTGTCTCGAATCGAATTGTCTTTTTCCATTTTATTAAAAATTTATGAGAAATTTAGCAAAATAATTGCTTTAAAAATTTACCAATAATTATCTAATTTAAAAACTATTACTGTTTTTAAATTAGATAAATATTGTAAGTCGTGTATCGTTTGCTAACTGAAGTTTGATGTAAAGAAAGCAGCATCAACCAATCAGTGTTCATGTCCCGCAGGATACGGGCGAAGTTCAGTCGAGTGGAGAAATTGCAGATGACGGGATTTAAGTGGTTTGTTTACTTACACACGAGGAGTTTAAATATCGAATCAATTAAGGTGTCGTTTCAAAGCCATTTTTTTTACTGAAATATATTTCAGCAGGATTTTTTGAAGATCAGAGAACATTCATAGATTAGAATACGTACTTCGTACCCGACTCTGTTCTCTCGTGGTTCTCTCTTTAACGTGTTTTTCCATGGGACATAAATGTATCTTGGGAATAACTAACTAACTATCTTCACGCTGTATCCCTGACGGGGTAGTCAGAGAGGACAGATCGCCAGGCTTCGCGATCCATGCATACTTCTTTCGCTTCTTCGAGATTCATCAATCGCTTCATACACGCACGTCTGGGTATCCGAGTACATTTGACCTTTCCGTTTTGAGCAATCTGCTCACGTGGTCTTCATATGTAAGTCTCGGCCTACCCTGACCTATTCTACCCTCTGCTTTCGCACAATATATATTCTTCGTCAATCGTTCCTCACTCATTCGTTGGACGTGTCCAAACCAACGGAGCACGCCCTTTTCCAGCTTAACGCTGACACTTTCATTCAAACCTGCCATATTGCGTATCTTGGGAATAAATGTAGCATTTATGTCATTCTTCAGACTTATAATTGTCAAATGCCTTAAGACGTAAAGAGGTGGATTAATTCGTCAGTTACGAGCAGGTCACGATGGTAAAGTTGAACCAGAAGACGCTGGTTCGAGTCCAGCTCGTGACTGAAAAAAATTTCCACTTTAGAATTTACATTTAGAAAAGGGTTAGCATACTAATTGCTTTTCAAAAATTGTTTATATTAAATAATTAAAAGTTACTATTTGACAATATTTGAAAATGACAATCATTTTCAAATATTGTCAAATAGTAACTTTTAACGCTCTTCCAGGGGACCGAGTCTGCTATTTCAATCGTACCGAAATAGAATCGAAATCGTTGCTCAATAGAAAGTCACCGGCATAATTTTGACAGATTTTCGTAGTCTACTATTACAATCGTCGACCGATGGAATTCTATTTACCAGCACGTCCCGTGCCAGTGGCTGCTAGTCATTTAAAAAGTCATTTTTGATAGTCTACTAACATTTTGACAGCTAAAACCGGCTTTTCTGGTTTTATTCTACTCCTTGTCAAGAGTAGACTCGGCCCCCAGCTCACGTGTTGCTTTTTTCTTACATTCTCGTTTTTTTTTTATCAAGTGCTTAAGAGGTCAGACGGCAGTCGCTCCTAACCATGCCGAAAAACAAAAGCCAATCGACAGCTGCTCCTAGCAACCAAAAAAAGGTGGACCACAGGCTCCTTATCCAACTAGAGCTTGAAAGCAACTAGGAATACACTACGATGAAGAGAGAATGTCCAGCGCTTAAGTCAAAGTATTATTGATACTTGAGTTGAAACAGCTCTTCCTACGTGCCTCTAAGCACTTAAAAATATCCATGAATAGAGAATCCAAAAAAAAAATCATACATACATATACATATTGTCACGCCTTTATCCGCGAAGGGGTAGGCAGAGGCATATTAAACGCCCACATATCACCGTATGCATTTTTGTCCCACGTAACAGGTGGTGAGTGGTAGTGGTTATGGATTTTTATGAAACTTTACAATAATATAGCTTACATATGCATGGGCATGGTTGCACGTTCTTCCATCGCCTCACCTGGGCACTTTGTTAGATGATGACTCTCTGCGTGTGGTGGTTGATCTTCACTTGGGCTATAAGCCTGTGAACCCCACAAATGCACCTGCGGTTCCATGGTGGGGGCCGATGGCCAACACGCTCTGAGTTGTCATCGTTGCAAAGGGAGGTTTCCGCGTCACCATGCCCTCAACGACATGATTCGGAGACTTAGCGGGTGTCCCTTGCGTCCTTGAGCCGCCAGGTCTCTGTAGATTTGATGGTAATAGGCCGGACGGTCTGACCTTGGTGCCTTGGAGGAATGGCAAGTGCCTGGTGTGGGACGCCACGTGCGTTAACACCGTTGTCGCTAGTCACCTAGGCCACACCATGCACTCAGCTTCAGCAGCGGCGAAACAAGCAGAGGAGAGAAAAAAGAAGAAATATGCCGCGATGGAGGCTAGGCATTTGTTTGTGCCCATTGCCGTGGAAACCATTGGATGCTGGGGATCAGAGGCAAAAATATTAATTGAGGGAATTAGGACGCAGAATAAGGGAGAAAACAGGTGACTCCCGCTTAAGATCGTTCCTGGTGCAAAGGTTGGCTATAGCTATTTAACGTGGAAACGCGGCTAGTATTATGGGCACCTTTGGACTGGGAGCGGTCAGGGGCAGGTTTTTTGAATGTGACATGTAAATATTAATTGAATTGACATTGTATTTAATTAATTATTATTATTGTTTTTACTATAGTTAATTACGCTTATATAACAGAATAACACATAGGATACTTTTTATCTTGGTGACAAGTTCCTGTGGGCAACGTAGTAAACAGTATTTGGTTATAAAGTTTCTTACCTGTTATACGGGCTGTTTAAACAATTTATCTCAAATAATTAACACTAACTAGCCACAAAAATCACGGTGTAAACCTTATTCTGCTTATTCTCCTATACCGCAAGGCTAATACTTCTACAGAACATATTACAATGCAGTCGCGGTAATCTCATACATTTTATTACATACTGGAAAGCACTAATGGATTCTCCATTGTTTGTTAGACAACAGACAGTGTTTTAGTGGTTATGAATATTAAATTATAATGATTAATGGCCTTTTTTGATAGACTTGATTCAATGTAGACCTAGTTTCATTTGTATGGTTTCTTTCTATGAGTGTCCTTGGTGGCTTAGTTGGGTAAACAGCTCATTGATCAAGTGAATGGTCGAGAGTTCGAGCCCCACACGAGGCTGAAAAAAATGTATTCTTTAAATTTATAATATATAAGCGCTCGTGGCCCCGCAGACTCAGTGTTCTGTCAACGATAATTTATTTATTTATTTAAAATAAATATAAAAAAAATAAATAAATATCCATCACGCCTTATCACCGAAGGGGTGGCAGAGGCATATTATATGCCCACTTTTCACCGTGTGGATTCCTGTCCCACGTAATAGATGGTGAGCCCATTGTCGTGTTGAAATAGACAGACGCAGGTTGTGGCTACCTGCTGTTGAAATTTTTCAAGCCGCCCATAAGGATTTCAACCAGGCTTAACGACTGCCATTTTACTGGCAACCGGGACCAACGGCTTAACGTGCCTTCCGAATCACGGAAACGCTCGCAAATGTTAATGCCACAAAGTGGTCACCCATCCGAGGACCAGCCATAGTGAAAGTTGCGTAACTCAGTGATCGTTTACAGAACACTGAGACCGCGGGGCCACGAGCGCTTCAAATAAATATCGTTGATAAATATTGTTAGGACAACTCACACAACGCCATCTAATTCCAAACTAAGCAGAGCTTGTACTATGGTAACCAGATAACTGATAAACATACTTATATATCTCATATATAAGTGTTAACAATATAATAAAAATAAAATATAATATAAATAATATATTATATTTTATATTATAAAATATATCGTCATTGTTAATTATTTATATTATATTTATATAAATAATTAACAATGACGTCCTAACAGACCAAACTGACGTCCTGCAGAGATGGAGTGAATATTATGGAAAGACGTATGCAAGAAAAGACAGAGATGCCACGTCGGGAAGTGGAGCTCACTTCGATGCTCCGGATCCTGACGTCATTGAAGTGATTAGTATGAAAGAAATAGAACAAGCGATAAGAAGTATGAAATGTGGTAAGGCTGCGGGAAAAGACAGAGTTACTGCTGAGATGATCAAGTACGGTGGGTCGCGTGTCTGGGACACACTATGTCTGTTATGCAACTTGTGCTGGCGGACGGGTGAGGTCCCGGATGACTGGCGAGTAGCAGTTGTAGTACCTATTTACAAAGGGAAAGGCTTGCGCCTAAACTGCTCCAGCTACAGGGCGATCAGCTTGGTCAGCTTAGCTAGTAAGGTGTATGCAAAGGTTATAACGGCACGAATACAAGAAAAGTCTGAAAGGTATTTATGGGAGGCTCAATGCGGATTTCGACGTGGAAGAGGTTGCATGGATCAAGTGTTTTCTCTCCGCATGATCGCGGAAAAGTTTCTGGCTGTTAGCCAGAAGGTTTTCTGCGCTTTTGTGGATCTAGAGAAAGCATTTGATAACGTTGTGAGAGAAACGCTGTGGGACTTGCTGCCCGGATATGGTGTGGACGGCTCGCTACTGCGGGCAATACAGTCGCTTTATAGGGACTGTCAGGCTTGCGTGCGAGTACGGGGGGATGCGTCACCTCTTTTTGATGTCTCTACAGGCGTCAAACAGGGATGTGTCATGTCCGCCTGGCTGTTCTTAGTGTATCTGGACAGTTGCCTGCAGAAGTTGAAAGATTTTAATATGGGTGTGAATTTGGTTGACTTTACAATAAACTGTCTGCTGTACGCTGATGATGCGGTGCTCATGGCCTCATCAGCAGCCGACCTTCAGGCATTAGTCACTAATATGCAAGAGGAGTGTGAAAGTAAGGGTCTTCGCTTGAATGCAAGTAAAACTAAGGTTCTAGTATTTGAAAGAGGTGACGTAAGAACTAAATGCGAGATTAGGGTAAACCAGGAACGTCTAGAGCAAGTGAATGAAATTGTGTATTTAGGAAGTATGTTTAGCGCGGATGGAAGATGTGATTCGGATGTAGAACGGCGAGTAGCGGCCGGAAACAAAGTTAACGGTGCTTTGTCCCAGTTAGTAAAGCGACAAAGCATCGTAAAAGAAGCACGCATGGCGATTCATAACGCAGTGCTAGTGCCAACTTTGCTTTACTGTAGTAAAACCTGGGTATGTCAGCAGATGCATGAATGTAAATTGAATGCTGTGGAGATGCGATCACTTCGAAAATTGTGCGGCGTTACCTTGGCCGACCGAATACGTAACGAAGTGATACGCAATATGGCAGGTTTGAATGAAAGTGTCAGCGTTAAGCTGGAAAAGGGAGTGCTCCGTTGGTTTGGACACGTCCAACGAATGAGTGAGGAACGGTTGACGAAGAATATATATTGTTCAAAAGTAGAGGGTAGAAGGAGTCAGGGTAGGCCAAGACTTACATATGAAGACCAGGTGAGCAGATCGCTCAAAAACGGAAAGGTCAAAAGCACTCGGATACCCAGACGTGCGTGTATGAAGCGATTGATGAATCTCGAAGAAGCGAAAGAAGTATGTATGGATCGCGAAGCCTGGCGATCTGTCCTCTCTGTATACCCCGTCAGGGAAACAGCGTGAAGATAGTAAGTTATATATCTCATAATTTTTAATAATTTAAAATACTTATATATTTCTAAATACATACATATTATAGATAAATAACACCCAGACACAGAATAAATCATCGTGCTCATCACACAAAGTTTTATCTTGGGTGGGAATCGAACCCACGACCTCTTGCGTAGCAGTCGGATAGACTCCCACCGCGCCACAGAGGCAGTCATCACTGTCATCACGATCACTGCGTTAAGCAACTTTCGCTATGGCTGGTCACGGAGGGGTGACCACTTTACGGCATTTACATTTGCGAGTGTTTCCGTGCATCGGAAGACACGTTAAGCTTCGTCCCGGTTGCCAGTAACATGGCAGTCGTTAAGTCAAGTTAAAGACGGACGCTAATGGGCGGCTTGAAAATTTTCAACAGCAGGTACCCAGAACCAGAGTGTCTATTTCAACTTATTATATATTCTTTATCGACGGTATTAAGGGAAATTTTACAGCTGTAAAAAATGTCGTAAAGATGTTTCACTTCTTACCTGTGTACTCTGGTACACACACATATTTTTTTATAAATTATTGGTCCTTCGAACACCTCGTTCGCATATTTTATTTCTCTCAAAACTCAAATCAATCTCGTTTTGAAACAAAGTCAGTTCTGCGGTGCATAATTACCGACAATCTTGATTGATCGATGAGCTATGAAAATGGGATGCACTGCATAATATTGACATAAATTTGAAAGTTAGGATTGATGAATAGTTGGATGTTCCATCACGTTATAATGAGCTTCATTTGAAATTCACGCAGGGTGTTTGAAATCAATTAATCACGTGAAAAACTGATCAGTTATCTATAAATTAATATATTATAACGCTGAAAGTGTGTTCATTTGCATGTTTGTTTAAACGTGCAAATCTCAGAAACAACTGGTTAACATTAAAAAAATATTTTTGTGTTGGATAACCAGTTTATCGAGAAGGCTATATCTTGTTTGTTTCTGTAAAATGTACCTACATACTTAGTTCTTAATTTTAGCTTATAAAGTCTTAATATTATCAATATATGTTAATGGATTGAGCAAAACAAATAAAAAAATGAAACAATAGGTTATATATCATCACGCTACTACCCAGAAGAGCGAAGCAGTAATCACAAATGTCAACAAATCGGGCAAATTTGCTTACTTATTTATTTATTTATTTAGAAACTTAACAGCTATGTTACATATCTCATGGATGAAGTTAAACATTGCAATGGACTCTTAGCCTATAATAAAGTTTCCCGACAATAATAAAACTTCGTGCACCACTTAACACATAAATAATATAATTTACTTAGAACTAAGTAGGTATACTACAAAGTATATAACTAATTACGGTATGTTGTACAGAGACTAATATTTCTAATGGAACGTAGTTTAACAATCATGAATATTAATTTTAAATCTACAAATATAATTGCAGGCTTTCAGTAACTCGTTTTTTAAAAACATTTTTTGAAAGGTGGAGTATATCAATTTCGTTAAAATTATCGTTGTAACAGTTAGGTAATCGAGTGAGAACAGCATTCTTCCCATAATTAGTACGGTGCCGAGGAACACCGAACAGGCGGGTGTGCCTAGTACGAGTTTTGGGTGCATTTAAACTAATATTTGAAAGAAGCTCGATACTGTCAATTTCACCTCTTATAATATCGAATAGAAAGCCCATATCCAGTAATACGCGTCGGCTTGACAGCGGCAGCATATTATAGTACCTACAATCGTTAAGATATGATATATGTCGTCTTCTAGTTTTGTAACTTAGGTGTCTCAGGAAACGTTTTTGAAGTCTCTCAATTTTATCCATATAGGTAACATACTGAGAAGACCGAACAGGACTACCATAATCCAGAATACTTTGCACGTATGCGCAGTAGATGGTCTTAAGACAGTTGATGTTTTTAAATTTAGTGCACGTGCGCATATCGAAACCTAGGTTTTTAAAAGCCTTACTAGTAACGGCATCTATATGGTGAGATAAAAGCATCTTAGAATCTAATACTACACCCAAGTCCCTCACGAAATCCACTCTACTGATAACATTATCACCAAAACTATACGTGTAATTGATAGGATTTCTGCGACGACTAAAACTTATGCACTGACATTTATTAAAGTTAACGGTAATACCGTTGCATTTATAATATGAATACAAAGAGTCCAAATCACGTTGAACCAACTCACAATCAAGTCTAGATTTAATCCTCATATATATTTTTTTATCATCTGCGTACATTAGATGTTTCGAATTACTAAAGCACTTGTCTATATCATACAAATACGCACAATAGAGCAGAGGCCCAAGGTGAGAACCTTGTGGCACACCTGAAGGGATATCAATAAAGTTAGACCTGAAACCTCCCACAGTTACAGCCTGTGAGCGGTTAGTTAAGTACGATCGTATCCATCGCAATAAATCTCCATGGATTCCCAATCTATATAATTTTGCAGGCAGTATGTTGTGTGGGACGTGGTCAAAAGCCTTTTCAAAGTCTGTATAAATTGTGTCTACTTGCCCAGTGGACTCCATCTCACACAACACATAATTACAAAACAGAGCAAGGTTAGAGTTAGTCGAACGGCCCTTCACAAAACCATGCTGCGTATCTGGGATGCCTTGTGATATAACCGGGTAGATGCTGTTGTATACAATTTTCTCAAAGATCTTGCTTATCACTGAAAGGATAGATATAGGACCTTTTTTCCCACATGGATGGAAATTTACAATCACGTAGTGAATTTGGAAAATTAGATAAATAGGATTGGAAAGATTTTTAGCAAATTTTGATAAAAATATAGCTGGCAATCCATCACAGCCAGGACCTTTGGACATGTCAAGTCTAGTTAACAAATGGAGAACCCTGTCTTCTGTTATATTTATTTTTGACAAAACACTGAGACCAGTATCACAATCTGTATCGGGAGTGTTCTCAAAGCTTTACAAGTAACGTCGTTAAAACACTATGAAAGTAACTGTTAAAAGCTGTGCAAATGGCTGGTCCCTTGGTAAAAGTTACCCCTCCTGATGTAAACTGGTTAGGGTACTGACTGCCACCTCTCTTCGACTTAACGTAAGTCCAAAAAGCTTTTGAGTTGCGATTTATATTAGATTGAGTAATAGTTAAAAAGTAATGATAGCATCTCTTTTGTTCACGGTGTTATAAAAATAATAAATGATAGGATTAACTGGGTGCGACGGGTTCGATGTCTGTCACGGGCGAAGAGTTAATATTTAAAGCGTGAAGAGGGTGTTTGTTTGTATGTTTGGTTCGAATTGAAAAAACATGTGTGTGTAGCAAAGTACACAGGTAAGAAGTGAAACTTCTTTACGACATTTTTTTACAGCTATAAAATTTCTCTCATACGGCGATAAAGAAGTTTCACTTATGATAAAGAAGTTTCACTTCGAAACAATATGGCGCGTAACCGAAAAACATGACGATTTTTTTTACAGCTATTAATTTTCTCTCAACGTCGATAATGAAGTTTCACTTCCAAATTTTTTTCGTGATGAATAGCCCATTTATCGAGGAAGGCTATATAGCCTAATTATATCATACCATATAGTAGGCCTAGCGCGGATACATGTAAGTACAACGCGTGGTGAAATTTACCAGTTCCCCACAGGAATTTTCCCTGGATAAAATAAACCTACGTGTTATTCTGATGTGTAAGCCATATTTTTGTAAAGTTTCATTAAAATCCATTGCGTAGTTATTGCGTCAAAGAGTAACAAACCTACATCCAAACATTCTTACAAATTTTCGCATTTATAATATTAGTAGGTCAATGAATAATGTTCACAGTAGTTATTATTCTAATACTAAAAAGAAACATATAATCGAATTTGATTTTTATGAAGTCGGTTACAAAATTAATATTAAACAGCTTTTACATTATGTAAGTTAATTAAATTTGCGTTAATCTACATAGGTCCCTAATTAGTCGCATTACACGATATTAGCAATTAAGTACAAATTGCTCCTGTATGTATCGTATTGTGTTTGCGGGCTAGTGGTGTTATTTGCGAATAATCTATTGAATGCAATGGTTCATAATTAGTGTTGTACATTTATCTATTTGGATAGCTACTTCATTCTGATGGTTTAATATTTGCTTAATTTGATTTCGGGCCTATAAAATATTTTCCAACACTATTCATTCCGGGCTTTTTTATTTTGTTTTGAGTGTTTCCTATGTATTTTTTTTTATAAATATTATGGGATACTTTTCACACAGCGCCATTTATCCCAAAGTAAGCTAATATTAGCTTGTGTTATGGGATCTAGATAACTGATAAACATACTTATATATTACTAAATACATACATATTATAGATAAATAACACCCAGACACAGAATAAACCATCGTGCTCATCACACAAAGTTTTATCCTGGGTGGGAATCGAAATCGCGTAGCAGTCGAATGTACTCCCACCGCGCCACAGAGGCAGTCAAATGTATAATATGTATGTATTAAGAAATATATAAATTTGTTTCTTACTTATATATGTATTTCTAAATACATACTTAAAATACTTAAATAATATGTATATATTATTCTCTAGATCTCATAGTACAAGCTTATTTGTTTGGGTTAGATGGCGTTGTTAATAAAGTTTTCTACTATATCTATTTATTTTCATATATTTTTGTAAAATATATGAAAATATGCCCGATTTGTCGACATTTATGATTACAGCTTCGCTCTCCAGGGTAGTAGTGTAATGTTATAAATGGGCTATCCAACACAAACAAACAAAATCTTTAGCTTTATAATATTAGTATAGATATGCGTATTAACATAATATTTATCACTGAAATATAACTGTAATTTTACTCCGTTATTTAGTGTCACAGTCGTTCTATTATCAAATTAGGCGTTAATGATTGGCGATCGTGAATTGATGTGGGCAGTAAAATGGTTCTAATGGGCATTACTTACAGTATTAAATTAACCATTGTGCCTCTGAAAATGGCTCTACAGATAAATGTTCGTGGTGAGCCCATTGCCGTGTTGAAATAGTCAGACGCAGGATGTGGCTACCTGCTATTGAAATTTTACAAGCCTATAAGGCCTTCAACTTGACTTAACGACTGCCAGTTACTGGCAACCGGGACCAACGGCTTAACGTGCCTTCCGAAGCACGGAAACGCTCGCAAATGTAAATGCCACAAAGTGGTCACCCAACTAAGGACCAGCCAAAGTGAAAGTTGCGTAACTCAGGGATCGTTTACAGAACACTGAGTTTGCGGGGCCACGAGCACTTTTACGACCAAATTATATAACCGTCCTTAACGAGTTTGAAACAAATGTTTGTAAAATGGTTTTATTATTAAGATTGAGTACAAACGCTGTTACTTTGTAGGCAATTTCTTTTTATCCTGAATATCGTGATGACCAAATGGAGCGCTGCATATTTATCTTAGTAATGTACAACACACAAATGACTCCCGGGATGTCGGGGAATTTAAATAAACCACTATTTGTGGTAAATTGCGCAAGAAAATGAAATTGCAGAAGTTTAACTTTATTTTTTCAGCGTTACTGTAGTCCTAAATGACAGATCTCATCGAAGTCTCCGGAGTCCAAAGGACCATACCAGCCTGTTAGTAGTGCTACTTCGGACTAACGGACTTACCGGCTTGGACGCAACTGGGAATACTAACATGAAGAAGAATACTTCAGCGATAGAGTAGAAAACAACGACGGTGAACTCACGGGGTTGAGAGGCCAAACACTTCCAAAAAAGCCGAAATTAAAAACCAAACTATAACTGCTCCTAGCAGACAAATGAAAGTTGACCTTTGGCTTCAAATCCAGATAGCTTTGGTGACAACTCAGGATTCATACCTACTAGGATGAAGAAGGAGACTGTAATAGATAAGCACATTTTTCATTTGTTTTTATAGTGTATTGTTAATAGTAAACCTTGTTCGTATATGTGTGTTTATGTATCTTTTATTTTTAGCAATACAATATTCTTTATTTCTTTTTTCCTTTACATTTCTTTCAATACGTAGAACGATTACGTAGGACACACCAAAACTCTGAATCAAATATTTGCCGATCACAAATATTTGTTCTGACCTGGGAATTGATCTCGCAACCTCAGTGCAACAATTGCTTACATTCACTTATACACTCACTTACACCACAGAGACATTCAATTTAAATTTTAAACATAAAAAAAAAACATTCAAATAAATATAAATTGTACCTACATTTCCTTCAACTGTTACTATTGTTACTTAGTGTGTACATAAATTAATAAAAATAATTACGGGTTGCACTTTAGGAATGCCGACAGAAGTGAAAACTAAATTTATTAATAATTTGTTTATCTGGACGCATTCGCGGTCTGTTATATGTACATGCATATATGCACACACTATAGCTGCGTCTCATAACGGCGTCGCGATCCCAAAGATTTTAACTCATCTAAAAGTATGCGTACCGCGCTAAAAGATATTATCAATTTAAAAAAAACTATAATTCTAAACTATAATACTGCGTCTACACTCTCGTGCGAGCCACGAGACGAGCCTCGAGCCGCGAGTGTAAACGCAGTAAAGATTTCAACGAATCACACTTAAACTTCTAAGTATTGGCTGTCATATGACATCACGAACACACACCGCAAGTAAGGAACAGAGATTTATCCGCTTTATCCCGTGATTGTCGTGGGAGGCTGCCAAATGCTCGCTTTTATTATTATTTAGAACATCTAGCTTTTAAAGCTATAAACGTTTATATATATGGGTGATCGTGAATAAACTCGTATTTAAGTGATATGGATCGGATATGGAATTGGTTCCTCCTTATCATAACATAGTATCAAAAGTTGATTAACAAAATTGTACAAACACTCAAAGAGATACGCCAATCAATAAATAGGTAAAGTCATTTTTATAAACAAGTTATTTTAATAATGTTCTATCCTACTAATATTATAAACGCAAAAGTTTGTAAGTATGAATGTATATTTGTTACTCTTTCACGCAAAATTAATGGATTTTCATGAAACTACAATAATATAGCTTACACATAAGAATGACACATAGGCTACTTTTTATTCCGGGAAAAAGTTTCTGTGGGAAACGGGAACGGAAAAACTACCACTATTGAGAGGGTGAAGGGCGTGCGTGTAACCCTCACGCTGCGCCACTTTTCATGGGCTGCTTCTGTAAGAACGGCGAGGAGCCCACTCGTCGTACTCAGGCCCCCGGTCACGGAAGCCGGTAGTCTTGGGTTCTCTCTCGCTCTCTCTCCGCTGCCTCTTTTGCGAGCATGACTTGCTCGCAAAAAGACGCAGCGGCGTCCCACTTGCTCCCGCTGGAGATCATGGCTCTAACCATGGTCTCCAGTGTGAGAATGTCCACGCCCAGACCCGCAACAAGGTCTCGGCGCTGCAGCTCCCACGCTGAACACTCCGACAGTGTATGCAGCGCCGTAGCTTCTTGGCGGCCTTCGCTTTTTTCTTTTTGGCTCCCGCTACCTCCCAGTCCTCACTTCTGGAGGGATTTTCGAGTTTCGCGGGAGCAGTGGTTAGAGTGGGGTGGGCCGCGCTCTGTTTCTCCCTCGATTCAGCCGGCAAGGTGTGTGAAGAGGCGGAGACCTTCCTCTTGGGGCCTGGAGCACTACACGCCGCAGCAGCGTAGGACGTGTGTGCTAACGGTGGACGGTACGACCTTTGCTCCAGGACAGCGAGACGCCTCTTCATAGCCTCTAGTACCTGCACCATACTAGTCGCTGGTTTAGCCGCCGACTTCGGCATTAATTCGGTAGCAGGCTTAGGCATCGGCTTGAGCGGTGCAGGGGCGCCAGCTTGCTCAGCGCGAGCTTCAAGAGCCACCTGATCGGAGTAGGTCCTCCTGGAAGCCGTCGCACCCCGACCCTCCGCGGACCCACGAACCAACTGGTTCACTTCTTCCCGGAGAATCCGAAGCTTTTCTCGGGAGTCAGCGAGATCGGTCTCTAGGCCACCCGGACCCTAAGTCCCTAAGTTTTGTCTCCTCCTTAGTGACACTCCTGGCGAGGAGCTCCTCTAGCGCCTCTGTAGCGCCGGTGACGCACTCCGTCACCACCTTCTTTTTGCCTGAGACATTCTTGGCACCTTTCATAGCGTCAGCTATCCGGGCAAGAGCTGTGAGGAGCTGCCGCGTCGCCGGGATGTCCTTGTCCCTGCCACTGGGTAGTAGCGGGACATGCACTGGTGGCTTTGGTGCCCGTCCCCTCGGGCCCTCGGTAACCCGATCTCTACCTGCAGTGGTAGCTGGCAGCTTCGCCGGTGGATCCTCGTCACTTGAAGTGGTCAACCCCCTCTGTCCGGAACGGCTACTGTTTCGGTCGTGAATTGACCCTCTCGGGCGTGCCCTCTTCCTACCGAGACCTTCAGTCTCGGTGTCCAAGCTGAGAACTGACTCTGCGTCAGTCTCGGCGGTAATGGACGCAACCTTTGCGTCTGTGGGGGTGGTTTTAAGGCACACTCCCTGGCCATTTGTGTTTTTTTTATATATAGTTTCCATATTCGGTCCCACGAGTAGAGACGGTAAAGACGACTCCTCGGGTGACGCTCATTCCGGGGAGCGGGATACATACTTTGGGGTGCTCCTCGTGCCCCGCAGGTTTTAACGACTTCGCTGTCGGGTTTTAGAGACTTGTCCTTGTCGTGGGCCGGCCAATTAAGGCAAGCCCCTCGGCCCCCAGAACCACCGCAAACCAACTGGTGCCACCAGTTGGGTCGCTGCGGATGATCTCAGGGGTTGCGAGACACGGCTAGCCCTTCCCAACACCGTCGCTAGCACGGATGCCTGTAGAGCCCTGCGCGAGCAGAGAGCCTACACGTCCTTCGGTTACTCTACTCAGTACGCTCTGCTAAAAGCAGAGCGTAGGTGGAGGAACCCAAAGTGGCTCTTTCGGCCCCCTCCTTGGTGGACTATTGGCCGCGGGCAACGACGTGCGCCTCGAACGAAGCGCACGTCGTCGTCCACGTTACCAGGGTGTACCACGCGGAGCTTGTCCTACCCCACACCCCACGAATGTGGGTTGATAAAAGCATCACATGAGTGTTAAAAGATAATTATCAACAGCTGCATACAAGACTTTATCTACACTTATAATATTAATCCTCTTTACAATATTCTGAAACTGCTTATAAGAAAAATATGCAGGGAATTCGAATAACATATTTAACAATTCAGTTATGTGCAGCTGTAAGTCTTCCATGCATTAAATAAATAAATATTAACAAATAAAAAAAAAATGTTCTAATAGTGTAACGTGCGTGAATGATAAGGATCTTTTTTTAAAAATTCATACAGATATGGGGATATAACGTACTTGTATGTATGGAGGTCAGTGGATATAACAGATACCACGCATCGAGCAATATGTGGTTGTCTGTGGAGTAAACCCTTTGCGCAGAAAGGATAAAAAAATGAGTGGTAATAAAACCGTGTACGCGCCTATAGTTATTATGACCATGGGTGTTTTAATGTTGGCAATAAGCTAACTGTTTCAGAATATTATAAAGAGAACTAGTTGACGCCTGCAGCTCCGCACGTTGGTGAAGTTTTCCTGTTCCTGTCTTGCAGAGGTACTTGTTCCTGGGATAAAACGTAGCCTTTATGTTATTCTGATGTGTAAGTTATATTACTGTAAAGTTTCATTAAAATCCATTTAGAATAGAATAGAATAGAAAACACTTTATTGTACTCCATATCAAGTCTTATAAGAAATATACTACTAAATTAAATCTATGTACAATGGGCGGTCTTATCGCTTATAGCGATCTCTTCCAGACAACCATAGGAAGAATTTGGGTTTTAGAAAATTATCTAAAATGATAGTTTATGGCGTACTAGGCATAGCGATAGTGACAAAATAATGCTTACTGCTAAAGAAAATAAATATACATAAATATATAAATCTATTACACCCATATACATGTATACATACAAATATTCATACATACAATACATATAAGTACTTACAAATACAATAAAAATATTAATGAAAGCGAATACATATGTAGTAAAGACATAACGGATAGCTAGATAAATTAATTGTTTATTTTAAGGTAATGATCTTTTACCTTACATTTAAAACCGGACAGCGTTTGAGCACGTCTAATTTAACGATGTTGAATGCATGGGCACCTTTAGCGTCAAATTTCCTGATGATCTCAAGCACTTCGAATGCGAGTCACGGAGAAACTCGAATCTTTCCTTAAGATAGAAAGGTGTACATTACATACATAGTACATTTTGCGTTAATAAGTAACAAACATCCATCCATACTCACAAACTATCACGTTTATAATATTAGTAGGATGATTTAACTATGTAATGTCATACTAACTAAAAAAAAAACTAACTATCTTCACGCTGTATCCCTGACGGGGTAGTCAATTGTATTGTCATACAATCTAAAAATCTATATAAAAATTCAGTACAATCGTTTCAAAATATCTGCGTTTTAAATTGAGTTGAAAGACTCCATCCAATGAAACATTTATAGATAAATATTGTAAAAATGTAGACATCTGAAAATTTACTTATATATTTCTAAATACATACATATTAATTATACATAGAAAACATCCAAACTCCGAAACAAACATTTGTGGATCAGGAAGGGGACCCCCCCCCCCTTGAAACCAAGGTGACCCACACGGCTTCGCCCGTGATATACTTCGAACTCCCGTCGCACTTGTTTAATCCCGACGCTTATAAATTCTACCAAAATGTATGAAAAATTGCAATAATTATTCAAATCCGACTTGTAGTTCCTGAGATTAGCGCGCTCAACCAAAAAAACAATCAAATTATTATATATTAGTATAGATATAGCGAATGCGCCTCTAGTACAGACCGCGCGAGTGACATTGATTTCTTGCTCAGCGAATAAAACATTTACAAAGAACTGATTGGGGAAGCAGATAAAAACAAAGGAATGTCGTATGGTCATAAATGTGTAACGAAGACTGTATAATGTTATGTACAGATTGAAATGTCTGAAACAGTCTTGTTACTTTTGTTTTTTGTTTGGATTGAATCATTCATATATATTATCATCGCAGTTGATTTATTTGATATTCTTATTTATAGATTTTTGTTTTGTGTAGAAAATTAATTTTATTAATTCTTTACACACATACATACATATCATCACGCTTGTCTCCCATCGGGGTAGGCAGAGACTATGGCTTTCCACTTGCTACTATCCTGGCACACAACTTTCGATTCTTCAACTTTCATAATTGTTTTCATACATGGTCGCCGATTAAGGGTACTCTTGACCTGGCCTTTTGTCAAAAGATCTTCAATTTGATTGGCATATGTACGTCGAGGTCGACCCTTACCAGTTTGCCCATTTACTCTCGCCACATAAATTTTCTTCGTCAGTCTATTTTCATCCATCCTCTCCACGTGTCCGAACCATCTAAGCACCCCCTTTTCTATATTAGTCAATACGTCTTCTATCATACCGCAATGCTCTCTTATCACGCTGTTCCTTTTTTTTTATCTATCAATTTCACTCCAGCTATACTTCGCAGAATCCTCATTTCTACTGCATTAATTTTACTTCTATGCTTCTTCTGCCATACGCAACTTTCACTGCCATATGTTAGTGTAGAGACAAGCACACCTCTTTGCACAGCCAGTCTTGCCTTTTAAGACACGTTCTGGGTGCCCATAAAGGTGTACATTGCTCAATTCACTTGATTGCCAGCCAAAACCCTTCTTTCAATGTCATCATCACACTTTCCATCTCCCGGAAATTTTGAGCCTAAGTATAAAAATTCTTTCACTTGTTCCACTCTTTTTCCTTCCACAAAAATCGAGCAATCTGTCATGTTTTTCTCTCTTTCAAAAACCATTACTTTCGTCTTATTTACATTCATTTTCATTCCTTTGCCTTTCAGCGCATCATGCATAATATTAACCAACCAGGGATACAGCGTGAAGATAGTTAGTTTTAGTTAAAAAAGTCTGTGCAAGCTCCGTTGATTCTGACACAAGCACTGAAACCCTCATAAGAGATTTCAGTGCTCGTATCAAGTTGCTGCTTACGCCATACATGGACAATGTTGACCACAGTTCATTCCTCTCCAAGTCTACGAATGCGCAATAAACTTTTTGACACTTCACCAAAAAATTTTCAATTATGCATCGTAAGGAAAAGACCTCATCCGTGCATCCTCTTCCTTTCATAAATCCTGCTTGAACATCCCACATTTTCCCTTCAGTTTCATTCATCACTCTTTTTATCAAAACTTTCGCATACAATTTGGCGATGATGCTGAGCAAGCTTATACCGCGGTAGTTTTTGTAGTAAAAGTAGTCTTGCTACGACCCTTTTCCTTTATACAGCGGCACGATTAAAGCTTTACACCAATCTTCTAGTACACTGCCACCCCTCCAGCAAAGGTTAAAAAGGCGGTACAGCTGGCAAACTACCACGTCCTGTCCCGCTTTCAGCATCTCGACAGAAATCCTATCAATTCCCGCAGCTTTGCCTTGTTTCATACTATTCAATGCTTCCATAATTTCTTCTATACTAATATCACTTTCATTGCCTCTTCCACTCACTTCCCAGTAATGTGTCTGTGCTTGCATATCCTCTTTTTCAAATAAACTTTCAAAATATTCCTTCCATCTTTTGAGCACACATTCTTCACCTTTCACAACACTGCCATCATGGTTTCTGATATGGGTGAGCTGCAATGTTGTCTGTTGAGCTCTCATTGTTCTAATGGACAAGTTATCTGATGATTTCCAAAAGAATATAAAATTCTTTTGGAAATCATCAGATAACTTGTTGTCAAATTCATCTCTGTCATTCTTCTTCTTTATTTTTATTACCTCTTTTGCAACACGCTTAAACCTTTTATATTCATCCTTTGCCATTCTTACATCCTCATCCGTTGCCTTCTGCATTCTTTGATTGACTTTTGTTGTCAGCCAATCCAACCATGCTTTCTTCTTATCAGACAACGCTTTCATGACATTCTCTTTACCTCACATCCTTGGCTCCTCTTGTTTACTCCACATACTTCAATAGCAACTTCCACGAGTCTTTCCTTCCTTAAACGACTTCCATAATTGTTCCATCTCACATTCTTCATCAAAATTTTCAAATTTCTCGCTTAATTTACTTAAAAAATCTTCTTTTATACCAATCTCTTGCAAATTATCGACTTTTATGCGCTCTAGTACACAGTACAGGGTTCATGCACGCGGTGCCGCCACCGCGGAAACAGACCTTTTACTCGACCAAGAAGTGGTCTGTGTCAATACCGGCACCGCAGTATGCCCGGGTGTCTAGCACTTTCTTTCTCAGCTTAGCATCTACAATCACAATCAATCAATAATGCTTCTCTGGCTTCCTTCTTGTCTCGTAAACAGGTGGATATTCTTGTGGTTGAGTATTGTGTTGGTTACCACAAGATTCCTGTCCAAACATACTTCAAGCAAGCTTTCTCCATTTTCATTAACTCGTTCGACACAATATTTTCCCAAAACACTTTCATATTCATCACGCTTCACACCAACCCAACCGTTAAAATCACCTAACAATACTATTCTTTCGTTACGTTTGCATTTACTCAGAATATCACTCATACTTTCCAAAAATGCCTGCCTCTCGCTTTGGTCTCTTGAAGATCGGTACCACCGTGCATCTTGCGGAGCATAAACTTCTACAACAAAGATGCGGGTGAGTCCAACCTTCAACCTCAACCAAAGGAGTCTTGGGCTCACACATTCATATTCTGTCATATATTCATTCATTCTAGCGGATAGTAGCACACCAACGCCCTGGCACGCTGTACTGGTCGGGGCTACACCTGACCAGTAGGCCGTATAGGGTCCATGTGTAGTGGTGTCACATCCTTTCCTCTTTGTTTCATTCACACACAAAATATCAAGTCGCCTCTCTCGCATCATCTCCCATACCTCCACTATTAATAATAATAATAATAATATATCCTTTATTGTACACCAAAAATTAAACATATTACAGAAATTAAGTTCCAACTTAAGTAAAATGGGCAGCCTTATCGCGAACAGCAATCTATTCCAGGCAACCTTTCTTTTTGTCTTTCATTCCTCCTCTTACATTCAATGAAGCAAAGCGGCTATCCGCAGTCCACTATTCGCCTCGATGAGAAACGTGACGTGACGGGTCGCGAACCACATCGCCGCCAATTCGGATTTTATTTCTACTTATATCCATAGCGTACCCACGAGAAGCTAGAGAAATTTAGATTAATTATGAATTCTTTATTTATTTATTTATCACGCCTTATCCCCGAAGGGGTGGCAGAGGCATTGATATTGTATGCCCACTTTTAACCATGTGTATTCCTGTCCCACGTAATATGTGGTAAGCCCATTGCCGTGTTGAAATAGACAGACGCAGGTTGTGGCTACCTGCTGTTGAAATTTTTCAAGCCGCCCAATAGGCCTTCAACTTGACTTAACGACTGCCATGTTACTGGCAACCGGGACGGGAAGCACGGAAACGCTCGCAAATGTAAATGCCACAAAGTGTTCACCCATCCGAGGACCAGCCATAGTAAAAGTTGCGTAACTCAGTGATCGTTTACAGAACACTTTGAACAGGTGACCACTTCTATCAGGTGGGCTGTACATTTGTCTGCTACCTCAGTGGTATAATAAGCACCATCTAACAATATCTTCACGCCGTTTTCCTGACGAGGTAGTCAAGGAAAACAGATCGCCAGAGCGGTTCCACGGTAGGTGCATTCATCGTTTCCTTCAGATTTATTATTCGTTTAATACATGAACATCTGGGTATCTTAGTAATTTTTACCTTTTCGTTATTGAGCAATCTGCTCACGTGTTCTTCGTATGTAAGCATTAGTCTACCCTGATTTTTACCACCCCCTACTTTCGTACAGTAAATATTCTTCGTCTATCAATCAAACCAAATTCAAGAACCTTAATCATTGATGCAAAGGCGTTGCTCACAATATTTATTACAAAAGCTTGACCTTTTGCCTTTATACCGACCGCAGTATACCTGCATATAAAATGTCATTAAGACCCACAAGGGAGGAACAGTGGTTTAAGTTGGATCAAACGACACTAACCTTTTAATGAAGAAAGAAAAATAAATCGGGATCTCTTATTGAGGGTTCCGTACAAATTTGTGTGATAACGTAGGTAGTATAAATAATTTCCATTAGATTTTTTTATGAATGTTTTTTTATATTTGTTGTTAACAAATATAAAAAAAAATTGGTAGGTAAAGCAACAAAGCATCGTAAAAGAAGTATCGAAAAATAATTTATATTTATTTATCGGTATAAACGGCCGTATCTTTTTTGCCATCTACTTAGATGTTTGTTTTTACACAACTCCAAGGGTTTGTAAAACTGAGAATGTGGTTATAATTTCAACCGATACCTTCACGCATTCCTGAGATAAATGGGGTTGATAGACAGACGGATGGACAATAAAGTGATCTTATAAATGTACCGTTCTTTTTTCTTTTGGGGTACTGATCCCAAAAATCTAATATTCTATGTTGGACCTAACTTGGCTTTTTTGTAGACTTTGGTGAATATAAACAGCCTAATATTCTAACAACAAACACCAACGTGAATAACCTCTGAATCTTAATAATATTATAAATGCGAAAGTTTGTATGGATGTTTGTTACTCTTTCACGTAAAAACTACTAAATGGATTATAATAAAACTTTACAATAATATAGCTTATACATCAGAATACACATAAGCTACTTTTTATCCCGGAACAAGTTCCTGTGGGAAACGGGAACGGGAATACTTTTCTATAATATATATGTTATATATGTTAATTAAATACGTCTTTTAACATTAATGAAATAATAAAATAACAGATAATAAGCAACATATATAATATTCAAAAAAAAAAAATTGTATCACAACTTAAATTAACCAATCCAACCATGCTTTCTTCTTATCAAACAACGCTTTCATGACTTCTGCACACATTCTCTTTACCTCACATTCTTGGCTCCTCTTGTTTGCTCCACATACTTCAATAGCAACTTCCACGAGTCCTTCCTTAAACGACTTCCATAATTGTTCCATCTCACAGTCATCATCAAAATTTTCAAATATCTCGCTTATTTTACTTAAAAAATCTTCTTTTATACCAATCTCTTGCAAATTATCGACTTTTATGCGTTCTAGTACACTACAGGGTTCATGCACGCGGTGCCGCCACCGCAGAAACAGACCTTTTACTCGACCAAGAAGTGGTCTGTGTCAATACCGGCACCGCAGTATGCCCGGGTGTCTAGCACTTTCTTTCTCAGCTTAGCATCTACAATCACAATCAATCAATAATGCTTCTCTGGCTTCCTTCTTGTCTCGTAAACAGGTGGATATTCTTGTGGTTGAGCATTGTGTTGGTTACCACAAGATTCCTGTCCAAACATACTTCAAGCAAGCTTTCTCCATTTTCATTAACTCTTTCGACACCATATTTTCCCAATACACTTTCATATCCATCACGCTTCACACCAACCCAACCGTTAAAATCACCTAACAATACTATTCTTTCGATACGTTTGCATTTACTCAGAATATCACTCATACTCTCCAAAAATGCCTGCCTTTCGCTTTGGTCTGAATCTTAATAAAATTATAAATGCGAAGATCTTGAAAATCGGTACCACCGTGCATCTTGCGGAGCATAAACTTCTACAACAAAGATGCGGGTGAGTCCAACCTTCAACCTCAACCAAAGGAGTCTTGGGCTCACACATTCATATTCTGTCATACATTCATTCATTCTAGCGGATAGTAGCATACCAACGCCCTGGCACGCTGTACTGGTCGGGGCTACACCTGACCAGTAGGCCGTACAGGGTCCATGTGTAGTGGTGTCACATCCTTTCCTCTTTGTTTCATTCACACACAAAATATCAAGTCGTCTCTCTCGCATCATCTCGCATACCTCCACTATTAATAATAATAATTAATAGTGGAGTATTACCACTCCCGTTAACCCTCGAGGACAGTCGTTATCTTTTATAGGATTAACGCAACTCTATGAGGGCATAGCAGATTCGCTTTTTGAGTCATCCACTTTCTGATATCAACAAAAAAATGTATCAGAAAGTTATTGAAAAGCTCACATCCGCAGGGCAGCTTGTGGCGAGCTGAATGTGGGTGGCTACACATCGGTCCCGATTCCTCAGAGTTTTGTTGCCCTTCTGCACCGGTTAGGATTAAATGGCCTAACGGGAGAGCAGTGAGAGTGCTACTCCCGGGAGTGCAGCAAATCTCAACTCTGGCTTGCCTTAATGGGCCGGTCAGAGGGAGGGAGCCAGAGCTATATGCTCGGGGGTGGAAGTGTCATTTTCAAGGGCATAACTACGGGGAAGCCCGCTCCGGGCCTGTCCCGCGCAAGTGAAACCGGCGCCGCACCGCACGACACCCCAAGCCGCTCACACCGGTGTTGCCCTCTGTCGCCTTACAAGCTTATTTTGCCTATGGCGATTGTATAGGCGGCCCATCTAGTGAGTTGGCAAGTCACCGTCTGCCACTATTTTGATAATAATATATTAAAAAGGCAGACGCCGTTTTCATCAATAGCTTAAATCACCCAATGCATTTAACAGCCAACCCAATAGCCCATTTCATAGTTAGCACATTTCACAATAGTTTAACTCCCATTGGAGGTGATCCATTACCGTTCTTCTACATAAGGCGGGCGTGGATTGCCTGTAGTGGGGGTCCCATTTCCTATTAGATTAAAATTCTCAAAGGGTCTCTGCGTGTTGGACCAATATGTCCCCATGTATACCTGCCAAAAGACCGGGTATCTTCATAAGAAAAAAAATAGAAGATACCCGTGAAGAAGAGACAATAATATCCTTTATTGTACACCAAAAATTAAACATATTACAGAAATTAAGTTCCAACTTAAGTACAATGGGCGGCCTTATCGCGAACAGCAATCTCTTCCAGGCAACCTTTCTTTTTGTCTTTCATTCCTCCTCTTACATTCAATGAAGCAAAGCGGCTATCCACAGTCCACTATTCGCCTCGATGGGAAACGTGACGCGACGGGTCGCGAACCACATCGCCGCCATTTCGGATTTTATTTCTACTTATATCCATAGCGAGAAGCTAGGGAAATTTAGATTAATTATTAATTCTTTATTTATTTATCACGCCTTATCCCCGAAGGGGTGGCAGAGGCATTGATATTGTATGACCACTTTTAACCATGTGTATTCCTGTCCCACGTAATATGTGGTGAGCCCATTGCCGTGTTGAAATAGACAGACGCAGGTTGTGGCTACCTGCTGTTGAAATTTTTCAAGCCGCCCCATAGGCCTTCAACTTGACTTAACGACTGCCATGTTACTGGCAACCGAGACGGGAAGCACGGAAACGCTCGCAAATGTAAATGCCACAAAGTGTTCACCCATCCGAGGATCATCCATAGTAAAAGTTGCGTAACTCAGTGATCGTTTACAGACCACTTTGAACAGGTGACCACTTCTATCAGGTGGGCCGTACATTTGTCTGCTACCTCAGTGGTATAAAAAGCACCATCTAACAATATCTTCACGCCGTTTTCCTGACCGGGTAGTGAAGGAAAACAGATCGCCAGAGCGGTTCCACGGTAGGTGCATTCATCGTTTCCTTCAGATTTATTATTCGTTTAATACATGAACATCTGGGTATCTTAGTAATTTTTACCTTTTCGTTTTTGAGCAATCTGCTCACGTGTTCTTCGTATGTAAGCATTGGTCTACCCTGATTTTTACTACCCCCTACTTTCGTACAGTATATATTCTTCGTCTATCAATCAAACCAAATTCAAGAACCTTAATGATTGATGCAAAGGCGTTGCTCACAATATTTATGACAAAAGCTTGACCTTTTGCCTTTATACCGACCGCAGTAGACCTGCAGCTATATAAAATGTCATTAAGACCCACAAGGAAGGAACAGTGCTTTAAGTTGGATCAAACTACACTAACCTTTTAATGAATAAAGAAAAATAAATCGGGATCTCTTATTGAGGGTTCCGTACAAATTTGTGTGATAACGTAGGTATTATAAATAATTTCCATTGGATTTAAAAAAAAAAAAAACAAAACAACAAAGCATCGTAAAAGAAGTATCGAAAAATAATTTATATTTATTTATCGGTATAAACGGCCGTATCTTTTTTGCCGTCTACTTAGTTGTTTGTTTTTACACAACTCCAAGGGTTTGTAAAACTGAGAATGTGGTTATAATTTCAACCGATACCTTCACGCATTCCTGAGATAAAGGGGCTGATAGACAGACGGATGGACAATAAAGTGATCCTATAAATGTATAGTTTTTTTTCTTTTGGGGTATTGATCCCAAAAATCTAATATTCTATGTTGGACCTAACTTGGCTTCTTGTAGACTTTGGTGAATATAAACAGCCTAATATTCTAACAACAAACACCAATGTGAATAACCTCTGAATCTTAATAATATTATAAATGCGAAAGTTTGTATGGATGTTTGTTACTCTTTCACGTAAAAACTACTGAATGTATTTTAATGAAACTTTACAATAATATAGCTTATACATCAGAATAACACATAGGCTACTTTTTATCCCGGAACAAGTTACTGTGGGAAACGGGAACGGGAATACTTCTCTACGCGGTCGAAGCCGCGGGCGTCAACTAATTATATATATGTTAATTAAATACGTCTTTTAACATAAATCAAATAATAAAATAACAGATAATAAGCAACATATATAATATTCAAAAAAAATATTGTATCTCAACTTAACTACGATGATATATATTTCGTTGATGAATATTATAACGAAGAAGAATATTAAGCGATCACTGAGTTACGTAACTTTCACTATGGCTGGTCCTCGGATGTGTGACCACTTTGTGGCATTTACATTTGCGAACGTTTCCATGCTTCGGAAGGCACGTTAACCCGTTGGTCCCGGTTGCCAGTTAAATGGCTGTCGTTAAGCCTGGTTGGAGGCTTTATGGGCGGCTTGAAAAATTTCAACAGCAGGTAGCCACAACCTGCGTCTATCTATTTCAACACGGCAATGGGCTCACCACCTATTACGTGGGACAGGAATCCATACGGTGAAAAGTGAGTATATAATATGCCTCTGCCACCGCTTCGCGGATAAGGCGTGATGGATATTTATTTAAGAAGAATATTAACTGCCACAGATTTGCGAAAGAAGGCAATACTATTTTAGGTTTTATTACATTCTTTCCGACAATAAGATAGGGTTTTATCACAAAAGTAAAGTGTGTGCAGATGAAATTCTTATAGACTTTTAAAGGAATTTCGTCTAGGGACACTTTACTAAGTAAAATTCTATTGTATTAGTCTATTTTACATAATTTTGTAGATCGAGTTGTGATGTTGCAAATATTATTTAACTAACTATCTTCACGCTGTATCCCTGACGGGGTATTCAGAGAGAACAGATCGCCAGGCTTCACGATCCATGCATACTTCTTTCGCTTCTTCAAGATTCATCAATCGCTTCATACACGCACGTCTGGGTACTTTTGACTTTTCCGTTTTTAAGCAATCTGCTCACGTGGTCTTCATATGTAAGTCTCGGCCTACTTTGACTTCTTCTACCCTCTACTTTCGCACAATATATATTCTTCGTCAATATTATTTAAGACTAGGTTAATGGGTGTAAGGGGTCCCACGAAAATCTCCGGGGCCCAGGCGACGGCAGCTGCTAGCGGTGCACCTGTTGGTTAAGGGATAGCAACAACATAAGCAACAGCAAGAAGTAGTATAACCTATTACTGTAATGCGATATAATCATCATACACAGCCGCTGCTCATGTGGGTCTGGAGCATTTCCATTATGAAACTAAAATTGCGTGGATATTACGTGGAATTTAACGTTATTCGCACTATTAAGATAAACGACTCGATTCAATGTTTAGTATTATTTTATTAAAGTGAAACGACGTTGAGAGAAAATGTAATGTAAAAAAATCGTCACGTTATTCGGTTACGCGTCATGTTGTTTTGAAGTGGAACTTCTTTATCGTAAGTGACACTTCTTTATCGACGTATGAGAGAAATTTTATAGCTGCGAAAAATAAATGTCGTAAAGAAGTTTCACTTCTTACCTGTGTACTCTGGTACACACACATATTTTATTTTCTTCTAGTTCTGTACACATCTCTCTGTTGTTTAATAGCCTCTTTCATTTCATCCTTACAGCCCACACAATATGCGCGTAATTTTTTGGTTTTTACTCTGCTCCTTTGTATTCCCACTAATATTATAAATGTTGGTGTCTACACACACAAAAACTACTGAGTGTATTCTAATAGAACTATAAAATAATATAGCTTATATATCAGAATAGAACATAGGCTATTTTATGCCGGAAACAAGTTTGACGACGCGGGAGTAACCTTGAGTATCAACTTGAAGTTTAATAAATGGGCTATCCAGAGATCTACTATTCGTATTATATAAATGTATTAGTTATTACCGGGACTAAAGGCGGTTAATTTTCATACCTTTTGTTGCCTGACGTTTCGACCAGGTTGCACCGGCCGTGGTCACAGGCTGACTGGCTCAGCGATGCACCTATTAACCGCGTTTAGTCCCGGTAATACTAATACATTTAAAGAATGCAACGCAATAGTTTAAAAGTTAGTATTCGTATTATAGATTGTCATGAGATGAATATATAACAAAGAATCCTTTTTTAAATTTCCCTATTCAAACCTGTAGTTTTGAAAATTAGTCGTGCAAAAAGAAAAACAAACTATTCAGATTATAATATTAATATAGATCATAATAAATGCTTTAAAAAAATGCATAAATATAGATTTATAACAGAAACGCATTCGTTTTTCAAACTATCCTATTCAACACTCTTTTCAACTATGATCAGCATCCACAAGTAGCACTTTAATCGCAATCTTCTATTGTATGACATTCCAATCTTAAATGGATTTTAAAGTTCCAGTTCTATCACAAAGCCTTTATAGACTTGGCGTACAAATTGGAGACTATGCCCGAGGTGGTTTTAATTCAACCGAAAGGCAAATCGAAATGTTTTTATATCCATATTCTTGTCGTCGTCTGACTGGAATTGGTAAAAGCGTTTGCATTGCTGAGTATTAATGAGATTTTGCGTTCTAATTCAGCATGGTCAAATAATTTTAAACGACTGATAGGTATATCAAATGAAAAGATATTTTAGCTATTAATATTTTCTATTGAAAACCTGTTATTCATACAAACTAGAGGGCACCCACAACTCTACCTGCTCTGAAATATTTGTAAACTTAAAAATAAACTGTACAAAAATAAGAATAAAAATTATAAAAATATACCTTTTCTGCAATATTCAATTTGGGTGGTAGTATCTAAATTAAAATATCGAATTGAGTACCCCGCGCTATCTCGAAACACGATATTCCAATTTTACAGTTCATTTGTTGAGCAAACAACAGGTATTATCGGAAAGGAGCGTATTTAAAAAGTTTATTTACGAAGGTAGATTGAAATATTCGCAGCCTCTTACACGAATTCACATTTTTGTTTTGTATATGCTGTTCGCGTTTCGGTCGTATATCATAGCTACGACAGTGCAATTTTATGATTATTTTATTTAATAAACTTACACATAATAACACATTTTTGAAGTAAAAACTTATTTTAACGCGGTATTCTTAGATGACATAAAATTTCGGCACTCCCGGAGTACAACCCGTATTTTTTTTATATATTTACATACATACATACATATTGTCACGCCTTTATCCCCGAAGGGGTAGGCAGAGGCATACTATGTGCCCACATTTTGTCGTATGCATTTTTGTCCCACGTAACATGTGGTGAGCCCATTGCCGTATTGAAATGGACAGGCTGTGCAGGTTGGGGCGACTTGCTGTTGAAATTTTTCAAGCCATAAGGCCTTCAACTGGGCTTAACGACTGCCATGTTACTGGCAACCGGGACCAACGGCTTAACGTGCCTTCCGAAGCACAGAAACGCTCGCAAATGTAAATGCTACAAAGTGGCCATCCATCCGAGGACCAGCCACAGTGAAAATTGCGTAACTCAGTGATCGTTTACAGAATACTGAATCCGCGGGGCCACGAGCGCTTCCACATATTACGTATTTTATATATTTAGCTGACCAAAATATCGCCACCCGCCTGGTGGAGAGCCATGACGACATCTAGTGAAACACGTGAGTCAAAAGGTGTGCCCGGCGCTAGAACAATATATAAGAAATGTGTGGTAAAACCTGGTTCGAGTACGATATAACATCCGGACTTTCCACACTTAAAAATAGGTGATTTCCACGCGTAAAAATAAAAAAAATGGATAACGGTATCATAATATTTGTAGATTTTGAATAATACTATGTGCTTTTTACTATGTTTTTATTTCATAACTCCTTTGATGCGCTCGTGGCCCGCTAACTCAATGTTCTGTAAACGATCATTGCGTTAGCAACTTTCGCTATGGTGACCGCTTTGTGGCATTTACATTTGCGAGCGTTTCCATGCTTCGAAAGGCAGTCGTTGAGCCCAGTTGAAAGCCTTATGGGCGGCTTGAAAAATTTCGACTTTAGGTAGCCACAATCTGCGTCTGTCTATTTCAACACGGCAATTGGCTCACCATCTATTACATGGTACAGAAATGCACACGATGAAATGTGGGCATATAGTATGTCTCTGTCTTCCCCTTTTGTGATAAAGGCGTGACAATATGTATGTATGCTAATTCCTTTTCTTGTATCTCTATTCGGGTGAAAATTATAAATTGTTTTGAAACTAACATCCAGATGATATATGTTGATGATACTTGCTATTTGGATCACAGCTCAAAAATTGAAGACAATATATGAAAATTTGAAATAGATGTACTTTTTAGTCCGTAACGATATGGTGTATTCATTTTTATTATTATATGCTTGTAAATTTTTTAATGCACATAGAGCACAAATTTGGAAAGATAAAATTTCACTTTAAACAATAAAAAACCAACTTAACGTTACAAAAATATTTTAATACAAGTACAATAAATTGTACATTTCATTTAATCCCTGAATATAATTCACAAAAAGTATCAAATACATTCCGCAAACTTCGGAACACGGTTTGTTCGCATTTGACTGTTCAACTTTACACAACTGTTGAAAAGTTTCATAACTTTTAACATTTTTCAGCGGGATGATGAAAACTTTGTTTGCTGCGCCTGTATCTCTCTCACTGTAGGACTGAACTTTAAAATTTTAACATACCATTTGGTGTAAGCTAAGCCATTTTATTCTTGTCTTTCTATTTATAAAAGGTTAAATTTAATATGGATTCCAAGGATATAAAAATTCCTCGAAAATATTATTGGGTGTCAAATCATAAAGCTGAATTCTCTGTCTGCGCACATGCTTCCCTCCTTTTAGAATCCTGAATCCTTTAAGAGGAGCGCGAAAAAATGAGGCTCGCTATCGGAGCCCTGCAGGCTGAGATAGCGGCCTTCAAGCACGTCTTTGCTTTCTAAAAGGCGGGCGACGCCATTTAAATATCCCAAATATATTTAAAAAAACTGGATATTTAACCCAATCTCGTTATTCATGTGTTATGCTACTGAGGTGACAGACGATCTCTTAAGATCTTCAACTTGACTTAACGACTACCATGTTAATGTTAATGGCAACCGGGACCAATGGCTTAACGAGTCCTTTGAAACTCGGAAACTCTTATAAATACAAAGGGCACTCATATCAGAAGTGACTAGTGTAAACGAATGCATAGACTGAAAGAAGAAGCGCTTCAAATACGAAACTCAGAGATGTTGTTAAATCCATGCCGATTCGCCCAGATCTTAGTAGAAATAGTTACGAGTTCCTAGATATTGATCCCGGCCTAGAAAATACGGTAAAAGAATCATTGGATTTATTATTCTTCAACGGGCATACAATATGTATGCCTCTGCCACCCCTTCGGGGATAAGGCGTGATAGATAAAAAAATAAATAAACTCTTCAACGACTTTTTCCTGAATTCATACGACACACCAACCTTTCAAGTCATGGAACGTTTTTTTATGTAGATGCCTAATGCTGTCTCACAGAACACTTAACATTACTTTAAGTAGAAAATGACTAAGTATTAATCACTGACACTCCGATTCTGAGAGGAAAATGCTTCATGTGTACAACAGGAATGACACAGTTTAATTGTATCTTGGGTCAACTCAGGACTCATAATACCCACTAATTTCCGACTCAAACAACCCGCTAATTTCTGACTCATAATAACCAGCTAATCAATATTGTAGGACACGTTTGTGAGATTTTTTTTATACAGCGCCGTCTATCCCAATGTAAGCTAATAAGCTTGTGTTATGTGATCTAGACATACATATTATACATATTTCTAAATACATACATATTATACATCGGAAACACCCAAACTCCAAAACAAACATTTGAGGATCACACAAATATTTTTCCGACGCGGCATTCGCATACACTACCCATGCGCAATCGAGGCAGTCAAATATGGGCACCTGCTAGCAGATCACGTACTGATTAGCGGACGAGGCAATGATGTAGGTCATTTGCGGGCTTGTGATGTCAGAATATGTCTGTCGCTCTCAACAGTGCCGAAAATAAAAAGTGCGCCTAGCAGTTAAAAAGAAGGACCCCAAAGTAGGGTTTGACAGTAACTGGGAACACATTAAGGTGGAGATAGGACCAATTACAGTGTGCTTAATTTTCGATTGGTCAAAATTAGATCTAATTACAAAATATTGCTCTTACACTTCTTCTCCACATAATCTTTAACTGTGTCAGTTTCACTTTTATCCGTTCGCGCAATTTCATAAAAAGGGATATAAGTTTTTCGCTTTTAGATTAGCAAATAAAACAAAGTCTGATGCATCTGACTCTGGGTCTGTCCGTTCGTGATAAACTTAAAAACTACTCTACGGATTAAAATGCGTGTGTCACGAATAGATAAGAGTGATTCTTGAAGAAAGTATTTCATTTGTTAAAGTTTTATGTAAATTTGTTGAAATATAACACTAATTGTTCAAGATGTCGGCAAATATCAAGCCGACTGAGGACGAAAACGCTGCCTAAACCCTGAGATATATAACAAAGCAATGTACAACATTGTTATTCCTTTTTTATTGGTCTACAAAAGAGTCCAAGGTAGCATTATATCTATCTTTAAAAGACTGCTTACTGTACTTTGGGAGGAGAGGTGCTCTAATTTTAACCTATGTCTTGCTCCTGAACCAGAATGAAGACTAAATATGCACTTCACTAGGTCTTATATTATTTTTAATAAAAATATACAACAAAATGCATACATACATATTTTCACGCCTTTATCCCAGAAGGGGTAGGCAGAGGCATACTATACGCCCACATTTCACCTATTCAATTTTGTCCTACGTAACAGGTTGTGAGCCTATTGCCGTGTTGACATGGACAGGGGCAGGCTGTGGCGACTTGCTCTTGAATCTCTATTCTCTTTTTAATATACATAAATGACATGCCAAATATAACTGAACACTTTATGATATTGTTTGCTGATGACAGCACTATTCTATTCACTCATAACGACTATAGTACTTTGGAATCGGAGATTGTTAAAACTTTGACATCTATTGAAAACTGGTTGACATTCAATAATCTCAAAATTATTATTATTTATCTATCACGCGCCTTATCCCCGGAGGGGTGGCAGAGGCATATATATTATATGCCCACTTTTCACCAAGTGTATTCCTGTCCCACGTAGTAGGTGGTGCAATGGGCTATTGCCGTGTTGAAATAGACAGACGCAGGTTGTTGCTAACCGTTGTTGAAATTTTTAAGCCGCCCATAATGTCTTCAACTTGGCTTAACGACTGCCATTTTATTAGCAACCGGGGCCAACGGCTTAACGTGCCTTCCGAAGCACGGATCTGGGGTGGGTCTAAAGGGCCGAATAAATTTAATAAAATGTGACTATTTTAGATGTAAAATTTGGAAGAAATGTTGAACCCGTTGCCTTTTTAGTGAGTTGGTAACAAAAAGGCTAAAAGGTTTTATGTGCTAGATACTCATTAGCACGACCAATTAAAGTCCTGGTAATCTCGGACTGAAACTTAATTTAATAATTCAATGTTCAGTTTAATAAATTAAATCTTTAAATTAATTTAAATAAGACACACCTTATGGACTTCAAACAAAGACTGACTAATAGAGTACTAGGAATAAAATAACAACATTGACTGAAATTATTTCAATACGCTTTCTCGGACTAACTAGTGATGACTAACTGACCTGGAAACTGCACATTGACAATGTATGTAAAAGTTTATATAAGTTTTCGTTAGCCCTATATAAATTATCTCGGATAGCAAATCGATCGACAGTTATTACTGCATACTACGGCCACGTGGACTCTACTCTCAGATATGGGATAATATTTTGGGGCAACTCAACAGACAAATTACGAGTTCTTATTGCCTAAAAACGTTGAGTCCGATCTATTTTAGGTTAAAAAAAAACACATGTGGCACTCGGAGACTGCCGCGGTAAAGCTTTTGCAGAGCATACCTTTATTTTCTTTGATATTATTTCAAGTTACACAAAAAAAACAAAAAAAAAAAGCCCCTCACCGTCACCGTCACCGTCACCCCTCGCCCTCGCCCTCGCCCTCGCCCCCGCCCTCGCCCCCGCCCTCGCCCCCGCCCTCGCCCCCGCCCTCGCCCCCGCCCTCGCCCCCGCCCTCGCCCTCGCCCTCGCCCTCGCCCTCGCCCTCGCCCTCGCCCTCGCCCTCGCCCTCGCCCTCGCCCTCGCCCTCGCCCTCGCCCTCGCCCTCGCCCTCGCCCTCGCCCTCGCCCTCGCCCTCGCCATCGCCCTCGCCCTCGCCCTCGCCCTCGCCCTCGCCCTCGCCCTCGCCCTCGCCCTCGCCCTCGCCCTCGCCCTCGCCCTCGCCCTCGCCCTCGCCCTCGCCCTCGCCCTCGCCCTCGCCCTCGCCCTCGCCCTCGCCCTCGCCCTCGCCCTCGCCCTCGCCCTCGCCCTCGCCCTCGCCCTCGCCCTCGCCCTCGCCCTCGCCCTCGCCCTCACCCTCACCCTCACCCTCACCCCTCACCCCACCCTCACTCTCACAGTCACTATCATCACGTCTCGATCCGTGCGAGATTCGTACAATCGTACCATATAAAATATGTAAATACACGTTAGGCCAATGCTCGGCCGTGCTCGTTGAACTTCGTGTGACCTCGACTCGACCTTTGTCTTAGGTTTTTTTCCTTAGAATTTCTTGATTAAAGCCCTCTCAAAGCCTGCGATAAAAACTATGCAATAGCTTAAAAAGAGAATCGTGTAGAGATACGTTCAATGAATTAGGCATTTTGACAGTACCTTCCATTACATATTAGAGACAGCAGTATTTGTTAAAAAGAATCCCCACTTGTTTTCTGCAAAACCATCTGGCACTAGACGTGACGGTAATTTAGAACATGGTCATGTAGAATGCAATTACTACGTGGAAGTTTATTTTGTATGGCACCAATAATATATAACAAAATACCTCCAACTATCCGATCAAAAAGAATGACGTCATTCAAAAGGAAGCTGATTGAGATTCTAGGAAACAAGGCCTACTATTCTATTGACGAATTTCTAAATGACAGACATTTTAATTAAAATTTGAATTTGAATAATGCTGTACCTACTCGACATGTTTAATAATTTTATATTACTTAAGTTATTGATTAATATTATTATAATTTAGTTTTTTTTAATTTGTACACCATATTGTGTGGTAGGACATAGCGTACTAATATGTAACATAGATTTAAGACCTGTAAACTAACCTATGCTCCACAAATAAATAAATTGAATTGAATTGAAATTTTTTAAGCCGCAATAAGGCCTTCAACCAGGCTTAACGACTACCATTTTAATGGCAATTGGGACCAACGACTTAACATGCCTTTCGAAGCACGGAAACACTCGTAAATGCAAATTCCACAAAGTGATCACCCATCCAAGGATCCACCTATCGAGAATGTTGCTTAACGCAGTGATCGTTTACAGAACACTGAGTCAGCGGGGTCACGAGCGCTTCTTTACAATTTCACATTCGGAAAATTACTGTATTATATAATGTTTGCATAAAGATAGTTAGTTAGTTATATAATGTTTGAACTTATTAGACGGCAATGTCGCGGCAGTTGAGTTGATGTTCTTGATTCCGGTTTTTTTTTAATTTTTATATTAATGTTTTATATAATAACAATACAGAAATTTATACTCATCTTTATCATAGTAAGTCAAGTTTCACGTCGTATCTTAGAAGTAAATCCCCAGTGCAACGGATATGCACTGTCATGAGCTAGATCGGGTTTCGAACTAGTTCATCTTCGCCAGCTTCCCCGTACGTGACGTGACAAACCAAATAAGTCCTGGGGACCAATTCTACTATTTCAATAGCGCCAGAATAGAATCGTCACTTAATAGAAAGCCACCGGTACAATTTCGACAGATTTTCGTAGTCTACTATTACTATCGTACTCCAATAGACTTCTATCAGTCGGCCGATAGAATTCTACTAACACGTACCGCGCCAGTGGCCGCAAGTCAGTTGCATTTTTGATAGTCTACTAACATTTTGACAGTTAAAAACAGCGATTCTGGTTCAATTCTACGGCTTGTCAATAGTAGACTCGGCCCCCTGCAGATATACCGTATCTGTAGAAGTGATTGCAATAGGTGTATCTAAAAGATGTTTTGTATCCAACATACACTGTCTGACTAATCTCAGAAGTAGATTAACACTGTCCAAAGTTACATAGAATAGGTTTGTAAATAAGAATTTACATATATGTTTTTATTTATATCAATCTAGTGATCCCGGCAAGATTTACACCGCCTAAATGTTTAAGAAACATATTTTATTATATGGAATTTTCTGTTTTTTTACTTATTTTCTGAAGAAAAAAATAAATAAAAGAGGCGTCCCACAATATTCTGGGTACCAGGTTTACCCGTTCTTGAATTATACGTGTTCGAAGAAATCAGACTGTGTATTTTTGTTACTTCTTTTACTGAACGGTTTTACTTGTTTTACTGAAAATAAACTATGTTTCGATTTTAGAATTATATATAATGTTCGGCTATGCCTAACAACTTTTATGGCTAACCGTTCTATAAGTTTCAGCCACTATGTACAGTTGTAGCGTTTGCGCTCTGAAAATGACAGGATCATCAGATAACCTCATTTTGCGACCAAATTATTGTGTTGTTATAGGGTTTACATAAGTATCTATGCATAATATCATTTCAACTGAATCAGTCCTTTAAGAGCCATCCTACGGCGATGACCCTGGCATTTGTCACTTATGTACAGAGAGCAAAGGAATGCAAGTCGGTTTTTTATTGTAACACCTAACTTTTATGTCCATTATTATTACCGATTTAGGAATTAAAGGATTTCAGATTTGACTAATTTTATTTTCTATGTGTCTATAACTGCTGTTGAAATTTCAACTTTACAAAAAAATCATCTTACATAGTACAAGTCATCTATAGGCACCTACCGTACCATAAAACGTCCTTCGTTCTTTTTCGTAAATCAAGAATTTGTACGAATACCGCAATCTAGATGACATAACATAAATTTAAATCAAATGAAATAAGAAAAATAAACTAGACCAGAGTCTGGACGCTGCCTGGTAAAGTTTGCAGTCACTTGGCAACAGAAAGCGTTCAGGATGCGGCTGGTGTAAGTTATAAGGAAAACAGAGATAAAGCGTTTATTTTTTGCTGAACAAAACCAACACAAGACAATAAAACAAACAATACTTTTTTAAGTTTTGGTTTTTTATATAAGATTAGTTGACGCCCGCGGCTCTGCACGCGTGGTGAAGTTTTTCCGTTCCCGTTTCCCACAAGCAATTGATTCCTAGATAAAAAGTAGCCTATGTGTTATTCTGATGTGTAAGCTATATTATTGTTAAGTTCCGTCAAAATCCATTCAGTACATTTTGCGTGAAAGAGTAACAAAGATTCATAATTCAGACTTTAAAGTTTATAATACTAGTAGGATGACGCCGTGTTCCAGGGGTGTCTTATAGCATTTACTTTCTACTTTCTCTGCTACGAGTCGGACGTAATCTTTTGCTGATTGTTCCATTTCAAAGAACCCCTGAGAGGAGCCACTCAGGTTGCCCCTTTGCTGGGTCACAGTTGTTAACCTATGATCTACCCTACGATCAGATAGGTGACCGATTTGTTTTTCCAATAACGAGCATTTTCCGTTGGTCCCGATTGCCCATAACATGATAGTCGTTAACCACGTTGATGTCATTATGATTGGCTTCAAAAATTTCAGCAGATAGCCACAACCTGCAACTGACATGAACTTCAACACGACATAAACTCACCATTTGTTGCGTGTGACAATGCATATGGTGGTACACTATGCTTCTGTCAACACCTTCGGTGATGAAGGCTTGACTGATAACTAAGTAATAATATCTAAAACGAGCGAAAAAATTTTATGAATGTTGAAGCGCTCGTGGTCCCGCGGACTCAGTGTTCTGAAAACGACCACTGCGTTAAGCAACTTTCGCTATGCCTGGTCACTGATGGGTGACCATTTTGTGGCATTTACATTGCGTTTCCGTGCTTCAGAAGGCACGTTAAGCTGTTGGTCCCGTTTGCCAGTAACATGGCAGTCGTTAAGTCAAGTTAAAGGCCTCATGGGCGGCAAAATTTCAAATGCAGGTAGCCACAACCTGCGTCTGTCTATTTTCAACACGGCAATGGGCTCACCACCCCACCAATTACGTGGGATAGGAATATAAATGGTGAAATATGGGCATATAGTGGCCTTTGCCACTCCTTTGTGGATAAGGCGTGATGATTAAAAAAAAGATATTATTATACAACCCGCTACCTCCTGTGATATAAACCACAAGCTACGGAACCCTGGCCCGCTTGGAGTAGTTCCAGCGTTGACCGATTATAAAATCTATAAAACGTGTTTAAGTTTGTTTTCCACGGTCGCCCCAACGATTTGGAGGCAACCAAACGATTTTATTCAGCAATATTGTTAACGAAATCGTTCTTCGAGCCGGGAGCTGAGAATGGTTTGCCAAAATTCCTGGGGATATGCTTTAAAGTATTTCTGGTGCCTTTGTGTCTGGTTGTGAAGTGAGATGGGTTAAATTGAATTTATAACCTATCAATATATATATATAAATGGATTGAGGTAATATAAATGATTAATTGTGAAGACACAGGCACCGTTACTTAAGGCTCGCTCCAAACAATACTGAAAAGAAACACATAAACGATAACTGTTCCTACCAGCAAAATAAAAATGAACGCCAGGCTCCAAATTCTAGTAGCGTTTGATAGCAACTGAACAAAAAAAAAACAGAAAAAAAATTGAGAGGAGAAAATTACTCGGATACCCAGAGGTACATGTATGAAGCGATTAATGAATTTGCAGGAAGCGAAAGAAGTACCTATGCACAGATCGCGATCTGCCCTCTTTGACTACTTTCTCAGGGATACAGTATTCAATAGACATGGTACATATATTTTTAATGTTTCACTTATTATTTTAAGAAGATCTCTTAAAACGATACGATACGCAATATGGTAGGCTTGAGTGAAGGTTAAGCTTGGTTTGGTCACGTTCAACGAATGAGTGAGGAACGATTGACGAAGAATATAAATTGTGGGAAAGTAAAGGGCAGAAGGAGTCAAGGTAGACCGAGACTTACATATGAAGCCCACGTGAACGGATTGCTCAAGAACGGAAGAGTCAAAAGTACTCGGATACCCAGACGTGCATGTATGAAGCGATTAAAGAACCTACAGGAAGCGAAAGAAGTATGCATTGATCGCGATGTCTGGCGATCTCTGACTACCCCGTCAGGGATACAGCGTGAAGATAGTTAAGTTATCCTTTAAAACGATCGAGAATATTCCATATTATCTTTACCATTTAGTATAAATCGAGTCAGCCTAAGGGTATTGTGATTAAAAACAGAATAATGGAGAGAAGTAACTCCTACAGTTTATTGTATGATAGTAACAATTCCTCACGTGGTACTAGTGTTTGCAGAGATATGAATGCTATAAATATTATTTTATTGGTTTAATAAATTTCTTGAGTTAGATTACTTACGGCTGCTTTCTACCGGAACAAGAAGACCCAGAGAAATAACTTTTTCTCTTTCATATTGTCGAAGCTTTATTATATAGGTATTATTATTTATTTTCTATAATTTTATTATACTTACATTTAAACCTGTCACGCATATTTCCCCGAAGGGGTATTTTTTATGATCTAATAAGAGCCTAGCTCATATTTCTTGACCATCGTTAATACCCTTTAACCAGGTACTACTCGGAACTTCAGGCGAAACAAAATTCAACTTACATTCACTGACGTTTCGAACGAGTTGCAGCGTCCGTGGTCGCGGCTGGACTGCTCAAAACGTCGGTGAATGTAAGTAGAATTTTGTTTTTTGTGAAGTCCCGAGTAGTATATAAAACATGAGTATACACCGCGAAAGTTTAAAAATACCATCAACTGTAACCAGGTAATGAAAATGAAAAATCTTTATTTATGAAGTTCACAAAGTAACACTTTTGAACGTCAAGATTATTGCTTCTACTTTTTACAATCACTGCCAGATTCGCAAAGCAATAGGTAAACCTGACCTGAGGAAGAACCTGGCAATAAAACTCATGGCCACACTTTTCTAACCGCCAGTAATTACATGAATGCTGAGGGTCGGATGAACCGCTTGTAGTGGAGTGTTGTGGCTATTTAAATAATATTCCCATTTCACTCTTGGAGTAGGCTCATGTGAAAGGAGCTGGTCGAAGGGTGAAAGCACCGAAGCTGCTAAATGACCAGCTACCAACTAGGAAAGAACACCCCATATTGAAGGTGAGACATTTGACAATTACTAGAGGTAACCCTAAGCATTCACATTTTAACACTTACTATACTAGCAGCAGGCTATGATGGCCGTTTTGACGATTGTCATGAAATTTCCTCTACACTAATATTATAAAGAGGAAAACTTTGTTTGTTTGTTTGTAATGAATAGGCTCAAAAACTACTGGACCGATTTTAAAAAATTCTTTTACCATTTGTAAGCTACATTATCCACGAGTAACATAGGCTATATTTTATTTTGGAAAAAATTGGGTTCTGTAAGATATTTGGGTTTTTCGGACACAAGGTGTAAAAAATCAACCAGAAAAGTTACTTATTTTGCGTACGCTGCCTAAATTATAAAAGATTGATCCATAAAATGTTCTAATTAATTGTAACACAACAACCATTTTTTTATTTAAAAATCTTGAATTTTTTTTGGACTACATTTAAACGCGTTTATTTTACTCAAACTATTAATCCTTATCAAAATAAATTATTTCATCACTAAGTACAGTTTATGTATTTACATATTTCGACCAAGCCGAGCGAAGAAGTTATCAACGAAATCGGAAAAACTTCATACATTATTGTGAAATTAATAAACGACGGGATTAAATGGGTGCCATGGGGTTCGATGTATGTCACGGGCGAAGCCGGGCGGGACAGCTAGTAGTAATTTAAATTAAATTTTACTTGTTGAAATATGTGAATAGTCAACCACATTAGAGGGTATTTATAATACGGTAGAAAACAGAGTAATAATGTTAAACAAATTAAATATCATCACTATTGTAATATGTCAAAACGGCCATTACAGCGTGCCGTATAACCATCTATACACTGATAGTCAGAGGACAGATTCTTCTTTCGCTACCTGGAGATTCATTAATCGTTTTACAATTTCATATCAGGGTATCCGTGTACTTTTGACCTTTCCGTTTCTAAATCGTCTGCCCAAGTCTTTGTGTAATATTTACTCACATTTCATTTGTCATATTTTGTCTAACGTAATAAGTTTTGAGCTTATTTGCCATGTTGGACAATGTCAGGTTGGAAAAGGACAATGTCAGGTTTTGGGTAATTGCCGGTTGATACTTTTAGTGGCAGCGGAGGCCTACCCGGCTTAATGTAGGTACTTTACAAAGCATAACACTCTTAATGAGTATCACGATCACCCATCCTGGTATCAACCGTAGCCTACGGCATTTACAAAACTGAGCTAATGAGGCTATCAGCGCTTCAAAAGTTCCTATCATATAATTTTAATATTTTTATTATTTGGATCTACCTACATACATACCTACATATTGTCACACCTATATCCTCGAAGGGGTTGCAGAGGCATACTATACGTCCACATTTTAACGTATAGATTTTTGTCCTACGTGAGCCCATTGCCATGTTGAAATGGACAGGCGCAGGCTGTGGCAACCTGCTGTTGAAATTTTTCAAGCCCATAAGGCCTTCAATTGGGCTTAACGACTGCCATTTTACTGGCAACTGGGGTCAATGGGCTAACGTGTCTTCCGATGCACGGAAACGCTCGCAAATGTAAATGCCACAAAGTGGTCACCCATTCAAAGGATCACCTATAGCAAAAGTTGCTTAACGCAGTGATCGTTTACAGAACACCTAGTTAGCGGGGCCACGAGCGCTTCATTATATTTACCTGTAATGTACAAATTTGTTATAAATTTAATTATAATGTTCTACCGTAACATGCCTTTCAGGCGTATAATAATAATGTTAGCAGCGTTTTGTATGAAAATATATTAATTAGTATAATGTCATTATTGTTAGTACATTGTACAGCAGGCTATGTACAATATTTACAATAGATACAATATATTTATTTACTAAAACATGGGTAGACCGTAGACCTAGTATGTATATATATAATAGCCTGATATACATTTTGGTATTAGCTGAACGGTGTGCCGAATTTTAGCATATTGTATTTTTTTTTATACCACTGAGGTGGCAGACAAGCATACGACCCACATGAATGAAAGTGGTCACCGTAGCCTAAAATATTTTAAGTACTAGTAACATTTGACTGCCTCGATGGTGCAGTGGTAGTGACTGCCGCACTGAGGTCCCGGGTTCGATTCCCGGGTCGCAACAAATATTTGCCTGATCCTCACATGTTGGTTTCGGAGTTTGGGTATAATTTGTATTACATGTATTTAGAAATATAGTATGATATAATATGTATGTATTTAGTATATCAGTTATCTAGATACCATAGCACAAGCTTATAGCTATTGTGCTATTGGACCACATGACGCTGTGTAAAAAGTGTCCAACAATATTAATTTATTATATATTATTTTTATTTACATTAAAATGGTAATCAATAAATATTGATTACCATTTTAATCTGCATTTAAAAAAAATACTTTTATTTGGAGAATAAATAAAATCAAGAATTGAAATATATCAAATTTTGTACCGAAAAATTGCACACCTTTAACACTTTCTATTTGACCCAGTTTTTCCGATACGTAAGTAGGTACCTTGTAACGCTGAAACCGTATTAAACCACAAAAGCCTATTCATGGAGGCTGTATTTAGTGACACCTTCCGATCATCAATCTTTGAAAAAACTCTATAAAAGCCCTCACGTCTTCACCCAACCTCATGAGCTAACTTTAACCAGATGTCTTAATTTCCGGTCAACGGTACTAACACACAACTGTTTTTTTTTTCTTTTGACGTACGGAACTCTAAAAAGTCAGTTTGGTTGACTGAATCCTTATGACGTGAAAGACGAAAAAACAAACCAACAAGCACAGTTTCCCATCAATGAGGAAGTATGTATAAATATTATATTAATTTCCCAGTATTTTCTTTTTCAAATGTATACACTGCATTCTTGCCTCAAAAGAGGTTCAAAGCAAGTATGGTTTAATAACTGAACATACTTTGAATCTCCTTTGAGATAAGAATTTCTTGTGATGGTATATAATCTTCTAATATGCCTTCGAGTTGAAACGTTCAGGTTGGGTTAACTGAGGAATAGTTTAATTTCATTGAACATTATAAACACGTTGTGTTCATTTGTGGACTTCATACGAAATTGGGTGCGGTGTACGGCGATAATTAAATTTGTGTACTTATTTAGCTGGAAGGTAAAATTATTGAACTGAGCGAAGTATTAAATTGGATAGTACGTTATCATCATGATATGTTATGAGTCTCTTTTAGTCTTTATACCTACTATTACGATTCTTTTTACTGGAAATTAAGGAACCATTATTATTTCTCTCTAATTTCGAAATTTTTTATTTTCATGCTAAGAGGCTTTTGGAAAAGTTTACATACTAGTTTGAAAAGAAGACGCTCTTTGAGGATTTAAATCTAGAATGCTTCAAGACTTAATGCAGACAATCCACGCTCGCTTACCGGTAACCATCAAGCAATGGTAGTTATACGTCAATAATGAAATGGGTTAATGAGTTGGGGAATATACGGACTGTAACTTAAGCTATAAATAAAGCCTGTCATTTTAATATTTTAAATTTATAAACCTTGGCAAACTGTGAGTTACCAAGTCACTAGATAAGTCTGTATCCATTCGTAAAGTCATTATAAGTTTGTTAGGCGACAGAGGGTTACATCGGTATGAAAGATAGGGGATGTCGGTTTTTAGCACTGTAGCTGTAGGTCAAACCTGGAGCTAGTTATACCCTTAAAATTACAATTATGCTAAAATTATTATTGAAAGTTATAATGGGAAAACAATAAATGGTATAACCAAGTATAATTTTAATTTCAATCGGCATATTATAGTACGGAATACATGATAAATATCTTCATCAGATGATATAAGCACGATACGACCCGTGACGCGGTCAGCTGATGCGAGCGCCGCCATATTGGCCTTGGCTGTTCTATACGCGGTATATAACGTGACATGCGATAGATGGACGAAATTAATAAGGATGAATGAAGGGAACGCTGATTATGTACGTTCTTCCCTATGGCCCCGTAGCATGGACGACGGTGTGTGGAACTTTCGGCCCTTCTGAAGCTGTTTAACCCATCTTAAAGCGGTGTTCCGTTTTCTCTCCAACCGGGCCGCAAGATAAGCCTAAGCAGTTCGAGGACTTTTTACAGCGAGTCGGTAAGGGAATGCTCCGAGACGAGGTACCTACTGCCCCTTTCGTAGGAGCTGAAAGTATGCCCGCTTTGAGCCGCCCGCGAACGCCTTCCCACCCCCTTTGTTCTCAGAGGGCTCAGAACAGGGGGGGAGAGGAAAACTCAGGCAGGGAGTACTAGAAGGCATCCCTGATCTCGGGGGGTGCTAGCCTCCAGACAGCCTTTGTGGGAGAGGTGCCCTGACCTTACACCCACCACCTGGCCAAAACAACACGAGTACGTGCTCGAGCTTCTCACTGTGGTGCCCCTGAGCTTGCCGGTGGGACGGCAGTAAGCTAGCCGCATCGCTCCCGTATCCAGAAATCCTCTCTTTTCACCGCCATCATCTCGCTGGCGAAGGAGGCGGACGGCGCCGGCGACCAATACGAGGAAATTAGTCAGGTGAAAATAGATATTTTTTGTAGTTTAACAATCACGTCTTATCCCCTTAGGGGTGGCAGGAGAATATCATACGACCACTTTTCATTCCTGTCCCCCATAACAGGTGGTGCGCCCATTGCTGTGTCGAAATAGACAGACGCAGATTGTGGCTACCTGCTGTTGAAATATTTAGACGCCCATAAGGTTTTCGACTTGGCTTTACGATTGCCATATTACTGGCAACCGGGACCGACGGCTTAACGTGCCTTCCAAAGCATGGAAACACTCGTAAATGGAAATACTACAAAGCGGACACCCATCATTAACCAGCCATAGAGAAAATTGCTAAACGCAGTGATCGTTTACAGAAAACTGATTCAGCTAGTCTACTAAAAGTTTTACGAAAGAGTTTTTGTTCCGTATTGCAGACCTTCTAGGTAGGTAGGTAATCCTTATGTGCACGTAGCGCAAAGTAAAAATTTATTTAGAACCAAACTTCTGCTTTTAATGGGAAAAGTTCAACAACTTATTCAAGTATATTAATGGATTTGACGTTTTAATTTAACAGTTTTTCCCCGCTAACTAGGATTTTAATTTTCTGTATTTATTTTCGCGTTGTTGAAAATACGATTATTACATTGGTAACGTATTTTTTTATTTAAAAACGTAATGCATTGTTTTTGTTCGGTGCTCTGCTAGAATTTAGTTACTAACTAACTAACTATCTTCACGTTGTATCCCTGACGGTGTAGATTCATCAATCGCTTCATACACGCACGTCTGGGTATCCGAGTACTTTTGACCTTTCCGATTTAAAGCAATCTGCTCACGTGATCTTCATACATATAAGTATAAGTCTAGGCCTACCCTGACTTATTCTACCCTCTACTTTCGCACAATATATATTCTTCGTCAATCGTTCCTCACTCATTCGTTGGACGTGTTCAAACCAACGGAGCACGCCCTTTTCCAGCTTAACGCTGATACTTTCATTCAAACCTGCCATATTACGTATCACTTCGTTACGTATTCGGTCGGCCAAAGTAACGCCGCACAATTTTCGAAGTGATCGCATCTCCACAGCATTCAATTTATTCATGCATCTGCTGACATACAAAGGTTTCGCTACCGTAAAGCAAAGTTGGCACTAGCACTACGTTATGAATCGCCAGTCGTGCTTCTTTTACAATGCTTTATTGCTTTACTAATTGGGACAAAGCACCGTTAATATAACTTTGTTTCCGGCAGCTACTCGCCGTTCTACATCCGAATCACATCTTCCATTCGCGCTAAACCTAATTCCTTAAATACACCACACGACTAGAGCAAGTGAATGAAATCACTTGCTCTAGTCGTCCCTGGTTTATCCTAGTCTCGCATTTGGTTCTTACGTCATCTCTTTCAAATACTAGAACCTTAATTTTACTTGCATTCAAGCGAAGACCCTTACTTTCACACTTCTCTTTCATATTAGTGACCAGTGCCTGAAGGTCGGCAGAAACCGATCTTCACCTTCATGGCCTCATCAGAAGATGAGGCCATGAGCACTGCATCATCAGCGTACAGCAGACAGTTTACTTTAAAGTCACCCAAATTCACACCCATATCACAATCTTTCAACTTCTGCAGGCAACTGTCCAGATACACTATGAACAGCCAGGTGGACATGACACAACCCTGTTTGACGCCTGTACAGACATCAAAAAGAGGTGACACATCCCCCCCCCCCCCCCCTACTCGCACGCCAGCCTTACAGCCCCTATAAAGCGATTGTATTGTCCGCATTAGCGAGCCGTCCACACCATATCCGGGCAGCAAATCCCACAGAGTTTCTCTCACAACGTTATCAAATGCTTTCTACAGATCCACAAAAGCGCAGAAAACCTTCTGGCTAATAGCCAGAAACTTTTCCACGACCATGCGGAGAGAAAACACTTGATCCATGCAACATCTTCCACGACGGAATCCGCATTGAGCCTTCCATAAATACCTTGCTTTTCTTGCATTCTTGCCGTTATAACCTTTGCATACACCTTACTGGCTAAGCTGACCAAGCTGATCGCCCTGTAGCTGGCGCAGTTTAGGCGCGAGCCTTTCCCGTTGTAAATAGGTACTACAACTGCTATTCGCCAGTCATCTGGGACCTCACCCGTCCGCCAGCACAAGTTGCATGACAGACATAGTATGTCCCAGACGCGCGACCCACCGTACTTGATCATCTCAGCAGTAACTCTGTCTTTTCCCGCAGCCTTACCACATTTTATACTTCTTATCGGTTTTTCAATTTCTTTTATACTGTGGCGACCAGCGCCACCTAGCGTAAAGCTATCGAACCACATCGATTCTAAGAATCCTACATCGCGCTATGAAAGTTCTCACGCTGAAGAATGATATATACAACAGCCCAACATCAACCGTTGGGCCGCGGCCCGCCAGGCGTGATCACCTTGCCTGGTTGGAGGATCCTCCCTTTGTGTCGGAGGAACATCTCCACCCGTTCCTCCACAGTGGTGACCCCGACGTGATTGGAAGCAGCCTTCACGGAGCAGATCAGCAGCATATACGCCACCATCACAGCACTCCAGTATGACGGTAATTAGTCTCAGCCAGCCAGCATCTCCGGCCTCATCAGGGATACCACTAGCTAGAAGCGACCGCTCCAGCCTGGTTACCTACTCGGCCACACCAGCGTCTAGGCACAGCACACTGCACTTCGGTCGATGTAAGAAGAGCACACCTCTCCCGTCTACGCAGCAGCCAGCCACTACGCAGCAACCACCCGTTTCTCCACAATACTAATGACTTCAATGACATTCGGATCTGGAGCATTGAAGTGAGCTCCACTTCCCGATGGGGCATCTCTGTCTTTTCTTGCATACATCTTTCCATAATATTCACTCCATTTCTGCAGGACGTCAGTTTGGTCTGTAAGGACGGCATTGTTAACACCAAGCACTTTATTCATACTGCATAAACCCCCCTAATCCCTACCCCTAATCCTAGTTATGACTAGGTAGTGGTCTGATCCCAGCTCAGTGCCTCGATAAACCCTTATGTCCATCACCTGTTTACGGAGCCGACTATTCATTAGGAATAGATCTATCATGCTTCTCTTTGACTTACATCTCCTCGTTTACTTATGAATTTGTTTGTGGTTAAACATTGTGTTCGCCACAAACAAATCCTTTTCCTTACAAAATGCCTGTATAAGCTTGCCAGCGTCGTTCACCCTTTTATCCCCATACTTCCCGAGTACCGACTCAAAACCATCGCGAGCGGTACCCACCCATCCATTCAAGTCTCCACATACTATAAGTCATCACATTTAGAGCTTCTCTCATACTCTTCTAGAAGTCCTCTAGCTCACTCGCGTTCGACGAAGATACTGGCACGTAAGCAGCTAACAGGAAAATCTTCGTCAAACCAAGTTTTAGACGGATCCAGAGGATTCTAGGACCTACCAGTTTGTACTCATACATACCGGAGGCCAATCGCGAGTCAAGCACACTACATCTAACTTTCTCTCATTCATAACATCCATCAACTCATTCATCTTATATGCCATTCCTCCCCTAACATTCCACGCAGCTACCCTGCACTCCATCCTCCACTTCCCGCCGTGTCGGGCCGCGCGTGTAGGGTGGCGGAAATAAATTTAGTTATTTATTAGTAAATTTAGTTACTTATTAGTAAAGAGTGCCGGTTTTATCCTAAACCCGTCCAATTAACCTGTAGGACCTGGACAAGTTACCCACTCATCCGATGACCAACCATAGCTAAAGTTGCATAACGCATTGATTGTTTACAGAATACCGAATTAGCAGGGAAATATAAAAAGTTGGTTAAAGACCAACTACTGCTTACTGCGAATCGAGTCGTTCCAAAATACATAAAGACTCATAAATGAAAATGCCATACCACACACCTTTACCTTTTTTGGACTAACCGTTTTGTAAGATGCTTAATGCAGTGTTTGTTTAAAAATTTGCAATTTATTTTTAAAGTAATTATAAGAAGCTTGTTTCAAGTGAAAATGAAGTAATCTATATATGTATATAAATGAATCGCAAAATATGTTGCTAAGCGCAAAACTCGAAAACGGCTGGACAAATACGAGTATTCTTTTTTTATTATTTTCTTTTCTGTTCGTCGTTTTTACAAAGAGAAAAATTGGAAAAATTGCTACGAGAACGAAAAAATACGAAATATAAAACACATTTCTTTCTTTTTTCTTTCATTTCAATTCAAATTGTTATAAAGACTGCCAACAACCACTTTTATATTAAGTTACACCCAAAAATTAGCTCCTTAATTTAGAAAAGCTAAGCTGGAAAAGGGCGTGCTCCGTTGGTTTGGACACGTCCAACGAATGAGTGAGGAACGATTGACGAAGAATATATATTGTTCAAAAGTAGAGGGTAGAAGGAGTCAGGGAAGGCCGAGACCTACATATGAAGACCACGTGAGCAGATTGCTCAAAAACGGAAAGGTCAAAAGTACTCGGATACCCAGACGTGCGTGTATGAAGCGATTGATGAATCTCGAAGAAGCGAAAGAAGTATGCTTGGATCGCGAAGCCTGGCGATCTGTCCTATCTGACTACCCCGTCAGGGATACAGCGTGAAGATAGTTAGTTAGTTAGTTAATTTAGAATCAAATTATACTCAGCTTTATGAGGCGTTATTTACTTCATTAACTATATTAGTACTCACTAACACGTATAAACAGCGCGCTAATAATACCGCAGAAATGTGATCGCTGCGGTTTTGTGGTAATTGTGTTACAAAACGCTGTTGGTTGCGGTGCACTAACTGGAAGAGGAGAAATTACTACAAAATGTATGTTGTTTGTATGTAGATGTTAATTCGTAAAATAACTTAAATCTCGCCTTCTGCGATATTTTATTACAGAGAAAATTTTGTACTGGTTGAATCAGACACGGCAATGGGCTCAACACGGCAATGGGCTCATCACGGCAATCGGCTCACCACCTGTTACGTGGGACAAAATGCAAACGGTGAAATGTGGGCGATTAATATGCCTCTGCCTACCCCTTCGGGGATAAAGGCGTGACAATATGTATATATGTATGTACGAGTATGTATGTTGAATCAGACTGTACACGATTCAGGCGCTCTTTTTATAATTATAGTTTTAATTTATTATTTTGGAAAGAAGCGCTCGTGGCCCTGCTGACTCAGTGTTCTGTCAATGATCTCTACGTTAAGCAATTTTCGCTATGGCTGGTCACGGATGGGTGACCACTTTGTGGTTTTTCAATTTACAAGCGTTTTCGTACTTCGGAAGGCACGTTCCCAAAGGGGTAACAGAGGCGTACTATACGCCCCCTTCACCGTATGCATTTTTGGATAAAGGCAAATCAGATAATTAATGTAAATTGTTTATACATATTTTGAGCTATTGCATAGCTTTTATCGCGGGCTTTAAGCGCAGCGACCGAAACAAGAAATTCCGCAACGAAAATAAAAGCTAACACCCGAGTTCACACAAGCTTCACCGAGCTCGGCCGAGCGTTCGCTTAACGTGTATGTTACGAATTTGTACGAAGCTCGCACGGATCGAGTCGAGCTGTATAAATATTATTAATAATATTATATATATTATTCTTCTTATTATAATCTATAAATATAAAAGAAAGTCGTGTTAGTTACACTATTTATAACTCAACAACAGTTATAAATAGTGTCCTGACATGGCGGGAAGTGGAGGATGGAGTGCAGGGTAGCTGCCTGGAATGTTAGGGGAGGAATGGCAGATCAGATGAATGAGTTGATGGATGTTATGAATGAGAGAAAGTTAGATGTAGTGTGCTTGACAGATACCAAGAGTAAGGGCAGCGTATTGGAGCTCCCGGGTGGGGTGCTCGCGCTATGGTCTGGAGTACCAGAGAGCGAGCATGGCAGTCGGGGGTTGGAATTTTGTTGTCCTCGCGATTGGCCTCCGGTATGTATGAGTACAAACTGGTAGGTCCTAGAATCGTCTGGATCCGTCTAAAACTTAGTTTGACAAAGATTTTCCTGGTAGCTGCTTACGTGCCAGTATCTTCGTCGAACGCGAGTGAGCTAGACGACTTCTAGGAGAGTATGAGAGAAGCTCTAAATGTGATGACTTATAGTATGTGGAGACTTGAATGGATGGGTGGGTACCGCTCGCGATGGTTTTGAGTCGGTACTCGGGAAGTATGGGGATAAAAGGGTGAACGACGCTGGCAAGCTTATACTTTATTTGTATATATACTGGCATTTTATAAGGAAAAGGATTTGTTTGTGGCGAACACAATGTTTAACCACAAACAAATTTATATGTAAACAAGGAGATGTAAGTCAAAGAGAAGCATGATAGATCTATTCCTAATGAATAGTCGGCTCCGTAAACAGGTGATGGACATAAGGGTTTATCGAGGAACTGAGCTGGGATCGGAGCACTACCTAGTCATAACTAGAATTAGGGGTAGGGATTAGGGGGGTTTATGCAGTATGAATAAAGTGCTTGGTGTTTACAATGACGTCCTAACAGACCAAACTGACGTCCTGCAGAGATGGAGTGAATATTATGGAAAGATGTATGCAAGAAAAGACAGAGATACCACATCGGGAAGTGGAGCTCACTTCGATGCTCCGGATCCGGATGTTATTGAAGCCATTAGTATGAAAGAAATTGAACAAGCGATTAACAGTATAAAATATGGTAAGGCTGCGGGAAACGACAGAGTTACTGCGCGCGTCTGGGACATACTATGTCTGTTATGCAACTAGTGCTGGCGGACGGGTGAGGTCCCAGATGACTGGCGAATAGCAGTTGTAGTATCTATTTACAACGGAAAAGGCCCGCGCCTAAACTGCTCCAGCTACAGGGCGATCAGCTTGGTCAGCTTAGCCAGTAAGGTGTACGCAAAGGTTATAACGGCAAGAATGCAAGAAAAGTCTGCAAGGTATTTATGGCAGGCTCAATGCGGATTCCGACGTGGAAGAGGTTGCATGGATCAAGTGTTTTCTCTCCGCATGGTCGTGGAAAAGTTTCTGGCTATTAGCCAGAAGGTATTCTGCGCTTTTGTGGATCTGGAGAAAGCATTTGATAACGTTGTGAGAGAAACTGTGGGATTTGCTGCCCGGATATGGTGTGGACGGCTCGCTACTGCACTTACAATCGCTTTATAGGGACTGTAAGGCTTGCGTGAGAGTAGGGGGGGATGTGTCACCTCTTTTTAATGTATGTACAGGCGTCAAACAGGGTTGTGTCATGTCCGACTGGCTGTTCATAGTGTATCTGGACAGTTGCCTGCAGAAGTTGAAAGATTGTGATATGGGTGTGAATTTGGGTGACTAGTAAACTGTCTGCTGTACGCTGATGATGCAGTGCTCATGGCCTCATCAGAAGCCGACCTTCAGGCATTGGTCACTAATATGAAAGAGAAGTGTGAAAGTAAGGGTCTTAGCTTGAATGCAAGTAAAACTAAGGTTCTAGTATTTGAAAGAGATGACGTAAGAACCAAATGCGAGATTAGGATAAACCAGGAACGACTAGAGCAAGTGATTTCATTCACTTGCTCTAGTCGTGTGGTGTATTTAAGGAATTAGGTTTAGTGCGGATGGAAGATGTGATTCGGAAGTAGAACGCCGAGTAGCTGCCGGAAACATAGTTAACGATGCTTTGTCCCAATTAGTAAAGCAACAAAGCATTGTAAATGAAGCACGACTGGCGATTCATAACGTAGTGCTAGTGCCAACTTTGCTTTACGGTAGCGAAACCTTTGTATGTCAGCAGATGCATGAATAAATTGAATGCTGTGGAGATGCGAATACGTAACGAAGTGATACGCAATATGGCAGGTTTGAATGAAAGTATCAGCGTTAAGCTGGAAAAGGGCGTGCTCCATTGGTTTGGACACGTCCGATGAATGAGTGAGGAACGATTGACGAAGAATATATATTGTGCGAAAGTAGAGGGTAGAATAAGTCAGGGTAGGCCTAGACTTACATATGAAGATCACGTAAGCAGATTGCTTAAAAACGGAAAGGTCAAAAGTACTCGGATACCCAGACGTGCGTGTATGAAGCGATTATGAATCTTGAAGAAGCGAAAGAAGTATGCATGGATCGCGAAGCCTGGCGATCTGTCCTCTCTGACTACCCCGTCAGGGATACAGCGTGAAGATAGTTAGTTAATTAGTAACTTAATTCTAGCAGAGCACCGAACAAAAACAATGCATTACGTTTTTAAATTAAAAATACGTTACTAATGTAATAATCGTATTTTCAACAACGCGAAATTAGAGCTTAGAGCCAGGAGACGAACATAGGTTTTTATCCCGGAAACAAGTTCCTGTGGGAAACGGGAAAACTTCTCTACGCGGGCGAAGCCGCGGGCGTCAACTAGTATATTATATATTAATAATAAAGTATTCATAAATAATTATAATTGAATAAGTTGATTAAAAATGCCCCGAGTATCACACATTTTTTTTATTTATTGAACATTAGAACATCTATAATTTAAGTGCTTTTGTAGTTGTTTCCAAAACCTACCTGGTTACCTGTACCTATTTGGATTTTAACTTTCGGCATTGAAACTGCATCGTTTCTTAGTTCGTTAGTCAGCATGTTGACCACAGGACGGTGACGTCATTACAGGGCCTCGGAGGTCTTGGTGGGGTACCCATTTTTTTTACGTGTGGATTTCTCCTCGGATGTCATGCCGGACTCGAACAGACTAAAACCACACGGTCCCTGCCTATCTGTCAATTGCCGGTGGGGTACCCCTACCGTACAATAGAACCTAAACTTGCCGTTATTCTTTAGTGCTAATAAATTAATAAATCCAGTTACTGGGGAATCTATATTCCAATCACAGACCACCCTCCCACATTCGTTCATCTATGATTCCAATACAGTCCGTGTATCGGAACAGATTTGGTTCGATGGCGTTCATTATTCAGAAGTTCAGTACTTGCTGCCCTGTACCACATTGAATGAAGATAAAAGTCCCATCAGTGAGACCTACCGGTGGTGTCGAGAAGTAGCTACTTGTTGTGGCCTAGTCCATAGCCTACAATCGAAGAATGAGCTATGCTATAAACTCGAAAATAAAATTATCGGACAGATAACCAAAGTCCAAAAACCGCTAAACAAGTCTAAACCAAGTCGATATAGTCAGCAGAGTGAGCACATTTACATTTACACACAGTGGCTATGGACTGGAGAAACGCTGACTGGATATATGAGTTTTGGAGTAAGATACCCACAAAAAGATAAACTTAAGACCTAGGAAAGGTTACAAAAGGGTCTGTACGTGAATGAATGAATGAGGAACGATTGACGAAGAATATATATTGTGCGAAAGTAGAGGTTAGAAGGAGTCAGGCCGAGACTTACATATGAAGACCACGTGAGCAGATTGCTCAAAAGCAGAAAAGTCAAAAGTACACGGATACCCAGACGTGCATGTATGAAGCGATTAATAAATCTTCAAGAAGCGAAAGAAGTATGCATGAATTGCAAAATCTGGCGACCTGTCCTTTCTGGCTACCCGTTAGGGATACAGCGTGAAGATCGTTATTTAGTTTTCTTAATGCGAATGGCGCAGATTGGCGTTGATGAGTTCCAAATTGAGAAAGACTCCGATATGTTAAATGTAATGAAATATAGTGTAAGTTGATACACTATATTTTTTTAACGTGTGTGGCAAATAAGTGTTACGTCAAAAGTTGAAGTTGCAAGGTAGGTTCTGTCCGTTCCTCTTAATGAGAAGCTTTCTATTTGAAAGCAAATAAATTGAAACAGACTGCTGTTTTCTTTTGCATTTCCTTTTCCAACTACTAAAATAAATAGAAAAGCCCGTGACAGTATTATTCCTACAAAGTACTTAACCTAATTGAACTACTCGAAGTAAGGCTGTTGAAATTCCTATCTAATTGCGTCTCAGGTGGTTTTGAAGCATCCTAGAGGTAATTCTACGGGATTACAAAAGCCTGTGTGACGATAATCCTCCCGCATTTTGTAGTTTTTGCTCCTTTATGCGGTTTACACGCTCTGAGTGAATTGGATCGCGACAGAAAACTCTACTACCTCGGTGAGCAGTGGTAGTGTATGTGACTGCCACGCTTGAGGTCCCGGGTTCGATTCTTGGGTCGGAACAAATATTGTGTGTGTTGTGAATTTTGGGTGTTTCCTATGTATAATATGTATGTATTTAGAAATATATAAGTATTTTTATCACTTATATAGATCCCAGAACACAAGCCTATATTAGTTTACTTCGGGCTACAAAGTGCTGTGTGAAAAATGTCCCACAATATTTAAAAGAAAAGTGACCTAGGACTTTTTTTTCCAACTTTTCGGTATTGTTGAGACAAGCGACTGTAGTCTGATCTCCCAACCCCGTTAGTGCGCTTGCATTGCTTTGTCCAGGTGAGGTCACTTGAACCTATAGATTTTAATAGGAACATCCTACGGTAGTACAAAGACTAGTGTACTGTCTACACACCTAAGCCGCCGCCGGCACTACCCCGGCGGGCAAGGCCGGCGGGCCGGCGGTATTATTTTAACAATCAATCGTTAAAATCAGGTCGCCGGCTTTGCTTGCCGACGCCGAGCCGGTAAGCCGGCAGCTTTGGTACGTAGACAGCTTAACTTACTCGTATATCTATCTCTGTTTCTCTTTTCCCACTTTCTACTCACAACAAAAACCGTACAAAAGTATCTAACAAAAAATTCTGCTAGACAAATATGCTAGGTAAAAGTTACCTATAGGCAATAAGTTACCCATATAAAGCGGTTTTTGTAAGCCTCTTTTAAATCACTCCGGCCATTACTGATCAGTCGTAAAGCCAAAAGCAGTTGTGTTCAATTTGTGACCGGCCCTCAGGTGGCGTATTTTATTTCTTGCGTCACTCGTATATATCGTTAACAATAGCGATATAAAAAGAAAATATTGTATAAAAGTTGTTTTAGTGTTTGCCAAAGTGGAAATTTCATTTTGATCACATCAAATCATCATTTACGGTATCATAGAAAAATTATACTGATGTAAATCATATTTTCGGTGGTTCCATTATAAAATGTTTTATTAATGACTAAAACATCATGAAATATGGAGAGTTCATTTATCTATACAGAGTATGTACATTTATCAATCCGAAAGTTTAAACTATTTTGATTGGCTGAAAGCTATGGGTAATGTAGACGATAAAATCGATATAGTAGTCAGAATGCTACAACATTTGTCTCGAAGGTTTTCTTTATGTCTTAAATAAGCTTAAATCCACGTCATACTCTCAAATTTATGAGCATGTCCACACACGGGCACGTCTTTCTCAGATTAAAACTTATGTGCATCATAGCTCCCAAACGGATGAAGCGATTTCCATTTAGTTCTTTTTTTGTATTATAGGTGTTCTTAGATATGTTTGATGAAACTCGGTTGAGCGGTGAAAAAGCTCTGGGGGTTTAAGTGGGGAAATACCCAATGACTGCAAATATTTGTGAGAGCGGGAGGGAATTTATAATTTAACAAAATCTATACCATAATAACTATGTAATTTTGTTTACTTTTTATAGGGAACTTAGGTTTTTGTGGCTTGAGCTTTTTTTTTAATTTTTGTTCTTCATAACAGGTGGTGAGCCCATTGTAATATTAAAATGGACAAACCTTCAATCCAACAAAGCCTTCAACTTACTTTACGTATTAATAATTAAAGATATGGCGGACCAATGTTTACCGCGTCAGGTAGTGACACTATAATGTCAGCCTAAACCATGGAAACTACTTTTTCTAAAGACTAACAATAAACTATAAAGGCACGTTAAGCCGTTGGCCCGGTTACCAGTAACATGGCAGTCGTTAAGCCAGTTGAAGGCATTATGGGCGGTTTGAAAAATTCAACAGCAGGTCGCCACAACCTGCGCCTGTCCATTTCAACTCGGCAATGGGCTCACCACCTGTTACTTGGGACAAAATGCATACGGTGAAATGTAGGCGCATAGTATGCCTCTGCCCACCCCTTGAGGGATAAAGGCGTGACAATATGTATGTGTGTACTAACTATAAACGAAGGATGATAAATAAAGAGTTATGTTCACACGTAATACAGTTATCGACGATCCATTCAATAAAACTGCTCTAGCTAATGAAAAGCTAGAAACGACATTGTCCAGATCAATTCAAGAACTGGACTGAACTATGAAACTATTCAACTGTGGTCAAAGTACTTGCTCGTATTCTTTAGGCTTTAATGGTTGGGAGTATTTTGGATGGTATTTGTATTTGGTTTGTTTAGAAGCCTTTGATGTAGTTAACACAACGTTACGACAAGCTATTACTAAAATTCCCCGACTCGACTGCGTCGGTGGCGCAGTGGTAGTGTATGCGACTGCCGCGCTTGAGGTCCCCGGTTCAATTCCCGGTTTGGAACAAATATTTGTGTGATCAAGAAATGTGTGTTTCGGAGTTTGGGTGGTTTCTAAATACATACATAATATAAGAATGTTTTTCAGTTATCTAGATCCCATACCACAAACTGAAATTAACTTACTTAAGGCAAAATGGCGCTGTGTGAAAAGTGTCCCACAATATTTATTTGTTTATTTGATTTACTGCCTATTGAGTGAATAGACAAACTGGTAGAGATCGACCACAACGTACGTATATTAATCAAATCGAAGACCTTTTAGAAAGAGGCAAGGTCAAGTACCCTTAACCGTTGAACAAATATAAAAACGCTTATGAAAGTAGAAGTGACAGTTGTATGCCAGGATTGTAGCAAGTGGAAATCTATTGTCTCTGTCTACCCCGATGGGAGACAGGCGTGATTATGTTTATGTTTTTTTTATATCAGGGGTAGGGTGGCAGACAAGCATACCTGATGGAAAGTGGTCACCGTAGCCTATGGACGTTTGCAACACCAGAGGTGCAGCGCTGATTTGCGAGGAGGAGCGACCCTTTATAAACCTTATGTATGTACAAGAATTACGAAAACCTACAGTTATGAAATAGTAAAATAGGGTTATAAAAATTACGAACATTTTCAAACTGTTTCTCAAATACCGAAAAAATAAAAAATCAACTACGTGTCGAATACACGCGAAGTGACGCGCAACGAAGTGCCACTTACACAGAATATTTTCTTCAAAATATTTTTAAACTTGTAAAAGTACATTTTCTCAGTCGTTAAACTTGTAAAGTTTATTTTATCTGTGATAGTTTTACTTTTAATTTTAATAAATAAAATAAATAAATAGTTTATTTCTCATCACAGACACATTATTGACTTAAACATAACTTATTTACTATACACATTGTGATGGCATCGGAGATTGACAAAATATGGACTCTACTCTCTGAACTAGGTGGAAACCTGTATCTCAGAGCGTAGCGTTCAGCCTAAAAAATATACATACAAATAACGTATACTCCAAAAAAGGTTTAGATTAAGTGTTTTTGTGTTCAGCGATTTTTCCTTGTTGTGTGTGTGTGTTGGTGTGTGTGTGTTGGCGTGTGTGTGTTGGTGTGTGTGTGTGTGTGTGTGTGTGTGTATGTGTGTGAGTGTGTGTGTGTGTGTGTGTGTGTGTGTGTGTGTGTGTGTGTAATTTTATTAAATATGTCCTACTATTGTGATTTTTTTTTAATTTTCGTAAATATCCATTATTACTGGCTTATTATTACTAGTTACCGAAAAGCCGTGCTGAGCTCTAGGGTTCGATTCCCGGGTCAGATTTTTTTTTTGTGTGACCTATATATTTTTGTTTCAGAGTTACGGTGTATCCTTTTATATTCCTATGTATTTAGCAATATTTAAGGTTCTTTATAAGTTGTCTAGATCTCATAGCACAAGCTAAAATTATATAATTACAGTAAGCGTCCACTGAAGAAAAATGATAAATAAAATAAATCCAATCAAAGAGTATCTAATAGCCCCAGCGCACCGTTTCATACAACATTGCTGGAGCGTTATAACGTTCTAAATTAAAAAAACGCTCCAGCAATGAGTTTCATTTTCTCTGTCCGTAATTTTCACGTATTATTTTTTCGAAATAATGACAGTATTTCCATGCATGTTTGAGAAAAATAATATAAACATGTAAAATCTTTAATTTTCGTGTAAAATCTATTGGTGTCGTGTTATTTTGTTTCAAGTTCTGCTGACTAAAATCCTAATAACTCCGTGTTCGGGTCGAACTCGCACTATTTTATATAAAATGCATTAGTAAAATTATAAAAAAAATTAAAAATTATTGTCGTATTCCTAACAAAAATTGAACAGTAATTTATATATTTTATCTGTGACAAAAACCTCAGTAAGGCTCATATAGATTATTAACGCTATCATCTTAATAGTTGTAAATAGTGTATCTGCAGCCGTAACAGTAATTATTATTTACCATACCGTATTAGAAATATGGTAAATACAAACATTAATGATTTTCGGCGATTAATTTAGTACTTTAAACGATTGAGTGGATTGATAGCGATACGGTTAGTCCCCAGATAGGTGACCATTTGAGGTATGTGAAGTCGTTGGTACTGGCTGTTGTTGCCAGTGACATGATAGTTAAGTCTTATGGGCGGCTTGAAAACTTTCAACAATATGGTGACCTGCACCATAACCTGCGCCTGTCCATTTTAACAATAAAATAAAAATAAACTATTACCGTGGTGCTTCCCTATTTCTATAGGATTTACACCTAGTAGCTTTCCAGGTCTCCCGCTTTGCAAAGGAGGGAAGAGGCATTACGTTCTTTTCTTACTCCCTCACATTATTTTCTGATTAATTTCGTTGCGCGCTCCAAGACATGCTAACTTCTCTTGGGACTTCACCGAGATCGAGCTCGGTGTAACTTTTCTGGTGTTTTGGTCATTGCTGTAGATCCTGGTTAATAGGAGTCACAGTAATGGGAATAGGGTGGGGTCCCAACAAAAAAATATGTCCATTTCAACAATGCACCACATATCACAGCCTATAAATGCGTATAGTATGCATCTGGCACCCCTTTGAGAATAAAGGCGTGAATGATTACTAAAGTAAGTATGCCTGCTGTCGTAAAGAGAAGGTCTTGACAAATTTCATCAGGAGGTAGCCACAAGACAATTAATAACAAGTCAATATGATAGTGTTGTATGCTTCTGCTTATCCGTTTGGGGAAAAAGGAGTGACTATGTAAATATGTATGTATGTATTTGTAGTCGTTTATATTCTTCAATCATTGTTATGAAAGGCAGCCCATTGTACATTTCAAAACCTGTATTCAATAAGCGCTCGTGGCCCCCTGACTCAGTGTTCTTTTAACGATCACTGCGTTAAGCAACATTCGCAATAGGTGGTCTTGATTGGGTGCACACTTTGTGGAATTTACATTTGCGAGAGTTTTTGTCCTTCGGAAGGCACGTAAAGCCGTTGGTCCCGGTTGCCAGTAAAATGGCAGTCGTTAAGCCTGGTTGAAGGACTTATGGGCGCGGGCGGCTTGAATTTTTTCAACAGCAGGTCGCCACAGCCTGCGCCTGTCCATTTCAACAAGGCATTTGATTCACCACCTGTTACGTGGGACAAAAATGTATACGGTGAAGTGTGGGCGTATAGTATGCCTTTGCCTATCTTTTCGGCGATAAAGGCGTGACGATATGTATATGTATGTATGCATGTATTCAATATACTTGTAAATATTAATTGTTGTACTAAAACGTATATTTCTATTCTATTGCGGGTCACCCTTCTAATACATATTTTAGTAGTGATCAAAGCGCTGAAAATAAAATACACGAACATTTTTCGTGACTTATTTTTGGCCTGCTTCGACTAGGTACCCGTTCGCTAGAAAAGGTTTTACGTTAAATTATTCATGGCCTTTCATAACAGTTGTAGGGTCAAAAATAATGGTCCAATATGTGATCCCTGAGAAACTCTTTGACGACACGAACATGTTATACGATCGAAAAAGGCCTAAAATGTTGATTGTAGAAATTTTTTTAAGGTTATAGATAAAACTAACTTGCAACCATCTGAATAAACTTTATTCTAACTAACTAACTATATTCACGCTGTATCCCTGACGGGGTAGTCAGAGAGAACAGATCGCCAGGCTTCGCAATCCATGCATACTTCTTTCGCTTCTTGAAGATTCATACACTATCACATTCTATCGGGTATCCGAGTACTTTTGACTTTTCCGTTTGTGAGCAATCTGCTCACGTGGTCCTCTCCAAACAAAAAAATAACCAGCAACTTTATTCTCAAATAATGAAAGAACAATAAATATTACAATGGCCGAAATTTCGAAAACCAGTTATATCCAGCCACTCAAAACAGTACACGCCCTCTCATTTATTTGTACAAAACCCAACTAATAGACGGAAGCTACGTGGCCAGAATTACTATACAAGTCAGTTACACTACCTATTGTTCTGAGTTTCCTACTTATTTCCTTAGATCTATTGCTATAGAGATAATCATTATTGCTATTATTACACGTGAACGGTACAAAAGGTATTTTTACGGTGATAAAAGGTGTCATGCTTTGAAAGTGACTATTTATAATTTTCTTACGGTGTAGTAAAGGAAACAGTTTGGCGTTGTAGTCACATATCTAACATCTTCATACGAAATTCAATTACACCAAGAATTTATAACGAAGGGGGAAGCGGCACAAAATTGAGGTCATTTTGCTGCATATGAAAATTTCTAATTAGTACAACTTTTAACTCGAAGATACGATGTTTTAATTTCAAAAATATAACCCATTAGAAGACATATTTACTTAGAATACACAGCCCTGTCCATGAAAGCCTCACCCCATTCTTTTTCTTTGGAATCTGGCTTATGTTTAATGCAGGTGAAGTTCTCAGATCAATTAACAGCACACAAAATTAATTAAAATTGTTGTTGAGGAATGGTTGGAGATGTTCGTTCAACTGAAGGCTAGGTGATTACGAAAACTCTCTGGTTTTGATTGGATTGGATCTGGATTGGTAGTGAGAACTGCCATATCATGATGCAGTATTAAGTATTGATGCAGTTCGATAGCTCTTATGGCGCTGGTATAAACTCGAAAGGACACTGAAATCAGCAACTGTCTTTACATACCTGTTGTTTGTGGATTAAATAAATAAATAAATATCGTTGGGACTACTTACACAACGCCATCGGATTCCAAACTAAGCAGAGCTTGTACTATGGTTACCAGATAACTGATATATTTATATATCTGATACAAATATATAATATACTTATATATTTCTAAAAGAATACCTATTATAGATAAATAACACCCAGACACAGAATAAACCATCGTGCTCATCAAACAAAGTTTTATCCTGGGTGAAAATCGAACCCACGATCTCTTGCGTAGCAGTCGGATACACTCTCACCGCGCCACAGAGGCAGTTGACTATAACGTACACTAAAAAAAAACAAAGTATCTTCAAGCTGCATCCCATACCGGGTAGTCAGAGACAACAGATCACTAAGTTTCGCCATCCATGCATACTGCTTTTGCTTTTTGCATATTCATTAATCGTCTCATATATATACTTACACATATTTTATAAACTACTCGGGATTTTACGCGAAACAATTTTGTACTTACATTCACCGACGTTTCGAGCGCGTTGCAGCGCCCGTGGTCGCGGCTGGACTGATGGTGAGGGCCGAGAGTATGCATGGAGTTACTTTTGTTTGTAGCTACCCTCCATTATTATTATAATGCAGGATAAGGCCGGCGACCCACCACACTCACTACGTCAGTTTTGTTTGGCACAGGTTTTCTACGGTCAAGTTTTTTCATCACTGAATTCCACATCCCGGATAGCTTGAATCCATCTTCCCTATTGAAATGATTGTATCTTCTAATTTCAATAGCTTCACGCACAACACGACGATAATAGTGGCGATCAGTGGAGAGGACTTTGGGTTGATGGAGTTCGATCCAGTGATTACTACCCGACTCGAGGTGTTCCGCTATCGCCGATTTGTTGAACTGACGGTTTTTCACAGCTGCGATGTGTTCTTTGACCCTTTCTGCGATGGTTCGTTTTGTTTGGCCTATATATGAACGACCGCAGCTGCAATCCACTTTGTAGACACCTGGTGTTTGTAGAGGGATGACGTCCTTTGGTGTTCGCACATACTTCGCTACTTTGACTAACGGTTTGTATATTGTACGAATGGAGAACTGCCGTAAACATGATCCAATCTTGTCCGTTATAACTTTCATATACGGCATATAAGCCGGTTGACGGTCAACACCCGGTTTCATCTTCCTCGGTGCACGTCGTGGCTTCCTGCACTCGTATCATACCCATTCATCCTAAGTATCTCCTGAACATGCTCCAACTCCTGCTGTAGATGCTCAGGGTCGCAGAGGTCATTGGCTCTCTTGATGAGCGTGGCGCTTACTGATTTAAGGTGAAGTGGGTGATGATGCGATGAGGCGTGCAAGTATCTGTTAGTGTTAGTGGGTTTCTGGTACACAGTATGGGCCAAGAAACCATCAGTTCTCACCATTAACTTAAAGTCGAGAAAAGATAATGATCTGTTGTTCTCAATCTCATACGTAAACTGTGTTTTCACATGTAATGAGTTGAGATACTCAGTAAAACAAATCACCTGCTCTCTGTTGCCTTTAAATATGCAGAAAATGTCATCTACATACCTTTTCCACAACCTGATCTGGCTTTCGGCATCCTGGAATACCATGTCTTCTATATGCTCCATCCAAATATTCGCAACCACTGGTGCCAATGGACTTCCCATAGCAACGCCGTCTATCTGGAGGTAGTGTTGGTTGTGGTAAAGGAAGTAGTTTCCAGTCCAGCCGCGACCACGGGCGCTGCAACGCGCTCGGAACGTCGGTGAATGTAAGTACAAAATTGTTTCGCGTGAAGTCCCGAGTAGTTTATAAAATATGAGTATAAACCGCGAAAGTTTTAAAATAACATATATACTTACACGTTTAAATCCAAGTACTTTTGACCTTCTAAAGAAAACCCTTCAATTATTTTTTACTTAGGAAGAAAACAAAGCTATGAATCAAAATAACTAAGCTATACAAAAGCTGCTTTACTTGTCATTTATTCAATTTGTAAACATTAACAATATGTATCTTTAGCTTATATTTCATGACCAGTCACCCATATAAAAGTACTCAAACAATAAAACAGAATTAATACCACTCATGAGATACGGCCCAGACTTAACCGTTGAGTAATTACCTCTATTTGTCAGTGGCTATTTGGACACATAAATAGTGGAATTATATTCTTCTCAGTAAGAAATAGATACGATTTTCAGGAAAGAATATTTTTTTTAAGATGATTCCATTATAAAGGTGTACACTTTTTTTCGTATTTAAATCATCATAGATGCTATGCTGGACCCTACCGACTTCGATCTACTATGTCGGGAGTCACAGGTTAGACCTTGAAAAGATTGTCCCCAACACAGATTTTGTCCGTTGCAGCCTCGCCTCATGGATTCAAGATTTTTTTAGGGGTTCGGGTGTAGTCCCACTTTTTGAGGGAGGGGGGAGGGGGCATTGAATGTAGCTATCACACCACTATACTGATGTCTCTGTATCACTGACTTGATTGATTCAAGAAATATATCAGTTTTAATTTAGAAATATATAAGCATGTTATTTGTCAGTTATCTCGTTCCTATAGCACACGGTAATATTAGTTTAGTTGGTGCTAGATAGAATGTGTAAAAAAAAGTGCCACAACGCGTTTTGGGTGTAAGGGCCCCCATTAACATCTCTAGGGCCTAAGTCGACCTCAGTTACACTGCACCTGCTGATCAACGAACGAGGCAATGGCGCAGGCGTTATAATGTTCAGGTGGAACATTTTTTTTCAATCGGAGATGTACCACCATAAAGCCGCTGAAAGGCCCCCGTTTTCAATCTTGGGTTATGTTCGAGGTTCAGCGGATGCAGGCCGGGCTTTTTGTAAAAAAGGAAAATTTTGGGGCTATTAACCTGGGAGCCACTATCGGACTTTTGCTGGCTATGATAGCTCCCTCCATCACCAGTCGTCATCTCTACTTTCCAACAGGCGGGTAGCACCATTTTGACATGCATTTTTATTTTTGTCATCGTTGAGAGCGACTGCCGTCTGACCCCTATTAGATCTCTGGGGTCCAGAACCCCATACGATCGTCTGCGTTATTGCCACATTCGGTGAAGAAGGACGTGGTTTGAGTTTCGGAGATGTTGATGGCACCCTTTACATCATAGCAACACCACAATAATGTTTTTTTTTGTTTTAAATATTATTTATAAGGTTATTATTAGTGTGAGTGTGTGTGTGTGTGTGTGTGTGTGTGTGTGTGTGTGTGAGTGTTTTACTAGATAATGTTTCATGTAAAAATTTGTTACAATGCTAATTTTGTTTATGAATAACTTTAAATTGAAAATTTCTAGACATCATTTGATTAGATTTGTTGGCTTTAGAACTTCACTTCAGATCTGATCACCTTGGAACGAAAGCTTTATTTTAAGAAGATTAAAATACCTAGTCCACAAATTTACAAAACCCATGGCACATATTTTTGGCATTAATTGAGTTTTACTTACCAAAACATTCAAAGTAACTTAAGCACAAACTTTATCAAGCTTAAAAGCATAGCGTTGTAAGGTTTAAACATGAACTTGTTTCGAAATTATCAATTCACCTCCAAACAAATGCAAAATTTATTACACTTTGTTCTTAAGGTTTTTTTTTTCTGAAATCTTTTTTTGGTTTTAAAGAGGTTTATAGAGAAGTTTTGTAATTTTATATTGAACCTCAATTACTTAACAGTATTTTGGTATCACCCAAATAAAAAAAAGATATTCTCAATTCGAATCTATGCTTATTCACTCATCGGCACCTAAATGAAAATGGCGGGTTTTAAGAGTTTATTGAGTTTTCTTAATTTTTATTACTATTGATTTATTTTATAGATAGCCATTCAGCGAGGCACTGCTACTAGTAACATTTACATTATCTGACATAAAGGGTCTTCCAATAGGCATGTCTGAACTTTGGCAGTTGGTAGCGGCCATCTTGTTGAAGCTACATCTGTCAAATTGGTTGTCATATATTCATTCTGTATGCCAAATCATCATGGATAGCTATAGCATTCAACAACACGTGCAAATGATAAAATTGTTTTATCAAAATGAGTGTTCCGTTCGGGCAACCGCACCGGCACCGCGCGCTTCGCCCATTTTACGGTCGCCACAATCGTCTCACCGAGAGGACTATTCGTCGTGTAGTGGATAAATTTGAGTCCACTGGTTCGGTAAATGATCGACCAACACCTGTCCGTGAGAGTGTGCAGGAGAATCCGAGGCAGTCGATTTCGCGTCGCTCACAAGAACTCGGCCTTTCACAGACCACAACTTGGCGAATTTTGCGTCGTGACTTGAACCTGTACCCGTATAAAATTCAACTCACCTAGATATTGAAGGTAAATGACCATAGACAACGACGTGTGTTCGCTGAATGGGCACTGGAGCAGTTAGCAACTGACCGTAATTTTCACAGATAAATTATCTTCAGCGATGAGGCCCATTTCTGAATGAATGGGTACGTAAACAAACAAAATTGTCGAATTTGGGATGATTTCAATCCACATGAGATCCAAGAGCGTCCAATGCATCCCGAAAAAGTTACAGTTTGGTGTGGGTTTTGGGCTGGCGGCGTCATCGGGCCATATTTCTTTGAGAACAACGTTGACCAGGCCATCACTGTCAACGGCGAGCGCTATAGGTCGATGATTACCAACTTTTTTGGCATGAACTGGATCATCTGAACACCAAATACATGTGGTTTCAACAAGACGGCGCTACGTGCCACACAGCTCATGCCACATTGAATATTCTGCATGAGAGATTTGAGGGCATGGTCATCTCACGTGGAGCTGATGTGAACTGGCCACTGAGACCGTGTGACTTAACCCCGCTAGACTTTTTCTTGTGGGGTTTTCTTAAGTCGCAAGTCTATGCGAATAAACCACAAACCACAGCGGCCCGCAAAGCCAACATAACCTATGCCATAGGTCAAATTCAGCCTGATTTATGCGCAAAAGTAATAGAAAATTGGATATCTCGCATGCGCTCCACCCAGAGAAGCCGTGGCGGACATTTGAATGATGTCATATTCCACACATAATGGCATCACTACATCTTTCAAATAAATAAATAATTTCGATAATATCTCACACACACTTTTTTTTATTTAAATTTAAAGATAGGAAAAATTGGTTATGCACGGCTGGAAAAATGTCAACAGCAAGTCACCACAACATGCGCCTGTCTATTTCAACACGTAAGAGACGAAATTCATACCGTGATATGTGGCCGGTGCGAAGTATGTTTTATTTTGACAAAATTTTTATCTTATGTATTTAAAAAAGTAAATAAATATTAAAATCCATCATTTTTTCTGTAAAATAATCGTTTAACTTTTATATTAATGACCAACATATATACAGTCATGCCTTGTCCTCATTCGTGAGGAAGTAGATACTCGTAGCATACTGTATGCCCACATATCACCGTATGAATTTTTGTCCCTCGTAACAGCTCGTGAGCCCATTGACGTATTGAAATGCAGAAACGCAGGTTGTGGCGACCTGCTGTTGAAATTTTTCAAGTCATAAGGTCTTTTATTTGGCTTTACTATTACCATGTTACTGGCAACCGGGGACCAACGTTTGAACATACCTTCCGAAGCCCGGAAACGCTTTTAAATGTAGATGCAAAGCGGTTCAATATATTCTCTTTTTAATTATTTCCATGCAAGCAGGTCAATAATAAAAATAAATGCTAATGTTGGAACACCTGTAACCAAGGTGGAAATTAAAACCACGATCGCTATCGTAGCAGTTGACAGTCAACAATGACTAAAAAACTCAGAATGTACAATACAAATAAAATGTATACCCAATACCCATACAAGATCCCATTAGCAATTACTTTCCAATGAAAGTTGGGATAAAACATTTGTTCAAAACTAAATAGACCAAGTAAATTATTACTAGAGTTTGTTTAACTCTCGATGGATTTCCAACAACTATGTTCGGTTCGTTTTATTCGTAGTGGAATAATGAATTTGGCTACAATATTGGGACATTTCTAAACATGTCTAATAGTTGCTTTGTCTTTCTTTAGTCTGTATAGCGTAGGATGCAATATTCCATATGATTTCTCATACCAACCATGCACACGCATATACCATATAGGTATATAAAATTCCTTAAACCCCAAAACAACTTACAACATCCTTACACATCATCTACCCATAATAACACAACCCAAAACCATTGAAGGCACATTGTCGGACGTATAAAATCGCGTTACTTTGTACCTTTCAAAGTAAAATAAAAAAATAAAATAAATAGTTGCTTTTACCGGTCAAGTTTTTACTGGTCCCGTTTCCCACAGGAACTTCTTTCCGGGATAAGGGAAGTAGCCTATGTGTTATTCTGAGGTGTAAGCTATATTATTGGAAAGTTTCATCAATTCTTTTTCATCAAAGGTTTATCAGATTTTGCGTGAAAGAGTAACAAACATCCATCCATACTTACAAACTTTCACGTTTATCATATTAGTAGGGTAAACTTCTATTAGGTTCCAGACGGCGCCCGCGTTAAGTATGTTTATCGCTTTTTTACAGGATGTAATGTTATATAGTTTAAAAAAAAAGTCTGTAATCTAACTCTACCAATTGCAATTGAACTATTTATCATTTCAAAGTCTGACCATGATCGGTTTTGAATATTTAACGTTAACCAAGTTTTTATTTTAATTTAGAACAGAATCGCTTGTGGTTCTGCTAACTCAGTGTTCTGTAAACGATTACTGCGTTAAGCAAGTTTTGCTATAACTTGTACTTAGATGGGCGCCCACTTATTGGCATTTACTTCTGCGACCGTTTCCGTGGAAGGCACGTTAAGCCGTTGGTCCCGATTGCCAGTAAAATGGCAGTCGTTAAGCCCAGTTGAAGGCGACGAATGTATGTACAGATAAAACAACAGTATAGAACACAGTGAAGTAGAATATAGATCGACTAAATCTTCAACCCTGTAAATATATTGCCTAGTTTTGCAACATTAAGCGTTTAAAATCTAAAATGGACCGACCATGACGCTCAAACGACATTGAATTATGAAATGAATGCAACTCCTGATTGTGATGAATGATTGTATTTAAATGATCCGTGGTGAGTCGGGTGATTATTTGCACAATATATGGGTCATTTAATTTTAAGGTCACTGTTCCAGCTCTTGGTAATTTCTATATTATCTGAATGAATTGTTTGAATTCAAATACATAATTATATTTTTCAAGATTCCTTAAGTCTCAAAATAATATTTTGGACGAATTGATCTTCTAATTTATTATTTTGAGGCAGAAGGTTCCTTTAGACTATAGCTGCTAGAGATCGTAGTTGTGTTTTTATTTTATCATAGAGTGATAGTTCGAAGATAGTGTCGTGTGACCTCCCAAACACGTATAGGTGCCTGTGCCAGAACTTCATCTGTTAGTGGGTAGATTTTCTGGTATCAGTTGAAGCATATCAAAAATTCTTACCTTTAACCTCTCTTCAGAACGCTTCAAAACCTATGAATGACAATCTAGACACCCTAGATATAGATGTTTGTCGAAAGCTAAATGAGAAAAAGTATATAGATTGTATTGGGCAAGCATTTTGGAAACCAGAAGTATTGAATAAAGTGATGCATTTCCTCACGCCGCACCAGATATGTCTTCTGTGCAAGACGCAAATTCATCACCCGCAAATTCATCACCTTTGGGATTGCTCTGCGAGGTACTTGCTGGCGTCGTTACATTAGCTAATTATAAGCACAAAATATTATTATTACCTATTTAAAACATAAAAATGAGTAAAGATTATTTATATTCAAAGTCTAATATGATATTATTCCCGAAAAATACAAAGAAGTAGGGTAAACTGACAAATTATGTAAAAACCCTGTACTGTCCCACAAAATTCCATGTCATATTAATCATCTCATACTACGAGTATATTTTCGGTCAGCGGCTTATTCGAGAACAAACTTTCGTAACATATCATCTGCTAAAACAGTTTTAATTGCTGTAATTTGTGTGGTTAGATTCAAATTATGAAGTTTTGTATGACATAAATGGATTGAGGTCAAGATTTGATAAGCGCTGGTATATTTTTTTGTATAAATAGTAGTCCAAACATTTAAAGACTACTCAGCTTAGATGGGTAACAATCGACGTGGTCTGACGACTTAAGGAATGAGAAATGAATATCTTGCCATGAATCACGGTGCTCCATGATCCACGGTCATCGAGAGTATTTCATTTTCCGTAGTCGTTTTTGATGCTGGAAAAGGAATTGTAGAGGCATATCACTCTTCTAAAACGTACTTAATTTCTTTTTCCAACTCCTTCAAATTGTATACCCGTATGGGCTATAACCCATACAACGTTAATTTGTGTTTGTGTGGTGTGTAAGAAATTTAAAACATAGCCGCTAAGTCTGCGGCCTCTGAATCCTGCTTACCCATTTTTATGCAGTTTCCATTAAGTTACGTCACCAGAAAGGCCAAAACTCATAGCTCCAACTTAGCTTCAGACAGATACAGTAATAATGTTAAAAGAACAGCAATTAAAACCTGGTGCCCATCACTCACACATCTGCACAAACTTATCGACATAACAGGACACACATTTGCACTCACACAATTACTCACCAACCACGGTTACAACAAACAATACTTACATAGATTCCATATTACTGAAGACGACACCTGCTCCTGCGACACCACCACGCAAACATTTACACACCTCATTATACAATGCCCACGATTTACTCGCACAAGACTTAACCACGAACAGCACTGTCACCATGATAATATAGACCCATACAATTTAACACTACTCGTCACAAACACCACCGCCATCAATACCTTCATGACCCACATCACCTACATAGTTTACACACTAAAAGAATTCAGCAACACATAATTCACACTTTCTACAATAAACTAAATCCGACTTATTTAAAATCTAAATCATCCACTATTGAGTATAAATATAAGAATCTTATTAACCAAATATATTGTTAACTTATTACAATGTAAATGTAGACAATAACATATAACTACCATATTATATTTCTGTATCAAATTGCAGAATGAGCTATACGAGAATAAACTCCCCCTCAAGGTGGTTTAACCATGAGGGGAAACAAAAAAAAAACTCCTTCAAATTATCTTCTGATTATTTTTGATGATGGTTCCAAGACACTTTAAGGATCGAGCTTTGTGTAACTTTTCTGATCTTGGTCATTGCTGTAGATCCTGGTCTAAAGGAGTCACAGTAATGCGAATGCGGGTAGGATTAGTCTCCTAAACCGTAGAAGATGCAATAAGTGCGAAAGAGTTCAGAAGCTCTCGTCAAAAAAAAAAAAATCTTCGTCCTCTATTAGTGTGGGTCTAGGGGTCATGACTCAGCTGATGTTCTATCAGAAGCAGTTTTGAGGTAGATAACAAGGGTGTTAACTTTCAAGCAATGCACAGGATTAGTCACTGTAGGTGGTAAATCTGGTAATTGTGCTAAGGATCTCGTGTCAAGGGAACATCTGTCACAATTGTAATAGTATTCCACTGGCTTTACTCTTTCTTTGACAAGCGTACAGCTCACGTGATCAATCGTGGTTACCGTAGCCTATGCACGCTTGCTACATAAGAGTTGTTACACTCACTTTGACGAACCTATTGGCGAGTTGAAAAGGATAGAGGTAAAATGTGGACAACTGATTTTAAAAATTTGACGCCAATGAGGCCTTAACAACTCCCATGTTACCGGTACCCGGGACCAATGGCTTAACATGTCTTATAAAGCAATTGTCGCAGTACTATTTATTAGCATTTCTATTGGATGTTATTGCGACAAATTGCCTTGTAGAACACTAAGATAGCAAAACTACGAGCGTTCCAAAGCTACATGCCCACGAAATGTTATTAAAATTTCAAAACCTAATTTCGTTAAAGTTCACATATATAAGGGGTCTAAGCGATCTCATCTGCTAGCGGTGCACCTGCTGACTAACGGACAAAGCAGCGACATAGGCGGCCTTAGTGAATTGGAAGTTCAGACGTCAGTCGCTCAGAACAATGCCGAAAATCAAAAGGCCAACTATAATTGCTCCTAGTAGCCAAATAAAAGTGCTAGTGCTCTAAATCTAGGCAGAGAAATTTAAACTGTACAAACACTAAGAAAAAAAGGAGGCTACAGTGTAGATAACACTTACAGTTTGCAAAATGGTCCTCTAAATTTCCTTTAACATAGCTTGTAAGCTAACCTCGAAAGGTCACCTATAAAAATATGTTAAAGTAATCAAATTGTGCGAAGGATATTGTGTGCCCAAAACATTATTTAAGATTCCTTCTGGCGCTCCATATCTGGGTAATAGCTGATGGCACCGTCTGTCGTGACACAAATTCCCTTTTTTATTTTATTTCCAAATTTTATTCGCTTCGCTAGAGATGGGCCTCGAGGGATTGACATAAAGGGCAAATTGAGTCTTAGTCGATATAGAGAGTCACTTGGTTTTATTACAAATAGAATAATGATTAAAAACCAGCTTCTGCCTGCGATCTTGTCTATGTTTTTTAAATTTTACAATTAAAGGTACAAAGTAACGCGATTTTATACGTCCGACAATGTACCTACAATGGTTTTGGGTTGTGTTATTATGGGTAGATAATGTGTAAGGATGTTGTGAGTTGTTTTGGTGTGAAAAGAATTTTATATATATCTGTGCGTATGCATGGTTGGTATGAGATATGTTAAAATAGGATTTGGTGTAGAGAGAAATGAATCAGAACAAAAAAAAAATGAAAATAATGTAAATATCCATCACGCCTTATCCCCGAAGGGGTGGCAGAGGCATATTATATGCCCACTTTTCACCGTGTGGATTCCTAGTCCACGTAATAGGTGGTGAGCCCATTGCCGTGTTGAAATAGACAGACGCAGGTTCTGGCTACCTGCTGTTGAAATTTTCAAGCCTTAAGGCCTTCAACCAGGCTCAACGACTGCCATTTTACTGGCAACCGGGACCAACGGCTTAACGTGCCTTCCGAAGCACGGAAACGCTCGCAAATGTAAATGCCACAAAGTGGTCACCCATCCGAGGACCAGCCATAGTGAAAGTTGCGTAACTCAGTGATCGTTTACAGAACACTGAGACCGCGGGGCCACGAGCGCTTCTGTATTGTGTATTATTTCCTTTTTCTATTCACTCCATCTCTGCAGGACTTCAGTTTGGTCTGTTAGGACGTCATTGTACACTAACACTAAGCACTTTATTCATACTGCAGATTGCCGAACAACTCCGGGTCTTGCCTACCTCTTTTCAGAAGAGCTTGGCATTATCCCGGAAATTGGACGACAACCTTTCATCACCGCGTTAACTTTCTGCAGCTTGTATCTCTTTTTCATTTTAAAATCATTCCGCGAGGCTAAGTAGTCTAGCCATGCTTTCTTCTTCATTCGAACTGCTTCTTTCACTTCCCCATTCCACCATGCATCACGCTTATTACTACTGCCTCTTTTCGTTTCTCCACACACTTCCACAGCGGCATTTACCATACTATCCCTAAGGTTCTGCCATACACTTTCTGCATTCTCACTACTTACATTGACGTCGCCAAGCTTTTCGGCTACCCTTTCTTTATATTTATCCCTAATGGATGCATCCTGCAGCTTCCAGCTTTAAATGTTATAAGTCGGCTCACGTTCAGGGGACTCGGTACGATGACGTCAACCCGCGGGTTCGCGAACAGACCCCTAATCCTAGTTATGACTAGGTAGTGGTCTGATCCCAGCTCAGCTCCTCGATAAACCCTTGTGTCCATCACCTGTTTACGGAGCCGACTATCCATTAGGAATAGATCTATCATGCTTCTCTTTGACTTACATCTCCTCGTATACATATGAATTTGTTTGGGGTTGAACATTGTGTTTGCCACAAACAAATCCTTTTCCTTACAAAATGCCAGTATTAGCTTGCCAGCGTCGTTCACCCTTTTATCCCCATACTTCCCGAGTACCGACTCAAAACCATCGCGAGCGGTACCCACCCATCCATTCAAGTCTCCACATACTATAAGTCTTTCATTTCCTTCTATCACATTTAGAGCTTCTCTCATACTCTCCCAGAAGTCCTCTAGCTCACTCGCGTTCGACGAAGATATAGGCGCGTAAGCAGCTACCAGGAAAATCTTCGTCAAACCAAGTTTTACACGGATCCAGAGGATTCTAGGACCTACCAGTTTGTACTCATACATACCGGAGGCCAATCGCGAGGACAGCAATATTCCAACCCCCCGACTGCCATGCTCGCTCTCTGGTACTCCAGAACAAAACGCGAGCACCCCACCCGGGCGCTCCAAGACTTCGCTGCCCTTGCGCTTGGTCTCTGTCAAGCACACTACATCTAACTTTCTCTCATTCATAACATCCATCAACTCATTCATCTTATCTGTCATTCCTCCCCTAACATTCCACGCAGCTACCCTGCACTCCATCCTCCACTTCCCGCCGTGTCGGGCCGCGCGTGTAGGGTAGCGGTCCCCTTCGCCGCTCTGGCGCACACTTTTCGCACCAGCGGGGACGAACTGGTGCGCGTCGCCTCAGGGGCACGCCCTAGCATTATTCGCCCTGGTGGCACTCGTGTTGGAGTAGAATTGCAGCCGTAGCTGGCAGGGATGGCGACGTGCATGGTTCTACTCTTCATCCCCAAATAAAAAATATGAAATATAAAGATTTCGAAAATGTTAATAAGTGAAGGAAATGATATGTATTGCAGCCGTAGCTGGCAGGGATGGCGACGTGCATGGTTCTACTCTTCATCCCCAAATAAAAAATATGAAATATAAAGATTTCGAAAATGTTAATAAGTGAAGGAAACGATATGTTGCAATAAACGGTGGCGTGAAATCAGTAAGGGCGTGACTTTTTACGCGAACGACCGTATCCATAGCGCGCAGCAGAGTGTTTTGCCGACGCAGCACAACACCTTCAACGCGGTGCGCGTCATATGTTTACCGGGTCAACGACATGACCTAGTTACAAGTGCGTTAATCATGTACATTTTGTCAAAGTGTGGTTTTAATTAATGATCAATATGACGAAAAAACATATTACTATTAAAACAGAGCTTGAAAGACAGCTGTATGATTATTACATACAGGAAAAACAGGAAAATGAAAACTTACAGCAGATCGTCGTCGAGCTGAAAGATCAAGTTCAAAGCCTCCAAGGACAACTTCAAGTCCTGCAGGGAGAACTAATGTCCTTTAAGGCGCGAGAAAAAAATGTACCAACCGAGGTGAGTACAAAAATAAAATTCTCTCAGCCTAAATCCAACGAGCACATTGAGTATTGTACGGATGAGGAAGAGCTAGCTACAGAAACTGAGTGGATTAGGGCAAAGAGCACGAAGAAAAGGAAGTTAAATGCCTCTCTCTCTCCACCACAATCTAATTTGAGTACCCAGCAAGATCAAGAGCCCACTCAAAATACTGTAATTATTAAAAAGGTTCCACCGCCACCGCCAATTATTGTGGACCACATCTAGAACTATCAATCGTTCTATGATAGTTTAACCGACAACCAATCAACGGAGTCCTTTACTGCTAAGATGATGAGTGGGGACTGTGTTAAAATAAATTGTAAGTCCGAAGACTGTTACAGGACAATCACTAAAGTGCTTACTGAGAAAAACTACCGCTGGCACTCCTTCGAGGATAAGCAAGCTAGGCCAATAAGGGTGATTGCTAAGAAATTACACTCTTCGTGTCAACCAGATAGGATCAAAGGAGATTTAGAGTCCCAGGGGCTTCCAAATAGAAAATGTAGCAAATAAATTAAGCTGGCGAAATAAAGAGCCACTAAACATGTTTATGCTGTCATTTAAAAATACTGAAAATATTAACAAGATCTACGCGATTAAGTACATATTAGGGTGCAAAGTTGAAATACATCCCATTAAAAATTCTCAACTTATTCCGCAGTGCAAGAGGTGCCAAGCTTATGGCCATACACAGAAATATTGCTCGAAGGAGCCTAGGTGTGTTAAATGCACAGGCAAGCATCTTACAGCTGATTGTACTAAGCCCACTGAGGAAAAGCCTAAATGTATCCACTGCGGTGCTCCTCACCCAGCCAACTACAGAGGGTGTGTGGTAGCCAAAAGAGATGCAAAAGCTTAGAAATAAAAACCAAAATAAAAAACCAATTGTGCAGCAGCCTAGCTCCAAAAACAATCCCAGCATACAGGCCTCAAGACCGGTTACAAAACCAACACCATTCAAAACCACAAGCGAGCAGGCCTCTAATAAAGCCTCTTATGCTCAAGTTACCAAAGGAACTGGACAGTCATCAGGCATTGAGGACAAGCTAAATCAAATTCTTATCTATTTATCCTCATTTGACAGAAGACTAGGTAAACTAGAATCCAGCGCTAAAATACCTACGACAAAACAATCATGAATAACAGCCTAAAAATAATGGCGTGGAATTCTAATGGTCTACTTCAACACCAAAATGAGTTGCAGTTGGTCCTAGACACTGAAAATATTGATGTGTGCTTGATATCCGAATCGCACTTCACTAAGCAGTCCCATGTTAAATTTAGAGGATACAAAGTATATAACTCGCTCCATCCTGACAATGCTGCCCGAGGAGGAAGCGCGGTTATAATCAAAGAAAACTTATGCCACTATGAATATAATAAATATGAAACGCTTCACATGCAAGTTATTGCGGTTTCCGTTAAAACCAAATTTGGCTCTGTGATTATTGCGGCTATTTATTGTCCTCCAAGGCACAAGATAATAAAAGAACAGTATGAGCATCTCTTTCACTTCCTGGGGCCTAAATTTATATTAGGAGGTGACTTTAACGCGAAGAATAAGCACTGGGGGTCGAGGTTAACTACTACCAAAGGGAGACAACTACTCAGTGCAGTTAGAGACATGCGGTGTGATACAATAAGTACAGGAAAACCAACTTACTGGCCTACTGATAGGAATAAAGTACCGGACCTTATTGATTTCTTCGTATATAAAAATATAAAAATAAATATCCATCACGCCTTATCCCCGAAGGGGTGGCAGAGGCATATTATATGCCCACTTTTCACCGTGTGGATTCCTGTCCCACGTAATAGGTGGTGAGCCCATTGCCGTGTTGAAATAGACAGACGCAGGCTGTGGCTACCTGATGTTGAAATTTTTTAAGCCGCCTATAAGGCCTTCAACCAGGCTTAACGACTGCCATTTTACTGGCAACCGGGACCAACGGCTTAACGTGCCTTCCGAAGCACGGAAACGCTCGCAAATGTAAATGCCACAAAGTGGTCACCCAAAATATATCATCAAATTATTTATGTATTGAAGAAAGTTGCCACATGAACTCGGACCATTCACCGATTATATTAAGATTAAGGTGTAAAATCTTACTCAGAAACAATCAATTAGCTCTTGTTAATAAGTACACTGACTGGGAAAGGTTTAAACTAGAACTAGACAATATTATAGATTTAAACTTACCATTAACGTATCATAATCTGGACTCAGAAACTAATAAATTTACTGTGAATATTCAGCAATGCGCATGGAACAATACACCATCACTAAAAGTCAAGTACAAAGGAAACATCTACCCTAGAGAAATAATAACTTTACTAGCAGAAAAGAGAAAACATAGAAAGAGGTGGCAACAAACCAGATTCCCTCAAGACAAAACTTCGCTCAATAACATTACCAAAAAATTAAAGAAAAAAATTAAACAATATCAAGATGAATGCTTAAGAACTAAACTACAGCAGCTATCTAATGACCGGACTACCGACTATTCCCTGTGGAAAGTAACCAAGAACCTCAAAAAGCCAATCACGCAAATCCCTCCTATTAAAGATAGGAAATGGGCGATAAGTAACGAGCAAAAAGCCAAAAGATTTGCAGAACACTTAGCAAAAACTTTTTAGCCATATAGAGAGCAGACAGAAAGCCTAATGTGTGAAAATGAAAGAATTAAAGATCAAAGAATTAAACTTGTGACGCCGAAGGAAGTCATGGGAGAAATTATACATAATATCAGCTCCAAAAAATCACCAGGTTATGATCTCATCACAGGGGAAATTTTAAAACAACTCCCACCGAAAGCCATCATTAAGCTTACCAAAATTATTAATGCTGCTTTTGTGTTAAAATATGTACCTGAGATATGGAAGGTTGCCGAAGTAATCATGATTGCTAAACCCGGCAAACCATCTTATGAAGCAACTTCTTACCGACCCATTTCTTTGCTGCCAGTGATATCAAAGCTTTTTGAAAAACTTTTTTTGAAGCGTTTGAAACCAATTATTACTAAAGAAAACTTAATACCAAACCACCAATTTGGATTTAGGGAAAACCACTCCACTATAGATCAGGTACATAGGATAACCGATATCATCGAGAAAGCACTAGAGAGTAAAAACGTTTGTACTACTGTATTCCTGGATGTAGCACAGGCTTTTGATAAAGTTTGGCATGAAGGCCTACTATATAAACTAAAGAAAACTTTGCCAAAAGCTTATGCAGATTTATTAAAATCATACATCACCAACAGAGCATTCAGAATACGACAAGAAGATGCTTATTCAGAGCTGAAAACGATAAAAGCAGGGGTACCACAAGGGAGCGTGTTAGGTTAGGTTAGGTTAGTTACACCTATAATATACCAGATATACACCATAATACCATTGCTACTTTTGCTGACGACACTGCAATTATGGCTACAGGACCGAGCCATGAGGATGCAGTTAGCAAAGTACAACTAGCTGTTACGCAAATTTATGACTAGGGCACATAAATGGCGAATAAAGTTAAATGAGTCAAAGTCCGTACACATTGACTTCACAAATAAAAACTATAAGTACCATCCCATATTTATAAATGGCCTGCAAGTGCCACACGCAAACACAGCTAAATATCTGGGTATGACACTAGACGCTAAACTACGATGGAAAGCGCATGTTAAAAAGAAAAGGCAAGAACTGAATATTAGATATAAAAACATGTATGGCTGCTAAGCCGAAACTCTAGTCCATCAATACATAACAAATTACTAGTATATAAGCTTACGCTAATGCCTATCTGGAAGTACGGCATACAACTCTGGGGCTGTACTAAACTAACCAATATGAATATAATACAACGATTCCAGAACAAAGTACTACGGGAAATTGCCAACGCGCCCTGGTACATACGAAACGACGACCTCCACCGTGATCTCAAAGTGGATACAGTCAACCAAACTATCCAGAAGTCTGCTGCAGCCCACGAACGCAGGCTTCTACACCATGTGAATATCGAAGCGATTCAATTACTTGATACCACGAACATAGTGAGACGATTAAATAGAACTAAACCTTTCGAATTAGTGTAGTAATAGTGAATCACGGGTCACCTCATGGGAGCCTGGGAGTGATCTGTGTAGTGAACAAACAATAGTGAAGTGCTATAATATAAAACACGTTATCAAACTGTTTTAATTGGTTTTCATACTTATCAGACTCTAAGAAGGTGCAATGAACACGACTCTTTAGTGAAAAACAATATACCTAGTAAATTAAGTTAGATTTAAATTACTTATTAGCCTTATAGACATATAGAGGGGCTAGATCGTAATTGATTATTAAGAACTTAGTTCTTTTTAATGAAAAAAATAAAAAAATAAAATAAACAGTGGCGTTTTTGTGTCAGACCTGAATTTATCCCGATAGAAAGCATCAGTAAAGTTATCATCGCTTTACCGGGTTCAGGACACAGAAATTAGGACTAGACTTCACGTAGATAGACAAAGGAGTTAGGATTGGAAGAATAGGAAATAAATACTAATTACAATACAATAGTTGTCTGTATGGTTTTTAATACCTTTTCCTGTCCTTTAGACCAATAAAACAACAAAAATAATTAAAGTAAATGTGGTGAAACGACAGTAAACAATGTTACTATAGACAAGACAAACGATAAAATAAAAGCTTTAAAACTTTAACTTCCAACATTATATTTCTTGCTCTTACAAAGTATTTAAACGGAATTTTCTTGATATTTTTAGTGCCACACGAAACCATTATGTTTTTACTCCCTCGGGACTAAGTTAACTAAACTTTTGACATTTAAGGGTTTTGTTTAAGCAGTTTGACTGTAGAATAAAAAGGTAGACCCGGGCTACTATAATTATCGTATGTTAAACACTCAAAATAATTCTGTAGATCATTTTTATTTTGTTGAAAGAAATAGCAAAGCGGTCAAAACAACTTCAGCCCGAGGTCGTTACTCGTATTCGATTCATTCGGTAGACTAGACATTTTGATAACCGTGCTTAGAGTGAGTCGTTTTTATTTGTCTGGGATTTTTCTGAATTGTCATATGGATCAAAAGTAGTAATCCTTTGATGACACGTACTATTTTCTACGAATTTACGATTGGTAAATTTGAGATAGGTTTGACAAGACTGCTTAAACATTAGCAGCTTTCTGCCAGAACTATAAATTTATACTCTATACATACTAATTAATATATAAGGCTGCAAAGTTTCTTTGTTTGTTTGGTTGAAGCGAGCTTATCTCAGGAACTACTGGTCTTAATTAAAAAAATGATTTTGAAATGTTCTCACTAATCAAGGTTTTAGGCTATGTATCATCACCCTCCTACCTAAATACTAAACTAAATGTACTACACTACTACATGGTTGTAAAATTTATAAACGACTGTATTAAATAGGTGTGATGAGAGGTCAAAGTATATCACAGGCGAAGACGTGGGGGTCACCTAGTAATTTTATAAAGGTTTAATTTTGTTGAAAGAAATAGTGAATATCGTGTGAGGAACGATTGACGAAGAATATATATTGTTCAAAAGTAGAGGGTAGAAGGAGTCAGGGTAGGCCGAGACTTACATATGAAGACCACGTGAGCAGATTGCTCAAAAACGGAAAAAGTCAAAAGTACTCGGATACCCAGACGTGCGTGTAGCGATGAAGCGATTGATGAATCTCGAAGAAGCGAAAGAAGTATGTATGGATCGCGAAGCCTGGCTATCTGTCCTCTCTGACTACCCCGTCAGGGATACAGCGTGAAGATAGTTAGTTAGTTAGAAAGAAATAGTAAAGCGTCACAAAACCTTCGGCCCGAGGTCCTTATTCAATTCATTCGGTAGACTAGACATTTTGATAATAGTACCACAGCCGAAAGAGGTTTACTCTTTATACTGTGATAGTACTTAAAGTGAGTCGTTTTTTATTTGTTTGGGATTTTTCTGAACTCTCATATTGATCAGAAGTAGTAATCCGTTAATCGCAAAATTTGTAGAAAAAGGTAAATAGATTACCTTTTTCTACAAATTTTGCGATTGGGATCTTTTAAATAGGTAGAATAAGACTGCTTTAGCTTCAGCTGTTTAATAATGAGTCAAGTTTTATTATGGGTTGTAATCTGAAAGTAGCTCCAAAATAAGAACAGTTAACAGAAGATAGAGATCATGAAGTTGAGAGAGTGGTTGTAATTACCACCTTTTTAGAAATATCTAAACAAAGTCGAATTGACAAACTTATTAATTGAACTTTTCAACTACAGGTGTAAGTGCGTGCATTGCATTCACTAAGTAAAAACCCTTTATTGTAACCAGTAAACACATTAGATTATTATAAGACTTCCTGAAATAACAATTGGAGACCTTATCTCTTACAGGTGTGACGACCAGCACCATGTAGCGTAAAGCTATCGGACTACAATAATACTAAGAATGCTACATCGCGCTATGAGAGTTCCAACATCAGGTTGGGCTGCGGCCCGCCAGGCGTGATCACCTTGCCTGATCGGAGGATCCTCCCTTTGTGTCGGAGCCCGTTCCGTATGGCGATTGCAGATTGGGAAATATTTTTAGGGCAGTTGGTGTATACTATCAACTAGCTGACCCCCGCGGCTTCGCCTGTGACATCCCTGTCGCACACATTTAATCCCGTCGTTTATTACTTTTACAATTACGTGTGAAAGTTTGCTCTATTTGTAGACATTTATGGTTACTGCTCCGCTCTCCAGGGTAGTATCGTGATGATATATAGTCTGTGGCCTTCCTCGATAAATTTGCTATCCAAAACAAAAAGATTTTTTCCATTCGGACCTGTAGTTCCTGAGATAAGTGCGTTTGGTTGAACGCACTAATCTCAGGAACTACAGGTCCGAACAAACAAACGCCTCAGGTTTATAATATTACTAGCTGACCTGCCCGGCTTCGTCCGTGACATACTTCCAACCCCGTCATTTAATCCCGTCGCTTATTACTTTTCCAAAAATGTATGAAAGTTTCCCCGATTTGTTGACATTTATGATTACTGCTTCGCTCTCCTATGTAGAGGCGTGATGATATACAGCTAAGAACCTTCCTCAATAAATGGACTATCCAATACAAAAAGATTTTTTCTAATCTGTTCAGCCGTTCACGCGTGATGGCGTGACCAAGGGAAATAGGGAGTAAAAATAAAGGTACCAAATATAAACAAAAGACTGTTTCATTTTTCCTACTATTAGTCTCGAGCAATGCGTACAAACGAACGGTAAGGATTTTAAAAATATTTATTTAATCATTGTATGATATTCACCTAAAAATATATGTGGTAACATTTTTCTGAATTTACCGCAACCCTACTGAAACAAAAGGAAATATTATTTCGGTGTTTTACAGATCGCTTGTGATTTTAAAATGGCATTGTGCGGTAAACAGCGGTAATAAATGTAGTGGATAATAGAGAATGTTATGGCTTCAATGGTTTCAATGTTGCGATAAAATAAAATGTAAAATGTAATATGTATATAAAATGTATAAATATAAAATGTATAATGTAATATTTACGAATATTACATTATACAATTTTTAGAAGCGCTCGTGGCCCCGCTGTCTCAGTGTTCTGTAAACGATCACTGAGTTACGCAACTTTCACTATGGCTGGTCCTCGGATGGGTGACCACTTTGTGGCATTTACATTTGCGAGTGTTTCCGTGCTTCGGAAGGCACGTTAAGCCGTTGGTCCCGGTTGCCAGTAAAATGGCAGTCGTTAAGCATGGTTGAATCCCTAATGGGCGGCTTGAAAAATTTCAACAGCAGGTAGCCACAACCTGCGTCTGTCCATTTTCAACACGGCAATGGGCTCACCACCTATTACGTGGGACAGGACACACGGTTAAGGGTGGGCATATAATATGCCTCTGCCGCCCCTTCGGGGATAGGGCGTGATGGATATTTATTTATTTTATTTTATGTAATATTTAAAAATGTATTTTTTTTTCATTATTCACGCTTTTATCCTCGAAGGATTGGTAGAGGCATATATACCGAGTGGCGCCGAGATGTTGTCGAATTGTTGTCTTCTGCGAAAATACCCCAAAAAATACTTATTAGTTTAGACAGGATTCGCTTCGGTTTGTTGACTTTATTTCATCACCATGTGTTTTGTAGAAAAGAACCTTAGTAGTTATTGACCTAGGTAAATACATATTCATCAACACATATAAAACATACCGGTCAGACACAATACAATTACTTTAAATTTGGTTTAATATTCTGCTAAGAGTCTCGAAATAAAATATTTTGTTTCTATATGTCGATATTTTTTGAACAAGGCCGCTCTAGCTCATGGTGGCCTGCTCTTTTGAAGTGTTGACTGGACAATCGACCCTGAGTTATTAAAATTAACAACTATTTTAGTCTCATTAAAAGTTTTACTATTTTAGATGACAAACAAACATACATTTTATCATACCTGTTTCCCATCAGGGTAGGCAGAGACTATGGTTTTCCACTTACTACGATCCTGACATACCACTTTCGCTTCTTCTACTTTCATAAGTGTTTTCGTACACGCTCGCCGGTTAAGGGTACTCTTGACCTAGCCTTTTTCCAAAAGGTCTTCTTGTTGATTGACATACCTACGCCGAGGTCTACTCCTACCAGTTTGCCCATTCACTCTCGCCACATAAATCTGCTTCGTCGGTCTACTTTCATCCATCCTCTCCACGTGTCCGAACCATCTAAGCATCCTTTTTTCTATCTTAGTCACTACATCTTCTGTCATACCGCATATTCCCTTATCACGCTGTTCCTTTCTTTATCCATCAACTTCACACTCCACCTATACTACGCAGACTTCTCATTTCCACTGCATTTATTTTACTTTTATGCGTTTTCTGCCATACCCAACTTTCACTGCCATACATAAGTGTGGGGAGCAGCACACCTCTATGTACATGAATACAATAAAAAAAATCCTACTATCGGTGTATTGATTTGGGAATTTACATTTCACTTACAAGAGAAAATTATACGAGTATTCAGTATAAGGCAGTTGATCTTGTAACTTCCGTAGTCGCCATACCGTTATAAACACCAATTTTCACATGTTTTTTTTTAAATACAATTTGTTACTATGATACATACATACATACATACATATTGTCACGCCTTTATCCCCGAAGGGGTAGGCAGAGGTATATTAAACGCCCACATTTCACCATATACATTTTTGTCCCACGTAACAGGTGGTGAGTCCATTGCCATGTTGAAATGGACAGGCGCAGGCCTGCTGTTGAAATTTTTTAAGCCGCCTATAAGGCTTTCAAATTTCGCTTAACGACTGCCATTTTATTGGCAACCAGGACCAACGGCTTAGCGAGCCTTCCGAAGCACGGAACTGGGGTGGGTCTAAAGGGCCAAATAAATTTAATAATCTATTTTAGGTGTTAAATTTGGAAGAAATTTAGAACCCGTTGCCTTTGTAGTGAGGTGGTAACAAAAAGGCTAAAAGGTCTTTTGTGCTAGACACTAATTAGCACGACCAATTAAAGTCCTGGTAGTCATGGACAAGGTTGTTACTATGAATTATTACAAAATCCCCAAAATACATTATTACATTCTTAGTATCATTTCGTTGGTTTTAGTTTTAAGGTTCAAGTGAATATATTTTTATTTTGTAACATTGGCAATACCTATTGAATTCGTTAGAGGTGACACATCCCCCCTACTCGCACGCAAGCCTTACAGTCTCTATACGGCGACTGTATTGCCCGCAGTAGCAAGCCGTCCACACCATATCCGGGCAGCAAATCCCACAAAGTTTCTCTCGCAACGTTATCAAATGCTTTCTCCAGATCCACAAAAGCGCAGAAAACCTTCTGACTAATAGCCAGAAACTTTTCCGCGAGAGAAAACTTCTCCCCGAGAGAAAACACTTGATCCATGCAACCTCTTCCACGCCGGAATCCACATTGAGCCTCCCATAAATACCTTTCAGACTTTTCTTGCATTCTTGCCGTTATAACCTTTGCATAAACTTTACTAGCTAAGCTGACCAAGCTGATCGCGCTGTAGCTGGACCAGTTTAGGCGCGAGCATTTCCCTTTGTAAATAGGTACTACAACTGCTATTCGCCAGTCATATGGGACCTCACCCGTCCGCCAGCACAAGTTGCAAGACATAGTGTGTCCCAGACGCGCGACCCACCGTACTTGACCACCGTACTTGACCATCTCAGCAGTAACTCTGTCTTTTCCCGCAGCCTTACCACATTTCATACTTCTTATCGCTTGTTCAATTTCTTTCATACTAATGACTTCAATGACATCGGGATCCAGAGCATCGAAGTGAGCTCCACTTTCCGATGTGGCATCTCCGTCTTTTCTTGCACACATCTTTCCATAATATTCACTCCATCTCTGCAGGACGTAGGTTGGTCTGTTAGGACGTCATTGTTAACACTAAGCACTCTATGCATACTGCAGATTGCCGAACAACTCCGGGTCTTGCCTACCTCTTTCCAGAAGAGCTTGGCATTATCTCGGAAATTGGACGACAACTTTTCATCCGCTTTCATTCTGCACCTTTCACGAGCTTCTTCTATCAGTGCCTTTGTGTTAACTTTTTGCAGCTTGTATCTCTCTTTCATATTAAAATCATTCCGCGAGGCTAAGTAGTCTAACCATGCTTTCTTCTTCATTCGAACTGCTTTTCTCACTTCCTCATTCCACCATGCATCCCGCTTATTACTACTGCCTCTTTTCATTTCTTCACACGCTTCTACAACGGCATTTAACATACTATCCCTAAGGTTCTGCCATACACTTTCCACATTCTCACTACTAACATTGATATCTGGCTATGTCAATGTAGCTTTTCGGCTACCCTTTCTTTATATTTATCCCTAATGGATGCATCCTGCAGCTTCCAGCTTTTGATGCTATCAGTCGGCTCAGGTTCAGGACACTCGGTACGATGACGCCATCCCGCGAACAGACCCCTAATCCTAGTTATGACTAGGTAGTGGTCAGATCCCAGCTCAGCGCCTCGAAAAACCCTTGTGTCCATCACTTGTTTACGGAGCCGACTATCCATTAGGAATAGATCTATCATACTTCTCTTTGACTTACATCTCCTTGAACACATATAAATTTGTTTGTGGTTGAACATTGTGTTCGCCACAAACAAATCCTTATCCTTACAAAATGCCAGTATAAGGTTGCCAGCGTCGTTCACCCTTTTATCCCCATACTTCCCGAGTACCGACTCAAAACCATAGCGAGCGATACCCACCCATCCATTCAAGTCTCCACATACTATAAGTCTTTCATTTCCTTCTATCACATTTAGAGCTTCTCTCATACTCTCCCAGAAGTCCTCTAGCTCACTCGTGTTCGACAAAGATACTGGCGCGTAAGCAGCTACCAGAAAAATCTTCGTCAAACCAAGTTTTACACGGATCCAGAGGATTCTGGGACCTACCAGTTTGTACTCATACATAAGGGAGGCCAATCGCGAGGACAACAAAAGTCCAACCACCCGACTGCCATGCTCGCTCTCTGGTACTCCAGACCATAGCGCGAGCACCCCACCCGGGAGCTCCAAGACTTCGCTGCACTTGCGCTTGGTCTCTGTCAAGCACACTACATCTAACTTTCTCTCATTCATAACATCCATCAACTCATTCATCTTATCTGCTATTCCTCCTCTAACATTCCATGCAGCTACTCTGCACTCCATCCTCCACTTCCCGCCGTGTCGTGCCGCGCGTGTACGCCCTACGCCGCTGTGGCACACACTTTTCGCATCAGCGGGGACGAACTGGTGCGCGTCGCCTCGGAGGCACGCCCTAACATTGTTCGCCCTGGTGGCACTCGTGTTGGAGTAGAATTGCAGCCGTAGCTGGCAGGGATGGCGACGTGCACGCTTCTACTCTTTATCCTCAATTTTTAAATGTTAAAAAGTTGTTATAGTGACATAACTACAACAGTTAGACATATGAATTTTTTGTAGATATTAATATGTTCTTAAACATTGTGGACATTTTTTTGTTCTATCATCAATACTTTTCGCAGTGCATGCGATGAAAGATATTTCATACGCATTATTTTTACACCTTGGGTAACATTATTGTAGTTTTAGTAGGGATTCTTATTTTTTCCCCTCCTTGGCAAATTGATGCACTTGTACTTGCGGCGGTGCATCGGCATAGAGCCGAAGTCAGAGTAAGGGGTGAGCGGCCTGATCCCGAGGAGATCGAGCAGGTCCACTCACAGGCCCGAAGGGATGCATTTCGCCAATGGAGCGAGGCACTGTCCAACCCAAATGCTGGCCATTGGACGATCGAGGCGATCCGTCCGGTGTTGGAGGAGTGTGTGAGTCGCCAAGCGGGCTGCCTCACCTTCCGCTTGGTGCATGTTTTGACCGGACATGGATGTTTCGGTCATCATCTGTACCGTGTCGCGCGTCGTGAGGAGACACCGATGTGTCACCACTACGGTGCCCCTGATGATACAGCCGAGCACACGATAGCTGTATGCCCGGCTTGGCAAAACGACCGTCACGAACTAAACGTGGCGCTCGGCGGGATAGTACTTGCGCTGCCAAATATAGTGCAAGCTATGCTTGGCAGTGCAGAGGCATGGTAAGCTGTATCATTTTTCGCCGAGCCTATAATGAAGGCAAAGGAAGCTGCGGAGAGGGAGCGGGAAGAGGATGCTCTGGCCGTTCCCATCCGGCGTAGACGGGTGCGCAGAAGAAGGCGGGCGGTTGTGACCGCTGGTCTTGTCCAGCCCTAAGAGTGACCTGCACACGTCGGGTGGCGCTGAAGTGGACATTTCACAGGCCACCTCGTCTGGGGATTATCTGAGCATACCCAAATAATGCTCCACAATAAGCCAATTCGTGCTCAAAAAGTACTGGACTGATTTTAAAAACTCTCACTATTTGAATGTTACATTATCACAGATTAATATAGGCTATTTTAATTACAAGAAATAAATAAGAATCTCATTTTTTTTTGTACGAGGAGAGATCCTCTTACAGACTACCCACTGCTGGCTAGCAATGGCCTTGTGTGGGGGTCGCCCAGCACCTGATCGTGGTGGTACTGGGAATACCCACTAAAACTCCTCGGCTACCTTTCTGCCCTAATGGAGGTGTTTTGGGACCTGTTAAACTCACCAAAACACCTCTGGGCTGCCCGGCCTGGCCGGGGTACCGCGCCGGTTTAATTTGTATTTAAAACACTATAAACATACATACATGATAGATTAGTGATGAAAATTTACTATTATTAATTTTGGAAGAAATTTACTTCATAATAATTAATAATTCATAACATTAAAAAAATTGTATGAATTTTGACCTATGTACGATATACTGAATCGTGTGTAGTGAAGTCATGAAGTGAGCGTAGTTAGTATTCCGCCGGTTTGTTGTTAAGTGTCCGCGAGTAGTAGGTACCGAAAAAGATATTACCTTACTTGAAATTTGTGACAGTGAAATTTGACGTTATTTTTGTTAATTTTCTTTTTGTCACGATGCCGCAAGTGAATTATACCGCCTTGGAGTTCACTGACATGATCCTCATTTAAGGGGTAATGTCGCCAAAATGCGGCCATTTCAGAGGTGTAATGCAGTAAATTGTGGACATATTAACAACATGAAAAAATTAAGTTATTATACACCCATATTTCACCGTAACAATTTTTGTCCCACGTAGGTAACAAATGTTGAGCCCAGTGCCGTGTTGTAATGGACATGGGCATGTTGTGGCGGCCAACTGTTGAAAATTTTCAAGCCGTTACACCGGTTCCGGTTGCCACTCATGTCAGTCAGAGAACATGGCAGTCGTTAATCCAAGTTGAAGGCCTTATGGGTGGCTTAAAAATTTCAACAACAGTTCGCCACAACCTGCGCCTGTCCATTTCAACACGGCAATGAGTTCACCACCTGTTACGTGGGACGTTTGGTGATAAAGGCGTGAATGTCTTTTATTTTGCCTACTAAGTTAGCAAACAAGTATACCGCCCTAATTAGAACGCTCACGTGATTATCTCCTCTTATAGCCCTGAGTTGTCCTTCCTGAGTTTGTATAAAAAAGAAACTACGATAAATTTCATCGTAAACTGAAAAAATAAAACATAAAAATACGTTAAAAACATCAACTGAAATAAAATATTTTTAAATTAGTATCGTAAAAACGGGACTGCTAAATTTGTTATTATATTTTTAGACTGATTAGAGTATCAAAGAAAATAAGTATGTACCGACCTATTTGAAGAAGCCTGTAATTTCAGGAACTCATAAATTGAAATATAACAAAGAAATTTTGTATCCGAGTGTATTTCAAAATGACGGAGATAAATAATTTATGAAGTAAATTAGGTAAATATTTTCGCCTTTTCGAGGTTCAAACTCCATTGTTACATAAAAAGTATGGCAGTAAATCAAATTTAGAAGGGCGATCATATTTTTTTGGGTTTGGAAAAATATTTCTTTTGTCCCAAAGCAGTTTTAGTAAATCTTTTATTTGATTCTTAGTCAAACAACAATAAATGCCTTACAGTCGTAAATATTATGAGGTCAGTTTTGACAGGTAACTTTTTATCATAATTACCTATAGATGGGAAACCAAGAAATCGTATCGTATACTAGTTGACTTCCGCGGCTTCAGCCGTGACAAACATCGAAACTCCGAAGTATCCCGTCGTTCATTTTTTAAAGAAAAATTGCACACAGAAATATTGACTCTTATCATTACTGCTCCGCTTTTCGCGGTAGTAGTGTAATTATATTTCACCTTTAACGATAAAAGGCTATCGAACACAAAAAAAAAACAATTCGTACACCAGCAACCTCTTCAGTTTTATGATATTAGTATAGATTATTTAAAAGATTGCATATTTTGTGTTTTTTGTAAAACATTGTAGATTCTTTTGACAAAAAAGGGTTCGACAACGTACCGTGATTAGAGCTCGTTTTCACTAGGTATTTGTAATCATAAACGGAAAATCAGATTGAATGGATATTCAATCTGATTTTCCGTTTATTATAACGTCTACACTTGAAAAAAAAAAGGAATCCGCCAATGTTTGTTACGCAGTTTAGGTATTTTCTGTGTGAAATATGTACCTATGTATTTAGAAATATATAAGTATGATTTTCAGTTGACTTAATCACATGCCACAAGCTTCAGATTGGGACATGAGATGGCGAATTACTTTGGCCTAGATAATAAAAAAAATGTGTGAATATTTGCCCGAAATACTGATTACTGCTCCGCTCCTCAGGGTAGTAGCGAGATGATATAGTCTTTTATCAGTCACGCCTTTATTCCCGTCGCGCCCATTCAATCCCGTCGTTTATTACTTTTACAATCATGTATAAATATTTGTCCGATTTGTTGATTACTACTCCGCTCCACAGGGTAGTAGCGTGATGATATAGTCTTTTATCAGTCACGCCTTTATCCCCGTCGCTCCCATTTAATCCCGTCGTTTATTATCTACTTTTACAATTGTGTATGAATATTTGCCCGATTTGTTGATTACTGCCCTGCTCTTCAGGGTAGTAGCGTGATGATATAGCCTGTAGACTTCCACGATAAATGCGTTATCCAACATATAGTATAGTTGGCTTTATATTTTTTATTTTTATATTTTGTTGGGACAACTCACACAACGCCATCTGATTCCACACTAAGCAGAGCTTGTACTATAGTAACCAAAATAACTGATTAACATACACTTATATATTTCTAAATACATACATATCATAGATAAATAACACCCAGACACAGAATAAACCATCGTGCTCATCACACAAAGTTTTATCCTGGGTGGGAATCGAACCCACGACCTCTTGCGTAGCAGTCGGACGCACTCCCACCGCGCCAGAGAGGCAGTCAAATTATTATTAGAATAGTTACCAAGGAGACGCGCTGACTTCGCAGAGCTCGCTCGCTATTGGCTAGTCGCGACGTCGCGCATGCGTAAATCGCAAATCATCGGCCATTCTTTTCACTTGTCATTTTAAGACTAATTTTTTTCACAATAAAATGATTATAATAGGTTAACCTTAAAAGATGTCTTGTCGCGGACTTTATTTAAGAACTTTTAAAGGGGAATAATTATGTAATACATAGTTTTTCCGTAACTTTAATCATTTACGCAGCGTTCGCAACGGAAGCTATCAAAATGAATATTTTGTCCCCGATTTTGCCACATTTATCATTGCTGTTCCGCACCTATTAGTGGTAGCGTGATGCTATATAGCCTATAGCCTTCCTCGATAAATGGACTATTTAACACCAAAAGAATTATGTAAATCGAACCTGTAGTCCCAGAGATTAGCGCGTTCAACCAAACAAACAAACAAACTCTTCAGCTTTATAATATTAGTATAGATAAAATCGAAGTGTCAAATGACCATGTACGTTTAAAATCATACATATGAAAGTTGTTAGACGTTGTACTTAAATAAAAATAAACCTAGCTGTGTGTGCAGGTGTTAGAAGGTCTTTGAACCCACATTACATTTTAAGCTATTGCATAGTTTTTAGCGCGGGCTTTGAACGGGCTTTAATCAAGAAATTCCGTAACACAAAAAACCTAAGACCCGAGGTCACACGAAGCTCACCGAGCACGGCCGAGCGTTTTATCGCGGGCTTTGAGCGGGCTTTAATCAAGAAATTCCATAACACAAAAATCCTAAGACCCGAGGTCACACGAAGTTCACCGAGCACGGCCGAGCGTTGGCTTAACGTGTATGTACATATATTATATGGTACGATTGTACGAAGCTCGCACGGATCGAGACGTGATGATAGTGAGTGTGAGTGTGAGGGTGAGGATGAGGGTGACTGTTAGAGTCAGGGTGGGGTGAGGGTGAGAGTGAGGGGTGAGGGTGAGGGTGAGGGGTGAGGAGTGAGGGTGAGGATGAGGGTGAGGGTGTTTTTTTTTTTGTTTTTTTTTAGTGTAACTTGAATTAATATCATAGAAAAACAAAGGTTAGCTTTACCGCGGCAGTCTCCGAGTGCCACACGTCTTCTTTTTTATCAGATACGCCTTTGTCCCCGTAGAGGTGGCAGAGATACTATACGCCCACATTTCAACAAATGCATTTTTGTCAAACAGCCCATTATCTGCAGTTGAAATTTTTGAAGCTGCTCATAATGCCTTCAAATTGGCCTCTGTCTCTCCTTTAGAAATATAGGCGTGGCTGATCAACAGTCAAACTTAAATTTATTAATTCTAAATATGTCAGAAACACATAAAACGCATACGGTTAGGTCCGGAAAGAGGCTTTTTTCTGCGTATGCTTAGATTGTGAATGAACTCCCTGCCTGGGTTTTCCTGAAGGTCTACAGTATAAGGTTCTTCAAAAGGAGTCTTAGAAGGTTTATAAAGGGTCGCGCAGTGCGAGTGCTGCACCTCCGGTGTTACAAACGTGCATAGGCTACGGTGACCACTTTCCATCAGGTTAAGCTTGTCTGCCACCTCAGTGATATAAATAAAATAAATAGAAAACGTTTGAAAATTTCCCCTAGGTGACACGAGATTCGCATAACAAAATAAGTATATATTTAAAATAACTTCTAATGTTACTATATGCACTTCAGCTATCAGATAACTGCTGGTAATATAGTTTGTAACTATAGGAAGCTCGTTACTAGTTTGTTATAGAGACAGGAAATGTCCATTGCCATCGGATCGGATGATACATTGTTATAGTAGGGGTCATGCTCAGTAGGAATTTTATACCGGCTGATATTCATAACACTAATAGTTCTTTACCAATACATAACAGATTTTTTGGTTCCACTGCTACCAGATTGACTGACGGTCAAATCTGTTACGTATTGGTTACGTACTATTAATTTAATGAATATCAGCCGGTATAAAATTCCTAGTGAGCATTAACGCTACCTCCCCTACTTTTTCGGTCTGTGGAGAGCGCTATGTAACCAATGTTTTATTTTTTTGTTAGGAAATTGTAGGTACATATGGGGTGTTTAAAAAACTATCTTGAGCTGCTGTTAAAAAAGTTCAACTTCTCAGTTCCAATAAACCAAATATCTTCTTAAGAAAATTAAATATTTTAACCTAGGAAAAATAAATAAAATAAAATAAATATTGTGGGACACTTTTTACACAGCGCCATCTAGCCAAACTAAGCTATAAGCTTGTACTATGGGATCTAGACAACTGATATACATACTTATATATTTCTAAACCCATACATATTATACATAGGAAACACTCAAACTCCGAAACCAATATTTGCGGATCACACAAATATATATTTCGACCCGAAAATCGACCCAGGGACCTCATGCGCGGTAGTCGCATACATTACCAACGCCCCACCAAGGCAGTCAAAGAAGACACATAATTGTAATTGCTAGTAAATATTTTTCTAATCCTTTACTCGTGTAACAGACGTGCGTGTATGAAGCGATTGATGAATCTACAAGAAGCGAAAAAAGTATGCATGGATCGCGAAGCCTGGCGATCTGATCTCTCTGCCTACCCCGTCAGGGATACAGCTTGAAGATAGCTAGTTAGTTTTTTAGTTACTTAAGTTGGTACCTGAAAAGTGAGCCATCGCAAGTAGTTAGGCAGTTTAAAAATATTTTGTGTGATGATGATATATGTGACGTCAAAAAGTATGTTTTTCTTTGATAATTTAATTTCAAGTCACTAGTGTTTATAGAAAACAACATACATACATACATATTGTTACGCCTTTATCCCCGAAGGGGTAAGCAGAGGCATATTAAACGCCCACGTTTCACCGTTTGCATTTTTGTCCCAAGTAACAGGTGGTGAGACCATTGCCGTGTTGAAATGGACAGGAGCAAGCTGTATCGACCTGCTGTTGAAATTTTTTAAGCCGCCCATAAGGCCTTCACCTGGCTTAACGACTGCTATTTTATTAGCAACCGGGACCAACGGCTTAACGTGCCTTCCGAAGCACGGAACTGGGGTGGGTCTAAAGGGATAAACTTAATAAAATAAAATGTGTATATTTTAGATGTTAAATTTGGAAGAAATTTTGAAACGATTGCCTTTTTAGTGAGGTGGTAACAAAAAGGCTAAAAGGTCTTATGTGCTAGACATTAATTAGCACGATCAATTAAAGTCCTGGTAGTTTCAAACTTTCTATCTCGAATAGAAAACAAAGGAAGTTAAAACTGTTTATACTATTGTTTGGTGGCACTTGGTGGAACTTGCTACACATTTTGAATAAACACTTGTACTTTTCCACAAAGTTAAAATTTTTAATCTAGTCAGGTTAGGTTAAAAAGTAAATTTTGTGGAAAAGTACAAAAGTTTTCTCTGTCTGTGAGTCTGTTCCACATAACAGGTGGTGAGAACATTGCCGAGTTGAAATGGACAGGCACAAGTTGTGGTTACCTGGAGGTCTAGTCTGCTATATCAATAGTGTCAAAATAGAATAGAAATCGTTGCTCAATAAAAAAGTCACCGCTACAATTTTATCAGTTTTTCGTAGTCTACTATTACAATCGTACTCCAATGGACTAATTCTACTGCACGTACCGCACTAATTCTACTAACATTGCCATTGCGGTGAGTGTGCATCCGACTGCTACGCACGAGGTCGTGGGTTCGATTTCCACCCAGGATAAAACTTTGTGTGATGAGCTGTGTCTGGGTGTTATTTATCTATAATATGTATGTATTTAAAAATATATAAGTATGTTTATCAGTTATCTGGTTACCACAGTACAAGCTCTGCTTAGTGTGGAATCAGATGGCGTTGTGTGAGTTGTCCCAACAATATTTTAAAAAAAAAAAGCAACTATATTATTAAAAAAAATGTGACAGCTAAAAACAGTGTTTCTGGTTCTAGTTGCCAGTAATATGATAGTCGTTAACGACTATCATATTACTGGCAACCGGGAACAACGCCTTAACGTGCCTTTCGAAGCACTGAAATGTTTGACTATGCTACACAGCGGTCATTCATACTAGGACCACCCATAGCGAAAGATACTTAACTCAGTAATCGTTTATAGAACATTAAGCTAGAGAAGTAATACTAGTGATTATCCTGTCAGTTAAGCTAGGGAGGTTACGAGCGCATTTGTAAACGGTGTTGTGGTTACAAAATCTGTTTTCACCAAACAGGCTTCGATTAAGTCAACAAGCGTATCTAAGAGCCATGCGTGTAAGATAGTGTCAGACAGAGATTGATTACAAGTCGTTAGCAACTTTGTATACTGTAGAAATTGTGAAATGTATAATATATATTGTTAGCTGTATATAGTTATATTAGGTTGTGTATTCTATTGGTTGTATGTTTGATTGTTTATTATGGAAGCATGTGTACACAGCAATGGTCTAACCACCTGTTACGTGGGACAAAAATGTATACGATGAAATGTGGGCGTTTAATATGCCTCTGCCTACAGGCGTGAAAATATGTATGTATGTATGTATGTATGTTTATACTAGCCGATGCCTATAGCTTTGCCCACATTCTAAGGTTTACCTTTACCGATTTATTACAGGTATAAATAGTAAGTGACTTCTTTCTTTATCAGCTACGCCTTTGTCCCCGAAGAGGTAACAATAATAAATTAATATTGTGGGACACTTTTCACACAGCGCAATCTAGCCCAAACTAAGCTTGAAGCTTGTGCAATGGGATATCTAATAAACATACTTGTATATTTCTAAATATATACATATTATACAGAGGTAACAACGTTACTCCGAAACAAACATTTGTGGATCATACAAATATTTTTTCCGAGCCGGAAATCGAACACGGGACCTCAGGTGCGAAAGTCGCATATACTACCACTACGTCACCAATAGCATTTCAAACTCCCGTTTCACAATTCAATATACTACTTAGCGAAAACTGACTGAAGGCCCTTTTACCACTAATATATGGTGGTCTGTGTGGGATCTGAAACTTGCACTGCGAGTAATCGATGTGTTTAGATTTTATTCATGCCCGACACAACCCGACGCACTATCAAGGTCTTAGGTATTTATATTCTAGCGTAATGTTTGATTTCCAAACTTAAAAATACCAAATAACTAACTAACTATCTTCACGTTTTATCCCTGACTGGGTAGTCAGAGAGGACAGATAGCCAGGCTTCACGATCCATGCATACTTCTTTCGCTTCTTGCAGATTCATCAATCGCTTCATACACGCACGTCTGGGTGTCCGAGTACTTTTAACTTTTCCGTTTTTGAGCAATCCGCTCACGAGGTCTTCATATGTAAGTCTCGGCCTACCCTGACTCCTTCTACCCTCTACTTTCGCACAATTTATATTTTTTGTCAATCGATCCTCACTGATTCGTTGAACGTGTCCAAACCAACGGAGTACACAATTTCCTAGCTTAATGATGACACTTTCATTCAAACCTGCTATATTGCGTATCACTTTGCCATGTTACGTATTTGGTCGGTCAAAGTTATGCAAAAAAAATAGTAGGTAAGGTAAGTAATAAAATAACCAAATTTAAAATAAAGCAACATTTCATTGTCAACTCTTCAAATGCGAGCAAACCCGCCAGTCTAAATTTAAAAAGCTAATTTGGCCAAATAGTCCCGTAATTTTATTTACCGCATTCGCCTCATCTTGTTGTGATTTGTTACAGTAATGCACTCATTTGTAACACCCGTCAACAGTTTCGTACAGACATCATTTTTGAGTTAACGTACTGTGGGTTATTTTGTACGAGGAGGCAATTTTTATATTTGACAGAGGCAAAAGATTTTTGAAGATAACTAGGTAGTTACTTTCTTGCAGTTATTTACATTTATATGGGTACAGAAATGTTGAATTTCATCTTTTAAAACTAGGTGCACTTGCCGTCCCCGGTAAGTTTATAGAGCGAAGCGTTTTGCCGGTTTTTCGAGTTCTTGTGTCTATTTTCCTTAGGGTGATTATTCCTTAATGGTATGTCCGATTTTCGATTTTATTTTTTCTAACCCATCTATGGCTAGATGTCTTATTATGGGTCAAATTTGATTAAAAAGTTTTGAGTGGTTTGGGAGGCGTTCGAGGACAATGCGAAAATTCGAATCGAGGAAGAATGGAGTATATAAATTTCTGCCTACTCTTTAGGTAATAGCTAGGTACTCGATGGTGCAGCGGTAGTAGAACTGTTGTTGCTCACATATATTGTATATCATATTTGTGATCTGCAAATGTTTGTTTTAGAAATGCCGTAAGGCGACACGGTCAGGTTAAAAGTAAATTTTGTGGAAAAGTACAAGCGTTTTATTCAAAATGTGTAGCAAGTTCCACCAAGTACCATCAATCAACAGTTTAAACGGTTTGTTTTGGAGTTAAATGTATTCTATGGATCGTATTAAAATGTATGTACTTATAAAGAACATTTTATTATTTGTCCCACGAAATATATGGTGAGCCTTTTACCATGAGAAAATATATCTCAATTATCTTCAACTGATGCGCTTCAAGATTATTTTTTTTTTTTAAATGACTCCATATCCTTGTTTAATTCCATTCTAAAATCCTTTTAGATTGGTTCAGTTAATTAAGCGTGAAAGTTTAATAAATAGACAAGCTCATCATCATGACATCTTACTTCATGAGACTATTAGAATAATAACTTCCGTGAGCGATATTCATTATTACTATAGAAAGGGTTCTTCTCACGTGTAAATTTCGGGATAGCCCGACTAGTTTCGGACCTAACGGAGGACCTTTTTCAAGAGGAGCGTCAAGATACGTCGGAAGCTGCGCTGGCACTGTCTTCATGAGACTAGCTTAAAATGTCTCAGCTTACATTAAACTTACGCTGATTTTTCTCTCGTGGTCATTCGAGGCCCTCGTAAACCTGCTTACTCTGTGTTCCGTAAACGATCACTACGCTAAGCAACTTTTACTATAGGTGGTCCTTGGATGGGTGACCATTTTGTGGCATTTTAATTTACAAGCGTTTTCGTGCTTCGGAAGACACGTGAAACCGTTGGTCCTGCTTGCTAGTAAAATAACAGTCGTTAAGCCTAGTTGAAGGAATTATAGGCTTAAAAATTTCAACAGCACGACAATTGACTGACTCACTACCTGTTACGCGGGACAAAAATTCACGGTGAAATGTTGTGAAATGTGTAATGATATACGACACTAATAACTTATTATTATTCTACAGAGCTTCTAATAATTTAATATAAACCTTCTAATTAATTTAATACTAGTTGACACCTTAATGACTAGTTGACCCGTTTCCCAAAGGAACTTGTTCCTGGGATAAAAACCTAACCTAACCACTCCGGGAGTGCCGACAGAAGTGAAAACTCAATTTATTAATAATTTATTTATCTAGACGCGTTGGTACATGCATATATGCACACACTATAGCTGCGTATCGTAACGGGGTGTAGCGAGTCCAGAGATTTATCTCATCTAAAAAATTGCGTACCGCGCTAAAAGAAGTTTTTCCTTCAAAAATTGACCGGGATCGACGTTAATGATGATGATGATGAAAAATAAATCTACACTGAAAGACTCCTAATTGATTACACAGCATTATTTAATAAGACCTGTAGATGACCGGAATCAACGTTAGATGATGATGATGATAATGGTCGCGAGTCCAGAGATTTTATCTCATCTAAAATATTCACTTCAAAAATTGACCGGGATGGACGTTAATGATGATGATGAAAAAAAAATTTATCTCATCTAAAAAATTGCGTACCGCGCTAAAAAAAGTTTTTCCTTCAAAAATTGACCGGGATCGACGTAAAGATGATGATGATGAAAAATAAATCTACACTGAAAGAGTCCTAATTGATTACACAGCATTATTTAATAAGACCTGTAGATGACCGGAATCAACGTTTGATGATGATGATGATTATGGTCGCGAGTCCAGAGATTTTATCTCATCTAAAAATATGCGTACCGCGCTAAAAGAAGTTTTTCCTTCAAAAATTGACCGGGATCGACGTAAAGATGATGATGATAAAAAATAATTCTACACTGAAAGAGTCCTAATTGATTACACAGCATTATTTAATAAGACCTGTAGATGACCGGAATCAACGTTTGATGATGATGATGATTATGGTCGCGAGTCCAGAGATTTTATCTCATCTAAAAATATGCGTACCGCGCTAAAAGAAGTTTTTCCTTCAAAAATTGACCGGGATCGACGTAAAGATGATGATGATAAAAAATAATTCTACACTGAAAGAGTCCTAATTGATTACACAGCATTATTTAATAAGACCTGTAGATGACCGGAATCAACGTTAGATGATGATGATGATTATGGTCGCGAGTCCAGAGATTTTATCTCATTTAAAAATATGCGTACCGCGCTAAAAGAAGTTTTTCCTTCAAAAATTGACCGGGATCGACGTAAAGATGATGATGATAAAAAATAATTCTACACTGAAAGAGTCCTAATTGATTACACAGCATTATTTAATAAGACCTGTAGATGACCGGAATCAACGTTTGATGATGATGATGATTATGGTCGCGAGTCCAGAGATTTTATCTCATCTAAAAATATGCGTACCGCGCTAAAAGAAGTTTTTCCTTCAAAAATTGACCGGGATCGACGTAAAGATGATGATGATAAAAAATAATTCTACACTGAAAGAGTCCTAATTGATTACACAGCATTATTTAATAAGACCTGTAGATGACCGGAATTAACGTTTGATGATGATGATGATTATGGTCGCGAGTCCAGAGATTTTATCTCATCTAAAAATATGCGTACCGCGCTAAAAGAAGTTTTTCCTTCAAAAATTGACCGGGATCGACGTAAAGATGATGATGATAAAAAATAATTCTACACTGAAAGAGTCCTAATTGATTACACAGCATTATTTAATAAGACCTGTAGATGACCGGAATCAACGTTAGATGATGATGATGATTATGGTCGCGAGTCCAGAGATTTTATCTCATCTAAAAATATGCGTACCGCGCTAAAAGAAGTTTTTCCTTCAAAAATTGACCGGGATCGACGTAAAGATGATGATGATAAAAATCTTACGCTTTTTCGATCAGGTCACGTGTCCTGACGCGAGTTTAAGATTTTATACCCATTACAGAAAAAGTGCTCAACGCCGCTAAAGAAGTTTTCACTTCAAAAATAGCCTTTATGTTATTCTGATGTGTAAGCAATTTTATTGTAAAGTTTCATCAAAATCTAATCAATAGATTTTACGTCAATGAGTAACAAACAACCTTTCTCACTAACTTACAAACTTTCGCGTATATAATTTTTGTAGGATAAACGTAAAACTTCAAACGTAGTAGGAAAAACTAATCAAATTCTTGTCGGACCTCACGCAGGGTGGAGTTCCGAGCTGCAAATTGAAAATACAATAACTTTCTGCTCGAAAAGTACATTTTCTGAGTTGGTCGACTTCAACTCCTAAACTTATAGAGCGAGATAGTTTTCCTTTTTTTATATTTTTTTTCTACTGTGATTTTTTTTTTTTTTACATTTAAGGTGACAGACAAGCTTACGGTCTACCTGATGGAAACTGGTGACCGTAGTCAAAAGACATTTGCAACACCAGAGGTGCAAAACTCGCGCTGCCGACCCTTTATAAACCTTCTAAGACCCCTTTTGAAGAACCCCATACTGTAGACCTTCGGGAAAACCCAGGCATTTCACAATCTAAGCGTACGAGGAATACAGCCTCTATATTCATATTTCCAAAACAACCGTTTAGCTGGCATGCAGATATCGTAGCTATTTTATTTATTTATGAGAAATTTCTGCATAAAACAGGGATTGAGTAATCGTGTTCATAAAAGTTCGACATTTTTATGTAACTCTGGACGAATGCCAAAAGCTGAAGGAAGTTATTTTGTCTATTGAAGTTGAACCGTAAAATGTTCCAGAGTATTTTGCAACCCTTTAGGTAAAGTGGCACTCGAGCTATCTATGTTCTGTTTAGAGATAAATCATCTATTTAAAGAGGTCGATAAGGTGCACCGGTTTTTTTTATTTAAATTAAATAAATAAATATCCATCACGCCTTATCCCCGAAGGGGTGGCAGAGGCATATTATATGCCCACTTTTCACCGTGTGGATTTATCTGTCCCACGTAATAGGTGGTGAGCCCATTGCCGTGTTGAAATAGACAGACGCAGGTTGTGGCTACCTGCTGTTAAATTTTTACATGCCGTCCATAAGGCATTCAACCAGGCTTAACGACTGCCATTTTACTGGCAACCGGGACCAACGGCTTAACGTGCCTTCCGAAGCACGGAAACGCTCGCAAATGTAAATGCCACAAAGTGGTCACCCATCCGAGGACCAGCCATAGTGAAGTTGCGTAACTCAGTGATCGTTTACGGAACACTGAGACCGCGGGGCCACGAGCGCTTCAAGAGCTTTTTTTATTTCGTTGAGAAATCCTCATGGATGCTATGCCGGACTCCTACCGACGAAAACCAGACGTTTTCCTTCCATCTGTCTATAGCCAGGAGTCCCGGGTGAGGCTTGGAAGGATAGCGCCAGGGCTCCTGGTAGACTTTGTCCGCAACAGTACGTTCAGGGGGGTTCGGGTGTTATCTCGCTTCTTAGGGGGATGTGGGTGTTATATCACTTCCTTGTGAGGGTGAAGGGCGTGCGTGTAACCCTCACGCCGCGGCACTTTCCATGGCTGCTTCTGTAAGAACGGCGAGCAAGCATCGTGCCGTATTCAGGCCCCTGGTTACAGAGGTCTGTAGTCTTAGGCGAAGATAAGTCTAGGTTGCACCGGCAGTAGTCAACCGCCGAATGCAGTTGATTGATATATTTATTAATATATTTTATATTGATATATTAAATATATATTTATGTATATTATATATAAGTATCAGTTGTCTGGATCTAATAGTACAAGCTTATAGCTTAGTTTGGGCTAGATGGAGCTGTGCAAAAAGTGTCCAACAATATTTATTTATTTATTATTTATTGTAACACCAAAAATACAGTTACGGCCTGGCCACGACCTTCAGCGACGCGACCTGCGACGCAACTTGCGACGCGACGGGAGGGTACCCTGCCCTGGGACGTATTTGGTGCAATGGCGTTATCAAAAGTGGCCAGTTATTGTCTCGAAACGAATTTATTTCTTGCCCAAGATTTAATTGATTACAGGCAAGGAAAACATTCAGTAAATAGAATAAGAGGAGTGTATGGACAGATTCATACTTTGCTCAGAGATTATCCCGTAATTTTTTTCGAATACAGAAGTACCAGTATAGAAACTTTTAACACAGTAAAAATAATTTATTACTATTATTATTTATGTACTTTGCTTTTAACTACTTACTCTTGCACATAGAAAATTACTTGACGGTACGAGTAAATTCCAAAACAACAGAAACGCCGGCAGAAAAGTTATTTCTCATATTAAGGCACACCTAGTACCTTCAAAAAAAAACAATTTAACTTTTCGTAAAAGTGTAACTTGTCGTGAAAGTTTTAGTGGCCCTAATATGTAGTGGCCCTAATATGCAGTGGCTCTAATATGTAGTAGAAAGGATTATGTGGTTTTATGAAATTATAAGAAGTATTTTTAGAATCAGTCACATTAATAATAAGTAGGTATTTAGAGTATCTTTGTAGGTACTTACAATCAAGAAATTAATTTAAAAAATTGTCTCACAATATTAAAAAATAATAATAATAATTTGTATTTTGATTATAATATATTAAAAAGGCAGACGCCGTCTTCATCCATAGCTTAATTCATCCGATCCATTTAACCCCCAACCCAATAGCCCATTTCATAGTTAGCACATTTTACAATAGTTTAACTCCCATTGGAGGTGATCCATTACCGTTCTTCTACTAAGGCGGGCGTGGACTATCTGCAGTGGGGGTCCCATTCCCTATTAGATTAAAATTCTCAAAGGGCCTCTGCGTGTTGGACCTATGTCCCCATGTAAGCCTATCAAAAGTCCGGGTATCTTCATGAGAAAAAAAAAAGAAGATACCCGTGTAAAGAAGAGACATAATACTGTAATTGTTACTGTTATTGTGTATTGGTAGAATACCTAATATTACAAATTTATAATCACATAAAATAAATAAATAAAAAATCAGTACTCATTCTTAAAATAATATCGCAGCAATTAAAACAAAAAATATTGTTTCGGTCGCTCGTAGCTGAATTCGTCCAACGAAGTCGCAGGTCGCTTCGCTTTGCGCCGTGGCAACGCCTACTTTAGTTTCAGTCGCCCATCTCATCGCCGTCGTTGTCGCAAATCGTTCATGCATTTCCGTGTCGCCGATCGCGTCGCAGGTCGCGTCGCGGATGATCGTGGCATGCTCTATCAAGCTCTATACTTTTGTTCCCGTCGCAATTCGCGTCGCAAGTCGCCCGTCGCTAGAGCGACTAGTTCGTGGCCACAGGGTTATACGTATAAATAATGTAATCCTAAGGTTATGGCAAAGACAAGAGAAGAGAGTGTGGCCAGCGTGGAGCACTAAGACCAAAAATTCTCTCAAAATGTAATTGAGAGAGTCCTACGTCCAGTGCTGGTCTGTGACAGGCTGTTGATTGATAATATAAGGAGCCACACCAAGGTCTCCGGGGTTTAAGCGACTTTACTAGCTAGCGGTGCACCTGCTGACTGTAAATGTAAATAAAAGAAATATTATTTTTTATCCCCGAAGTGGTGGCAGAGGCATATTATATGCCCACTTTTCACCATGTGTATTCTTGTCCCACGTAATAGATGGTGAGCCCATTGCCGTGTAGAGGTTGTGGCTACCTGCTGTTGAAAATTTTCAAGCCCCCGATAAGGCCTTCAACTTGACTTAACGACTGCCATGTTACTGACAACCGGGACCAATAGCTTAACGTGCCTTCCGAAGCACGGCAACTCTCGCAAATGTGAATGCCACAAAGTAGTCACCCATCGGTGACTAGCCATAGCGAAAGTTGCTTTACGCAGTGATCGTTAATAGAACACTAACTCCGCGGGACCACGAGCCCTTCTCCCAGCAATCTAATAAAAGTGAACCCATGGCTCTAAATCTAGGAAGGATTTGGAAGCAACTGAGAGTACACTAAAATGAAGAGAAAAGAGATACGCGATAAATATAAAAGTCATTAAAGCAATTAAATATTATTGGATAGCAACATGAATCCCAGTATGGGTCCTTTAAGCAACAAATTCAAAGAATTTAATAAGCAATTTTATATTAAGTTATCGTTATATAAATCAAAGTATTAATTTGTATTACTGGCGGAATGCCAGACAATTAATGTTATTGTTTCTATATTGAGCGCTGTCTCAAAGCCCAGCTTTTTGTAAGATATATTAGTCTCAGAATTTGGGATACAAACGACTGGATATGTAAATTTTTTGTATTTTCTTCACGTACCACCTAAAATTGAAAAAGGGAGCAGGATTATCTCACACTCCTTCGTTTTCTTGACATCTTCCCTGTAATTTACAAACCCTACTTGTGTTTGTAGCCTGCGATTCATTATTCATTAGCGTAAATTTAATTTGAAAATTTTTAGAATAGATTTCAATTTGCCATAGGCTGGGGCACAGCAAGGGGGCCCACTGGACCCGTCGTGTTCAGTTTGGTAATTATGTGTATGTGTCATAAAAGAGCTGAAATCGTTACTGAACGTCTGGTATTTAAATGGTGGCACGGTTGGTGGTAAACCAGAAGAAGTTTCCTTCGACCCGGTAACTCTAGTATCACGATTCGGGGATCTGAGCCTTAAGGTGAACGCGAATAAGTGCGAATTTTTCCCTTGCAGTGCCGTCGCTAGTACACCATACTTGCAATTCTATCTTGCCTGACCTCAAACAACTTTCTAGCAATACTTTCAATCTATTGGGATCTTCTATTTTAACAATTTTATTTTCATTATTGTTGGGAGCGAATGCCATCCTACTTTATAACCCCTAAGAGCACCGCTGCAGTACGGAGTCAGAAGGTGCATCACTTGTAGGTGAGAGTCGTGTGTTCCCCCAATTTCTTGGTGGAACTTCAACTCATACTAACTACTTGTATTTACAATGCTAACTGAAACGTTAACCTTCGGGCGTTTGTAACACCAGAGGTACTGCACCTAGCACTGCCAACCCTGTAAAAACCTTCTAAGACCACTTTTGAAGAACTCCATATTGTAGACCTTTGGGGAAACCTGGGCAGGGAGCTCAATCCATAATCTGAGTGTATGCGGAAGAAAGCCCCTATCTGACCTTACCTTGTGAGTGCAGACCAGATGCAAATTGTGAGGATGAACACTCTGTCTTTGGCGAGCGGTACAATACAAGTGACCCATAGTTATGTACTGATTTTAAAGGTATCAAAGTAATTAAAATAAAATCTCTTTTCTTTTTAATGTCATACTATTCCTGATTCTCTAGTCTAAGTTACGCTCCCTTAGCTTAGCCAATACTTATACGCTGATACATCAAAAATCGAGTAAAATATATTCAAGGTCAACCGGCCAATGCTGACAGAAACTAAATCTTTGATATAAGATTTCGTTACATTGGCGAACAACGACATTTTGGATGATGGACAATCTTAATATGGAACCTTTTTGGTTTTTTCTTGGAATAGTATTTTCTGCAAGAAATTAAACCATAGTTTGCCTTTGTAAGGACATAAATCATAGATCTACAAGACAAATTTGATGTAACGTTTTCCTCAACATAGAATACTGAGATAGTTGTCACTACGTAGAGGAATATGTAAATGTAATTTATGTAACGCCAGTTATCAATTTATATAAAACCAATCCCACTTTTCGTTGTAATTTTATAACTCAAGAACGGGCTCACCTATCCAAACCCAATGTTTAGGCTTTGTTCGGACTATTTAGTCGAAGGTTTATCTGAAGTTTGTACAAATTCAGTTGAGCGGTTCATATACGTGAGATAAAAAGAAATTGGAGGCTCTCACGAAGTTGCGCGGGTCAGCTAGTATGATATAGATTTCTTTCAAATGCTTCGGTGGCGCAGTGTTAGGTACCTAGTGTATTCCATTGTCGTGCTGAGGTCTCTGGTTCAATCCCCAGGTCAGATAAAGCATTTTATTTTGTTTTATTTCACGCTCTTAGCCCTTAAGGGGTAGCAGAGATATACTATACAACCACATTTCACCTTAAGCATTTTTTTCCCACGTAACAGGTGGTGAGCTCATTGCCGTGTTGTAAATAGACATGTGCAGGTTTAGGCGACCTGCTGTTACAGTCAACCAAAACGAACGTCTGAATGTAGCAGTAGAAATGCTCGCGAATAGAAATGCCAAAAAGCGGTCACCCATTCAAAGATCAGCTATAGCGAAAGTTACTTAACGCATTGATCGTTTACAGAACATTGAGTTAGCTATTCTTCCGAGGGCTCACCCGGTACTCCTAACAATAATCAGATGGTAGGGTAATATGTGGTTTTAGTCTAAAACGGAAAAGTCAAAAGTACTCGGATACCCAGACGTGCATGTATGAAGCGATTAATGAATCTGCAAGAAGCGAAAGAAGTATGCATGGATCACGAAGCGAAGTCGATCTGTCCTCTCTGAATACCCCGTCAGGGATATAGAGTTAAGATAGTATCAGAGGTGATATTGAATTTTCAAAAAGTTTAGAGTTGCGTACAAAGTCTCATATAACCCAAGGTGCAAACAAAAATTCTCATAAAATTCCTCACTAAAATCGATAGTAAATTTTCAGACCATGTTATTGGTATCTTGGTATTAATCCTTATTCAAATAAATTACTTTATTTTTAAATATGGAAAGGCACCTACAAATATGCTTCTGAATTTTATAAATCGAATATTCAGTTTTAGAGATATCACGAATTTTATATCTAGGCATATGATCACTTACAAGCTTGCCACGTGCGCGAAGCCCGGCCGGACGGCTAGTATCAAATATTTTGTGTAATACACAAATGTTTGTTTCAGGGTTTGGATGTTTTCTATGTATGGCATGTGGGTATTAGAAATGCGAAACGTTTAGTAGTAGTCTTTTACCTAACCTAATTCGGCCTAATTTGGGTTTAACGGTGGTGTATAAAAGACATATCCCAAAATATAAATTGTACTATATTATCTTAAAGAAGTGCGGACGGAATGTCAAACTATTGTGGTCTAAACTTTAGCCTTAATTTTTCATAAATTTCACATGTAACACAAATCTCGCGTTACCGGGTTATGCGCACCCCCAAGGGGTGGTTAGCATTTTATTGCCCAATATATGAATATACGAGTACACGTTTTAATATATATATATATCCGTTCATTTTATTGAAGTGAAACTTCATTATCGACGTTGAGAGAAATTTTATAAATAAATATCCATCACGCCTTATCCCCGAAGGGGTGGCAGAGGCATATTATATGCCCACTTTTCACCGTGTGGATTCCTGTCCCACGTAATAGGTGGTGAGCCCATTGCCGTGTTGAAATAGACAGACGCAAGTTGTGGCTACCTGCTGCTGAAGTTTTCAAGCCGCCCATAAGGCCTTCAACCAGGCTTAACGACTGCCATTTTACTGGCAACCGGGACCAACGGCTTAACGTGCCTTCCGAAGCACGGAAACGCTCGCAAATGTAAATGCCACAAAGTGGTCACCCATCCGAGGACCAGCCATAGTGAAAGTTGCGTAACTCAGTGATCGTTTACAGAACACTGAGACCGCTAGGCCACGAGCGCTTCTTTTTATAGCTTTAAGAAAATCGATATAAGTCCGAGACTACCAGGACTTTAAATGGTCGTGCTAATGAGTGTTTAGTAGATAAAACCTTGTAGCCTTTTTGTTATCACCTCATTAAAAAGGCAACGGGTTCAAAATTTCTTCCTAATTTAACATCTACAATAGACACACTTTATTTTATTAAATTTAGTCGGCCCTTTAGACCCACCCCAGTTCCGTGTTTCGGAAGGCACGTTAAGCCATTGGTCCCGGTTGCCAATAAAATGGCAGTCGTTAAGCCAAGTTGAAGGCCTTATGGGTGGCTTAAAAATTTCAACAGCAGGTCGTCGCAGCCTGCGCGCAATAATAATAATAATAATAATAATAATACTTTTATTTGCATAAAATGTGGTGGAACAAAGATGTTAATGAGTTATCTGGGGCTTACACATTTTGCCATATCTCCATAGCATGCAAATGTTTAACTTATATCTATTAACTTATATCTATTAACTTATTTAGTCTATAACTGGCTCAATATTTAACAAATAGGTTTTATAAAAGCGTAATACAAGCTTTAAAAAAAAATATCATTTTTAAAAATTAATTCACTATGTCAAGGTTAAACGAAGGTGCTTAACAATTAATTAATCATTGATAAAACTTAAACAACCAATAAAAATAGATTGACAGAATTGATTGATAAAAAATATATTAAATAGTCCATCTCAATTTAAAACTTATGTAACAAGATTAAAAAATTCAAAACAAAACAAACAATTAAAACCTAGTCAATTTATATTTCAAGTCCCAATGCATTCCTGAAATGATAAGAATGCGAACATTTTTGTAGAAATTCGTTTACACTATAGAAACTTTCTTGAACTAACCAATTTTTCAAAGCGATACAGAATTTATGGAACGGCTGATCTGTTATGAATTTAGGTAAAGCATTATAGATTAGCGGTGCCATGTAAACACAGCTTACTTTAAACATTTCAAGTCGAGGTACCGGCAATTCCAAGTCCATATGAGTCACTTTTCGCTTGTTTTGTTTGTCTTTTTTTTTGAACAAACTTATATTATATTTGACAAACTTTACCACTTCGTATATATATATACACGGTACAGTTAATAAATTTTGAGATTTAAAGACAGGTCTACACGACTCATTCCATTCCATATGAAATATAGCACGAATACATTGCTTTTGAGCCAAGAATACTCGCATCACATTAGATGAGTAGCCCCAGACTAATATACCAAAGCGGATTTGGGAGCACACATGTGCATGGTACACCATTAAAGCCGTTTGCTTAGAAGCCACTACTCTAATTTTCTTTAATGCGAAGACAAATTTAATTATTTTGTTGTAAACACTATCGACGTGATCTTTCCATGTAAGGTGATCATCAATTGTGATACCTAAGAATTTTGTACAATGAACATTTTCTATCTGTTTGTTGTTGAAGTTTATATAAAGGTTATTGAATTTGGTTTTAACTGACCGAAATTGGATAATTTTTGTTTTTTCTATATTTATTTTTAAAGCATTAATTTCTAACCATTGTATAATATTAGATAGTGTTTTTGTTGATTTCTATCTCATAGGCGTCATCGTATTCCCAATTCATAACCACTGTAGTATCGTCCGCAAATAAAACGCAATCGTGGCAATGTATGGCTTGAGGAAGGTCGTTTATGTAAATGAGAAAGAGCAAGGGACCCAATATACTCCCCTGCGGCACACCATGACAATTGTATTTAATCTTAGAATCAGTACTTTCTATATAGTTCGTATTATCATTAAACTTGGTTATGCGAGTTATTTGTCTTCTATTACCTAAATAAGATCGGAACCATTTAAGTGCTACTCCTCTTATACCATACCTTTCCAACTTATCAATAAGTCTATTATGATTCACGTAATCAAATGCCCTACTTAAATCCAAGAAAATTACATTCGAAGGTCTTTTCTTATTAATATTGCTTATAATAAGTTTAACAAGATGAAAAGTGGCAAGTTGAGTTGATCTGCCTTTTCTAAATCCGAATTGTTCTTTGGCTAATATATTGTATTTTTCAAAAAAGCTTAGGATTCGTCTATAAATAACCTTTTCAAAAATCTTAGAAATGATAGGAACTAGTGCTATCGGCCTATAATTATTTTTATCTGTTCTAGAACCCCTTTTAAACAATGGTTTTATTACAGATAGTTTTAAACTATCAGGAAAGCAGCCTTGCTCTAATGATAGATTTATAATATGAGACAAAGGCTCGGCTATAAATCCAGATGTACGCTTAATAATATCCGTTGTTAGATTGTCAAAGCCTGGGGATGGGGTATTTTTAAGTGACCGTATTATACTAAGTATTTCTATTGGGTTCGTAGGTTCCAGAAACATACTATGATTATTGTAATTTATGTAATTATTATTGGTAGTTCTATTGTCAATATTAAAATTTTGATTACTGTCAATAATGTCAATAAAGAAATCATTAAATATATTTGCTATCTCACGTCCAGACGTTTTAACGATGTTTTTGTCAGTAAGTTTGTCAATGTAATTTATTTTTGGTTCATTGCCCATGTTGCGCCTTACTATTTCCCAAGTTGCTTTACATTTGTTATTAGAACAGGCAATATACTTTTGATTATTGTTTGATTGCACGCTATTAATACACTTGCGCAACATATAGGAATATTTTTTAAATGCCAGTTTATTTTCGGGAGTTTTATTATTATAATATTTAAACCGCAACGTCCTTTTATTCCTACAACTAACTCTAATACCTTTGGTTATCCACTTTAATTTAGAGGTTTTGTATTTCTTTTTTACTCTGACTGTAGGAAAACATAACTAATAGAATAATGTCAAAATGTTATGAAACTTATCAAAAGCATCGTTAGCCTCAGATATTTCATAAACTTCCGAAAAAGACAGCCCACTGATACATTCCAAATATTTATTTATGTTCACCCTACTGTGATCAGTTTTTGTTTCATAATAGTATCCCAATATATTTTTATCCTTGCTACCACATTCAAACTCCAAAACTTGGGCAGTGTTGTGGTCGGATAGACAAAAATTGAGAGTTTTACCTATTGCGTGTGTTATATTGCTAATTATATTGTCAATGCATCTGAGGAGCCTTGTAGGTACATGTATGTGACACTGTAATCCATGCCTAAACAAAATTTCATTAAAGTTTGAGGTAGTTTTATCTTTATCTAATATATTTATATTGAAATCGCCGGCTAATATAATTTTACTTTTCGTGTGCTCATATTGTCCTAACAAGTTATTAAGATTCTCAAAGAAAACATTTACATTTGAATTTGGAGTTCTATACAAGCAAAATATTATTAAATTATGTTTTTTCATCTCAGTACCACAAACCTCGAATTCCTTTTCTATACTCATGTTTTTTATTTTGGTTAATTCAATACATTCAAATTTATTTTTAACCAGAATACAAGTGCCACCACGACATTTTTTATTTTTATTTTTTTTCCGTGAGTAAATAGCGGCTAACTTAAATCCGTTTAGTTGCATATACTTTTCTTGGTCTTTGGGTATAAAATGCTCAATCAGACAAACAACATCGATGTTTGTATTAGAACTTTGTATATCATATAAGGCCAATTCAAGATCTGGAATTTTATTAATGGCACCAGCTATATTTTGGTGTAACAAAGAAAATGTACTTGAAGCAATGCTGTTATTTACGAAAAAAGGGTATTTGCGTTGTATGGCGAATGGAATTATCTACAATTCTAAAATAGTATGGAATAGTACCCTTCTGTGCAAGTGAGTTCTTCCCAATAGACGGCATCTTATTTAACATTTTAATACCTTGCGTTGAGGAAGTGACAAGATTAGTTTTATTATTATGACAAATAAATGTATTATAGTATTGCTTAGAATTGATTTGATATATTAATTGCTTTACCATGTCATCGCGTCTATATGCCTCCACGAATGAGCAGTTTCGAAAATTCTGTACTAAAAGTCTAAGATTTGTGTTTAATTTATTCTGATTCAAAAATGCATTATAAAGAACATTTACCACAAAAACGTTACAGTTCCTAAGTAATTTAAGCGCTGCAGACATTTCTGCCAAGAATTTTATCGGATTACAATCATTACTCCCGGTAAGAATTATCACACTGTCTTTATCAGTGAGCTGATTCGATAAAGATCCGCAGCTGGATAACACATCTTCAGTAGTTGCGGAAGGTTTTGTAATTGAAGAAACTTTGTAGTTATTGAGAATAAGCTTATTTTGTTCTCGCATAATTTTTTGTACCAATCCTTTCCCTTGGTTATCTGATAATATTATTATTTTACTACTCTCGTGCATTTGTTGCTGATTGCTAGATACTTTAGGCCTACGCTCGTTTCTTGCACTGAACTGCGTTGCGACGCTACTCGATGCTGGCATTTGATTTGCAGGCGTTTTACTTAAACAATCACTAATACTTCGGTTACTGCTAAGGCACTTTGGTGTTTGGAAATCTATATTTAAATCTAACTTTCTTGACGCTATATTTGATCTATTGATCGATGATTTCTGTACCATGTTTTTTGTACCTGTATCATTTTTTTTTCTTAAACTTAAGCTTGTTATGTACATAGTTTTGAACTGGAGACCTTTTTGGGCCTCTTCATCTAATTTTTCTTGAATTATTTGTTTCTCAAGGTTCAATTTATCTATCTCTTCGTGTGCGCTCATCAATTGTGCCTTTAAGTTCTCTATAGTGTTTGTTAAACTAATTACTTCTTCATCTTTGTAATGTGTAGATAGGTCTAACATACTATTCGCACTACGTTGCGTTGCTAAACTATCTATGGATTCATTTAATAGTTGAGTTAGGGACCGTTGCCGTTTTCTCATTGTGACATTACAGTTGAATGGCATATTTATTAATCAATTCAAATAACCTGTTACTTTTCAAGAGCACAAATATTAAATCACAAAAAGTGACCTCAGAGTTTAGGATTCGAACCCGTAACTATTTAATTATGCGTTCTGTATCTGGTATCTAACCCGCTGGACCACAGAAGCAGATAAGTAGAATAGCGAAATAGGTGTGTTGTTATTGAGTTATTGTACTACTGTAAGAATACTGTGGGTATATTCGTAACTTCTAGGTTTGGAATAAAATTAACGGGATCTATTTTGCACAGAATTTGGTTCACTTGTTTTTTGTGGTTTACACTAAATAAGCAAAGTTATTATTGTTAATTTCTAATTACACTGGCTTTTACGCACTTGTTCCCGTGGTTTATCTTGAGTTTTGAAGATTTTATGCTTGAAGTTATTGTTTGAGAATCAGATTGTATAAGATTTTGTATTATAGTTATGCACTATTTGATACTTTCACAAACGATACATGGTTATTATTGTCTCTTAAATTGTTAAATATTCGCTTCAAATTTACTTTTGAGCACAGTTTAGTATTTTTAATCAGATCATAAATACGGAACCAATGTAAACACGGCAACTAGCGCCATCTGTCCAATGAGCAATGGGCTCACCACCTGTTACGTGGGACAAAAATGCATACGGTGAAATGTGGGCGTTTAATATGCCTCTGCCTACCCTTTCGGGGATAAAGGCGTGACAATATGTATGTATGTATGTATGTAAGAAAATCGACACATTTATCGGCTACGCGCCATGTTATTTTGAAGTGTAACTTTTTTATCATAAGTAAAACTTCATTATCGACGTATGAGAAAAAAATTATAGCCGTACAAAAAATGTCGTAAAGAAGTTTCACTTCTTACCTGTGTACTTCGGTACACACACATATTTTATTTTTGTAAAATATAGATTTTCATGATATTTATATGATATCATGAAACGGCGCAGTTGCAAGCGCCATGATCACGGAGTTACTCCGTCATGGAAAATATCCCGAAAATCAATATTTTATGTATGTGAATGACCATGATAATTTAAATTCCTATATTTTTATTTTCTTAAAATGCATAAGTGCATTCAAAACGAGTCCCTCTCTTGGCCGCTCCACGCTCACTATTGGAAATTTGTCTCCATTATCGCTAAAAGTGTAATATATCATCTACAATAACGCGGTCGCCATAATGTCTATGCGCAAAGTAAAAGCTCGCAAATCCTGAACGAAATAGTTGCTATCTTTTGTTGTAATAATTGTTCTTATTATGGTGCTTTTTACAATGCTTTACTTGCTTTTGGCGATGTTAGATAAAAATAGAATGTAGTATTAGCCTTTTCTGAAAGATAATTTCAATAGAACTTTATTTAAAGTTTAAAAAAAAGTTTGTAGGGAGATTTGAACCCGTTACCTTTGCATTACAAGGGCACTGCTATCTGAAGATCTGAGCTAATGAATAATCTTCTCTTCAGAGTAAGGTCTGCTGCTTAACAAAATTAACACGAAGACCATCCAGTCTATGAATATATTTTTGTCTTTGAAGTCATTCGTAAACCATATCTTTTTTTATATAAGTAACGGGAAAATGAAAAAGAACGGGAAAATGAATATTGGGTACAACAGTTATAAAAAGAAATAATTAACAGAACGCCATAGAATTCAATCGCCTACCTTAGAATTATTCCATCTATATAAAATTTACAATCGTGATACATTGGTACCCTAAAACTTGCTAAAAAAATTGAATAATCTTTACTTTCGCTTAGTTTATAACCTGGCTGTAATGAAAATTATTTACCTACACGAATGTACAATTTTCACACAGGCAGTGCAGAGGGTACAGATCTAAATAAGACAGGAAACAAAATCGAGGGTGAATTTTCGTGCTTTTAAACGTTTCTGCCATACATATTACTGGAATCAAACATAGCTCACATAGGACCCGTATTATACTATTACCGTGGTGCTTCCCTATTTCTATAGGATTTACATCTAGTTGCTTTCCAGGTCTCCCGCTTTGCAAAGGAGGGAAGAGGCATTACGTTCTTTTCTTACTTCCTCACATTATCTTCTGGTTAATTTCGTTGCTGGTTTCAAGACATGCTAACTTCTCCTGGGACATCACCGAGATCGAGCTCGGTGTAACTTTTCTGGTGTTTTGGTCATTGCTGTAGATCCTGGTTTACAGGAGTCACAGTAATGGGAATGTGGGTGGGATTAGTCCCAAATAAAAAAGACAGGAAACAAAACAGTGGTCACGTAAATCATTGAATTTATCACCCTTAGGGATAGGATCAGTCATAATTTTTACTGATAACAAATGAAATAGGACAGCTTATTCGTTATCAATGGCCGTTTTTAAAGTTCATCATATTCGGGGTTATATGTCAGGTAAAGGAAGCTTAAATATTCTTATAAGAGATAATGTTTTATCAAATTAGACACATTAAAAATAGATAGAAGCGCTCGTGGCCCCGCGGTCTCAGTGTTCTGTAAACGATCACTGAGTTACACAAGTTTCACTATGGCTGGTCCTCAGATGGGTGACCACTTTGTGGCATTTACATTTGCGAGCGTTTCCGTGCTTCGGAAGGCACGTTAAGCCGTTGGTCCCGGTTGCCAGTAAAATGGCTGTCGTTAAGCCTAGTTGAATGCCTTATGGGCGGCATGAAAAATTTCAACAGCAGGTAGCCACAACCTGCGTCTGTCTATTTCAACACGGCAATGGGCTCACCACCTATTACGTGGGACAGGTAAATCCACACGGTGAAAAGTAATAATGCCTCTGCCACCCCTTCGGGGATAAGGCGTGATGGATATTTATTTTATTTATTTATTAAAAATATGATTGAAGCATAACGATAGATATAAAATGTTATAAGCTTGTACATATTTTGTTACCAATATCTTAATTTTAATGCACAGTTTTCGTAGTCCACTATAACAACCACGCTTATAATTTTCCTAACATGTAACGCGCTAGTGGTCGCTCGTAAGTTGCATTTTTGGTAGTCTATTAACAATTTGACGGCTAAAAGTTGATTATAAATTCTGGTTATATTCTGCGGTTTGTGAAGTGTGGTTGTGATTTATATGATAGACTACCTAGTTTCGGACCAACCGCAATAGACTCGAAATAGAATTGAAATAGTATGACTTTTTCTATAAAATAGTAGACTCTACCCCCTGCTATGGACCTTTGGCCATAGCAGAGGGCCTTTTGCGACCAGCGCCACATAGCGAATAGCTATCGAACTACATCGATACCAAGAATCCTACATCGCGCTATGAGAGTTCTCGCTCTGAAGAATGACGTATACAACATCCCAACATCAACCATAGGGCCGCGACCCGCCAGGCGTGATCACCTTGCCTGGTCGGAGGATCCTCCCTTTGTGCCGGCGGAACATCTCCACCCGTTCGCTCAAAGTGTCTTCCGAAGCAAAGAAATTTCCATTAGTGAAAATGCCACAAAGCTATCTCCCATCAGAGGATTAGCCAAAACAATTGATGCTTAACACAGTGATCGTTTAAATAACACTAAGTTGGCGGGGTTATGAGGACTTCATATATGAATAATAAAAATATTTCCAAAATAAATCCCTGTCTTCTTATAACTTAACAGTTTTCGTCCCAAATAAAATAAAAGAAAATAACATGCATTATGCCCATCCCATTAATTATAATCTTATATGGATACATAAAGAAGGCCAGATAAATAATGTTGTTGGGGCACTCTATGCCTTTATGGACAATGGTAGGTATACTCAACTTCCTTCCTTAATATTTTATCGCTGTTTATTTTTATATCGTCGAAAAAGCTTTGTATGAAAAAAAAAAGCAAACAAGTCATAGCAGGACTTGTTATTTTGACCTGACATAGAGTAAGATCTCAGAGCCGTAAGACACAACTTATTTTCTAAAGCATATAACTTTCGGTTCTCAGTAGTCTCTTGTGTACTTTTTAATACCTGAATGTTTGTGGAGCTTGCCCGGTGACACCTACGCAGGTACCAGGTGAGAAAGGTAACTAAAAATCAGAGTTACTAAAAACTTAAATTTTTATGACCGATTTATATATGTTTTGTAGAATATTACTTTGAAGTCATATAAAAAAATCAGACGCTTTCCATGGGCCAAAACTTTTATCAGACGCTTTAAAGCTCTAAGAAAAATAAATGAACCTAATTTATTTTTAAATATCTGATTTATTTATGTTTTTAAGATAACTATTATTATATTCAATCAGTCAGACAAATTGCAATGACCAAACATCTCCTAAACACAAAAATTACTTAACCATGATGTATGAGCGCGTGAGCACTATACATGCGTTTTAGAGCGAGTGAGACATCCATGGTAACTCGGTTTCCCGTTCTTAAACTCACAATCTATTAAAGGCTTATGCGACCACATGTTTTTGTCAGTCATATCGTGTGATTTGTGAGTGATATTAAGTTATTATCAATAGAAACTATGGAAGAATCCGCGGAACCATCATTGAAATGTATATTTTGTAAGAAATCTCATGATAAAATAAATTTATTTTCAATAGAGACATTAAAAAAGTGCCAAACTATTTTAAAACACAACAATCCATAACCTAAAATTCAAAGACGTAGTTTTACCGGATGATTTGTACGAAAGTGGTTACCATCGTGAATGTTACAAATGTTTTACTGCTTTGCCAAAAAATTTTACTCTCCAATGACAGAAAAACAAAAAAGTAATAAAAAAAATTCAAACAGGTATTGTTGAAAATAAATGTGTAGCATCGACATCAGGTTTATTTAGTATTGATACAAAATAAATATAAAATAACCAAAGATACATTAATTTAACAAAAATTTACGAGCATTTGGGACCGTCTTTGTGTAGAAGTTTGCCAGGATTTCACGCATTGACTGGATGTGATTATAATCCCGCCTTTGTTAAAAAAAGGTAAACAAAGATCATTTAATATAATGATGAAGAAACATGAAAAACAGCGAGCTTTTATGCGATTCGGAGATCCAGAGTCATTTACCGATGAAAACATACTACAAGATACTTTCAATCAAGTACAAAAAAATATCTGCGATATTTATAATGTTTCTAGTGTATGCGACGTTGATGCTGCCCGGTTTCAGCTGTTTTTAAATAATTATACTGTGTCTGATATTAATGAAGAATTCAATCCATCTAAAAAAATTCGATGAAAGCAATTTACCACCATGCAAAACTGAATTATTTCAACAATTTCTCCGAGCTAATTATATTACCAGCATATGGAATAATGCAAATGAAAAACGACCAACTACTTTTACTCCTGAAAACAATGGATGGACGTTAGACGATAACCAGTATCTTTTTTATTGGTTTGATGGTGACCAATTACCCGGATTGGTTAATGAATCACTTCAAGAACCAAATACCGTACCTTGATTTCTGGTTTACAATTTATTATATTGGTCGTTCCGTTTTTTAATTGTTTATCTTTTTTTTACAGAACATGCTGCTAGCAACAATAACATATCAGATGATGATGAGGATGATGACTTGGATTGACAGTTTCGCGATGTACTCAATGAGGAAAAGCTAATGATTACTATAATGATGATGAAAATGATTAAAAAACAATTAAATAATTTATATTTTAAATAAAATAAATATAATTTTCTTTAAAACACAACTGCTCCAAAAAAACATATTTTTCCCTATATATATGCAATACATTAAATTATTTTTAAAATAATTAATAATTACTTTAATTATAAATTTTATCTTAATCAAATAGATATACATATTAAAAACAGTAAGTATTTTTCAAATATTAAGATACTTTACTCTGAAGCGCATGCGCATAGTGCTCTCGCGCCCATACTCATGGTTAAGTAATTTTTGTGTTTAGGGGATGTTTGGTCATTGCAATTTGTCTGACTGATTAAATATAACATTGTAATAGTTATCTTAATAACATATAAAAAAATCAGACATTTAAAAATAAATTAAGTTTATTTATTTTTCTCATACCTTTAAAGCGTCTGATAAAAGTTTTGGCCCATGGAAAGCGTCTGATTTTTTTATATGACTTCAGAGTAATATTCTACAAAACATATATAAAAATCAGTCTAAAAAATTTTAAATAAAATAAATAAATAAATATCCATCACGCCTTATCCCCGAAGGGGTGGCAGCGGCATATTATATGCCCACTTTTCACCGTGTGGATTCCTGTCCCACGTAATAGGTGGTGAGCCCACTCACACAATATATAAAAGGCTCAAAGACCACAATGTATATCCTGACTGGCAGTCAGTCAGGACACTTTACTCTCATAATGCAAAGTAATGGGGTGCTATGGTCCAAGACTTGACAAAACCACATTTCACCGTGTGAATTCCACTGTCCACGACATATGAAGTTAAAAAATACGAATCAATTAATTAGGCCTATTGTTGCCAATTGCTAAACGTAGGCAGCTCCTAATTTTCACAATAACACACGTGTGTCCCGTCATTATGGAAAGGCAATTGGCCTTACATACCACAATGGTCATTATTTCACGCACGCTTCACACTCCAAGAAGCGGTATAACATCTGAAACCTTGCAAGGCCGCGCTGAAAGCTAGCAGAAGTTTGCCGGGAACCCTGGGGCATCCTGTCGAAGAGTTCCTGAGTCGTACAGCACTGGGCAGGTAGGGATTGCCTGGTTATAGTCGATTCTAGTCCAGCATAATATCTATTGGCATTATAGTCCAAGATCCCAGAGCCGTAAGACACAACTTATTTTCTAAAGCATATAACTTTCGGTTCTCAGTAGTCTCTTGTGTACTTTTTAATACCTGAATGTTTGTGGAGCTTGCCCGGTGACACCTACGCAGGTACCAGGTGAGAAAGGTTACTAAAAATCAGAGTTACTTAACTTAATTTTTTATGAATGATGAAGCGCTCGTGGCCCCGCGGTCTCAGTGTTCGGTAAACGATCACTGAGGTACGCAACTTTCACTATGGCTGGTCGTGGGCTGGGTGACCACTTTGTGGCATTTACATTTGCACGTTAAAGCACGTTAAGCCGTTGGTCCCGGTTGCCAGTTAAATGGCAGTCGGTAAGCCTGGTTAAAGGCCTTATAGGCGGCTTAAAAAATTTCAACAGCAGATAGCCACAACCTGCGTCTGTCTATTTCAACACGGCAATGGGCTCATTACCTATTACGTGGGACAGGAATCCACACGGTGAAAAGTGGGCATATAATATGCCTCTGCCACCCCTTCGGGGATAAGGCGTGATGGATATTTAGAACAAACCCGACTTTGTTTTATAAACATACATACATACATACGTATGCATTTTTGTCTCACGTAACAGGTGGTGAGCCTATTGCCGTGTTGAAATAGACAGGCGCAGGCTGCATCGCCCTGCTGTTGAAATTTTTTAAGCCGCCCATAAGGTATTCAACTTGGCTTAACGACTGTCACTTTACTGGCAACCGGGACCAACGGCTTAACGTGCCTTCCGAAGCACGTATCTGGGGTGGGTCTAAAGGGCGGAATAAATTTAATGAAATGTTTTAGATGAAAAATTTTAACCCGTTGCCTTTTTATTGAGGTGGTAACAAACAGGCTAAAAGGTCTTATGTGCTAGACACTCATTAGCACGACCAATTAAAGTCCTGGTAGTCTCGGACTCTGTTTTATATACATACTCGTATATTAAGATGGATACATTATGCTCAATGTAGCGCTCGTGGCCCGCTGACTCAGTGTTATGTAAACGATCACTGTGTTAAGCAACATTCGCTATGACATGTTAGCAATTGGTGACCGCTATGTGCTATTTTTATTTATGCGTTTCTGTACTTTGGAAGGCACGATGAAAAAAAATTATTTTTGTCTTAGCTGTAATTGGATGTAGTGTTAGTCACAGTTCATTTTACTTTTCACAAATCACTACAGAAGCGCTCATGGCCCCGCTGACTGAGAGTTCTGTAAATCGATCACTGCGTTAAGCGACATTCGCTATATATGGTCCTTGGATGGACACGTTAAGCCATTGGCGGGACCAATGGCTTAACGTGCCAGTAAATTGGCAATCGTTAAGTCTGGTTGAAGGCCTTATGGGCGGCTTGAAAAATTTCACCAGCAGGTTGCCACAGCCTGCGCCTGTCCATTTCAACACGGCAATGGGCTCACCACCTGTTACGTGGGACAGAAATGCATACGGTGAAATGTAGGCGTATAGAGTATGCCTCTGCCTACCCCTTCGGGGATAAGGGCGTGACAGTATGAATGTATGAATCACTACATTCATAATAGATAAGTTGCATAGTCTATTAACTACACTCTATGACGTAAATTTATGTCACTAATTTAAAGATATCGATCAGCCTGATTCCGACGAGCCAGTTGCTATGACAAACTGTCCCCATATCAGTATGCTAACATATTGTGTATTACATCTATTGAATTATTCAAAGGCACCGCTGGTGATACTTGGCTTAGTTTGAGGTCTCTTAAATCACCCATTTAGTTTGGATATTATTTATTTCAACATAATATTATTGTAATAAATTGTTTAACTCTTAATATAATGTCAAGGATTTAATATGAAAATGTAAAAATAATAATACTCTTCATTCATTCTGTTCATGCACATGTCACTTAATTTTCTGTAAACGAGTATTTCACTTTAAATTAGAGTTTATTTTAATTAATGTGTGAGTTAATTAATTAATGAGTTAATGTGTATTTTAATAAAAAATGGGGTAAAATTCTGAATGAATTCTACTTACAGTTGAGACTGGTAGATGGCGCTGAAATCAGGGTCGAGTGTTTGCGCAGCGCAAGGTCCGGACTGCGGAGATTTATACATATGTTCTGGCTGTTGGAATTTTTGAATCGAAAATTTTTTACTTCGGATGAACGAATTGTGATTTTTCCTATAATAAATAGTGCTCGGTGATGGTAATAGGTTTGTCCCCTATTGCATATGATCAATAAAAATACTGCCAAAACTGTGGATGTGTAGAGCTCTGACAAACCACTTAGAGACATAGACTCAATGAATTTATTACGTTTGTAAAAAAAAGTGTTTTCTTTATATTACCGAGTTATTTTTTTTAAAGTTCGTCGACTATTACTCGAAATCTTTAAAGTCTACTTCTTCATCAAGTGTGTTTCCGGAGATCTTGATGAATCACCTTACATCTATGTTACGTCCTTACGTCTAATTTATAAATTATTTGCATGAGTTGAATCATTATTATTTTTATTGAATTGTTATGTGTACCTTCTTGACAGACTTCTTATGGAATGACAAATAGTTGTATAGTATTGAAAATGAATTGACATTTATTATTAAAATGACATGATAACTGTAATGACTTTGATGTTATAATTATTAATCATAAATGAATGATATGCATAAATTAGTGTATTATATTAGAATAAATAATTTGTATAGTATGGACGCAATTAGTAATAAGTTATTTTTGTAAATATCGAATTGCTTACAATGTCGTTTTGGTGGTAACTGTAAAGATGTTGTAATTGTGGCGAATAAAAATAAAACAAACTAATTTTTAAAGTATACTAGTCTGTGATAATTTATCTTTTATTCATTTTTTTACACAGCGCTATCTAGCCCTAACTACCTAAATTCCGAAACAAACAATATATGTGTGTCCTATGTATAATATGTAGATATTTAAAAATATACCTAGTCAGGTCCTAAAATTCTGTCACATGTTTAATATAAAATAATTGAAACAAGTTTATTCATTATGTAACCATTTATATACCAAAATGAACTTAACAAAACATAGATTCTTATGACAATAAAGTTTATTCAAAATGACCTCCGTGATTTTGAATACAGACCTTCAATCTGCGCGGCCAGTCGTCTATCGCAGCACGAACGAGGTCCATGTCAATATCGGCGGCTGCCTTAATCAAGGATGTCTTGAGTGACTCCAAATTGGGATGAGGCTTAGAGTACGCCTTTTCCTTCAAGTGTTGCCATATCTTGTAATCTAACGGACTCAAATCTGGACTGGAGGAGGGCCAGTCTTCGTGCCGGATGAAGTCGATTTCACGCGCCGCCAGCCAGTCTTGTGTGCTCTTCGCTCTATGAGCTGGCGCCGAATCTTGTTGGAATACCCAGTGCCTGTTATTGAACATGGTATGAGAAACAGGTTCCACAAGGTTCGTCATGACTGTATTTTGATACACAACTGCATTCGTTTTTACACCTTTCTCACTAAAATGTACCTCTGTTAAGCCCCAATAAGAAACTCCCAACCATACCATGAGCGAGGGTGGAAAATGACCTCGTTGGACACGCACCGAATACGGTTGCTCGCTTCTTCACTACTGTGTACACCTTATCATTTTGTTGGTTGTAGCTCTCTTCTACGGTAAAATTTTTTTCATCCGAAAAAAGAATTTCTCGATATTTTTTTCGCACGTACCGCTTCAACAAAGCGCGGCATCTCTTCAGTCTCAGGTCCATTAGACGAGCATTTAAACGATGTCCTGTTTTTCTTTGATATGACTGAAGCCCTAAGTCTTCATTTAACACCCTTTTCACCGTGGTTCTGCTTAACCCCATCTGAATAGCCAACAGTTTCTGCTTACGTTTGGGATTTCTTTGAATTCGTGCCTTCACAGCTTTTATCACTGCTGGAGTCCTAACAGACCGAGGACGACCACTTCTTGACCTGTCATCTACACTAGAGTCTTCATTGTATCGTTTGATGGTACGATAAACGAATCTTTTGGTTATATTCAAATTTTTCAGTATGTCATAAATTTGAATTGGCGCGTAACCGCAACGATGCAACGCAATAACTGCAACACGGTCTTCTTTAAGCGTCCACTCCATATTTAAAAATGAGTAAAATTCTAAAAAGTATACATTTTTATTTTCATGAAAAATTCGAAATTCGAATTCAATAAACTTTTTTGTGGCCAGCATTCTAAAAGAAAAGTTTTTACTGTGTGACAATACTTATGACCTGACTAGGTATAAGATGTTTATCGGAAGCCTAGATCCCATACCACAAGCTAACTTTGGACTATAATCGCTGTAAAAAAAAGAAAAATTGTCTCAAAAATATATTTTATTTATAAATTTAATAGATTATAGTCAACTCACTATCATTTCTATAAATCGAATCTTTTGCCATTCCACTTTAAGTATAGATTTTATTATCCACTTAAAAACAACTAAGCAAAACTGAAGACGTTCCAATTAATGAGATTCTTAAACCAACTTACTTATCTACTTACTTTTATTACTTTAAATAAATTTAAGGGACAAGGTGCTTTAAAAAAAAAATTATTATAAGTAGGTTTCAAGTGCTTCTAATTAAATCTACTGATTAAAGTTACAGTATAGGTAAATACAGAAGGTAAATGCTGTATTTATTAATTATTTAAATCATGACACGTGATGGCTCTAACTTCACACTGAAAGGTTGCGAGAAGAATAAGAAATGGGTGGCCTTGTGGTTTGATTGTAAAGTTTTTTTTCTAACAGGCTCTACCAATTTCGTAGTAAATCTGGTAGTAAATGTAATGGAAGCAATAATTTTGATATTAATACTTAAACAAGAATACTTTGTCTTATTTATCTTAAATGTTTTCCCAGTTGTTTCCAAAGTCTACTTGGATTTGGAGCCTACCGTTCGGACGAGCTTTATCTAGATATTATTTTTATTTTTTATTTAAATTTAGGTACAGTTCTAATTGCTCTACTGATCAGAGCGCTGCCCCTATAAGGCATAGGCCTCGGGTTCATACATTATATTTAAGTTGCTTTTGTTTTAAAAACAACTTGAATTGCTCGGTATTTTTATACGAAAACGTTAGCATACTAATTGCTCTGAAATTTATGTAAATCTAATGGTCTTATAAATTTTATCATTTGTACCCCATCTGTGCCTTGTAGCTTTCTAATCCATTAACTGATATTAATCACTCATTTAAAAATCATTTACGTGTGTCGGATCTAATTAATTATTAAACTGAAATGATTAATGCCCTCATGTCAGACGGAAATTGACTCCATTACTAATTTTAAAACTCTTTTTCATTGACTATCCTATCAGCCACGTATTAATACATAGATAATTATAATAATTATAAAAAAAACTATAATTATTTTGTTTTTAAATGTTATTTTTGCAATATTCCGCTTTTTTAGAATGTCGTACGATGTCGACACGTGTTTTGCCTACACACGAGGCATTATCAAGACTGTTTGGCTGCCAAACAGTCTTGATAGTGCCTTGTGTCGTGTCGTGTAATATTTCAAAAATAACATTTAAAAACAAAATAATTATAGTTTTTTAAAATGGATTTCCGCCATGTAACGCCTGATTCAATTAGTTATTTAAAATCAGCAAGCATAGCTTTACAGGCAAAATTATACATTAAAATTTCAAAACATCACCGCGTTGCTAGCCAAAATGTGTGGTTCAATCGGCAATGTAAACACTACATGGCTGCCAAACTGTCTTGATAATGCCTCGTGTGTAGGCGAAACACGTGTCGACATCGTACGACATTCTAAAAAAGCGGAATATTACAAAAATAACTTTTAAAAACAAAATAGTTATAGTTTTTTAATATGGATTTCTGCCATGTAACGCCTGATTCAATTAGTTAATAATTAAAAAAAAAAACTAACTATCTTCACGCTGTATCCCTGACGAGGTATTCAGAGAGGACAGATCGCCAGGCTTCGCGATCCATACATACTTCTTTCGCTTCTTCGAGATTCATCAATCGCTTCATACACGCACGTCTGGGTATCCGAGTGCTTTTGACCTTTCCGTTTTTGAGCAATCTGCTCACGTGGTCTTCATATGTAAGTCTCGGCCTACCCTGACTCCTTCTACCCTCTACTTTTGAACAATATATATTCTTAATAATTAATAATAATTATTAAATCTAACCTAAAAGTTCGTATTATTTGTTACAAAAATAGACTAAAATAGTTATGGATTCGATAAACGGCCACCAAGCGTCTGTTAAGTAAAATTGAGTATATACTGAGTTTATCTGATGTTCGGAAACCCACTCTTATATGTTATTGAACCAATAGCGCTAATGAACAGATTAACTGCCGATATCAGCAACTCAGAAACCGCGCATAAAACTTGTATTTCGGCTAGAATTCATTTAAAATCCGTTTCATTTAAAATGCCTTTATTCAGTTTCATTACGGCGTTTGTGAATTTAATTAATTATGCTTGACTGAACTTAATTTCAATTGTATGGTATTGTCATTATTCCAATCACAATATCAAACAATTAAAGTTAAAATCTAATCTAAATTAACAAAGTTTTCTATATTTGCTTTGTTTATCAATCAGGCCTTAATCCCCTAAGGGGTGGCAGAGGCATATTATATTCTTCTTTCTTTCTTTCTTACTGTAGAAGCTGGTGCAAAATTTTCTTTAATAGTTCATCGTTTGAACAGCTAAAAAAAGCTACTATTACGAGGGTACCTCTTTGTAAAAGTAACTAGATCTTTTAAGATTATAATGATGACATTACGTCACAAAGTTCGAAATTTTTGTTAAACTTTTTCAAACAATTTAATCTTCTGTGATTCACTGGACTGTGACGTTTCTGTGAACATCCTCTACTGCATTAATAATAACTTGTCCTCCAGTTCTTTTCTTATTGGTCGACTCGTTTCCATAATGAAAACTTTTGAAGGATGCCCGCTATACTTCATAATGAAGTTAGAATGAATAATGTTGGTAATTTTATGTTTTGATGAACAGTAAATAGTCCCATTCTTTGTTATACTCTTGATGTCATAGGTACTTTAAGTTGTTCAAGTGATATAATTTAAATGTGCTTTTGTGAGTGGTTTTGGATTTGTAAATGAAGGCTGTGTTTATTTATTAAAGTATTTGCGTAACAACGACTTACACGGAATCATTAATTTAAAAGTCAGAATCATTAGTTTAAGAAGTGGAGGATGGAGTGCAGGGTAGCTGCGTGGAATGTTAGGGGAGGAATGACAGATAAGATGAATGAGTTGATGGATGTTATGAATGAGAGAAAGTTAGATGCAGTGTGCTTGACAGAGACCAAGCGCAAGGGCAGCGAAGTCTTGGAGCTCCCGGGTGGGATGCTCGCGCTTTGGTCTGGAGTACCAGAGAGCGAGCATGGCAGTCAGGGGGTTGGAATTTTGCTGTCCTCGCGATTGGCCTCCGGTATGTATGAGTACAAACTGGTAGGTCCTAGAATCCTCTGGATCCGTGTAAAACTTGGTTTGACGAAGATTTTCCTGGTAGCTGCTTACGCGCCAGTATCTTCGTCGAACGAGAGTGAGCTAGAGGACTTCTGGGAGAGTATGAGAGAAGCTCTAAATGTGATAGAAGGAAGTGAAAGACTTATAGTATGTGGAGACTTGAATGGATGGGTGGGTACCGCTCGCGATGGTTTTGAGTCGGTACTCGGGAAGTATGGGGATAAAAGGGTGAACGACGCTGGCAAGCCAATACTGGCATTTTGTAAGGAAAAGGATTTGTTTGTGGCGAACACAATGTTCAACCACAAACAAATTCACATGTATACGAGGAGATGTAAGTCAAAGAGAAGCATGATAGGTCTATTCCTAATGGATAGTCGGCTCCGTAAACAGGTGATGGACACAAGGGTTTATCGAGGCGCTGAGCTGGGATCAGACCACTACCTAGTCATAACTAGGATTAGGGGTCTGTTCGCGGGTTGGCGTCATCGCACCGAGTGTCCTGAACCTGAGCCGACTTATAGCATCAAAAGCTGCAGGATGCATCCATTAGGGATAAATATAATGAAAGGGTAGCCGAAAAGCTTGGCGACGTCAATGTAAGCAGTGAGAATGTGGAAAGTGTATGGCAGAACCTTAGGGACAGTATGATAAATGCCGCTGTGGAAGTGTGTGGAGAAACGAAAAGAGGCAGTAGTAATAAGCGTGATGCATGGTGGAATGAAGAAGTGAAAGAAGCAGTTCGAATGAAGAAGAAAGCATGGCTAGACTACTTAGCCTCGCGGAATGATTTTTATATGAAAGAGAGATACAAGCTGCAGAAAGTTAACACGAAGGCACTGATAGAAGAAGCTCGTGAAAGGTGCAGAATAAAAGCGGATGAAAGGTTGTCGTCCAATTTTCGGGCTAATGCCAAGCTCTTAAAACGGAAAGGTCAAAAGTACTCGGATACCCAGACGTGCGTGTATGAAGCGATTGATGAATCTCGAAGAAGCGAAAGAAGTATGCATGGATCGCGAAGCCTGGCGATCTGTCCTTTCTGACTACCCCGTCAGGGATACAGCGTGAAGATAGTTAATAGTTATAGTTAATTAATTTAAAAGGAATTATCATCTACACATTCTTTTGTAAAACAAAGTCTGTGTCCAGTCTGTTTGTTCGCGATGAACGTAAAAACGACTGCACTGATTTACATTTGGTTTTCACCAACGGATAGAGTGGTTCTCGAGGAAGTTTTTCGTGTAAATTTGTTAAGTTTTTGTTTACATTGGCTTAATAACGATATTAACATTTGTGAGGTGTTGAGGAGGTGTCGGAAATAATAAGCCGTCTGGGAACTTTCAACGAAAATGCTGCCTAAACCCTTTGAGATATAACAAAATAATGTATGGTGGAATTATGTATCTTATATAGAGCGGATACGGAGGAGACGAGCACGGGAATACCTTAACACTCGAGCTAAGATCGCGTCATGGCGTCAGTTAGTAACTAAATATTTTTGGGACATCCTCACACTATATGACCCTAATTAAGCTAATATAAGTTTACCCACAGGAACATATTTCCCAGATAAAAGAAGAACAGTAACATTCCCAGATAAAGAACGCCTGCAGCATTCAGGGATACTACGCCGTTCTCACAATGAAAACAGTTTCAAAATCGGTTCAGTAGATCCAGTGATTACCAACTCACCCCTACAAACTCACAAACACAATATATCACGAACTCACAAATTCTACCTCTATATAATATTAGTACCTTTAGACTAGTATATAGACATATTGGATTAAGGCAATGCAGCCTGAGGCCATCCCACTAATATTATAAACGCGAAAGTTTGTAAGAATGGATGTTTGTTACTCTTTCACGCAAAATCTATTGAAAAGTTTTTGATGAAACTTCACAATAATATAGCTTACACATCAGAATAACACATAGGCTACTTTTTATCCCGGGAGCAAGTTCCTGTGGGAAATAGAAACGGGAACACTTCACCACACGTACGGAGCCGCGGGCGTTAACTAATCGTCAAAACATGATATTTACATTTTTCATCATAAATCTATCTGTCGATACAAAATTATTCTTCACCTAATAATCACTGTTTTTTTTTTTTTTTTTTTTTTTCTTGTGGAAATCTATACCGGATCTAATCTATGCCGGACTCCTACCGACTAAAACCACACGTTACCCTTCTATCTGTCTATGGCCAGGAGTCCCGGGTGAGCCCTCGGAAGGATAACCCCAGGGCTCCCGACAGACCTTGTCCGCTACCGCAGGCTCCTTCAGGGGGGGTTCGGGTGTGTATCCTGCCTCTTTGGGGGGTTCGAGTGTTATCTCGCTTCTTTGGGGGGTTCGGGTTATATACCACTACCATGAGGGAGTGAGCTACGTGCGTGTAACCCTCACGCTACGCCACCTTCCCTGGTCTGCTTCTGTAAGCACGGCGAGCAGCCCGCTCACCGTACTCAGGCCCCCGGTCACGGAGGCCGGTAGTCTTGGGCGAAGACAAGTCTGCAGCGCCCTCGTCGCAGACTGCGGAACTCGGGAGGGAGAGTTCTTTCTCGGATAATCACTCTCTAGTGTAAATTCAAAAGACTTTTTATTATTCGGAAGCGCTTGTGGCCCCGTTGACTCAGTGGACTGTAAACGATCACTGTGTTAAGCAATATTCGCTATAGGTAGTCCTTGGATGGGTGACCACTTTGTAGTATTTACATTTGCGAGCGTTTCCGTGCTTCGGAAGGCAGTCCTTAAGCCTGGTTGAAGGCCCTATGGGCGGCTTGAAGAATTTCAACAGCAGTTTGCCACAGCCTGCGCCTGTCCATTTTCAACACGGCAATGGGCTCACCACCTGTTACGTGGGACAAAAATGCATAAGGTGAAATGTGGCCGTATAGTATGCCTCTGCCTACCCATTCGGGGATAAAGGCGTGACAATATGTTTATATGTATGTTTTATTATTAGAATCATAAGCCAGAAAATTACATCGAACAAAGAGCAATAATAGTTTTTGCATTTGAGCTACAAAATAATTCAATCGGTATGTACTGAAGAGATTCACTCAGACTAATTCTAATTGAACTGGATTTATTTTGTAAATTGTTGCTGTTGAGAGAAAAGCAGCAGTTGAAACGGAAATTGACTCTTATAATATTCAGAGTACAATTTTTAGGTCTAATAGAGTTAAAATATCCATCACGCCTTATCCCCGAAGGGGTGGCAGAGGCATATTATATGCCCACTTTTCACCGTGTGGATTCCTGTCCCACGTAATAGGTGGTGAGCCCATTGCCGTGTTGAAATAGACAGACGCAGGTTGTGGCTACCTGCTGTTGAAATTTTTCAAGCCGCCCATAAGGCATTCAAACAGGCTTTACGACTGCCATTTTACTGGCAACCGGGACCAACGGCTTAACGTGCCTTCCGAAGCACGGAAACGCTCGCAAATGTAAATGCCACAAAGTGCTCACCCATCCGAGGACCAGCCATAGTGAAAGTTGCGTAACTCAGTGATCGTTTACAGAACACTGAGACCACGGGGCCACGAGCGCTTCAATATCTAATAATAATAATCTAATAGAGTTGATTTCTCTAAGTTGCAATAATTTATGTTAAATTAATGTTTTTTTAGGTGTCGGAAATAATAAGCTGTCTGGGTACTTTCAACGAAAATGCTGCCTAGACCCTTTGAGATATAACAAAATAATGTGTGGTGAAATTATGTATCTTATATACGTAGATCTCGGAACAGATACGGAGGAGACGGGCACGTGAATACCTCAACAAGCGAGCGAAAATACAAGTTTTGTTTCATTTCTATTCACGAACATTTCTATGCTTCGGAAGGCACGTTAAGCCGTTGGACCAGAGGGCTAAGTCTCCTAATTTAATCGCGTCAGAAGAGAATAGAAATCGTCGCTCAACAGAGAGCCGACAGAAAAAAAAATACTGTTTTCGTAGTCTACTATTACAATGCAATCCAATAGAATTTTATCCGCCAGCCGATAGAATGTTATTAACACGTGTAGTGCCTGTATGTAGCTACATACAGGCACCACACGAACATTTCTGTGCTTCGGAAGGCACATTAAGCCGTTGGACCAGAGGACCAAGTCTACTAATTTAATCGCGTCAGAAGAGAATAGAAATCGTCGCTCAATAGAGAGCCGACAGGCTTCGCGATCCATGCATACTTCTTTCACTTCTTCAAGATTTATCAATCGCTTCATACACGTACGTCTGGGTATCCGAGTACTTTTGAAATACATAATAGTTTTAGTAGCCTACCTAGTTTTGGATTAATCGCAATAGAACCGTTATACTCGGCCCACTGTTATGTGGGACATAAAATGCCTTTGCCACTTCTTCGGTAATGAACGTGACTGTATTTCTTAGAGACCTTTGTAACTTTTTCAACAATATTAGTAATATAAGCACCAATAACAAAGGCGGCATTCCAATTTGTGACCTCACAGTATTAGATGACTTGGTGCTTCAGTTTTACAGCGGGAATTGTGTCACAGCCTGTAATGGGACCGCTGTGATTGCTCCGAGGTCGTAATACAATCGTCTTTACGATTATGCCTACCAGTAAGGTATGTAAATCGTAGAAATTAAGGTGTCTTCAACAAACGACACATTCAGTGGTTAAATAAAAGATTGTGAGAGCAATAAGAATTGACTTAAAGCTAAAAATTGAATTAATAATAAAGAATTTAATTGCAGTTTCATTTTGATTCTCATTTTACACAGCGCTTGCTATCACAAAGTAAGGTAATACTAGCTTGTGATATGAAATCTAGACAACTAACAAACATACTTATCTACTTCTAAATACATACATATAATACATAGGAAACCCCCAAATCTAAATAATAAATATTGTGGGATATTTTTTACTCAGCGCCATCTGATACAAAGTAAGCTAATACAATATTGGGTATTAAATCTAGACAACTGATAAACATACTTATATACTTCTAAATACATACATATTACACATAAGAAACACCAAAACTCCTAAACAAACATTTGCGGAAATCTCAGCAAGAAAAAAATATCTTTACTTCAGATAAGAGGCTTGCTAAAACAGTAATCAAAATACGAATAGGTATCTATCTATTCAATGTACATGAAAGAATATTTCGTATGAATCAATCATTTCCATGCTACTAAACTAAAGCATTGACTGTTGGCGATTTAGATAATTGAATTAAAAAAAGCCTTCTGAGATGTTCGTCTAAGTAACTTCTTGTGGAGTACGTCGCTAGAGTATTATTAAAATGACGGAGATATTAGAATTTGATATACCAAATTAAAGGATTTCCTGTTGGATTTAGCTAGTCATTTAAGTAATTTACTGCATCTGCCACGGTGAGTGTTCTGAAGAGCTCTACAGAAAGTGGCATATGGCCCACCTGACGGAAAGTGGCGACCGCAGCCTATAGAAGGTGGTAGATAAGCATACGACTTGTCGTGTTGAAAGTAAAGTTAACTTGAGGAAAAGCTCGGAAGCGCTTGTAAAGGGAAATGTCATAAAAAGAAAAAACAAAAAAAAATGTATCTCAGCACTGGCTCAGTAGTAGCGTAAGATGCGTCGGTTATTCTTCCATACGTACTTTGTTGGACAATAGGTAGTTCACATGTTAAGAGTACACCTTCATGAAAACATGAAGGTGTACTCTTAACATGTGAACTAAAACAAGTAAAAAGAGTTAGAGTAAAGAACATTCAAAAATACTGCCATACAAACATAGATTATTTCTTTATAACATCAAATAACTTTTTTTAATGTACAAAATTATATTGAAGCGCTCGTGGACCCGCGGTCTCAGTGTTCTGTAAATGATCACTGAGTTACGCAACTTACACTATGGCTGGTCCTCGGATGGGTGACCACTTTGTGGCATTTATATTTGCGAGCGTTTCCGTGCTTCGGAAGGCACGTTAAGCCGTTGGTCCCGGTTGCCAGTAAAATGGCAGTCGTTAAACCTGGTTGAAGGCCATATGGGCGGCTTGAAAATTTCAACAGCAGGTAGCCACAACCTGCGTCTGTCTATTTTCAACACGGCAATGGGCTCACCACCTATTACGTGGGACAGGAATTCACATGGTAAAAAGTGGGCCTATTGCCACCCCATCGGGGATAAGACGTGATGGATATTTATTTATTTAAAATTATATTAAATCTTCTAAAATTTGCAACGTTTATTCTGAAATAAATATCATCTTGCTTCTAATTTGATACTACGGAGTTCCGCGTTGTCACACCGTACCGAGTGAGATAGCACTAATTTAACCTCACCCACTAAGCGGTTTATGCTCGTGTCTAGTGCAACCATTATTCAGTGATCAGTTACATAACACTGAGTTAGCGGCACTTCGATTCCTTAAAATTATAAGAACTACAAACATTTGAAGTATATTATGAGCAATAATTTGTAGTTTGAAGTACATTATGAAATAAATTATGAAAACCACTGAAAACTAACTTTAAATACCTTTTCGAAAACTTTACAAATTACAAATATAATTCTCAAATTCTCACTGGTATAATACAGAATTACTTTATATATAAATCTGTAGGGGTTATAAAACTATGCTAGTTAATAGTTTCCTCACCGTTTTATGATAGCTGGGAGACGCAAAACAAAATAAGTTTAAATGGATTTTTATGGCCCCAAAACTTTTGGGTCTGATAATATATTTATTGGATGATATATCGTTTTTACTCCTTCACGGTTCTATAATGCTGGTATTATGAGCAGAGGCATATATTATAGTCACGCCTCTATTGCTCCGCAGTCCGCGACCTTTGATAAGTGTTGCCAATCCTTTTTTTTATACCTTTGAGGTGGCAGACAAGCATACAGCCCACCTGATGGATGGTCACCGTGCCCTATAGACGTTTTGCAACACCAGAGGTGTAGCACTAGCGCTGCCGACCCTTTAAAAACCTTCTAAGACCCCTTTTGAAGAACCCCATACTGTAGACGTTCGGGAAAACCCATTCAGGGAGCTCATTCCACAACCTAAGCGTACGCGAAATAAAGCCTCTATCGGACCTCGCCGTACGTGAGCGCTCGGGACGCAAAGTGTGAGTATGAACACCCTTTCTATGGCGAGCGATGCGATGATAGAAGGTAGCCGTGGGCATCATGTCAAACAATTCCTCAGAGCACAGACCGTTGTACAGGCTATAGAACTCACATAAGAAGGCGAAGTCTCACCTATCACGAAGGAGCTCAGCACCACCTGCTAGTAGAAGCTCGTTGACAATTCTCAAAGCACGCCCTTCTACCGAGTCAAAAGGTCAAATCCGGTATTCAGGTGCACCAGCCCAGAGGTGACAGTAGAAAAAGATTTATATAGAAAGAATAATAACGAATAATGTAGTGTATAGTGTATGTAAATAAATGAAGGATGCTAAAACAGAAGATATAAAAGAAATGTTGAATTGAAATAACTATCTAGCTATCTATCTTCACGCTGAATCCCTGACGGGATAGTCAGAGAGGACAGATCGCCAGGCTTCGCCATCCAGGCATACTTCGTTCACTTCCTGTCGATTCATTAATCGTTTCATACATGCATGTCTGGATATCTGAGTACTTATTACCTTTCCATTTTAGAGCAATCTGCTCACATGGTCTTCAAAAGTAAGTTTCAATCTATCCTGACTCCTTCTACCCTCTATTTTTCGTCAATAGTTTCTCACTCATTCGTTGGACGTGTGATGCTGACATTTTTATTCAACAGTGCCATATTGCGTATACTAATATGAACACAATGACAAACCTCGACTGACAGTTCTTACATTGTGAAAGTTAAACTTATATTGAAATAATATTACTTTCAGAGATAGTAAAATACCCCCCCCTGATTTGCTGATCTAGTGATTAACTGAGCTTGTCTACGTAGCCAGTAACCAGACCAGGTTCACAAGATAAATTTCCACACCTGACAGCTGTACACTAGCTCACTAACGAGCAAAGCAACGACGCGACGCAGATTATAAAGCATTGGCAAGTCAGACTGCAGTCGCTCACTACAATTCCAAAAATCAAAAACTAAGTAACATCTGCTCCTACTAGACAAGTAAAAATGGACGAATAAAAATGGAATCCAGATAGGGTTTGAAAGCAACTGTGAGTGAAAAATAAGAAGACGTATCCACTTAAGCACGCATACAATCAGTGTGTGAAGCGCCATATTCTTGAAATGAAATATGAATGAATCTGTCTTAAGTGCTTAGGCGAGATTTTTGATTTCCCTGGAGTCATCCAACACACATTAGTTCTCTGAACACACCATTCTTTATATGTAAATGCCTGTTCCTAGAAGGGGTAGACAGGGGCACATCATACGCCTACTTTTTATTAAAGTTGTAATTAGTTTCACGTTATAACCTACCACCTATTTCCTACTTAAAGCAGACTGGGGTAGCTTTTTTTAACTGCTATTAAAATTCAATTCGCCATTAAGGTCTTTATTTGACTTAATGACTACCATGTTTCCGGCACTCGGGAGCCCATTGCCTTGTTGAAAATGGACAGGCGCAGGTTGTGGCGATCTGCTGTTGTAATTTTTTTTGGCCGGTTTGTAAGCCTTCAACTTGACTTAACCACTACCGTGTTAATGACCATCGGGATCATGGGCTTCAGAAGTACGGCAACGCATGTAAAAACGAAAATGCCACAAAATAGTCACCCATCTGATAACCAGCCATAGCGAACGTGTTTCCCGAACCCTTCTACAATGTAAGTACTAAGTAACTATATTCACGCTGGATACCTGTCGTGGTAGTTAGAGAGAACAGATGGTCCAGCTTCACGATCAATACATACCTACTTCTTTCGCTTCTTGCAAATTCTTTATTCGTTTTAGGCCTGCACGTCTTAGTATCCGAGTACGTTAGACTTTTTCCTGTTTGAACAATTTGCTCATGATCTTATAGTGTCTTGGTCTACGCTAACTCCTTTTACACTGCCAATTTACGCATAATAAAATATTCTTCACCAATCGCAAAGTAAATTATTTCTAAAAATAAACAAATATCATGCAAATACCTCATCATTTTCACTTCAAAGGTAAATTGAATTACAATCATGACAGTTCTATATACTAGATCCTCATGAATTTATGACGTCCAATCGCCTGTAAAAGTATTTTCTTTGAGTAAGTCATTTTCTCGAATTGAAAGATTTCTTTAAATCCGTTTTGTCGACGAAACAAAATTGTGTTAAAATTATGTTTTGTATGCGTAAAATGATGTAGACTGGATTTATTGACATTCATTTATAAATACAATTATAAAGAGACATTATTTGATACTCAAGATTTATATTATATAGACGCATTCAAAATTATTTTATGTATAAAAAAAACAGGTGTTGAGTCCATTGCCGTGTTGAATTGGAAAGTTTGTATCCTGAACTCCAAAGCGAGGGTACTGAATACAACCAGGACTAATAATCATTTTCCAAGAGTTACTTAAATGATGATTACAGAAAAGTCATAAAGATGTTAAGGTTGCTTTTCAATGGCTGAACTCATTTTGATTAACGTTCTCGAGCATCATCTCGATCTACATCACACGTAAAAATTCGCGGACATCACTAAGTACTGCAATATTATTTGCGAAAAACATAAATACATACTAAATAATATATTATTGTCTTAGCTCTTGATTTTGGTTAACAGGTATAGCGCCAACTATAGAACATGGCTGATGTTTGCCGCATATTATTTTCCACAACTGTTCTTTTTTTTTTGTTTGGAAATAACAGTATTTTGTGTATTTCCCATTCTTAAATCTTCATAGAAAGTTACAGTAAAGCTTCCAACACAGGAATTAATGTAAACGGAACTTAAAAAAAGGACTGAACATGACAAATATTAAGCGAATTTGAATTCTAATGGCAAGGCTGTATGGACAGTTTCGAGGACAACAAAAAATGATTTTGGTCAATCTATTTGCTTAAAAAACTATGACTATGTAGTAGTGTATGCGACACCCATTGCTAAGGTCTCGAGTTTGAGTCCCGTGTCGGACCTTCGGACCATTTTTTTTTCTATCTTTGGCACGTTGAAATAGTGGCTCCCGCCTGATGGTAAGTAAGCAAAGATGACGACCCGTGAATCAGGGCCTCTATCTCAACCCGCACGCAGGGTTCCAATAGCGACCCTCATTTTAACGGCCCAGAAATATGCCTTTTCACGCAAGGAGGACCCAGGATTGTAAGAGGAGGGAAACACGTGCGCCGGCAGAGAGTTCCATGTTTTTATGGTGCGACATAAGAAAGACTTACGGAATCTTTCTATTCTCGGCACGATTGTGTCCACAGTAAAAGGATGACATCTCTGCCCCGCTCGTGTTGTTCGGGATCGGAAGGAGGAGGGTGGGACCAATTGGAAGAGTTCTTTAGAACACTCACACCGTGGAAGATGCGGTAAAATGCAGCTTAGCTGGCGATTGTTCTGCGCATCTCCAACGGTTCAAGTCTGCTAGTGACCTCTGGACAATCTATTATGCGGATGGCACGTCGCTGCAAAGCGTCGAGAGCTTCAAGCAAGTACTTGGTGGAGCCATCCCAGAAATGTGAGCAGTATTCCACGCACGGACAAATCTGACACTTATATAGTAAGCATCTCTGTTCCGGCGTGAAAAACCGCCGTACCTTGTTAAGGACTCCGAGCTTGCGAGAGGCCAAGCTGATACACCCTTTGATGTAGTTTTTATTATTGAGCTCTCGACGAACGTCTAACTCCAGAATGCTGAGGTAATTTTTCAACGGCAATGTTGTGTTCTGAAGAGTTGGAAGGGGAAGGAAAGGGATTTTTTTGCAGTAAATGCACACGCCTGCGTCTTCCTGGCATTGAACTCGACCAGATTGTCAGTACCCCATCGTGAGATGCGGTCCAGACTCCGATCAAGCTGCGGGACAACCTGTCCCCTCATAGCCTCAACATCCGTCCGCTTTGCCGCCGGGTGACTTACATATCTCCCATGTAATGTAGTATCATCTGCACAGCAATGTATGGTGCCCAGGGACAACATATCATTGATATGCAGAAAAAAGAGAGTGGGCGACAAAACGGACCCCTGCGGCACGCCAGCATTTATCTGCAAGCAGTCTAAGGCCTGACCGTCGCATTGGACCTGAATACGGTGCTCATGCAGAAAGCAGGCAAGCCATGTGCATAGTTGAGGTGGCAGGCCATATGCCGGAAGCTTGGAAAGGAGTGATGCATGCCAGACTCTATCGAAAGCCTTGGCGATCTCCAGGCTGATGGCCAAGGATTCGCCATGCTTATCCATAGCCTCACCCCAAAGGTGTGTAACGTATGCCAGAAGATCACCCGTTGACCGCTTTGGCCTAAAACCGTATTGCCGGTCGTTTATCAAGGAGTGTTGTCGTGGTCTTGTTTATGATTAGCTCAAAAGCCTTAGAGATGACAGAGGTGATGGCTATGGGACGATAGTTGCCTGGGTCCTATCTCCTTTCTTAGGAATTGGTTGCACGTTAGCCTCTAGTAAAGTAGGACAGGCGATACAGGCGTGTTAGTACTGGAGTCAACTCCGCTGCAAACCTCTTAAAAACCACCGCAGGAATACCATCGGGGCCACTGGACTTACGGACGTCGAGCGACTGCAGCACCTTCCTAACATTGCACTGCCTAGTAATTATATCGGGCATTGCGTTGCCATAACTTGTGATTGTCGGATGCCGCTAGCCACGGTCGTTGATCCGGGAGTTAGCCGCGAAGAAGTTGGCTAACAGGTTCGCCTTCTCTCGGGCCTTGTGAGCCAGGGTTCCGTTAGGGTGCCGCAGCGGTGGCAGCGAAGATCAGCAGAAATTAGATTGCACGGCTTTGGCCAGTTGCCAATATCCTCGGCTACCCGTGGGAAGCGAGGTCAGCTCCTGGCCAAGCCGCGCTATGCGCTGGGTATCCGCTCTAATGAAGGCCTTTTTGCTGGCCTTTGTCACTCTGTTGTATGAGGCTTTGAGGTTGGCCACATTCGGGTCACCCGATGCCCTAGCCCTGTTCCAGGCACAATACGCCGCTTGCTTATGTTGACCTGTAGGGACGGGCTTTGCGGATGCTGGCGACATCAGTGTAGGGGATGTAGTATTCCATCCCCAGACTTAACTCCCCAGCAACAGCGGTGGCGCTCTTCGATAGGGCCTTTCGTCTAAAGCAACTTTGAACCCATGGAACGGACGCAAAAGTGATCGGCTGGGCTGTTGGTCAGCAGAAGGTCCAACAGAGCGGGTGCATGACTTGCCACATCCGGTATCCTGGTGGTCTGGCGTGTCAACTGTGTCAAGTCATGCGAGAGAGCGAATGAATGGGCGGTTCATCCCGCATTGTCAGTTTTGAGGGAGCGCAGCCATTCTGTATGGTGTGCGTTAAAGTCCCCCTAAACCTTCATTTCCGCATTCGGAAACAGCACCTGCGCATCATTTGCCGCCCTACCGAGGTAGTCGAAGAGACGAGTCCCCTTTGTGGGACCGGTAAAGGAACACGTAGATCTGGCTAATACAACCATGATCCACGTGTAGTCAAAGGACAGAGAAGGATGGGTCTTCTAGGCGGCGCTGACGGCGAACACTAACATCCGCCCTAACAAACACGCACACCCCGGCCTTTTTTTCGAAACAGTCCTCGACGATATAGCCGGAGTAGCACAAATATGACGTATCGTCAGGGCGGCATATTTGTATCTCCGTAAGGAACAGCAATCCGGGCCGCGCCGTCTCAAGATGGTGGTGGACAGCGTTGAGGTTTGTATGGAGTCCACGGATGTTTGTGAACTCTACCTCAAATAGCGTAAGTGTGGAATTTGTGTCGGGCGCTGTGGAAATTCGCCTTATATTTTGCGCTGCTATGTAGATGAGGGTAAGGAGGAATCGTGAAACGGAGCGGTATTAGACGCAGCAGTGAGTGACAAAGCGTATGTGCTAGTTTTGTCCAGGGACGTGTGGTTAGGCGAAAGCCGATCCGCCGGATGGAAGGGCCCCCGTACTCCCCCGAGTATGGTCGCCGCGACCACACATCCGGTCACCAACCGGCACGACGAGCCACATCGGGATTATGCATGACCTGGTGGGGCAGCCTTCTGAGATGGTTAGTCCCAGTTGGGCCCCTGTACTATGCCGCGGGCGCCCAGCGGCACCACCGTTTCTATGGCTTTCCATGGCTGCATGGTGGTACACCCCCGGTCCAAATTTTTATTTATTTTTTTGTCACCTGGCACACATTGTGAGTGCCTGTGTGCCGTAGCCTCGTCCGTTGATCAGCAGGTGTACCACGTGCAGGTGAGGTCGGCTTGGTCCCAGAGCTGTCAACAGGGCCCCTAACATCCGAAAATACCCCATATCAGATTGATCCGCCTTATTGCACCCTAATCAGTACTTAATATTATTCTACATTTGTTACATCTTTACGCTCAAACGGCTCGACAAAAAAATATGAAATTTGGATTTAAAGATGCTAAAACACTGGATTAACAACAAGCTAGTTTTTATTCATAAAACAAGTTCTTATGGGAAAATCTTACCATTGTATAAATATTTGTTTGGATTGTCGAAAGTGTTGAATTACAATCATTTAATTCACATCTTGTTTAATTCTATTTTCATTACTTTAAGACGCAATTCAATGGTGTGCTTAAATGTAATTTAAAGATTCATTCTGACACTTATTTTAATTCCACTTGATTTAGTCTTGAATTCTCAGCTGCCGAGAAGAAAACATCGGCAGTGTAAATGGAAATCTGGTACTTCAATATGAACCCGTAAAATTTTGCAGCCAGAATAAAGTTGGCTTTCAGTGTTCAAATAAATTGAAGTCAGAGGCAGGTCAGATCTTGTCACACATATTTGTACTTATTACTGTTACTAGTACCCGTCTTCGCCCGTGACATCTTTACTCATTTAATTCCGTCGTTTATTAATTTCACAATAATGTTATGAACTTTAGTAGATTACTTCTCCGCTGTCAAGGTCGAATTATTGTTGCACGAAATTAATTTATTTGCGTATTATTTTGATTTTGCCATAGCTCCTAAGATATTAATTTTATTTTTTACAATTTTTTTAAAAGACAAAATAATCTTTATGAAATGCTGAAACCAACTAACGTATTAAAAATGTTAAGGATTAATTACGTACTTGGGTAAAAAAAAACCTTCAAATTTCTGTTATATAATTGCTGGTTTTTTATAGTATTCAAATAGTATAGTATGTTATCCGTAAGAGTTAGACATATAGAGTTGCGGATTTTTTTGTAGACCTATATTAGTAATCAAGCCCCGTTTTTTAAATTAGACCATTCATCTACGTCTTTTTTTAAAAATACATTTGATATTCGTGATTTACATATCACGATGGCAGGGTCAGTCGTAAAGATGATTGTTATACGACCGTGGTGCGATTCCGGCTTCGGTCTCAATAAGGATAAGATATGACACAAGTTCCAGCTATAAAACTGAATCGCTTAATACAGTAATGCCACAAATTGCACACCCGTCTTTATTATTGTCGGTTTTTGTAATCTTCAAAAGTATTTTGTTACTTTTTTATACATTTCTTACTTTATACGCTTAAACGGTTGGATCAAACTGAATTAGATTTGGATTTAAAGATAACTGAAACACTGGATTAATTACAAGCTACTTTTTATTCCTGGTACAGGATTCTATGGGAAAAAGGCAAGAAAAAACCTCACCTTTGCATATATTATTTGTTTAGATTATCGCATTACATAATGTAATTCAATTCTTGTTTAGTTCTATTATCAAAAGCGTTTTGTTACCAATGTTCTTTGATACTAACTAGTTTATTCAATAAAATTCTAGTAAATTAATTTTGAAGTGAAAACTTATTTTAGCGCGGTACGCATATTTTTAGGTGAGATAAAATCTCTGGACTCACGACACCGTTACGAGACGCAGCTATAGTGTGTGCATATATGCATGTTCAACAGACCAACCACGAACGCGTCTAGATAAATAAATTATTAATAAATTTCGGTTTCACTTCTGTCAGTACTACCGGAGTGCAACCCGCAACCGCGGGGCCACGAGCGCTAAAAAGAGATCTACGCATTATAAAATTTCCAGATTAAGAATATACCGGTCTACATGAACACAAATTACAAATGATTTTGACTTTTTTTTAAATAATATAAAATAATGTTATTCAGGAGCTCGTGGCCCCGCGGACTCCGTGTTCTGTAAGCGATCACTGCGTTAAGCAACTTTCACTACGGCTGGTCACGGATGGGTGACCACTTTATGGCATTTACATTTGCGAGCATTTCCGTGCTTCGGAAGTCTCGTTAAACCGTTGGTCCCAGTTGCCAGTAACATGGCAGTCGTTAAGTCAAGTCAAAACAAAGCCAAAACCTGCGTCTGTCTATTTCAACACGGCAATGGGCTCATTCACACATTACGTGGGACAGGAATGCACACGGTGTAAAGTGGGCATATAATATGCCTCTGCCACCCCTTTGGGGATAAGGCGTGATAGATAAATAATTTTATTCAGTCAGGGTTTTATACATTAAAACTTTTTTTCGCAACACTTCCTAAGTGGTCTATTATTAGTTTAATTTGTAGATAGTATTGTTGTGGTAAAAAAAACTGTCAACCTTCTACAAACTAATGTTTTAAATTTAATGCAGAGAAGCAACAAATAATCTAAAATGTATATACCACATTAGCAAGAACAGTAATTAGTAATACGTAAAGTATGTTCAAAAGGGTAACATAAATTAAAAGGGTTGAAATCAAATCTATGCAGACCACTTCATCATGCTTATATTTAGGTTCACCCGACCCGAAAATTTTGTGGGTTCATAAACATGTGTTTAGGCGAAAAAAAGGGTTTTTAGAAAATTTCTTTATTTAAATCGTCAATGTTGGAGGGTAATTTATATTTGTAAAAGAATAATTCTTCATTGCATATATTTTGATTTGAAATAATTCGTAAACTGTACCCACTGTGTTTTTACAATGTTGCCTTGTTTTTATTAACTTCCCGATGAGCTAAATACTTACATGAAATTTGGACTATTAGCTCGTCGGAGCTAATGACGATGCCTGACAATATAATTTTAGTCCGTTATAGAATATGGAAAACTGAAAGGTTTAAAGTACTTAGATACCCAGATGTGCATGTATGGAACGATTTATGAAGCTTCAGTAAGCGAAAGATGTATACAAGGACCGCAATGCCTGGTGATCATTGAAATCGGCGTAAATTTGATTGATAAAAACATGGCAATGCTGGTACGGTATTATTTTTATGAATATCCTTGTGATGTCTTAGCGTGACAAATGGCAATGACTAGCAACCGACGTCCAAAGAACAAGACGAGTTCAGAAATGGAGACTGCAAATCAGCAAAAGTAAGGTTAAACATATCCCTTTCCAAAGTTATTTATAACTTGTTCAGGCTTGTCTAAGTTCTAAGAAAGAACCAATATTAATAGTTCAAAACCTTTTTATTGTATTTCTGATTGGCAATACAACATACTAGTTAAATGACAACACTCGTAACTTGTCCCAACATATTTGTCCGTCGCTTTTACGATGGAGATAAACCAACAGATGCTCTGTAAAAAGTTTATTCAAATTCACCATTTTTATTGTTGAATTATTTTTAGATGAACGTGGGGTCAAACGGTTTAGTATACTGTACAAGTACGGATAAAGAAAAAACGGGGAATATGAAATAGGGCACAATATGGAAGGACTTCAGGACCTTGCTCATTATACTGTTCTCAGTTTAGAAATACAGAAGTGGTAAGTAATATTTGTTTCGTTTTTCTCGCAATGCCCAGTTCCTAAAAGAAAGTGAAATAATTTGACAATATCTTCATTCATGTAGGTTTTAAAATAACACCTGTGAATATCAAGATTGTCGCTTAATACTCTCAGATTTACAAGGCAATAGGTAAAGCCTGTAAGAAAAGAACCCGGCAGTAACAACTCAAGGTTTCTAATCGCCATTAAGTACATTACTTTCGTTAACGAATGTAATGTATCAAATAAATGCTACTCCAAGTCTTCTTGAAGATCAGCGACTGAGACCTACAATTATATTGCTCTAATACGGAAAGATGAAAAGTAATCGGATACCCAGACGTGCATGTATTAATGAATCTGCAGGAAGCGAAATAAGTATGCATGGATCGCAAAAATAAATAAAATAAAATAAAAAATAAATATCCATCACGCCTTATCCCCGAAGGGGTGGCAGAGGCATATTATCTGCCCACTTTTCACCGTGTGGATTCCTGTCCCACGTAATAGGTGGTGAGCCCATTGCCGTGTTGAAATAGACAGACGCAGGTTGTGGCTACCTGCTGTTGAAATTTTTCATGCCGCCCATAAGGCATTCAACCAGGCTTAACGACTGCCATTTTACTGGCAACCGGGACCAATGGCTTAACGTGCCTTCCGAAGCACGGAAACGCTCGCAAATGTAAATGCCACAAAGTGGTCACCCATCTGAGGACCAGCCATAGTGAAAGTTGCGTAACTCAGTGATCATTTACAGAACACTGAGACCGCGGGGCCACGAGCATTTCAAAAACGAGCATTGCAAAAATAAATAAATAAATAAAATAAGATAGTTAGTTTTCCTTAAAGCTCTCATGTTACCTAAACCTACCTTAAGATATGTGACATTATAAACGCCTTGTGAAAACCCCAAGGAATTTAAAACAAGAAACACGTGCCCTGATGGTGAGTTTTAAGTTCAGTGACTTTTGGTGTCAAATGCGATGTCAAAAATTAGGCTACTACTTGTCTACATATTAATTCAAAATGTTCATTTTACTTACACCTAAAACGTAATAACTATTTATCGTTCAACAGACAAAATCACATATTTGTCTTTTATCCATTACCAACAATCACTGTAAATCAATGAGTACCTGCAATCAACAAAATGCTTCATCAAATAATTTGTTCATTGCGAACGCCATTTGCAATTCGGTTCGAGAGTTGTAATGCGACTAATGCCCTCTAATTATGTTTGATCTTATTTATTTACGAGTAGAGCTGACTGCGAAATTGTACAGAGTACTGTAAGTAGCTTAGGTATTCCTGTTCTGTCAAATTAAGACGTCTCTTACTCATTCGAGCAGTCTTAAACATACGACCGCGAGAAATGAAATGAAAATCTTTATTCATGTAGGTCACAAAGTAACACTTATGAACGTCAAGTTTATTGCTTTTACATTTACTGCTAGATTCGCAAAGCAATAGGTAGAGCCTGAGGCAGAACCTGGCAATAAAACTCATGGCCACTCTTTTTTAACCACCAGTAATTACATTAGTTTGATGATGACATGATATTTGACCAATAATATAGTAATGAATTTATACAAAACAAAAACAAAATCAATGTTATATTTAAAATCATATCAAAATTAGAGCGATTCTAGTTGCCAGTTCTAAGGGCAGCCTACACTTTAAGAAGAATCTAGCAAGAAAGATAATGGTTGCTCTTCTAAAATGTAGGCTTACAACATTAAAATTACACTTACATTGTTCCTTTGGATTTATGTGAGAACAGTCTACTAAACTTAGTTTGCCTTAAATTTAAATATTATTATTTGTAATAATTGCTATTACAGCTATGAGCTGACCAGTCCCAGACGGCACCCATTCACGGGTATGACGTATATATCAGCCATCGCCCTACTCAACCGTATTATAGGGAATAAGGCGACCCGATACATACGCCACCACTGCCAGGACACTTAAGCGAACATGACGTACCCAAAAACTGCACAGCAACTATCATGTCAATTTCAAAATAATAAATAAGTCTACTTGGTGCTCACACAAACTCAAATTACATATTTGTATATTAGTTATTACCGGAACTAAACGCAGCCAATTTAGAAGCCTTTAGTTGTCTGACGTTTCAAATTATTCACAATGTAGAAATGTAAAAATACAACATATACATATGCAGATTCAAGACAAGTACAAAATAACACAAGATTCTTTCGAATCCTAAATAGCTCGAGCGAAGAGCAAGCAACTCATTTCCATTTATTTTTATCATTTAAATAATCATTAATTCTGTAATAAGCCTTTTTCAAGCGTCTTAATTTCCGCCTTAAATTTATGTAACGGCAGGTTCATAATGTCTAAAGGAATTTTATTATATAGGCGTACCCCCATTCCTCCAAAAGAGTCATGAACCTTTTGTAAACGATGATGCGTTCCAATTAATTTATGCTTATTTCTAGTATTTATCGAATGTATGTCACTGTGTCTATTGTTTAAATGTATGTTCTGTTTAACTAACATTATATTTGCAAATATATACTGCGATGCAACCGTTAAAATGGCAATTTCTTTGAATGTCTCTCTAAGAAACACTCTAGCACTCAATTTATATATTGCACGTATAGCTCTCTTCTGGACTACAAAAATTACTTGTATATCAGCTGCTTTGCCCCACAGAAATGACACTATGAAAATAACTAAAGTATACTAGCCTGGCAGTTTCCACATCAGTGAGGTGCCTGACTTTTCCCACGGCAAAGGCTGCCGAGCTAGGTTTACCTGCAAGACACGTTATTTTGGCATTCTACTGCAATTTGCTATCTAAAGTGATCCCCAAAAATACAGTTGATTCTACAAGATTAAGGGTATCACCGTTCAATGTTATTTTTGTACCGTAATTTCTGACATTAGGCATGCTGAATCTGATACATTTTGTCTTCTTAGCGTTTAGTGGCAAATTATTGGTCGTAAACCAATCTACAACTTGGGCAAGTGAACTATTTACGCCGTTAAAATCAGTAAGCGTGCGATCAACTTTAAAAATAAGTGACGTATCATCAGCAAATAGAACAATGTCGCACAAGTTCTGTGTATAGAATGGCAGATCGTTAATATAAATTAAAAATAGAAACGGACAGAAAATTAGAAACGGACTCTTACTCATACTCTCCCAAAATGCCTGTCTCTCGCTTTGGTCTCTTGAAGATCGGTACCACCGCGCATCTTGCGGAAAGAACTAACAACTAGATCTAAATAATTGATTTCTTTTGTATAAAGCCCCCTTCCTGTGTATAAAACACTTGCCAACTTGCTCAGTGTTTTAAATACGATCAAGCATCTTACGCAATGCTGCAGAAGTGTGACTGTTTGGTGCAAGTACTTCTATTTACTAGCGTTTCTGTGAAATATATGTTAAGCCATCTATCGCGGTTGCCAGAATATGGTCGTCTTGAAGTCAAGTTGAAGGTTATATGGACTTAACTTAACTATCTTCACGCTGTATCCCTGACGGGGTAGTCAGAGAGGACAGATCGCCAGGCTGCGCGATCCATGCATACTTCTTTCGCTTCTTCGAGATTCATCAATCGCTTCATACACGCACGTCTGGGTATCCGAGTACTTTTGACCTTTCCGTTTTTGAGCAATCTGCTCACGTGGTCTTCATATGTAAGTGTCGGCCTTCCCTGACTCCTTCTACCCTCTACTTTTGAACAATATATATTCTTCGTCAATCGTTCCTCACTCATTCGTTGGACGTGTCCAAACCAACGGAGCACGCCTTTTTCCAGCTTAACGCTGACACTTTCATTCAAACCTGCCATATTGCGTATCACTTCGTTACGTATTCGGTCGCCACTTCCCGATGTGGCATCTGTCTTTTCTTGCATACATCTTTCCATAATATTCACTCCATCTCTGCAGGACGTCAGTTTGGTCTGTTAGGACGTCATTGTTAACACTAAGCACTTTATTCATACTGTAGATTGCCTAACAACTCCGGGTCTTGCCTACCTCTTTCCAGAAGAGCTTGGCATTATCCCGGAAATTGGACGACAACCTTTCATCCGCTTTCATTCTGCACCTTTCACGAGCTTCTTCTATCAGTGCCTTCGTGTTAACTTTCTGCAGCTTGTATCTCTCTTTCATATAAAAATCATTCCGCGAGGCTAAGTAGTCTAGCCATGCTTTCTTCTTCATTCGAACTGCTTCTTTCACTTCTTCATTCCACCATGCATCACGCTTATTACTACTGCCTCTTTTCGTTTCTCCACACACTTCCACAGCGGCATTTATCATACTGTCCCTAAGGTTCTGCCATACACTTTCCACATTCTCACTGCTTACATTGACGTCGCCAAGTTTTTCGGCTACCCTTTCATTATATTTATCCCTAATGGATGCATCCTGCTGCTTCCAGCTTTTGATGCTATAAGTCGGCTCAGGTTCAGGACACTCGGTGCGATGACGCCAACCCGCGAACAGACCCCTAATCCTAGTTATGACTAGGTTGTGGTCTGATCCCAGCTCAGCGCCTCGATAAACCCTTGTGTCCATCACCTGTTTACGGAGCCGACTATCCATTAGGAATAGATCTATCATGCTTCTCTTTGACTTACATCTCCTCGTATACATGTGAATTTGTTTGTGGTTGAACATTGTGTTCGCCACAAACAAATCCTTTTCCTTACAAAATGCCAGTATTAGCTTGCCAGCGTCGTTCACCCTTTTATCCCCATACTTCCCGAGTACCGACTCAAAACCATCGCGAGCGGTACCCACCCATCCATTCAAGTCTCCACATACTATAAGTCTTTCATTTCCTTCTATCACATTTAGAGCTTCTCTCATACTCTCCCAGAAGTCCTCTAGCTCACTCGCGTTCGACGAAGATACTGGCGCGTAAGCAGCTACCATGAAAATCTTCGTCAAACCAAGTTTTACACGGATCCAGAGGATTCTAGGACCTACCAGTTTGTACTCATACATACCGGAGGCCAATCGCGAGGACAGCAAAATTCCAACCCCCCGACTGCCCTGCTCGCTCTCTGGTACTCCAGACCAAAGCGCGAGCATCCCACCCGGGAGCTCCAAGACTTCGCTGCCCTTGCGCTTGGTCTCTGTCAAGCACACTGCATCTAATTTTCTCTCATTCATAACACCCATCAACTCATTCATCTTATCTGTCATTCCTCCCCTAACATTCCACGCAGCTACCCTGCACTCCATCCTCCACTTCCCGCCGTGTCGGGCCGCGTGTGTAAGGTGGCGGTCCCCTACGCCGCTCTGGCACACACTTTTCGCACCAGCGGGGACGAACTGGTGCGCGTCGCCTCGGGGGCACGCCCTAGCAGTAATCGCCCTGGTGGCACTCGTGTTGGAGTAGAATTGCAGCCGTAGCTGGCAGGGATGGCGACGTGCACGCTTCTACTCTTCATCCCCATCAGGTTATATGGCACCTCGATATTTTTTTGATTTTAAAACTAGGTAGCCACAACCCGTGACTGTTCATTTCAATACCGCAATCGGCACTCTACCTATTACATATCGACGCTGGAAAGCGATTTTGTCGTATCTCGCATTTTTTTTTTTTGCATCATTGAAATAAGAAAAAAATACTGCGTCGGACGGTCTAATCAACGTTTTCCTAACATGCGTTTTTTTTTTAATACGTCGTTGACTTTTTCTAAACTTTTTTAACAAAAGATACTTCAAAATGCTGTAAATACCATAAAATCAACTATTTTTAAGTTATACATCGATACATCAAAAACTCTACAAGTATTTTTTTTTCGCAGTCAAGATACACGTTCCACTTTTATACGAAACACTTACAGCAGTATGTATTTGTCACAAATTAATGTTCTATTGAGATACAGCAATTTCGCCGCCTGAGTATTTTATGCCAGCTAGAGATGCTGCAATTCTATTGCTCGTATTTTGAATGGGCTTTAGATTTACTACGTTTTATTCTACTCATTTTATAATAAATATTATCCATAATCATTAATAATAGTTGAAATTTGCACAAAATTATAATTACGCTAAAGTCGCATACCCCCACCCCAGTGTCTTCCCTCGGGTACGACATTTCCCGAGCAGTCGATGCGCGAGCGCGCAAGCGAGAAAGCGAGTACGTAGTCTGCGAAATTCGGGTGTGTTTTACGTGTTCAACTGAACTGAATCCTAGGTAAGTCATGGTATTTAACTATTTCAATTACTTTATGTTAATGATAAATTTATTTTAGTGATTTCGTTTTCGAACATAGATACCTGATACACCAACACAATTGATAACTAGTAGTTTGCTCCTAACTGAGATCTCGCGATGTTTCGTTTTGTAGTACAGTAATGAGTAAATAGAGAGCTAAGCTTCCTTCACACTTAGTTCTTCGTAGATTCTTACCGACTGGTTTATCGCGCCTTCTGATGCACAGATATAAAAAAATAACCAAAGCACTTCTTATTTTATTACATTCACAAATTGACGGTTATCTCTAAACCTAACCTAATTTAAAACAAAAATAACCTAATAAGTATTCCTATTAAATCAACAATCGATTGAGACGTAAGATCAAAACTATCTGTTCCGATTTCACGTCTCACGATATCTCACGTTTGTTTTCGTGTTTCGTGACTTTGTTTGCATACTTTTTTAATGTAACTGCCCCGTTGGTCTCGTGGTCGCAGGCACTGAGCGTGGGGAACTGGGTTCGATTCCCGGGTCGCGCAAAGTGTTATTGAGATTTTCCATTAGTAATTTCTTAGTAACAGCCCGGAGTTTGGAAATCAGCGGTGTGATACCCCCATGGCTCGGAAAGCACGTTAAGCCGTCGGTCTTGCGTCTGATCTCTCTCCGGTCGTGTCGGATTGCCGTCCAATCGGACTATGAGAGTCAGGGAAGAGGGGGTGCACCTGTGTCTGCGCGCACACTTGTGCACTATAATAATATTATCTCCCGCGCCGAATGCTAGTCTTCGTCGAGATTGGCCGCCATGGCTGAAATACGGTATGAATAACTTTTTAATATTTTTTTCAATTTACTCTTTTTATTTTAATTATACTTTTCAGGTATTAATTTGATCTGAGATCAAATGATCGCTCACCTAGTATCGTGAAACTGAATATTTTATTTAAAGATGGCGAAATGTCGACAATGGAAGGATGAGTTAAAACCACAGCGAGACACTTGCGAAGACGATGAAAAGAAGAAACGTAAGATTGAAATCATCAGTGATATTACCTATAAACATGGAAAACCAGTTCGATCAGAGAAGTACATTAGCGAAGACGCAGGTACGAGTTCCAAATATTGATTCCCAGAACAGTCTTCATTTCCGACGACTCCTCATCACTCAAAATCAGCAGTAGCAGGAGATGTTAAAGATCTCACACCCACTTTTCGGAAACCAAAATATTACATGTCTGAGACGAAGCGGATAATTGAAAACATTTCTTCGACGCATTTCGTACCTCATAATAATGATAATTTAATACAATATGCTGAACGAACGTACCATTATAAATGATGATGTTAACGAAAGTGACTTGGAAAATATTGCCCCGATCGTTCAGCGACCACAAGTACATTAGATGAAATTAATACGAATGAAAACTTACAGAATCTTTATGAAATTTTAGTAACTTGTGAATCTGATCATAGTTTGGAAAGTCCAGAAATTTCAAAGAATTTAAAAAATAATACAGTAACAGAATTCAATATTACTGATTCCTGTATTGCTACGCAGAAAATAATAAATGTGAAATTCTTCACACTTGTAACAACCAACCCATTGAAGATCACACAGGTGTAAATTCAGTACAACTCGTACTTGAAACAAGTAACAACCTACTTCTTGATAATAGTCAGAAATATCTATGTGGAGTTAAAGTTGTTTCTGAAGTAAATGTGAACGAACCTCAAAATGATCAGAAATATCCAATCTAAGATTTTCCTGAAATAAATAATAAACCTCTTAATGATGCTCAGTTATCACCAAATCTAATCAAAACAGTTCCTGAAACAAATGTCAACCCTCTTCTTGATGCACAGTTATCGCCAAATCCAATCAAAGCAGTTCCTAAAACAAAAATTGTCAGCCCTCTTCTTAATGCTCAGTTATCACCAAATAGAATCAGAGTAGTGCCTGAAACAAATGGCAGCCCTCTGCTTGATGCTCAGTTATCGCCAAATTTAATCGAAGAAGTTCCTGAAACATATTATGGCAACCAGCCCATTGAAGATCTAAAATCCAACCACAATGACGAACCATAACAAAACAGTAAATATAATAGAAAATGTAAAAAAAACTACACTTTGATAAAATCTACCTAGATTTTATTGAAGAAGAGGATGCTGACACGTTATTATTATACGAAGCATTTCCATCAGAAGATTCTAGTATATCATTTAGCGAAGGTGAAACATCTGATGATTCAATATCGAGCAAAAAAGGAAGAAAAAAATCAAAAAAGCAAACAAAGGACTCAAAACGAAGAAATGGTAAAAAGACAGAAAAAAAAAAGTAAAAATTCTGAAACGTAGTTTTAAAAACCAGACAAAAAACAAAAATGTATATTAAAAATGATAACAAAATGAAACGAATTCTAGGGCAATAGGTCCTATACCAATGAAAAAGGAGAAGATGTTCCATCTAAAACTATGAAACCTAACCCTTGTAAAGATGTTATTTGTAAACGGAATTGTGTAGAAATAACTGAAGAAAGACGGCAACGGCTTTTTACTTATTACTGCAACCTTAGTAGCTCACAACGCCAGAAAGACTGGATCTCACAATGTGCTATAAAAAAGGATGTAAAATGTACGACAGATAAAGGAGAATCATCAAGAAGAAATTACTCATACGCATATTATATAAATGAAGACGATGGAAGGAGACAAGTGTGTCAAAAATGTTTAATAAATACGCTTGATATAACGCAAAGGCTTCTGTTATACACACTAAACAACGCAGTCGAGGTATTTGCAAAATTAGACGACAGGAAAAAAACGGCGGTGGTAATAAAACTAAAGAAGAAGTAATAAGTCATGCGAAGAAATTTATAACATCTTTACCTCTTGTACCCTCGCATTACTGCAGAAAAGATTTGACTCGCCTTTACTTACCTGATGATTTAAAAAACATTTTGTATCGCATTTATACAAAAAATTGTGATGATAATGGTGTAAACAAAATGTCTTTTAAAGTTTTTTCAAGTTGGTTAAAGACTAATTACAATATAGGATTTCACGTCCCTAAAAAAGATAAGTGTATGACATATATGACACAGACTTATGATGTCAAAAATGCAGAAGAACTGTCTAACTTTGAAGACCACTTGAGGAAAAAAAATGAGTCCTATAAAAGATTTCAGTGCCACCAGAAACTTAATGCTATAGATCCAAGTGTGATATGTGCAAGTTTTGATGTGCAAAAGGTGTTAAATACACCGCACGGTGAAAATATGGCCCTGTATTACTCAAGGAAAATAGCCGTATATAATATGTCAGTTTATGCAAACAATACTCAGGCAGGCTACTGCAATTTGTGTACCGAGGTTGACGCTCATCGCGGAGCCAATGAAATTTCTACTTGAATGTTTAAATACCTTCAAGAGATGAACGTCAAAAAGTAAAAGCTTTACTGTTGTATTCAGATTCATGTTATGGTCAAAACAAAAATAAAACGATGTTGAGCATGTTAAGATATTTTCTATCCAAATCTAAAAACATAGATGTAATTCAAATGAATTACTTGATACCCGGGCACACATTTATGCCTGTAGACAGCATGCATGCCACTATTAAACGTGCTGTAAAAAAGACTACTATATGGGCACCGTCTCAATGGCAGATAGTCGTTGAGATGGCGCGTAGAAATCCTGCTCCCTATAGAGTCTCTGTTTTGGAAGGTCCAGACTTTATGGGATTTGAAGACATTTTGAACAGCACTTTTAAGAAGAATCAATATCTACAGATTTCTAAATTATGTATTGCAACATTCAAAAAGTCTAATTCTGACAAAATGTTTATTAAATATTCTATGCTACCAGATGCTGCAGCTACAGAGGTCAATTTATGTAGTCTGAATGGTTCTGAACCAAAATGTTACCTATATACTGCAAAACTGCCAGTATGGTTGCAAAAATACAACGATTTAAAAAAAAAATCGTCGACAATAAAATAATACCCAGAGCATACGCCAAAGAATACTTATGTCTAAAACGCGACAAAACATACAAGATGCACTAAATGACTTTGATGAAGAGGATAAAGATCAGTAAAAACTGATTTAAAATTACAGTTTATTTTATTGGTGTTTTTTTAATAATAATAATATATTGTTTAATAATACGTTGATGCTTTATTAACTTTAATAGTTACATTTTGTTTTGTTATTTTTTTTTAATTGATTGTTTTTATTGATTTTAAATATAAGAACAAGAATATAAGAAATTTGTACTTGTGTAATTAAAAATTATGTTTTTTTTTTAATAAATTGCAGTATATTTGTTTGATATTTCGTCCAAAATATCACTCAAGATATTATTTGTTATTTTTTTTTATTTTTCTTTATTGGGACAAATAACAGTTACATATAGCTCTTAAGGTTTAACATTTTAACTTACGACTAAGTAAACATGTAACCCACACCATTGTCCGCAGAATAATTTTTTTTTCCTTACAATTTTGCCTGTACATACATGCGCTAATAATAATAATAAAAATATTTACAAACTAAAAAAAATCTCTAACTAATTCTTTAATTTTAAAATTGCCATTCTTCTAAATTTAGTTTCAGAAAGTGCAAAAATGTCTAAGTCAATAAAGCGTGTGTTATACATCTCAACGATACTCCGGAGAGGAACCCGCTCACCCGCGTGTGTCCTGCACCCTGCGGCGTGAAACAAACGGGCCGCTCGCGCCTCACGAATCATAGAATTTCTAGGTACCACATAACATAGGTCATTAGTGATATTATTACAGTCAAATCTGTTATTGCACAAACCATGAAGCATCATGACCATCAGCAAACTACGTCTAGATTCTAAGCTCAGAAGATCATATCGCTGTAACAACTGTGTGTATGATATTTTGGACTTGAAGCACCGGTAGTGCATAGATCGCAAGAACCTTTTCTGGACCATTTCCAACCTTTGTATATAAACATCAAATATAGGACACCAAATCGGGACAGCGAACTCCAACTGAGATCTCACCAGTGTTTTGTATAACGTTAGGAAAGTGGACGGTCTTTTAAAGGCCCGCGAAGACCTCATTATGAACCCAAACATCTGGTAAGCTTTGTTAATAATATTATTAATATGAACATCGAAATGTAATTTTGAGTCTATTTCAACTCCAAGATCCCGCACACAATCGACTCTTTGCAATGTGGCACCCTGCAGGCCATAGTCGAATATGGTAACATTTTTTTTTTTTGTGAAAGTGATTACATTGCATTTTGGAATAGTAAGCTGAAGCTTATTATGGGAGCAGTACCTGGTAAGTCTGTCAAGGTCTTCCTGCAAAAGCATACAGTCATACTTATTACTACAAGACTTATATATTTTGATGTCATCGGCGTACATGAGAAATTGAGAGTGAATAAAACAATTTTTAATGTCATTAATGAACAGTGTAAAGAGCAATGGTCCCAAAATGGACCCCTGGGGAACCCCGGAAGTGACGATTGTAGAGCTAGATTGAAAACCATTTGCAATTACCTTTTGAGACCTATTATATACGTAAGCCATAAACCAACGCAGCAAGTTACCACGGATTCCATTAAAGGCAATTTTATCTAGAAGCAATTTGTGGTCAACCCTATCAAAGGCCCTCCGAAAATCCGTATACACTGCGTCTACTTGAGCTCTATTGTCCATGCTATGGAATAAAAAGTTAGTGAAAACCATAAGGTTAGTGTTGGTTGACCGGCGCTTCACAAAACCGTGTTGTTGTTGAATAATAATGTTGTGAATGTGAGGATATATTATACCATGTACTAGACTCTCGAAGAGCTTCGATAGGGTACAAAGTATTGATATTGGGCGATAATTTTGTACATTATTTTTGTCACCACTCTTAAATACCGGAGTAATATGTGCACGTTTCCAAATATCAGGGAAGGTGCCCTCTCTTAGACACTTGTTATAAATAATATATAGTGGAAGTACTATACTTTCCCCAGTTCTCTTTATGAAAATTGGTGGTATACCATCAGGTCCAGCACCTTTGTTTAAGTTTAGATCCTTTATTGCTTTATGTATAATTTCTTTCGGCAAATAAATATCGGAGATACAAGGAGAATTTTCCAAATATGAATTAGGCGGCTGCCATACATTGGGATCTAAGTGTGAGGGCTCATAAACGGAGGTAAAAAAGACGGAAAACAAGTTACAAACTTCAATTGGATTGCTATTATATTTGACAATGTCGCCCTCAGTAGATTTTATTTCTTTCTATGTTTAGAGACTGATTGAATTTTTATTTGAATACGTAATGATTGCTAAATAAACATACAGCATTTCTAATTAAACATAATATTTTGTTTTATTTGTATTTAATACAAAATTCAAGATGTACTCCTTAAACCTATTTCGTTGTGCCGTATGTTACAACTACCAAGATACAGCAAAATTGATGCTTCAAATTGAAATACCAATTGCAGTAACTAGTATAAAACGCATGTTAGACTAACTTTAGAATGCTATCATTATTGCCATCTGATAAATTTCATTATAAGAAATAAGTGTTCCAAAAATGACCACTCTGATTTAGCTAGTTTACGAGTTATGAATTTTTCAAATAGTTTATTGGCTCTGGTGTAAAGTTCAACTTTTCGAGATACTACAAGATTGCTTTCTTGCGTCGATTTAATAATATTTTGTCTGTTGGATATTTTTAACTAATGAATAGACTAATGGATATTATTAATGTATTACTTTAATAAATATATTCAACATTGTGTTTAACACTAATACCTACATATTAAAATTCGAGAAGCAACCTCTAACCTTAGCGCAGCACTAACATACACAACCACAGCTCTATTAAAGAAATAACAAACACGTATGTACATATCTCTAGCGAAATTTCATACCGAATTAACTCGTTGTTTTGGACAGAAATATAGAAATTATTGCGAGCACAATACCAACTGTACTAAAGTCTGCACGTTAATTCCCGACGAAACGAGATAGCTAGAATGGTCGGAGCACTATCGTAAAAAGCAATGAGTTTTGACACCTTTGCAGTAACGTTTTTTAAATGTTCTGCATCTGTTATGGTCTGCATTTGTATAATTATACATTTATTTATGTTAGAGTATGCACATTTTTATATTCATGTTTATGTATGTATTTGAATGCATTTTATAAATTGTTTATTAAAATATATTAAATATGTAGCGTTTTTACGTCACGCATGTAACCCTATCGGTAATGCTATTGCCTATGGTAATATTATTATGTTTATTTTTCGTTTTAAATTATTTATCCGCATGCTCCTTAACGAATGCTAGTCATGTCAATAAGCCATTATAACCCAATAATGGCAAATAAGAATGAATGTCGATTTTTCTACTGTTGCCTTTCCAATTCTCTCAATCTTCACCATCTTCGGTTCATAGCGGTGCTAACAAATCTGTCAGTTTCGTCTTGGACGTCATCGCACTTCACCAAGGACAATAATTAGTTTCACCCTGTGTATATTTTAGCGTTATTATATTTGGTTTCTATTCGATCAAAGTATCCTTGACGGCGTAGTCAGGGAGAACAAACCGCCAGGATTCCGATTCATACTCACTTTTTTAAATTTACAATAGTAGTTGAGCCAAGATGAAAACCTTATGTGCAGCCTTAAAAACACTTTATTTAACATGGTAATTAGATCGGCAGAGCGAGTGTATCACCAGCTCTATTGTTGTAGACTTTTATAGGGTACGGTGGCCATTTTTATCAGATGGGACGTATGGGACTAATCCCACCCGCATTCGTTATTGTGACTCCTGTAAACCCAGATAAAGGTCCAGAAGAAGTTAGATTGTCTTGGAACCCGCAACGAAATTAATCAGAAGATAATTTGAGAAAGGTGGAAAAATAACGTTAAGATTTTACTCTTACCTATTTTGCAAAGCGGAATACCATTAAAGCCTAGGTGTAAATCCTGTAGAAAATGGGCAGCACCACGGTAATAGAATATTATCAGATAAGACGTATGCTTGACCACTAATAGACTCTGCTTTATGCCTTTGCATAAGCTCTGCCTTATAAAGGCATAGGATCAATGTACTAACATTTAAAATCCATATTTATGTTGTTATAACACTAATCCAAGTAGCTAAAACATCGCGAAAAATTTTGGAGATGCTTAAATATCTTTAAAAACAATTTATCAGTAAGAATTCTTTTGTATTTGATTTCGAAGTTAATCTGAAGCAATTTTAACCTTTCAAAGGCTTCACAACAATAGTATAAAAGATATCTAGGTCAAAGTATTGGCAAAATGAGCTACAAAATGATGCTCCTATTAATAAATAAATAAATATATATCCATCCCGCTTTATCCCCGAAGGGGTGGCAGAGGCATATTATATGCCCACATTTCACCGTGTGAAAAGTAATAGAGTAGCACCTTATTACTTAGAACTTTACAAGTTCGTAAATTTATGATCCAAAATGTGCTTCGCTTGGCTGTTTTTCTTAATAATTTAGAAATACTAGAAGTCTAAGGCACACGTTAACAATGAATGCAAAAAGAAAAATGTATCATTGTCCCTGCATGGGATATATAGGCATACTATAAGCCCATTTATATTTTATCTCTTGCAAAAGGTAGTGTCGTCCAGCCCGTTGCTGTGTTGAAATAGACAAGCACAATATGTGTGTTAAAATGTTTAAGAAGCCCATACGGCCTTCAACTTGACTAAATACAGGCAGCCAGAATGCCTACCTACCAAGTAATACCTTAACATGCCTTCGTCCGATGCACGAAATCTCTTGTAAATGAAAATGTTTCAAAGCCCTCACCCATCTCATGAGTAGCAATAGCACAAGATGACGCATGTGATGACCACGCATTGATCGTTTACAGAACGATGAGCTAACGATCACCAAAAGAAATTCAGAACAAAAAGCATAGCTATATTAAATAGAGATAAATAAAGATCACAGCATCAACCAAACCAAAAAAATATTTGAAAACGGAACCATCATAATTGCACTATCAATCGGAGCTTTCAATTATTCGAAACTGCTACTAACAAACTTTGTTTTCTACCGAGCTACCTTCTCAATTTACATCCAAAATAACCCTTGATTTTTCCAAAGTTTTTAGCAAGTTCGAATGCTGTTTACTCAAGTCAAATCTTATTTTCGGATAATAATTTCTAAGTCAATGTCGCCTTTACGTTATTGTCAAGTACAGTCAAAAGTCAAAGTAAATCTTGCCACTATAAAGTGAGTGAAACGTTACACAAACCTTGGAGGAATTTCAAAAGTAACAAGAAAAATCGCATTTCAATACCATAAAATGTCTTCGCTACTCTGCTGTCCAAGAATAAATCTCTTTTAATATTTGGAGCATGAATCAGAAAATAATGTACATCCTGCTGTCATAGCTGTACCTGAACTTCAGTATATTAGATAGATCGATGTTTGCTAATCTTTTATGCCAAAACTACTTGCATTTTTATTATTTAAACTTAACAGTAATATGTTTGATTTAAACTAATGTTTTTATTGACCTATTATTATTGACGAAAAATATGTATTTGTTTTAACTTTACTATATTTGTTTTAATAGTGATATAGTTATTGAATATGACTATGATATATTTGTTTAATAGTGATATTAGTTAGTAGCTCCTGTGGTGTGTGTGTGTGTGTTAAAACTTCAATTGATTAACTTACAAATTAAATTAATTATATTCAGTCTTAAGTAACTTATATCATAAATTTTTGATGCTAGATTTGAATTAGCAGAAAACAGCGTCATGTTTCGACGAGTTAATCTACAAGTGCCACCAACTATCATTAATTAATGGTAAACTAAATTTGAGGTACGGAAATTCGTTATCTGTTCCATACACAACTTAAATTTGAATATATTAACGTTATAATGTTTATCGTGGAAATTATAGGTCGTATTTATATACAAATTATATTTCATATATACATATTGTCACGCCTTTATCACCAAAGGGGTAGGCAGAGGCATACTATACGCCCACATTCCACCGTATGCACCTTTGTCCCACGTAGCCCATTGCCGTGTTCAAATATTATATTTCGTCGGAAATTAATGAATTATTCAATCTTAATAACTTCTTTAGCACATGAACATCTAAAAAGCACTTACTTATTATTTGTTGAGGCTTTGATATTGCTTTATTTAAGAGTAAATAAATAAAATAAATAAATATCCATCACGCCTTATCCCCGAAGGGGTGGCAGAGGCATATTATATGCCCATTTTTCACCGTGTGGATTCCTGTCCCACGTAATAGGTGGTGAGCCCATTGCCGTGTTGAAATAGACAGACGCAGGTTGTGGCTATCTGCTGTTGAAATTTTCAAGCCGCCCATAAGGCCTTCCACCAGGCTTAACGACTGCCATTTTACTGGCAACCGGGACCAACGGCTTAACGTGCCTTCCGAAGCACGGAAACGCTCGCAAATGTAAATGCCACAAAGTGGTCACCCTTCCGAGTATCAGCCATAGTGAAAGTTGCGTAACTCAGTGATCGTTTACAGAACACTGAGACCGCGGGGCGCTTGATATTTACGAGTATCAAGATAGATTATAATTTTCTAGTTATCATTTCAAATCAAATATCTGTATTCATTTAATTCACAAAGTAATAGCTATGAAAGATTCTTGCTTCTATATTTACGTTTACTGGCAGATTCACTAGGCAATAGTTAGAGCCTGTGAGGAAAGAACCTGGCAAAATAACTAAGAGCCACTTTTTTCTAATCACTAGTGATAAGCTTACTTGACACTAGTGATTAAAAAAGAGTGACTTTTAGTTTTTTCGGTTTTTTTTTTTGTTTTTTTTTTTAATTAGTTGCAGCATCTTAATTCTGCACCTGAATCACTATGCATGAGGAAATATTAATGTATTTCTTCTCTTTATCATAGTGCATCCCCAGTCGCTTCCGAGTCATAATCGGATTTGGAGCATAGACTTTTATTTAGTTTCTAGGAGCGGCTAATCTTTGATTTTAGTATTTCGAAATCTTAGAAGCTGTGGGGGTGAGGGTGAGGGTGAGGGTGAGGGTGAGGGTGAGGGTGAGGGTGAGGGTGAGGGTGAGGGTGAGGGTGAGGGTGAGGGTGAGGGTGAGGGTGAGGGTGAGGGTGAGGGTGAGGGTGAGGGTGAGGGTGAGGGTGGGGGTGAGGGTGAGGGTGAGGGTGAGGGTGAGGGTGAGGGTGAGGGTGATGCTATGCAATAGCTTTACCGCGGCAGTCTCCGAGTGCCACACGGCTTTTTTTATATACAACTGAGGTGGCAGACAAGCATACGGCCCACCTGATCGATAGTGGGCACCGTGACCTATGGACGTTAGCAACACCAAAGGTGCAGCACTCGCGCTGCCGACCCTTTATAATGCTTCTAAGACCTCTTTTAAAGAATCCTATACTGTAGACGTTCGGGAAATCCCAGGCAGGGAGTACATTCTACAATCTTAGTGTAGATCTTAGTAGGGTTTCTTACACCCACTGTTTTTATTTGTATCCTTTACTAAATGGTTCAAAAATCATTCATAGATGAGCGTTTGACTGGGTAGATAATTGAATAATTAATAAATACTATCTACAAATGTTTTTATGTAGAGATTCACTCTGTTTTATTTTAATAAACTTTTGATTGCTTAACGTTTCGGTCAGATTGCACTGATCTTGGTCAAAGGCGGACTGATCCAGTAGTGTACGCCGTCAACCGTCAAGGCTGTTATGTTTTTATTCTTCGCACATCATCGATAAGCGATATTGTTAATGTTCATGTACCGTCATCACACACTTCACTACACTCACATAGTTTATTTTCTTCTCTACTAGTTAATGCCCGCGGCTCTGCCCGCTTAAAACTTTCTCCAGTACCTACGCCCGCACGCACGGCTTGGTCAAATTATGGTTACACGAAATTAATTTACTTGCGCATTATTTTGATTTTGCTATATTTCTTAAGATTTTCATTTAATATGGAAGGTGTAAAGGGACAAAATAATTTTCATGAAATGCTAAAGTCAACTAACGTATTAAAAATGATAAAGATTAATAATGTATTTGTGTAAATAGCCTTCAAATTACCGCTTTATAATAGCCGGTTTCTTAAAGTATTAAAATAGATATAGTATGTTATCCTTAAGAGATAGACATATACCGTCGCGTACTTTTTTGTAGACCTATATTAGATACGCAATTCTACCATTCACTATTTTGTAATATCTCAAAGGGTATACGCGGCGTTTTCGTTGAAAGCTCCCAGACGGTATTTTTTTCCTACGCCCCCAACAAATATCGTTATAATTTAGTCAATGTATACAAAAACTAAATAAATTATACACAAAAACCTTCCTTATGAATCACTCTATCTATTAAAAAAATTGCATCGAAATTCGTTGCGTAGTTTTAAAGATCTATGCATACATAGGGACAGACAGCGGGAAGCGACTTTGTTTTATAATATTATGTAGTGATGAAGCTTTACAACGCGCCGCTATACTAGTATTTACCTGACTACGCATAAAAGTGTATCCACAATTTATTGTGCTTAAAAGTAAGTAAGTAATACTTTATTGTACACCAAGAATACAAAAAAAAACAAAAATAGATTTCAATTTACATGTAATACAATTGGGGGCCTTATCGCACAGTGGCAATTTCTTACAGGCAACCATGGGATGAACGTGCTTACTATGTTAACTATCTTTACGCTATATTACTGGACTTCGTAATCCATACATACTTCTCACTTACTATCTGAAGAATTGGATGATTCACGATTGGATAGAAAGTCAATGCAAGTAGGTACACTTACCTTAAATCTTCCACCGCTACGAGTCCCTTTTTTTCACTCGGGTCTAACACTGCTTGCAAGCAAATATCTGGATGTGTGTACCACCATGCGTCCATCGCACTTTCGCACTCACAGATTTGGTACAATTAATTAGAAATGAACATAAATCACTGTCAGGATATTAGCGTTCTGTATTCAAAATATCCTGTCAGACGACAACATTGTCCGAATCACACAGCGAAAGTTAAAGTAACTTTTACTACATAACTGGAATTTGAATGAATGATAGCAAAATAATGAAGCAAATCAATAGCTTGATATATCAAGCAATTGATTCCAGAAGCGCAGAAAGAGCAAACTACCGATGTGCTAATTAAAGTAATCCAAGATAATATTAAAGTAGATATTACACCTGGAGACATTCGCCGCTGCCACAGAATGGGTCGCCCTTCAACAGAACACAAGCCCAGGCCAGTAGTAATAAAATTTCAGAGTGTTACTGTTCGAGACAGTCTGTGGTACGGAAAGACGAAGCTCAAGGGAACTGGAATAACAGCTTCTGAATTTCTCACAAAGGAGCGTCATCGCACGTTCATGGCAGCTCGTCAGAGGTTCAGTCTGAATCAATGCCGGACCAAAGAGGGCTTTGTATATGTTGTTGATCGCGGTGGTGTTCGCCATCGGATTGTGAACTCTTTTGAGCTAAATAGCATTGAACAACTCGAGGTAGAAAAGTCTCTCACTACAGCAAAACAACCAGCGAAAACTAGAAGAGGTGCCAATCACAAAAAATAATCATTTAATATTAGTAAGCTTCAACTTAAATCTGGGTATGTAATAATTTATTGTTTGTCTGAAATCAATTCAATGTAAGGCCGGTGTCAGGCAGTGAGTTCTTAGAGTATGCTTATACTCCTTTTCAATATTCACTCTGTTACCTTTGAAATAGTAATTATGTACTTATGGTAAATTTAATGTAATTTTAGTTGTGTTAGAGTGTTCACTGTTAGGGAATTTGCACATCACATAATAATAAAAATTAGCTGTAGCTGAATGCACAAATTGACACTTGATAATAAGCCACAGACATTGTTGTTGGTTGTCTTTACCCATCTTGGCCAAGCAAAGGAAAGTCAGTCCAAGTCCATACAGCCTTATCTGTGGTTTTAAATTCGTATTATTTGTCATGTCCAGTCTCATGGCGATGTCAATGTCTAGTCCTAAGTCCTGTGTCCTTGCCTCGCAAAGCCAAGTAAAGCAGTGTACCTTTTATAACTGTTTTTCGAAGATTTGGCAATAACACGACGAACACCGTTCACTACAGTATTACCACTTTCCTGCATTTTTATGGTCAACTGTGACTGTGGGTAGTACTGGGTAGTACCCACTTTAGTTATACCTCAATTTTACTTTTTTGTTTTTTCTTTTCCTTTAGGTTTTAGGTAGGTACCTATGTTTTCAGTTTTGTTACATACTATGTAATTTAATTTAGCAATTTAGTGTTTTGTCTGCCTAGGCACTTGGTCTTTTAGAACATACCCGATTCGCAAAATAGTATTATTGAAACACAACTGGCGGGTGGTAAGGAAATATTTTAGTAAATACTTGTTTTATTGTAAATATTTATCTATACTATATTTTATTATATATTTTTATCTAATTTTATTATTTATTTTATTTAAATCTAATGTCTGATGATGACAATGTAAGCGACTTTGAAAGTTTTCAATCAATAAGTAGCTCTGATGAAAGTTTCAGTAGTATCCCGTCTTTGTCAGAAAGTCTCAAGTCTCGGTTTTTTGATGTTCCTAAGCATTTCAATGTCGTGCATATCAATGCCCAAAGTATTCCGGCACATTTCACCGAAATGCTGGCCACTTTTGACTGTAAGAATATTCATGCTATCCTTGTTTCAGAGTCATGGCTAAAAACATGGCATTCCTCTAGTACATACTCCCTTCCTGGGTTTCAGCTTATTAGAAATGATAGCACGAGCTGCCGCGGTGGTGGTGTTGCCATATATCTCCGATCGTATATACCTTATTCCGTTATAAGTATGTCGCAACAACCGCCTCCGCCTGATGCCGGTGAACATTTGTTTCTGGAAGTTGAACTTAACCATATCAAACTCCTACTCGGCGTATATTATTCCTCTTCATTAAATATTAATTACTTTTCCTCCTTTGAAACATTGTTAGTGAATTTATTACCTTACAGTCATTTAATAATCATGGGGGATTTAAATACTTGCTTACTTAAAAACGATTCTCGCTCCTCCTCTCTTTTAAATCTCATTAAGTCCTTTAACCTAAACATTCTGCCTTCGAATGTCACACACCATTTTCCAAACTGTAAACCTACACTCATAGATCTCACTATAGTTTCTTCCACAGAGCAAGTCGCTAAACATGGACAGTACCCAGCAGACCAGTTCTCTTATCACGACCTTCTATTTCTTTCTTTTAAAATCCGTCCTCCTAAGGCTAAGCCTAAAATCCTTTTGCAGCGCAATGTTTGTGGAATGAATGTTGATAGCCTTAAAGAAGACGCCGCCAACATTGACTGGACACCACTGTTTACCTCGGGATCAGTAGACGAACAGGTTGCTACTTTTACGAAGAACCTTGCCAATTTATATGACAAACATGCCCCTATACGAGCAATTAAAATAAAGCATCCTCCGTCTCCGTGGCTGACAGAAGAGATTAAAACACTTATTTCCAGGAAAGCTGCTGCTAAGTTTCGATACAAAATTAATCCAAGCGAAGCAAAATTGTTGAAATATGTGTCAGCTCGGAATCGCTGCGGCAAGCCATGTAGAAATGCACAACGCCAATATATCCATAATTCAGTACAAAATTGCGACTCATCAAAGGTCTGGAATTTTCTTAAAACATTGGGGGTTGGTAAAATTCGACAAGAAGTGATTCCAAATGATCTAAATATCGAAGTTCTCAACCAGCATTTTACTGCCCTGTCCAAATTTGATAGTACTCTAAAGGCACAGACAATACATTATCTTTCATCTATTCCAACCCCCAACCATCCACCTTTTGTTTTTAATCTAGTTACTGCCTGTGATGTTAAGAAAAGCATAACGGCAATCACGTCTAAAGCTGTTGGAAGTGACTGTATAGGGCGGAACATGATACTTCCCATCCTTGATGAAATCCTTCCAATAATTTGTTATGTCCTTAATTTTTCCTTAACTAGTGGCATTTTTCCAACATCATGGAAAGAGGCCTTAATCACAAATCTACCAAAAAACGAAATCCTGTGTTATTAACCGACTATCGTCCAATTTTTGTCTAAAGTCCTTGAACGCCTTGTCAAAAATCAATTAAGCTCCTCTGTCTGTATAAATAATCTCCTCAATCCATTCCAGTCAGGGTTCCGCCCAGGTCACAGCACAGCCACGGCATTAGTAAATATCACTGAGGATATCAGGGCTGGTATGGAGCATGGAAGGTTAACTGTTCTCTCCTTATTAGATTTCAGTAATGCTAAAGGCATTGACGAAGAATATATGTTGTTCAAAAGTAGAGGGTAGAAGGAGTCAGGGTAGGCCGACACTTACATATGAAGACCACGTGAGCAGATTGCTCAAAAACAGAAAGGTCAAAAGTACTCGGATACCCAGACGTGCGTGTATGAAGCGATTGATGAATCTCGAAGAAGCGAAAGAAGTATGTATGGATCGCGAAGCCTGGCGATCTGTCCTCTCTGACTACCCCGTCAGGGATATAGCGTGAAGATAGTTGGTTAGTTAGTTAGTTTTCTTTTAGATTTAGATTTAATTGAACGCCAACAACTACCAATCGTTCCTACGGACATATTATTTTCCATCCAAAGGTTGCCTGGCAGAAATTGCTTTATGCAATTAGGCCGCCCATTGTACTGCTTTGATTGTAACAATATTTTTACTGTTATTTTGTATCTTTTCTTGGTGTACAATAAAGTATTCAATAAATAAATAAATAAATGATTTGCTTCTCTACTTTAAAAAATTAAATTAAAATTAAATATCCATCACGCCTTATCCCCGAAGGGGTGGCAGAGGCATGCCCACTTTTCACCGTATGGATTCCTGTCCCACGTAATAGGTGGTGAGCCCATTGCCGTGTTGAAATAGACAGACGCAGGTTGTGGCTACCTGCTGTTGAATTTTTTCAAGCCGCCCATAAGGCCTTCAACCAGGCTTAACGACTGCCATTTTACTGGCAACCGGGACCAACGGCTTAACGTGCCTTCCGAAGCACGGAAACGCTCGCAAATGTAAATGCCACAAAGTGGTCACCCATCGGAGGACCAGCCATAGTGAAAGTTGCGTAACTCAGTGATCGTTTACAGAACACTGAGACCGCGGGGCCACGAGCGCTTCTCTACTTGAGGCTTGTTTTAACAATATTAATCTTGGTAAGATCCCATTGCACTATAATATGTTTAAAGAATTTTGTCTTCTCTGGTGTTGGTTTAATATGTACTATCTTTTCAAAAGAGTAATGTTCTTTAATATGTTTGAATGAAAGTTAAAGTAACGTTATAATTGTGCTTTAATCTAGATTTGAAGTTTAGAAATTCGTTATCTGTATGAATGATAGCACAACAACGAAGCAAATCAAGAGCTTGGTATATCAAGCAATTGATTGACTTCTCTATTTGAGACTAGTTTAAACACCATTAATCTTGGTAAGATCCCATTGTACTATTTTATGTATTGGGAATTTAGACTTCTCTGGTGTGGGTTTCGTTATGTACTATCTTTTTAACAGAGTAACGTTGTTGATATGTCTGAATGACAAGTTCTTGGTATGCTAATACGATATTTCTATTTCTATTAGTTACTATTTTATATTAGTTATAAACTCATTCCAGTTTTTTTTCTTGTCTTATAAATATTTTTTAAACTTGTTCACTATGTTTCAGCTGTATTATAAAAGCCGTAGTAACGAGTAGGCTAGTTGTGACTACGGCTATTCAAATAATTATAGCAAATTTATTAATTTTCTGCTATAGTTACACACTTTTTGATTAACAGAGGTATTAGGAACAATTTTGAAAAGCAAATGTATTCTAACAGAGATATTTCCAAGTGTTTATGTGGCTTAAAGCACACCGGAGCTTAAAGTAAACATTATGTTATTTGGTGTAGGCCTTTGTATTCTAAGGCAAAATAATTTTAAAAAATGTGATTATTAGCTCAATATATTCTTATGTCTTTGTTCCTTGTACCAAAAAGGAAATAAAATATAATTTTCTAAATTTATTTTTAGAAATATAACATTCATTGAATTAAAATAAGCACCAATTACATATAAAGGCGAGTGTACTTAAAAATAATTGGGTGGAATATGTCAGGTTGTGTTTTCGAACATGTTTTTACTTCAGAAAATGTTTTACATGACGTTTATAGGCCCTGACTTGCCCTCATTAGGGGAAGCCCCCGTTCATTTAGAAGTAATGTGTAGCTTGAAATGTTTTGACAAGAAATAATAATATCCTGAAGGCTTTCTTACCTAATTGCCGTTAGCTAACAACATACTCTACTGCCTTTACTGATAACATTATTACTAAATTATAGCTGGTGCAACCCACTCGAAACTTCTCGCAAATTCAATATATATTTTTTTATTGTTTTTTTTTAAACGATTCCTCAGTCGCGACTGCCGCGACTGAGGTCCCGGGTTCAATTCCAGGGTCGGAACAAATATTTGTGTGATCCAAAAATGTGTCTTTCGGAGTTTAGGTGTTTTCTATGTATAGGATGTATGTATTAAGAAATATATAAGTATGTTTTTCAGTCGTCTAGATCCCATAACACAAGCTTATATTAGCTTACTTTGGGCTAGACGGCGGTGTATATAAAAAAAGCCCACAATGTTTATTTATATTTATAGGCTGTCCGTATTTTACGCGCTACTCCACTGCACAAAAGAGAGTTTGCATGATATTATTAACATGATTCCAAGTCACAGATAAGTAATTTGAAACCTTCCTCTCTATTGGCGTTCGGATGTTTTATACTTAAATGGTTTCACTCGCTTCTCTCGAATAAAAATGGCAACCAGGTACGATCGGTGAAATTTAATAAATTGTTTTTCCAAGTTCCAAGGGTCGTTAAACTTGAAATATGAAGATGGCTCAAGAACAAAATTTTTCAGATCTAAGTTATTGGTATTTTCTACTTTCATATTTATGGATGTACATACATTTGTTTATATTTTAACTTGCCTAATAGACTACCATATTACTAGCAGCCGGGACCAACATTTTAACGAGCATTCCAAAGCACAAAAACGCTTGTAAATGGAAATATCAGAAACGATCACTCATTTAAAGATTGACCGAAGCGATTCTTCCCGCAGAGATCGTTTACAGAACACTAAGCAAGCGGGAAGTTACAAACACATCCTAATGATGCGTGTTATTCATCAAATTTACGTGATAAATGAAAGTCAAATTCAATTCAAATTGACGCCATTATTCGTCTCATACTGATTAATATTCATAAGTGTATGTAGCGATAGCATAAACATTAGATATAAATACGAATCCTACAGAACACGCTCACATTAGCAACTGAGTTAATATTGATGTAACGACTCACATTCAATTGCGCGAACTCATACACAAAGATACATTTGAATACAGATTTGGTTAAATTAACTAATCGTATTAACTTCGGTTTCCCTTCAATGAGCTGGTACGTCACTAAGTATGACTTATGAAAATTAGGAAATTGTCGTAACTATCTTCGTCGCTTTGGGAACTATCGGCATCCGTGGGTGCGATAAAGACATAAAATATGTCATAAGTTGGGGTTTAAGAGTTTCCAAATAGATAGAATATTGGAACAATTTATATGAGACCTATTTCATAAACTAATGGACCATATTTCTATTTCTGATTTGGACTCAGAAACTGTCATAGTGATACATGGACATGTTGATACAGTCTAAATAGGCAATGTTAGGCATTTTTCCCAGGAGAACGCTTAACATTGCCTATTACGACTGTATCAACACTGAGGTGGCAGACAAGCATACCACCTGATGAAAAGTGTTCACCGTAGCCTTTAATACACCCTTTTAATTTACTTATCTGGGACTTGGAATCACTTTAATAATATCACGCAACCTCTCTTTTATGCAGTCGGGTAGCGCTTGACATACGGACAGCCTATAAATAAATAAATATCATTAAATATTGTAGGACATTTTTTTACACACCGCAGTTTAGCCCAATTCGCAGTTGTAACCCATTTTTCTTAATAGAATAGTGCTCATAAAGTGATGTTTGTGATAGCTCAAATTTGGTATAGATAGATAATTATTACGAAGACTATAGGTTGCAAGAGGTTCCACCAAAAACTCCGGGGCTTAAGCGACCTCACCTGCTAGCGCACACCTGTTGACTAACTGACGAAGCAACATGCAGGCATCACAACAATGTCGAAAAACAAAAGCAAAACGATAAATGCTCCTAGCAGTCAAATAAATGTCGACTCCAGGGTCTAAATCTAGGTATCTAGAGTTTTGATAGCAACTGGGAATACATTAAGATGAAGAAGAAATATTAAGTACGACGAAAGCATCCACTAAGAATTTTGAAGTAAAACCCTTTTTTAGCGCGGTACGATCTCTGGACTCGCAACAAAAATCTGAATATTCATAACTTCAATATCATTGATGACCAAATGATTTTAATGTAATTAAAGGATTATTAAGTTCATCTTATAAATAAAGCAAAAGTATAAATAAATATCCATCACGCCTTATCCCCGAAGGGGTGGCAGAGGCATATTATATGCCCACTTTTCACCGTGTGGATTCCTGTGCCACGTAGTAGGTGGTGAGCCCATTGCCGTGTTGAAATAGACAGACGCAGGCTGTGGCTACCTGCTGTTGAAATTTTTTTAAGCCGCCTATAAGGCCTTTAACCAGGCTTAACGACTGCCATTTTACTGGCAACCGGGACCAACGGCTTAACGTGCCTTCCGAAGCACAGAAACGCTCGCAAATGTAAATGCCACAAAGTGGTCACCCATCCGACGACCAGCCATAGTGAAAGTTGCGTACCTCAGTTGTCGTTTACCGAACACTGAGACCGCGGGGTATGTCATGTTTTCACTAGTAATAATGACCTAATTGTATGTACCTATTGCATGCCTATGTTACTGGCGAAATATGTCTTGTACAAATTATATTGTAAGATCCTATTTACCATATATCTTGCAAATAAAATAAATCAAACACCGTTAAGAGACACGGCTATAGTTTGTGCATATATGCATGCACATATAGCAGAGCGTTACAATGAAGCTATAGTTTCTATTAGATTGTAATACTTTTAATGACAATGATGATGATGCAAGAGTTGTCGTATGTATTTTAATGTTTCTAATGAATAATAAAATACAATTCATAAATAAAATATAATTCATAACCCAATTACACTAGTACAAATTTAAAAAATGCTATAATGCGCTAAAATAAGTTTTCACTTCTGTCGGCCCTCCTGGAGAGCCAGCCGTCATTTTTTTTTCTCCTATCTTAAAGGAGTATAAAGTGTTTCAAATACGTTGTGTCTAAATTCGCTAGAATATTTTCCTTGCGGTTTTTGCCATTTGAAACTCTAGAGTTGTGTGATTTATTCCCTAATTTATGATTGATGGTGTAGCATTTTTTTACAAGTTACCTACATAGAGCCGTAAGTAGAAAACAGCTAAGAAGTCGATTTTCCAAACAGTTACACATAAAGCTTACAACATTGACTTGTCAATTTGTTCGTTTATTCTTAAAACCAACCTTAACACCAATGAATAAGTCTTAGCTTCGAGTGAAAGAAGATGATTTAAGTTTGTGATCCATAACATTGGTTTGAAATATCGAATCAACTGTCGATATATCAAAACCGAATACTGAAAATAATATAACAAGTTATTTCGCCGACATTATTGTGATTCAATATTCAGGCAAACCGCGAACATGATTATTTAAGTTTAGTTTATGATTATTAACCTTTAATTTGAATGACGTTCTAATTAAGTTCCACCATTGTTGCACCAGACGAGGACACAAGCAGACTAAATAGCAACATATTTGGGAAAATTTCATGTTTTGTTCAAATTAATGTCTATTTTGTCAGTGCTACCAAAACTACATAGATACACATCGCTAGATATATAAGTGAGTCACCTGGTAATTTTACTAATATAATCTATATTGTTCCCTTTGGTTTCGGCCTAGGGAATCGACTTTATTATGACTTTATTGGCAACTTTATTTTCAATCTATCAATCACATCAGCTTATGGCAGTCTACTGCTGGACGTAAGCCTCTCCCAATTCACGGCACAAAACATGGTCCTGCGCCTTCCGCATCCAGTACCTCCATATGACCTTTTACAGGATGTCGGTCCATCTGGTATGGGGTCGACCTACAACTTCTTTGCCTAATATGAGAGACTCGATACTTATAAGTAAAAGTAATTTTGATTTTCGTGGGATAAAAAGATAGATGAAAGTTTTGATTTGCTTTGCGGTTATGGCCAGCCCTACAGATGAGCAATACTGAATCTATCATCGCTGCCGCTAAAATGCCGCTTAAGCGTACACCACCGTCCACGCCTACCAATAAAACTGTAGTTTCACCGACTGGTGGGCCAGTTACTGTCGGGACGAAATATGGGACCGCTAAAAATCCTAAGCTGTCATCTCTCTCAGTTCCCACTCAACAACTGCATACCTCGTCTTCGGAACCAGATTTAAACAACACCTGTCGTAAAAGGAAGCACGGGTCAGAAGGTGAATATGAGAAGTTAAGCGCCACGTTGGAGGAAATGAATAAAACTATAAGGCAATTCAAACTACAACAAGAAAAATCTTTACAAAAAATGGAACAAATTTGTACTGCGGCTGAGGAAATGAAACTCACTGTGGACTTTTTCGCTCAAAAATACGAATCAATAAAAGAGCTTTATGACAAACTGGAGCAGGAGCGAAAAAGTGACCTCAAATATATAAAGTCTCTTGAGGACAAATTGGAATCATGCGAGCGTGCTGCTAGATCTTCCTGCTTAGAAATACGAAATATTCCTACATCGACCTCGGAATCAAAGTCCTCGCTAATAGACTCACTCATAAGTACTGGTAAAATCCTCAGCGTACCTATTCAGGAAAGCGACGTCAAGGATATTTATCGCATCAAGACTAAAGATCCATTCAATAAGACGATTATTGTTGACCTCTGTAGCGTAATACTTAAAGAAAAAGTTATTGCTATGTACCGTAAATTCAACAAGAGTTCCAATAAATTAACCACAGAACATCTTCGAATCAGTGGCCCTTCGAAACCGATCTTCATCTCAGAGAACCTGTCCTCAAAAATGAAAAAGCTCTTCTTTCTGGCCAGAGATTTCGCTAAAACCAACGATTACAAATTTTGCTGGTCAGCACACGGAAAAATCTTTCTACGTAAAAGGGAAAATGGTACGTTAGCTCGAATAATAAATGAGGCTGATCTGAATAAACTTACAAATCAGAAATGACTGGTTGTACTGAAAATGGAACTTAGCAGGCATCTTATTCACTATATTGTTCCTATATTAGCACTTAGGATTTCATTTTGTACTTTGTCTTCTAAATATTATTATGGGATGATAAATGCAACGATAATATTATATTCTTTACACACTCACATACACATTTACACACTGAAACATATATTTGTTACTTATATAGTCATCATTCTACTCAAACTAGTCACTATTCAAACACTTCACTGCTCTGACAAATATCAATCTTTTTATGCTCTCTTAGCTATGGATATAGATAAATGTCTCCATTCGTTGCTTTGCCCGGTTATACATGGATGATATTAACCTGGTAACAAATTGCATTGAGGAAATTTCTGTATCAGAATCGCTCATCTGCTCTCCGGAGGATAGTGTGAACTTCTTAATGAAAGATGGTTTAAAAATTCTTCAAGTAAATATTCGGAGTATAGGATGCAATTTTAATCAACTTTTAGTCCTTTTAAGTAGACTTACATATGATATTGACATTATAATACTTACAGAATGTTGGTTGAGTAAATCACCCTTTATTCCGGTACTTCCGGGCTTTAGCTCCGCAAGAACAGATTTTGCAAACCAAAATGAAGGGGTTGTAGCCTATGTAAGTAATAATTTAAACTTTATTTTTGAATTGCCTACATTTGAAAATGCAAACTGTCTCATTATAAAGATCTCAAATAAACTTGCTGTTGTGGCTTTGTACCGCTCTCCCTCTTATAAAGATCTCAATCCTTTTTATAATAGTCTACAAAACACCCTCCACGCTTTAGGAAGCTTTCAGGCTCTGGCTATTATCGGCGACATTAATATAAATATAGTCCCTGGAAGTAAGGACTCAAATGTAGACGAATATTTGAATTTGTTGGCTTCTTTCGGCATGCTTCCCGCTCACATATTTCCTACTAGAGAGTTCGCTTGCCACGATCACGTAATTTTTAAATCTTCAGTTGGTGGCATCACCATGGTATTTGATTCTCCGTTAACAGATCATACACCAGTGCTTTTCTGTTGTCAGATTACATCATTGAATAGTGCACACTCTTCTAATCGCTCTTCTGTCCGGATTGACACTTCCAGTGTAGTTAGCACTCTTGAAACAACGGATTTTTCCTCCGTTTTTGAAACAAATGATCCTGAGCTGGCAGCTGAAAGACTAGTGAATAAAATATCCAATGTGGTGAAAAGTCACAAGATCAATGTTACTATTACTAATCGAAAACGTATCATTAAACCTTGGATTACGCCGGCACTTTTAAGATGCATTCGTCACAGAGATAAACTTTATCGTAAATATAAAACAAACCCAGAAAACTGTGTCCATAAAACCGTTTTCCTTCGGTATCGAAATTTTTGTAATAATCTTTTAAAAAAAAATTAAACAAGATTTTCACAAAAAACAAATAGAAAATGTTGGCAAAAATCATAAATTAACCTGGAAAATAATCAAAGATGTTGCAAATTTACAGAAAAGTAAGGTAGATTCTACTGATCTCTTAAAGCTTTCCGACAGTCCTTTGGTCTCAGCAGATACAGTGAACTCATATTTTGCAAATGTTGGACAACAATTGGCCGTACAAATTATTCAACGTACCAACTCAGTTACTAACTCCTCCGCTTTCTGCCCTGCAAATCAATCTCCTCGTATTCCACATCACCTTACTCCTTTAAATTCTATGGCTATGTTCTCTGTATCCCCAGACGAAATAAGTGCAATAATTAGAAATCTAAAAGACACTTGTGCAGTGGGTTGGGATGGTATTCCTACTTCAGTTATAAAAGCCGCTGATCATGTACTCACACCATACATCGTCCATGTATTCAATCTCTGTCTCTCTGTTGGTGTTTTTCCTTCCGTCTTCAAAAAGGCAATAGTTCACCCTGTATTCAAGAGTGGGGACAGAGGCAGTGTCAGTAATTATAGACCCATTTCCGTACTCACAGCGTTGTCAAAAATATTCGAAAAAGCTCTTAATAAACGACTAATACGATACCTTCGCGATAATAGTGTTCTGGCCACAAATCAATTTGGTTTTAGAAAGGGATTATCTACTGAAGACGCGGTTCTGGAACTTACGGGTGCTGTTGTCATAAACCTGGAAAAAAGACTAAAAACTGTAGGTATCTTCTTGGATCTCTCGAAAGCGTTTGACGCTGTCTCTGTGCCCATCTTGATCTCAAAATTAGAACTATATGGAATAAGGGGAGTTGCACTGGATCTCTTTCGTAGCTACCTGACACATCGCAAACAGTCTGTATTAATCGACACAGTAGCCAGTAAAGAAGGTGCTGTAAATTATGGAGTTCCTCAGGGTAGTGTTCTCGGACCTACTCTGTTCCTGATATATATAAACGATTTGTGCAAAATGAACATTCCAAATTGTAAAATCATAACCTATGCCGATGATACGGCTATTCTTGTTAGTGGTCGGGACTGGTTAGAAGCTAAGTCGAACTCCGAACACGCATTGCGGTGTGTGATGAACTGGTTGGATTTTAATCTCCTTACACTTAACTTATTAAAAACTAGATACATACCGTTTAGTACTAGCCGAGCATCTCAGCCTCCTGCCTCATTCACTCTTCGCGCTCATATTTGTCCTCCTATGGATGTGGCACAAAGGTATGACACAAACCCTGCATATCCTTGCACATGCACTGTTATTGAACCCACGACACACATAAAATACCTTGGTACTATTATAGATAAAACCCTGAGCTGGAGGCAGCAAATCGAGGCCTCTACTTCTCGAACTAGAAAACTGATATATGTGTTCAGAAGTATAAGAAACATTCTTGATTTGGATGCCCTAAAAACTATTTATTATTCTCTTTGTCAATCGGTTCTTTCTTATTGCATTACATCCTGGGGAGGTGCCGTAAAAACACAAATGCTCCCATTGGAAAGAGCTCAGCGGGCTGTCCTTAAGACAATGTTGCGAAAGCCCATTAGATTTCCCACAACTGAACTTTTTTCTTTGTGCAGGGTTCTAAGTGTTCGGCAACTTTTTATTTTAAATACCACACTCCGCAAACACACGGAAACATTTTATCAATCAACTTTTACATCCTCAAAGAGAAGATCTGACAGAGTTTGTCCAGTATTACCTCGCCGAACTGCAGTAGCCAGTAGACATTACTGCTTTATTAGCTCAAAATTATATAATATAATGAATAGGAAGCTAAATATATATCCACTATTACTGCATAATTGTAAAAAGAAATGCAGAGAATGGCTGCTTACTTTACGGTATGATGACTCTGAATCTCTGCTCGATGACTGACTGATAGACAATTAAACAAATACACATACTCTCTCATAACACACACACACATACCCACACTCACTCACACACACCCATACATACAACACACAAACACTACATGTTTTTCATATTATTTTTAGAGTCTTAACTGTGCATGTATGTAAATTGTTTCAATATTGTAATCAAATTGTTGTTCGGATGTGGGCGTTGATATTCGCGTCACAGTTTATACTATTGCGGATATCATCGTTATATTGTACTGTATACATTGTTATTTGTTTCCAAAAAAAAAAAAAAAAAAAAAAAAAAAAAAAAAAAAAAAAAAAAAAAAATTAAAAAATTAAATTAAAATTAAATTAGTCCTGTCCAGTCGTTCCAGATACGAACTTGTAATGACAGGCATCCATCTCGACGCAAAGAGTTATGTGCTGTACGTGAGAGCTATGGCTATAGAAGCAGCGGATTAGGAACTTTGTATAGTTATTTATATATTTACGAATATAAATAAATATATAATGCTAATAATAGTAATAAAACTGGTAACCCGATGCCAGTGGGGCACTATTTTTTTATGATTTTAAATAGATTTTACTTTACAGAAAAATAATTTAATTTTATAGTAATATAACAAAAAGATCCGGTGGCGGACTTTTTTTTGCAACATAGTTTTAACAACTAAAAAGGTGTTTATAATGAAACTTGCAATCAGCATCTTTTGATTCATAAGATTTTTATTGTTCAGAGCTTCCTATGGAAGATTCAATGACGAAATGTATGTAATAATTCAAAGAGTCCTCAACTGATTTTCATAAAATTTGTATCCATCCGTATCAACACGACGAGGATCAGATCGTGACAGTGATGACGTGAATTTTGATTCTCACAAAAATAAAAAACTTATTATTTAATCTTTAATTTAAAATCTTACATCTCCGCTACAAAAAGTACATAAATAAGTATAAGTATTTATGTACTTTATATTTGTACTGTGGCTACAATACATGATACTAACGAAGCATTAAGCTTTGCGACTGCATTGTCCAAGTTAAGCATAATTGATTTTGAGTGTCGTTTTAATCAATATACTCGCCTTCAGAAGTTATTAAAGTGAAACTTCGTTATCGACGTTGAGATAAAATTTATAGCTGTAAAAAAAATAGTTACTTTTTTCGGTTACGCGCCATGTTGTTTTGAAGTAAAACTTCTTTATCATAAGGGAAACTTCTTTATCGACGTATAAGAGAAATTATATAGCTGTAAAAATCAAGTCGTAAAATAGTTTTTCTTCTATAACATATTTTTTTATATTAATGTTTTATGAATATCGTCAATCTCCGATGGCGAGTATAATAACAAACTTCATGGCCCACGTTTTATGGTCTACAATGTCCATCATATAGCTTCATACTATATAAAAGGTTCTATACATATTGTGTGAAAACTATAAGGGCAAGAGCGCAAAAATGTGTGTAATTTCTTTACTTCTTTTCGATAGTTTTATGAAACTTACTTTCACCACTAATTATTAAAGTGTCCGTATTGGGTTGCATAAATTTTCGAGGCATAACTTAAAACTGCATAACGTTTTTTGGCATACTCTTCGTTTCACATAACGTTCAAACAGAATAAATCATTAGGCATACTTTATTTTCCCATAAGTTTTTTATAATAATGATATACCCGCATAAAATGTTTACGCATAATCGTTTTTGCAATGACGATTATTAATCATAACATTTATTGGCATATCACTCACTCTCGCATAAAGATTACAAGCCATACATATAGAATACCATAACGTTAACGAGTAAATATTTTTATTAAGCTATTGCATAGTTTTTATCGCGGGCTTTGAGTGGGCTTTAATCAAGAAATTACGTAAGGAAAAAACCTAAGACGAAGGTCGAGACGAGGTCACACGAAGTTGGCTTAACGTATATGTACATATATTATATGGTACGATTGTACGATTTCATTTTTTGGTTTTTTTAGTGTAACTTGAATTAATATCAAAGAAAAACAAAGGTATGCTATGCAATAGCTTTAACGCGGCAGTCTCCGAGTGCCACACGTCTTTTTTTATATCAAAGCTTGAACTGTCTAAGATTGAAATGCCCACTGATTAAAAATGTCGATAGTCACTTTACTGAAGTTTAAAATTTAAACACTTATATATAGAACATATAAATAAAATACAAAAAGAAAGTAGGTAGATTAGCTCGTCGTCGTACCTATTTACGACTTTGCTCAAGACTAGTCTAAAAAAAATAACACTTAAAATATCGTTTTATAAGTTACAGCTTAAAAACTTGGCTATGAGTGAGATGATTATTTACAATGGTGTCTTATCATTTCTTAAATATTCTTAGTCAAATTATTATTCATTTATGGTTTATACGGTTATCCATACCTCCATTATGCGTTTTGTATTTTATGATAAATTATCTTTAGGCGTATAACATTTATAACCTTTACATTTATGCTGATTAAAATTATGATAAAAAAATTAGAATAAGTTAATGTTATGCCAATAAAACCATTATGCGTTTATAACACTCTGCTTATCATAATTTATGCGAGAAAACTTTATGCTGAAACTGTTATGCCAAACTACATTATGCTGAAAAAAAATATGCGAATGAAAGGGCACCCATTCTTAAAACCCCCTTCAATGAATAAAAACTATGATTATCTTTTTATATATTTGGTTTAAACTGTGCATCTGTGTATCAGTCTGTGGCATTATAGTTCCAGAACGGATTGACTAATTTGGTAGCGGTTTTTAAACTGAAAACTTCTTTAGCGGCGTTGTGCACTTTTTGGGATGGGTAAATATGTTGAACTCGCGTCAGGTCACGTGACCTGATCAAAAGTTCGTAGGACGAAGGAAGAGTAGACCACCGGTGACATAAAATTCACAAGGTCGATTGATCTGAAACTTGATATACTGTTACTGGAATGGTATTTCCACGACATACTATTAAGGAACTTGTTCTGCATCATACATTTTTACTTACTTACTTACTTATAAAGTAGCGTATAAAACAAATACAAATTGTTCTTTTTAAGCTGCCAACGCATAAAAATTACCCAAAAACGTTAATAAACAGTTACAATAGCATAAATTTATATATTAAAATCCATATCAGCTAGTTCATATCAGTTAACATCTGCGGGAAACAGGCCAAAACAGATTACCCTTACACACAAATACAGTAAAAGTTTATGTTTATAGTATCTGTTTATTTACACAAGGTTTTGGTGCAATGATATCGCTTATGATCAACTGGTGTATTATACTATAATTTTCTGGATTATTCAGTCATTGTTTCTGGTTTTCATTGCAACTGAATCTTCGAAATTTTCATCATTCGTTCTTTGGGTTTCTCTCTTTTTATAATTCTATGTTTTCTCTACTTTGAAAGGTACTTAAGTTTATCTATATCCAGCTAATCCTACGTTTCTAATTTATTTACAATTATATATTTATGACATAATACATCATCATCCAACCGTTTGTCCCAGTTGCAACTCGCTTCTCTTGTGATTGACTCTTCTACATTTTCCTCTCCACTTCACTCGATCTTCATCATCCAGCTTTGTAGTTATCTCAATGGCATGTATAAAATCTTTACTAACACACATATAGCTTAGCCAAATAAAGTTCGCGGAAGTTTAAAATAAAACTAGTCATTTCAAAACTAGTTTCTCTATGACGTCACTATAACAAATTAAGTATCATTCCGAACTTTTCCATAGAATTAAAAAAAAAACGCAACAATACCATCAAACCTATTACTAAATTTAATTGTTAACGAGATGACGACTGCGGCTCGGCCTACGTGGTGGTTTTTTTGGAGTGTGGTTTCGATGTTTCGAATATTGTACTATAAATTTTGTTAATATTAGAATAATATTGATAATATTTTATAATTTAGTAGCTAGGCTTTAGGTAATAATGATTAATGTGTAAGGGGCCCCACCAAGATCTTCGGGGCCCAAGTCAACCTCCCGTGCTAGTGCCTGCACCTGCTTATTAACGGACGAGGCTCTGGCGCTGGCTTTCCCCTCTGGGGTTGGGAGGTCTGAGGGCGTCGCTCCCATAAAAGCCACTCGCCAAAACAAATAATGGTAAAGTACAATAGGAAAGCTGCTAGGGATAGGGCGCCGCCGCAAAACGGCGCGCAGGAGCCCCGCCCGACTCCTGTGGCAAGTGGGCTAGGGCTGCCGTGTGTCGGGCCAGCACGGCTAAAGAAGTTAGCCCCAACCTGTATCCGCTTCGCATCTTGGAACATTGGCACACGCTGACTGGGCGTGCGGTAGAGTTGGCCGAAGTACTCTCCAGGCGGAGGGTGGACGTAGCGTTCCTGCAGGAGACTCGGTGGAAGGGCAACAGAGCCCGGCCTTTGCAGAAAGGTTACAAGCTGTACTACACGGGTGCGCCTGGTGGGGAGAACGGGGTGGCCGTGGTGCCTAGAGCGGTATCTTGGAGGTGAAACGCTGTAGCGACCGGCTTATTATCGTGAGGGTACTTATCGATGGGATTATTACCCACCTGATAAGTACCTACGCGCCACAGGCCGGTTGTAGCGACGCCGATAAGATGTCGTTTTGGGGCCAACTCGAGGGAGTGCTTCGGAGCATTCCGTTGTCACAGGGAATCGTTTTGGGCGGCGACCTAAACGGTCATGTGGGTGAGAGGTGTGAGGAGTTTGAGCGTGTTCATGGTGGTTTTGGATACGGCACCCGCAACGCCGAAGGAGAAACTATCCTCAGAACGTGTGCGGCTGCCGATCTGGCCATTGTGAACACGTATTTCAAAAAGAAATCCGAACATCTCATCACCTACAAGAGCGGAAGGCGTACAACTCAGATCGATTTCCTACTCACTAGGCAACACAGCATCGGCAAGGTGGCCAACTGCAAGGTCATACCCGGTGAGAGTCTTATTGCACAACACCGTCTCCTTGTCATGGACCTCTGCGTGAAGCTTAAAGGCAAACGCATCGAGCGGTGCCAACGCCGCATCAGATGGTGGCTACTTGATGAAACTAGGTCCCAGGAGTTCGTCTCAGCTGTCGGTGACAAGTGCACCGACACTGAAGGCGAACCAGTTCAAGATTACTGGGACAAAGTTCAGGCGGCCATCCTTGGAGCAGAAACTTGGTGGTGGAGCGACGAAGTCCAGAAGGAGCCTAGGGAGCCCTCTTTAAAAAGTGGCAAGCGACCGGATCTCCCGAAGACCGCGACGCGTACAGGGCTGCCAAGCGCGCCACAAAGAGAGCTGTAGAGCCAGACGAGACCACTTACAAACTTTGTATGATAAGCTGGAATCGTCTGAGGGGCAGAAGCTCATCTATAAGCTGGTGCGCTCCAGGGACAAAGCGGCACAGGATATATCCAAGTGTCGCTGTGTAAAAGACCCTGAGGGAAACCTGTTAAGCGAAGACCTCGCGGTAAAGGAGAGATGGCGCTCGTACTTCCACGAGCTGCTTAATAAACAGCATAAAGAGCCACCGGTAACGCCTGGAGAAGTCCTGACTGCGCTTCGCCGCATGAAGAATAGGAAGGCTGTCGGACGCGATGGAGTCCCCATCTAAGCTTGGAAGGCGATGGGTCCTCGCGGGCATCTTAGTAAACCTCTTTAACCGCATACTCCTCAGCGGGCAGATCCCAAACCAATGGAGACTGAGTATTATTACTCCAGTCTTCAAAGGTAAGGTGTCAGTGCAGGAGTGCGGGAGCTACCGCGGTATCAAGGTGATGTCCCACACCATGAAGATCCTCGAGAGGATTATATACTCTCGGATCCGGCAGGAGTGTACTCTCTCGGGGTGTCAATATGGGTTTCGCCCTGGTCATGGGACCACGTATAATGGTTGACGGCCTTGGTAGGGGTGGTGCGCACTAGGTAGCAACAACACACCTACATACACCCATCAAGTACGGTTGGTAATCCCTGGAGTTGTGTAAGTAACACTATCTCAAAGAATCACCGGTGCACCAGCTAGCAGAGCATGTGTATAGGGAGTGAGTATGGACGAACCTGGAGCAGAGAAATACCAGAATTTATAAAAAAGAGGGCGCCAGGTATCTCTCCATCAAACGAATGAAGCAATTAAAAAAACTTATGTTATCAACTTATTAATTATATTTATAAATAAATAAAATAAATATCCATCACGCCTTATCCCCGAAGGGGTGGCAGAGGCATATTATATGCCCACTTTTCACCGTGTGGATTACTGTCCCACGTAATAGGTGGTGGGTGAGCCCATTGCCGTGTTGAAATAGACAGACGCAGGCTGTGGCTACCTGCTGTTGAAATTTTTTAAGCCGCCTATAAGGCCTTCCACCAGGCTTAACGACTGCCATTTTACTGGCAACCGGGACCAACGGCTTAACGTGCCTTCCGAAGCACGGAAACGCTTGCAAATGTAAATGCCACAAAGTGACAATTATATTTATCCAAACTATATCCATACAGAATCCAGACATGAATATACATATAAGAAAGTAAAAAGAAATGGCTTAGTCAAGCATAGTGGGACCCATATATATATGGACACTTTAAAATAAGTTTATATTTAGTACAAATAAAAATTAAACCAAAGTATGGAAATGGGCGTGGCCTAAAATGACAAATATTAAAGCAGTTGTCAGATGCCTTAAAAATATCTAGATTATATACAGACATACATTTAAACTATCTCTGAGTTTTGTTAACACACAAACCCCGCTTCCTATCATCATCATCATCATACACTACAACATAACAAGGTAAAAATAAAGTTTCATATTAATATTCCTTTGTGATAATAAAAAGATTATAAAATATGTGTAACTGGAACGTCACATCGGTAGTCCAGTAAATTAAAGTAGTTGAAAGCTACATATGTAATAGAAGAATGAATATTTAAAGTTAAAAGTTATTCCTTTTAAACTATCAACATCAGTCGGCCTTTACCGGATTATTATACAGAAAAACTACTTAAAGATTACTTCTTATCTGGATATAGGGTTGAAGAAAATCCAAGTCCTTCACATCTCTTCCTATTCTAGAAGTCCAGGTAGTAGGTAACCAGAGTAGAGAAAAATATCCTCTTTGCATATTGTCTCAGCTTACTTTAAGTCTTCTTACAGACATTCACAAGGAGTAAAAAGTGTAGAATGCAGAGAACGTGGAACACGTTAAACTCAATTATTGTGTAAAAAACAAAAACATAAACAAAAAAAACCGAAAACATAAACCCCTATAACAACATAAAAGTTACAGACATTAGTAATTTGTAATTAAAATCACTTTCACCCTCAACATTCTGTTAAGGAATGCAGTCTAAGAGATTATATAGTTTTAACTTGACTGCCTCTGTGGCGCGGTGGGAGGGCATCCGACTGCTACGCAAGAGGTCCCGGGTTCGATTCCCAGGTCGGAACAAATATTTGTGTGAGCCACAAATGTGTGTTTCGGAGTATGGGTGTCTCCTATGTATAATATGTATGTATTTAGAAATATATAAGTATGTTTATCAGTCATCTAGATCCCATAACACAAGCTAGTATTAGCTTACTTTGGGCTAGATGGCGCTGTGTGAAAAGTGTCCCACAATATTTATTATTTATTATTATTTACTTACCACTTATTTCAGTGGGGTTTTAACTAGATCATTCTATCATCATCCTTTTTTCATGTTATTTGCTAAGTCTCTTGATAAGCAGACTGAAATATAAAGTACAACCATCGTAAGAACATATTATTCGCAAAGGCCAAGTAATCCTACCGATTACGAAGAAACAAATATAAACAAATATTCTCACCTCAGCAACAACATATTTGCTAAAAAGACTTCGGATATTAATCCGAATTAAATCACCATGACAGGCATATTCTCATGACGCCATGTCGTCGCAAAAAGGGACGAGCTCCTTTCTTTTTTTCGCTCGATTACGGCAGGCCAAGCCATACAGCCTTGACAAATAATCAAAAAATAAATAAACAAAACCAACATGAAAACCTTACTATTCCTGTTTGTCACACCTCGCGCAATACATTATGGGTGGATGTGAGTCAGGACAGCCAATCTATCTAAGTTCAATGTCCAGCACCAAACTGAAAGACACCATAGACGCACGCGTTAATTTTAGAACGCGCCAAAAGAGTCGAAACGACCGTGACAGTTTTGACAACGTCAAACTAATGTCGTTCCGAACAAACACAAACAATGTGAAATATTATAAACTTTTAAATAATTAGACAAATGACTTTAGAGTTATAACTAAAGTATTGTGAAAATTGAGTTTGTTTCCACAAAAGGGATGTATATAAAAATAAGGTTAGTAAATCAAATCCCATGAATATGTAACCGACACTCAGAAGTGTTACAGTTCCTCCTTAGTTGGGTAAAAAAAATTTTTTTAAGCACTATATATACAACAACAACAAAAAAAACTTACAACAACTAAAGACATCAGACACCTATCTAACTAACAGAAAACACTCAGCTCTAAAGAGTATGACAAAAACTATCGAAACAGAACGGACTAAATTATGTATAAATACTGTTAAAACTATCTAGTTAATTCTAAATGGCAAAAAAAAACAACTTATTATATTACAAGATGCCGTTTTATTTACAACCGAGGTAGTATAGGAAAATCTTATATTCCAAGAGATTCCAAAAGTACTAGATCTCGAAACACTTTGTCGAATTAGACGACTACTGAAAGAAAACTCTAAGTAAATGTTTTCTTCAGTTATGATTCCTTTTAAATAGTATCAACTCTAACTTAACGTCGAGTTTCTACTTATATGGAGTTTTGGATATAGCTAGGAAAAGCACTAACTACATTTATTGAGGAACGGATTCGCCAGGGCGAACCATGTCCTTTATGTGGAAATTACCAAGATTCTTTCCATCTAAAGATTTTAAAGTATAAACAAGAGGACTAAGTTTCTTGTGTATAACACATTTATCATAGCGGGGAGTTAACTTTGCAGAAAAATGCTTCGAGGCATTTGACAAATGAAAACAACGCTTGTAGACTATTTGACCTTCCTTCAATTCCACATTACGTTTTCTCAAATTATAATAATGAGCATTACGTTCATGCGATACGAGTAAACAGTTTCGAACTTTACTGAATATAGTTTCAAGTTCTTTTAACTTGTTAGAAAATTTATTCTCATTATCAACTTCTAAAGAATTAGGATCAATGGGAGTGTCATCATTATATATAGAACCATCAAGAATCGTCTCACGTCCGTGAGTTAAGAAGTACGGAGTATGTTTAGTTACATCGTGTTTAACTGTATTAAGAGCACATTGTATCTCAGATATGTTCTTATCCCAAGTTCGGTGATCAGAACGCACGTACGAAGCTATGGTTCTTACCAATTCACGATTTACACGCTCAGTAGGGTTTGTCTGTCGATGATATCTAGTATTGTAAAAGATATGAGGAACACTATATTTAACCATTAGGTCTTTAAAGTCTTTTGAAGTGAATTGTGCGCCGTTGTCACAGTAAAGATATTTAGGTACCCCATGTACAAGAAAAAATCCTTTCTCCAAACACTTAACTATCGCTTGAGCAGTTATAGTTCGCAAAGGAAATAAAGTAACATATTTACTAAAGTAATCAGTCCAAACAAATAAATACTCACCACCTATTACGTGAGACAGGAATCCACACGGTGAAAAGTGGGCATATAATATGCCTCTGCCACCCCTTCGGGGATAAGGCGTGATGGATATTTATTAACAAATAAATATTGATTTCTCATATAGAAGGGAGGAAATGGACCAAGAATGTCACAAGAGAAAGCCTCGCCAGGCAACGTAATACGTCGTGGTTTACCCATAAATCCAGGACGGGCTAAATTAGTAGGTTTATACCTTTGGCATATTTCACAAGAATCAACATATTCTTTAACATCTTCAAAGAGATTAGGCCAGTAATATATACTAGCTATTTTAAAATGGGTTTTGGCCACACCGAAATGGCCAGAAGTAACCTTATCATGGCACTTAGTCAGAATTTCTTTTCGTTCCTCATAAGGCACTACCAACTTCCAGTCAAATTGATCTGTTAGGCGATATTTATTCTTCGAGAAACGATATGTTTATTATTTTCAATTTTTGAAATTAGAAAACATAGATGGAGTATCAGAGAACTTTTTAAAGATGTCCAAGTACCAAGGATCTTGAGTAGAAAGAACGGCAATTGAGTTTAAATTGATACGCAAGAACGGAACCAAGACAACGCCGGTCCATCAAAAATTTCCGGGAAACCTCTGAATATTCTGTCTTCAGAAACATTCCTAGTAACAAGAAGTTCTTCTAAGCGAGAAAGGAAAGTACGGACACAAGTGTCCCCCTTGAATTTCAAGTTTAAAGAATTAATATTAAAAGTCTTTTCAGGTTTATAAATGACCTCTCTGACTACGTGCTTTTCAGTAACTACAGAGTCCTCGTCATCCTCCAAATCCGATGAAGAAGCAGAATCACTATCTTGTAAGCATTCAATTATAGAATTCAATTGCTTTTTGAGAAGCATAACCTCCTCAGTCTCATCAATACGGCAAAGAAAGTATCTGCAACGAGAGTTTAAACGACCTCTAGCAGTTGTAGACAAATCACCTTTAGCTTTTCTTTCAATCACCTCAACTTTTCGTTCACAAGGTCACACGTTGGGCCGCCAACTTATAACGGTTGACGGGCTTGGTAGGGGTGGTGCGCACTAGGTAGCAACAACACACCTACATACACCCATCAAGTACGGTTGTAACACTTCTGAGTGTCGGTTACATATTCCTAAGATTTATTTACTAACCTTGTTTTTATATACATCCCTTTTGTTGAAACAAACTCAATTTTCACAATACTTTAGTTATAACTCTAAAGTCATTTGTGTAATTATTTAAAAGGTTAAATGATTTCACATTGTCTGTTTTTGTTCGGAACGACATGAGTTTGACGTTGTCAAAACTGCCACGAACGTTTCGACCCTTATGGCGCGTTCTAAAGTTAACGCGTGCGTTTATGGTGTCTTTCAGTTTGGTGCTGGACATTGAACTTAGATAGATTGGCTGTCCTGACTCACATCCACACATAATGTATTGCGTGCGGTGTGACAAACAGGAATAGTAAGGTTTTTATGTTGGTTTCGTTTATTCTGCCAATGTTTTGTCAAGGCTGTATGGTGTATGACTTTAGCCTGCGGTGATCGAGTGAAAGAAAAAAAAAGAAGCTGGTTCTTTTTGACGAGAACGGCGTGATGAAAAAGCGCTTGGTCATGGTGATTTAATTCGGATTAATATCCGAAGTCTTTTTAGCTAATGCTAGAAGGTGAGGATAGTTGTTTATATTTGTTTCTTCGTAATCGGCAAGATTACTTGGCATTTGTGAATAATATGTTCTTACAATGGTTGTACTTTGTATTTCAGTCTGCTTATCAAGAGACTTGGCAAATAATATGAAAAAGATTGATGATAGAAGGATCTAGTTAAAACCCCACTGAAATAAGTGGTAAGTTAAAACTATATAATCTCTTAGACTGCATTCCTTAACAGAATGTTGAGGGTGGAAGTGATTTTTATTACAAATTACTAATGTCTGTAACTTTTCTATTGTTACAGGGGTTTTAGGTTTTAGTTTTATGTTTTAGTTTCTTTTTCGTTTTGGTTCTTTATTATCCATCTACATACTAATTGAGTTTAACATGGTTCAGGTTCTCTGCATTCTACATTTTTTACTCCTGAATGTCTGTAAGAAGACTTAAAGTAAGCTGAGACAATGTGCAAAGATGATATTTCTCTCTACTCCGGTTACTTACTACCTGGACTTCTAGAATAGAAAGAGATGTGAAGGACTTGGATGTTCCTCAGCCCAGCTAAGTAGTAATCTTTAATTAGTTTCTATGTAGAATAACCCGGTAAAGGCCGACTGATGGTGATAGTTTAAAAGGAATAACTTTTAACTTTAAATATTCATTTTTCTATTACATATGTAGCTTTCAACTATTTAATATACTGGACTACCAATGTGACGTTCCAGTTACACATATTTTATAACCTTTTTATTATCACAAAGGAATATTAATGTGAAACTTTATTTTTACCTTGTTATGTTGTAGTGTATGATGATGATGATGATGATAGGAAGCGGTGTTGTGTGTTAACAAAATTCAGAGATAGTTTAAATGTATGTCTGTATTTAATTTAGATATTATTAAGGCACATGACAACTGCTTTAATATTAGTCATTTTAGGCCACGCCCGTTTCCATACTTTGGTTTAAATTCTTATTTGTACTAAATATAAACTTATTTTTAAGTGACCATATATATATGGATCCCACTAGGCATTACTAAGCCATTTCTTTTTACTTTCATATATGTATATTCATGTCTACATATGAATATAGTTTAAATAAATATAATTAATAAGTTGATAACGTGAAGTTTTTTAATTGCATCATTCGTTTGATGGAGAGATACCTGGCGCCCTCTCTTTATAAATTCTGGTATTTCTCTGCTCCAGGTTGGTCCATACTCACTCCCTATACACATGCTCTGCTAGCTGGTGCACCGGTGATTCTTTGAGATAGTGTTACTTACACATCTCCAGGGATTACCAACCGTACCTGATGGGTGTATGTAGGTGTGTTGTTGCTACCTAGTGCGCACCACGCCTGCGAAGCCCGTCAACCGTTATACGGTTGGTAATCCCTGGAGTTGTGTAAGTAACACTATCTCAAAGAATCACCGGTGCACCAGCTAGCAGAGCATGTGTATTGGGAGTGAGTATGGACCAACCTGGAGCAGAGAAATACCAGAATTTATAAAAAAGAGGGCGCCAGGTATCTCTCCATCAAACGAATGATGCAATTAAAAAAACTCATGTTATCAACTTATTCATTATATTTATCCAAAGTATATCCATATGTAGACATGTATATACATATATGAAAGGGCTTAGTCAAGTATAGTGGGACCCATATATATAGTCACTTAAAAATAAGTTTATAGTTAGTACAAATAAAAATTAAGCCAAAGTATGGAATTGGGCGTGGCATAAAATGACAAATATTAAAGCTGTTGTCAGATGCTTTAAAAATATCTAGATTATATACAGACATACATTTAAACTATCTCTGAGTTTTGTTAACACACAAACCCCGCTTCCTATCATCATCATCATCATACACTACAACATAACAAGGTAAAAATAAAGTTTCATATTAATATTCCTTTGTGAAAATAAAAGGATTATAAAATATGTGTAACTGGAACGTCACATCGGTAGTCCAGTAAATTAAAGTAGTTGAAAGCTACATATGTAATAGAAGAATGAATATTTAAAGTTAAAAGTTATTCCTTTTAAACTATCAACATCAGTCGGCCTTTACCGGATTATTGTACAGAGAAACTAATTAAAGATTACTTCTTATCTGGATATAAGGTTAAAGAACATCCAAGTCATTCACATCTCTTCCTATTCTAGAAGTCCAGGTAGTAGTACCAGAGTAGAGTGAAATATCCTCTTTGCACATTGTCTCAGCTTACTTTAAGTCTTCTTACAGACATTCACAAGGAGTAAAAAGTGTAAAATGCAGAGAACGTGAAACACGTTAAACTCAATTATTATGTAAAAAACAAAAACATAAACAAAACAAAACCGAAACATAAACCCCTGTAACAACAGAAAAGTTACAGACATTAGTAATTTGTAATAAAAATCACTTTCACCCTCAACATTCTGTTAATGAATGCAATCTAAGAGATTATATAGTTTTAACTTACCACTTATTTCAGTGGGGTTTTAACTAGATCATTCTATCATCATCCTTTTTTCATGTTATTTGCTAAGTCTCTTGATAAGCAGACTAAAAAACAAAGTACAACCATCGTAAGAACATATTATTCGCAAAGGCCAAGTAATCTTACCGATTACAAAGAAACAAATATAAACAAATATTCTCACCTCAGCAACAACCATTATGTCTAATTATTTGCTAAAAAGACTTCGGATATTAATCCGAATTAAATCACCATGACAGGCATATTCTCATGACGCCATGTCGTTGCAAAAAGGGACGAGCTCCTTTCTTTTTTTCGCTCGATTACGGCAGGCCAAGCCATACAGCCTTCACAAATAATCAAAAAATTAATAAACAAAACCAACATGAAAACCTTACTATTCCTGTTTGTCACACCTCACGCAATACATTATGGGTGGATGTGAGTCAGGACAGCCAATCTATCTTAGTTCAATGTCCACCACCAAACTGAAAGACACCATAGACGCACGCGTTAATTTTAGAACGCGCCAAAAGAGTCGAAACGACCGTGACAGTTTTGACAACGTCAAACTCATGTCGTTCCGAACAAACATAAACAATGTGAAATTATATAACTTTTAAATAATTAGACAAATGACTTTAGAGTTATAACTAAAGTATTGTGAAAATTGTGTTTGTTTCCACAAAAGGGATGTATATGAAAATAAGGTTAGCAAATCAAATCCCATGAATATGTAACCGACACTCAGAAGTTACACACGGACCCTGTTTTTGCCCTGAGGGTTGTCGCAGAGAAATACAGGTCGAAGAACACGCCTCTGCACTGTTTGTTTCTAGACATGCAGAAGGCCTTCGACTGTGTTCTTCGTGCGATGATCTGGTGGGCACTGCGGTCCAAAGGGGTTCCAGAGGTCTATATTGACACTATCCGGGACATGTACTGTGACTCCGATTCAATGGTTCGGACTGCTGTTGGCGACACGAAACCCTTCCCCATCACCGTCGGGGTACACCAGGGTTCGGTCCTTAGTCCGCTTCTGTTCAGTGTAATATTAGACGAGTTGTCGGACAGCATCAGAAACCCGCATGAGCAGCCTCCATGGTTGCTCATGTATGCTGACGATATTGCGCTGGCAGACGCGGACAGGGGCAGATTGCTGCGACGTGTAAAGGCGTGGAAGGAGACGCTTAAGAACGGCGGTCTGAAACTAAATATGGCGAAGACCGAGTACTTGGCACTAAACTCGACAAATCCCGCATCCGTCCGCATAGGCGGCGATTTGGTCGAGCGCACGGACCAGGTTAAATACCTGGGATCTGTTTTTCACACGTCCAGTGACATCGATTGCGATGTCAAGTCACGCATTGCTGCCGCGTGGGCTAAATGGTGGGAGATGACCGGTGTCATTTGTGACCCTAAAATGCTGATCCGGTTGAAGGGACAGGTCTACAAAACCATTATTAGACCTGTCCTTTTACATGGCAGTGAGACTTGGCCTATATTAGAGCGACACAAGCAGGAGCTGCGTGTCACGGAAATGAAGATGCTGCGGTGGATGTGTGGAGTCACGCGGATGGACCGCGTGAGGAACTCTCGCATCCGCGGCAGCCTTCACGCCCGTGACATTAAGGAGAAGTTGCAAGAGTGTCGCCTTCGTTGGTATGGTCACGTCTTGCGGCAACCGCCGGGCTACGGAGGTAACAAATGTCTGGCCATGTCAGTCCCGCCGGGTCCCGGTAAGAGGGGAAGACCCAAGAAGTGCGGCTTGACGTCGTAAGGGATAACATGCGTGCCAATGGTCTCACTACAGGGGATGCCGACGACAGTGCGAAGTGGAGGAGAAAATGTAGGAAAGCGGACCCCGGGCGTCGCGAGACGCAACTGGGACAGACGCTCGGATGATGATGGGTGATAATAATGATTAATAAAACATAAATTGTTACACTCAACAATTTATGTTCTTATTAATTGCTTTCAATTTGATTAAGTTAGCTTGTTGATAAGACGAACTAGCACAAGATGTTTGTACCTGTCACTGAACACAATAATCATCTCATGCCAATACATTTCATCGCAGATTGCGTGTATAGGGAAGTAGTTTAGACTGAGTAAAGTTGAGTCGCCACAAGCGGATAATTCAAAATAATTTTTTTATTCAAAAAATACTGTAAGTCGATGCTAAAACGTATTCCTCATCATTCATCCAACCAAATAAAAAACTAGACGCGTTGGTACATGCATATATGCACACACTATAGCTGCGTATCGTAACGGGGTGTAGCGAGTCCAGAGATTTATCTCATCTAAAAAATTGCGTACCGCGCTAAAAGAAGTTTTTCCTTCAAAAATTGACCGGGATCGACGTTAATGATGATGATGATGGAAAATAAATCTACACTGAAAGACTCCTAATTGATTACACAGCATTATTTAATAAGACCTGTAGATGACCGGAATCAACGTTAGATGATGATGATGATTATGGTCCCGAGTCCAGAGATTTTATCTCATCTAAAAATAAGCGTACCGCGCTAAAAGAATATTCACTTCAAAAATTGACCGGGATGGACGTTAATGATGATGATGAAAAAAAAATTCTACTCTGAAAGAGTCTTAATTGATTACACAATATTATTTAATAAGACCTGTAGATGACCGGGTTCAACATTAGATGATGATGATGATTATAGTCGCAAATCCAGAGATTTTATCTCCTCTAAAAATATGTGTACCACGCTAAGAGGCGTTTTCACTTAAAAACTCCATCCGTCTTACGCTTTTTCGATCAGGTCACGTGTCCTGACGCGAGTTTAAGATTTTATACCCATTACAGAAAAAGTGCTCAACGCCGCTAAAGAAGTTTTCACTTCAAAAAACGGGGAGTAGCGAATCCAAATTTATCTCATCTAAAAAATTGCGTACCGCGCTAAAAGAAGTTTTTCCTTCAAAAATTGACCGGGATCGACGTAAAGATGATGATGATGAAAAATAAATCTACACTGAAAGAGTCCTAATTGATTACACAGCATTATTTAATAAGACCTGTAGATGACCGGAATCAACGTTAGATGATGATGATGATTATGGTAGCGAGTCCAGAGATTTTATCTCATCTAAAAATATGCGTACCGCGCTAAAAGAAGTTTTTCCTTCAAAAATTGACCGGGATCGACGTAAAGATGATGATGATAAAAAATAATTCTACACTGAAAGAGTCCTAATTGATTACACAGCATTATTTAATAAGACCTGTAGATGACCGGAATCAACGTTTGATGATGATGATGATTATGGTCGCGAGTCCAGAGATTTTATCTCATCTAAAAATATGCGTACCGCGCTAAAAGAAGTTTTTCCTTCAAAAATTGACCGGGATCGACGTAAAGATGATGATGATAAAAAATAATTCTACACTGAAAGAGTCCTAATTGATTACACAGCATTATTTAATAAGACCTGTAGATGACCGGAATCAACGTTAGATGATGATGATGATTATGGTCGCGAGTCCAGAGATTTTATCTCATCTAAAAATATGCGTACCGCGCTAAAAGAAGTTTTTCCTTCAAAAATTGACCGGGATCGACGTAAAGATGATGATGATAAAAAATAATTCTACACTGAAAGAGTCCTAATTGATTACACAGCATTATTTAATAAGACCTGTAGATGACCGGAATCAACGTTTGATGATGATGATGATTATGGTCGCGAGTCCAGAGATTTTATCTCATCTAAAAATATGCGTACCGCGCTAAAAGAAGTTTTTCCTTCAAAAATTGACCGGGATCGACGTAAAGATGATGATGATAAAAAATAATTCTACACTGAAAGAGTCCTAATTGAATACACAGCATTATTTAATAAGACCTGTAGATGACCGGAATCAACGTTAGATGATGATGATGATTATGGTCGCGAGTCCAGAGATTTTATCTCATCTAAAAATATGCGTACCGCGCTAAAAGAAGTTTTTCCTTCAAAAATTGACCGCGATCGACGTAAAGATGATGATGATAAAAATCTTACGCTTTTTCGATCAGGACACGTGTCCTGACGCGAGTTTAGATTTTATACCCAACGCCGCTAAAGAAGTTTTCACTTCAAAAAAAAACTTTACCTGTGATACATTTCGTTTTGATTTCATTTTCCACTGTGATTTTTTTCAGTTATCCATCGAGGGGTATGGGTCTCTCCTTGCGAGTAGTTTTAATTAACTATCTTCATGCTGTATTTCTAACGAGATTGTCATAGAGGACTGATTACTAGGTATCGTATTCCATACCTCGTTTTATATATGCACTGGATATTCAAATACAATTGATTTTTCCGTGTTTGAGCAATCTGCTCATGTGTTCTTTGTCTTGGTCTTCAGTACACTATATCAATAGCAGGTAGCCACAACCTGCGCTTGTCCATTTTAAAAATGGGCTCGCTACCTGTTACGTCGGAAAAATAAGTAGAGAGAAATATCCTCTTTGCACATTGTCTCAGCTTACTTTAAGTCTTCTTACAGACATTCACAAGGAGTAAAAAGTGTAGAATGCAGAGAACGTGAAACACGTTAAACTCAATTATTATGTAAAAAACATAAACAAAACAAAACCGTAACATAAACCCCTGTAACAACAGAAAAGTTACAGACATTAGTAATTTGTAATAAAAATCACTTTCACCCTCAACATTCTGTTAATGAATGCAATCTAAGAGATTATATAGTTTTAACTTACCACTTATTTCAGTGGGGTTTTAACTAGATCATTCTATCATCATCCTTTTTTCATGTTATTTGCTAAGTCTCTTGATAAGCAGACTGAAATACAAAGTACAACCATCGTAAGAACATATTATTCGCAAAGGCCAAGTAATCTTACCGATTACAAAGAAACAAATATAAACAAATATTTTCACCTCAGCAACAACCATTATGTCTAATTATTTGCTAAAAAGACTTCGGATATTAATCCGAATTAAATCACCATGACAGGCATATTCTCATGACGCCATGTCGTTGCAAAAAGGGACGAGCTCCTTTCTTTTTTTCGCTCGATTACGGCAGGCCAAGCCATACAGCCTTCACAAATAATCAAAAAATTAATAAACAAAACCAACATGAAAACCTTACTATTCCTGTTTGTCACACCTCACGCAATACATTATGGGTGGATGTGAGTCAGGACAGCCAATCTATCTAAGTTCAATGTCCAGCACCAAACTGAAAGACACCATAGACGCACGCGTTAATTTTAGAACGCGCCAAAAGAGTCGAAACGACCGTGACAGTTTTGACAACGTCAAACTCATGTCGTTCCGAACAAACATAAACAATGTGAAATTATATAACTTTTAAATAATTAGACAAATGACTTTAGAGTTATAACTAAAGTATTGTGAAAATTGAGTTTGTTTCCACAAAAGGGATGTATGTGAAAATAAGGTTAGTAAATCAAATCCCATGAATATGTAACCGACACTCAGAAGTGTTACACACGGACCCTGTTTTTGCCCTGAGGGTTGTCGCAGAGAAATACAGGTCGAAGAACACGCCTCTGCACTGTTTGTTTCTAGACATGCAGAAGGCCTTCGACTGTGTTCTTCGTGCGATGATCTGGTGGGCACTGCGGTCCAAAGAGGTTCCAGAGGTCTATATTGACACTATCCGGGACATGTACTGTGACTCCGATTCAATGGTTCGGACTGCTGTTGGCGACACGAAACCCTTCCCCATCACCGTCGGGGTACACCAGGGTTCGGTCCTTAGTCCGCTTCTGTTCAGTGTAATATTAGACGAGTTGTCGGACAGCATCAGAAACCCGCATGAGCAGCCTCCATGGTTGCTCATGTATGCTGACGATATTGCGCTGGCAGACGCGGACAGGGGCAGATTGGTGCGACGTGTAAAGGCGTGGAAGGAGACGCTTGAGAACGGCGGTCTGAAACTAAATGTGGCGAAGACCGAGTACTTGGCACTAAACTCGACAAATCCCGCATCCGTCCGCATAAGCGGCGATTTGGTCGAGCGCACGGACCAGGTTAAATACCTTAGATCTGTTTTTCACACGTCCAGTGACATCGATTGCGATGTCAAGTCACGCATTGCTGCCGCGTGGGCTAAATGGTGGGAGATGACCGGTGTCATTTGTGACCCTAAAATGCTGATCCGGTTGAAAGGACAGGTCTACAAAACCATTATTAGACCTGTCCTTTTACATGGCAATGAGACGTGGCCTATATTAGAGCGACACAAGCAGGAGCTGCGTGTCACGGTAATGAAGACGCTGCGGTGGATGTGTGGAGTCACGCGGATGGACCGCGTGAGGAACTCTCGCATCCGCGGCAGCCTTCACGCCCGTGACATTAAGGAGAAGTTGCAAGAGTGTCGCCTTCGTTGGTATGGTCACGTCTTGCGGCAACCGCCGGGCTACGGAGGTAACAAATGTCTGGCCATGTCGGTCCCGGTAAGAGGGGAAGACCCAAGAAGTGCGGCTTGACGTCGTAAGGGATGACATGCGTGCCAATGGTCTCACTACAGGGGATGCCGACGACAGTGCGAAGTGGAGGAGAAAATGTAGGAAAGCGGACCCCGGGCGTCGCGAGACGCAACTGGGACAGACGCTCGGATGATGATGGGAGATAATAATGATTAATAAAACATAAATTGTTACACTCAACAATTTATGTTCTTATTAATTGCTTTCAATTTGATTAAGTTAGCTTGTTGATAAGACGAACTAGCACAAGATGTTTGTACCTGTCACTGAACACAATAATCATCTCATGCCAATACATTTCATCGCAGATTGCGTGTATAGGGAAGTAGTTTAGACTGAGTAAAGTTGAGTCGTCACAAGCGGATAATTCAAAATATTTTTTTTATTCAAAAAATACTGTGAGTCGATGCTAAAACGTATTCCTCATCATTCATCCAACCAAATAAAAAAAAACTTTACCTGTGATACATTTCGTTTTGATTTCATTTTCCACTGTGATTTTTTTCAGTTATCCATCGAGGGGTATGGGTCTCTCCTTGCGAGTGGTTTTAATTAACTATCTTCATGCTGTATTTCTAACGAGATTGTCATAGAGGACTGATTACTAGGTATCGTATTCCATACCTCGTTATATATATGCACTGGATATTCAAATACATTAGATTTTTCCGTGTTTGAGCAATCTGCTCATGTGTTCTTTGTCTTGGTCTTCAGTACACTATATCAATAGCAGGTAGCAACAACCTGCGTTTGTCCATTTTAAAAATGGGCTCGCTACCTGTTACGTCGGAAAAATAAGTAAAGAATTTGAAAGCTACTGGGATACATACATTTGAAGAAAAAGTTTGAGGATATTAACATATGCTCCGCATGTGTGTACTCGACATTTCTATAGGAATGCTTTAATCAATCCTCAGAGATTGAATCCACGCGTCATTAAATATGTAGGCAAATTAATCACTAGGCAGAGCTCTATAAACTTTAGAGAATGCCTTATAAGTCATCCGTCTGTTAAACTTGTGACCCGTTTGAAAATTGATTTTATAATTTCTCCGAACTTTTACAACTCTTATGATCTATGGAAACTATCATGAGAAATAATATCAGTATCAACAGTAATACGTGGGTAACACTGAAAATGTTTAGAAAATAAAAAAACGGCTTAATGTAGAAAGTTGCTAATACATTTATTGTTTTTCGACGTAATCTCCGTTCCTCTCTACACATCGTCGCATTCGATGGAACCACTGAGAAAAGCTGTGGGCCCATTCTTCCTTAGGGGTCTCTTCTATGGCATTTTCGTACGCTTTCACCGCATCTTCAGGGCTCGTAAAGCGAATACCTCTAAGTTTATCTCTAGTTCTTGGGAATAAATGAAAGTCGCAGGGCGCCAGGTCGGGACTGTATGGCGGATGACTCATTATCTCGACATCTGCCATAGTCAAATATTCAACAGTCCGTTTTGCGGAGTGCGCTGAAGCATTGTCGTGGTGAAGAAGGATCCTGCTTCGAGGGCGCTGCTGTCGAATTTTTTCCAAGACAACAGGTAGCGATTGACTTACCAGTCTGCAGTAACTGTCCTTCCATCTTTTAGCATAACTGTCGCGAAATGACCTTTCCGACCAAAGAACGAGGCTATCATCTTTTTTCCTTGACTTCTTCCTTTCTTTACCTTAGTTGGCCGATCCTCAAAAGGAAACACCCAATGAGCTGATTGTCTTTTGGTTTCGGGTTCATAGCAATATATCCAGCTTTCATCACCTGTGACGATGTCAAATACAGCATTTGAGTCACCGCCGTTGAACTTATCTAACATTTCGCGACATCAGTCCATGCGAAGGCGTTTTTGGTCGTCGGCTAAAATATGGGGAATCCATCTGGTACAAAGCTTCCTGACGCCTAAATGTTCGTGTAATATTTTTTTAACTTGACTCATACCAATGCCTAGGCTTGCCCGTATCTGCTAATAGGTCACTCTCTTATCTTCCTCTATCATACGTCGCACAGCTCTGATGTTATCTTCAGTAGTCGCTGTTAAAGGACGTTCCTCACGCGGATCATCACTGAGATTGCGACGTCCACGCTTAAACTCGTTAAACCAATTGTAAAGAGTGGCACGAGATGGGGCTTCATTATGAAATGCTAATCGCAGCCTATCATAGATTTGTTGTTGAGTAAGCCCACAACGAAATTCATAATAAATCATTGACCGAAAATTTTCTCGCGTCAAGTTCATTTTCACGTTTAACAAGAGTTTTACATTTGCCGCCAGGTTGAGCGGGCGAGATAAATAATTTCAAAGTGGACTGTATTTGCAGGGAAAGACAAAAATGAAATTTACACGCGGTTGTCGACGAAAAAAAGAAATGGAAAACAAGAATGGGCACACTACCTTGCTTTTGCTGCGAGATGCTGAGGTGGAGGCTGCCGGGGACGTCCCTGGACTTGGATCCCTGGTTCCATTGCACGAAAACACTATTTATCCATGGAAAATACAATTATTGCGAAAGGTTGGTGCGGGCGCGCGCGAGCTGTCTCGCTCCTCTTTTATGCGAGACAAGGTAGGTGCGAAAGAGAAATGGAATAAAGGGAAGCGGGGGGAGTGTCGACTACTAATTAATTAAAAATAAATGTAGATCGGCGATGCAACATAGAAAAAATAACGCGGCTACTCTTTTATCGTATACCGGCGCAACCATTTCCCCCCAGGCTTGAAGGGTTACCTTCGAAAAAGAAACAACTGACTATACAGTTGCCACTGAGCTTTAGCTGCTAAGTAAACAAAATGCTATCGAACTAAACTAAACTAAACCTAATCGAACAAGATAAATTTGTTATTGAAGTTACTGTTGATTAGGCAAAGGACAAAGACGACTAACTGGTCGCAAGTACGAACCAGTTGCGGTTTTAAATCGAACTATTCGGGTGATCCCATTTGACCCAGGGAAAACTTCTACTACCCCAAGAGGCCAATGTAATGGAGGCATATTTTCAGTTAAAATAACTACGACAGTACCGACAGTAATAGGGTTCGACGGAGTATTCCATTTCTGACGTAACTGTAGCGTACGCAAATAGTCTGTCCTCCAACGCTTCCAAAACGATTGAACGAGTTTATCCGATAAGGCATGACGCGAGAGAAGATGAAGTCGATCTTCCTCTATTTCAAAGGCGGGTAAGTATTTTAACAGTGTAACCTTCAAAAAGTGCGCTGGAGTCAGTGCAAGCGGCTCCGAGGGATCACTAGACAAGGTTCTACAAAGAGGACGCGTATTCATTAGTGCTCAGCTCTTCACACGTAAAGTGTTTGAAACGCAAAAAATTATGTAGTTCGGAAAGGTTACGACGAGCTCCGACGTAATTCGTACCGTTGTCCGAATACATTCGAGATACGGAACCCCGACGCGACAAAAATCTTTTAAATGCAGACATGAAGCATGGCGTGCTCAAATCACCAGGTAACTCTATATGAATGGCGCGTGTCGTCATACAAACAAAAAGACAAACATAAGCTTTCGTGGAGAGTATACCACGACCACGAGAAACTGTTGCCCTGAAGGGGCCAGCGTAATCGGTACCCGTGTGTACGAACGGTTTAGCAGCCTGAACAACACGACAAGGCCGATGATCGGCCATTTCGGCCGCGATTGACTTCGGGCGAATTTCGAAACAAAGAATACATCTATGAACTATTGAACGAATCAAATTGCGTGCGGAGAGAATCCAGTATTTCTGGCGCAAAATCGACATCAATAAATCTGGACCAGCGTGACAATTCACCCTATGGTGATATTCAACTAAAAGATCAACGATATGATCCTTGCGCGGGAGAACTATAGGATGCATTTGATCGAACTCTAATGCTCAAACGACCACCAACTCGAATGAAGCCATCCTTCAAAAAAGGTTTCAAATGCTGAAAAGCGCGACTACAAGGCTTATTCAATTCCAAATTTCTAATTTCAGACGAAAAATAAAATCGCTGAAGTTCACGAAGCACGATTAACTCAGCCTTGTTTAAGTCGAAGGCGGTAACGTGAACGCGACGAGGAAGGATTTTCAAAAATATACAAATATAAACCACACTACGCAAAAGAATCGATCACGATGAAACACGACTAGCCAACTCCAAGACAGGCGACTTTTCGAGCGGCGCGGTAGCAACTAAAGAGGCTTTCTTTTCCGCTTGCGGCGTGGACACAGTAGCGGGGTTGAAAGGACTAACAGGCCATTCTAGAGGTGAGGCTTGGCACCAGGAAGAGCCATGGAACCACAACGGATGATCCAAAATCTGTGCAGGTGTTAACCCACGAGACAAACAATCGGCAGGGTTGTCCGTACCTGAGACGTGATAAAAGTTTTGCGGCGCCAATTCTGACTGAATTTTTGCCACCGTATTTACGACAAATGTATTCCAGCGATGGAGCGAAGAATGTGTCCAACCTTTGTGTTCGGACGATCGAGTCCAACAATGCGAAAATTCTACCTATATTAATGCGGTGAAATCGGCGATCTGATTCGCGAACACCAATACAAAGAAGCATTTGCCTAATGTCGGCTGAAAGCGCGACAGCGAATAAGCGAAAGTTTACTATAATTTCGAACAAATTACCTTAAAGATTTTGACCACTGTGCAAAATATCGTTTACCGAAACATTCGAACTAGTTTTGGCGCTGCCATCTAAAACAACGCGCAACTTGGTGGTTAGTTTATCCTCGCGGACAACTCCATGGTGCGGTATGGTATACAAAGGAGCGTGCTTCGTCTCTTCGATTTCGGGAGGCGCGGGTGAAACGAAACCTTTATCCAAATATTCTACTATTACGCCATCGTAAGCCTCCTTCAACTTTGGAGATGTGTGCATTTTCCGTTCTAAACAAAAGAAGCGTTTTTCGGCTGACTGAAATGAATCTCCAAGCGAATTAACATCACCCTTAAAGGGGAGTGCGACAACATAACGACCATCACTACCGCGAGTAGTCGTGCGACCATAAAACCCTTCACAAAGTTCAACATCCGGGCTGACAATAGGAGGGGCGTTCACCTCTTCTATCTCCCAGAATTTAGGACAGCGGAGTCCAGTGGCTTGACGGTGCAACAATATGACACTGTCGAGTTACAATCAAAATAAGCGGGTGCGGAACCAACAATAACAAATCCAAGAACCATCTCTAAGGCGAGCGGCGCGGGGTGCGATGCGTGACCTTGAACCTTATGCTGTGACAGGAGGTGCGGGAAAATCGAAGCGCCAACTAACAAATCAATATCTCCTGGAACGGCGTAAGTATCATCGGCCAACGGTAAATCTCTAAAATTAGTCAATAATGAGGTATTGACTGCGACAGTCGGTAAAAATTTGGTAACCTTATCGACGACTAGCGAATCCATCGAAAAACTAACATCAAAATCAAAACGCGAGTGGAATTTAATCCCTACAGAACCTTGAACGGCTTTAGTGGAACCCCCAATACCTTTCACAACATTACATGCGGGGCGGTTATTTATATGCAAACCAAGACGACTACAACAATTTTTACTAGTAAAATTACTTTGAGAAGCACTATCTAAAAGTGCTCGAACACTATGTATACCATGCGAATCGTAAACAACAACTCGAGCGGTTGCTAGAAGTACCGTAGTAGGGCTTGTGTGCAAACTTGATAGCGAGCACAAAGCGACATCGTTCGGCTGGAGGCGCGGCAGTGGCGCCGCCGTCGCTAGGCGCGGACGGGGACGAAAACACGCGAGTGCGCTCCGAATCGCGACTCAACGACTCGGGCGGCTGTTACGTCATAGCGGACGGACGGTTAGGCACTGAGTTCGCGCAGCTGGAATCGGCGGACGAACTACCGTTATTGTTTTCGAAGTGTAATAATGAATGGTGTTTACCATTACACTTGCGACAAACATTATTCGAATTACAGAATGAAACACGATGTTTCTTACTGAGACAATTTGATTACAATTGATACATAAATTACTAGAACGAACAAATTTATAGCGATCGCTAGGAGTGAGTTTATTGAACTCCGAACATTTATAAAATTGGGCATGGTGACCTTGACACAAAGAACAATTTTTCAAATACAACACTTGCGATTGCGAAGTTGTGGGTTCGAAATTACCAAAAGATTGTGTGGAATTCGTGGGCTTACTACGATTAGTCGGACAATTTTTCGCTACTCGAAACAAAGTTCGTTGCAAAATTCGAATATGTTGACGAACGAAAGTTTCTAAATCGTCGAACTTAGGTATTTCATGGCCACGTCTATCCATTTCAAATAAGCGAACGGTTACGGAATCTAATTTCTTTAAACCGATATACAAAAACAAAAAATCACAGAGGTCATTGACCTAGACATTCTTTAGGGCGCGAAAGGCTGATGCAAAAATATCTAAGAATTTTTCTAAGTCGTGTTCATTACACGATGAGCTATTTTTCAAATTAAATATTCAAAATAAATGAATAAAATAAATATCCATCACGCCTTATCCCCAAAGGGGTGGCAGAGGCATATTATGTGCCCACTTTTCACCGTGTGGATTCCTGTCCCACGTAATAGGTGGTGAGCCCATTGCCGTGTTGAAATAGACAGATGCAGGTTGTGGCTACCTGCTGCTGAAATTTTTAAGCTGCCCATAAGGCCTTCAACCAGGCTTAACGACTGCCATTTTACTGGCAACCGGGACCAACGGCTTAACGTGCCTTCCGAAGCACGGAAACGCTCGCAAATGTAAATGCCACAAAGTGGTCACCCATCCGAGTACCAGCCATAGTGAAAGTTGCGTAACTCAGTGATCGTTTACAGAACACTGAGAGCGCGGGGCCACGAGCGCTTCACTTAGTAACAACCGCTTATTTGGATCAAATTAAATATTTAATCCAAATAAGCGGTTGTTACTAAGCGTTTGTCTTCGTATTTGACCTTCAAAGTATTCAAAATCAAACTATAGTTATCGGCGCAAAGCGTTATACGGTAAACGGTTTTTGCTTTCCCGGTTAGTTTACTAACTAAGTAATGTAATTTTTCGTAATCCAATAACGAATTATTATTATGGATCGTATTTTCGAAACTAGCGAAAAACAAAGGCCAATTTTTAATATCGCCATCAAATTCGGGTATTTGTATGGGCGGTAATTTAGGTCGGTCCCGTTTCAGCAAATCAAAACCGGCTGGCCCGGGTTTCGAATCGGTGACTACTACGGGCACGGGCGCTTGCAATGACTTAGCGACACGTTTTATGCGACAAATTAAATCTTCGAAAGATGACATGGCGTCATAACTTAATAAGAAATCGGGATTTAATTTTAATTCAAGCAAGTTAATTTTATCGAGAACATTTTCGAAATCTAAGCGAATACTTTCTACGTTTTCGATCGAGGATAAAAACAATTATTTTATTGATTCATCTGCGATCCTCTATGAATAATCACAAATTGATTGCATACGCTTAAAAAGGCTATCCTTCTTAGCGTGTAATAGTTTTAGCTGTAGATCCGGAATCTCTTTCGGAGGCATTGTTAAAACAAACAACTATAGCTACCTACAGTGCAAAACTAACGAACGATCAAAATGGCAGCGGTGGTAAGCAGCGAGACGCGACGCGAACGAGCGTAGGTACTTGCGCGCGCGGGCCTAGGTACCTGCTCGCGTGGTCTACTTATTACTATGCGGTGCAGTCAAAATTACCAACTATTTAGTACCTACCTATGCGAAAAACAGTAGGTAAGTATGCGTTTATTCCCTAATGGAATAAAACTATTATCTATGCGTTTATTCCCTATAGAATAAAAACTATTACCTAATCTATCCGTTTATTCCGTGGTGGAATAAAAACTATAACTTATACCTATGCGTTTATTCCGAATGGAGTAAAAACTATAACCTATACCTATGCGTTTATTCCGTGGTGGAATAAAAACTATAACCTATACCTATGCGTTTATTCCCTATGGGATAAAAACTATTGCGTTTCTATTGGCAAACTACTAAAGCGAGTGGATCAAAATCCGGCTCGAAGGACCAGAAAATGGTTGAGCAGGCGAGATAAATAAATGCGAAGTGGGACTACTGTATGTAGTGGCGATTGTCGACGATAAAAAGAAATGGAAAACAGGAATGGGCACACTGCCTTGCTTTTGCTGCGAGATGCTGAGGTGGAGACTGCCGGGGACGTCCCTGGACTTGGATCCCTGGTTCCATTGCACGAAAACACTATTTATCCAAGGAAAACACAATTATTACGAAAGGTTTGTGCGGGCGCGCGCGCGGTCATTGCAGTACTAACAGAGCGTCTTCAGTTCGTGTGTCGCTGCCCGTGAGCGACGTTTTAGATAGCGCGTAATACAGCTGTCTCGCTCCTCTTTTATGCGAGACAAGGTAGGTGCGAAAGAGAAATGGAATATAGGGAAGCGGGGGAGTGTCGACAACTAATTAATTAAAAACAAATGTAGATCGGCGATGCAACATAGAAAAAATAACGCGGCTACTCTTTTATCGTATACCGGCGCAACCACCGCCAATTCACAAAAATAAATGACAAATTAATGCAATATATTACATTAGGTTACCAAAGAGTTCTATAATTGATTCAAAAAAGTTTTCATTAGCAATTTTTCTTTCTGACCAGTTCTAAAAATCTTTAGTGTTACCTAGGTATAGTTGAAGTGACAGTAATATTACAGACAAGCATACCGCCCACCTGATCGAAAGTGGTTACCGTAATTTATGAACGTTTGCAGCACCAGTAGGTGCTCCAATTGCACTGTAAACTTTAACCAAAAACTTTCTACTATCCCTTTCGAAGAACTCCATGCTATAGATGGCAGTCGTTAAGTCAAGTTGAATGCAGGTCGACACATCCTGCGCTAGTCCAAATCAGTACAGCAATGGGCTCCCCATCTGTAACGAGGGACAAAAATGCACATGGTGAAATGTGGACATATATTATGCCTCTGCCAACCCTTCTGGGACAAAGAAGTGTCTGATTAACTATTTACTTACATAATAACTACAATTGTTGTTACTAAACGTCTTTTAGAGTAAAATCATTGTTTTACATTAATCTTTTTTCTTTCGTCTACATAAAAATGAATTCGTGGTGAAATCTTGGCCTACATTAAGGCTTCTCAATTCAAGTTAATGGGGCCATCATTAAGATGTGGACACTTTCCTGACCCAAATAGGCTTATATAATATAGGTATCCTTTTGTAATTTTTCGCTTCGGCCGGTGGTAATAGAGAGATGGTAAATGGGCTGATTTCCGAATTTTCTTTTGTGACTAGAAGTAATTTATGTGTTGTGATCCATTCAGCATTAAAAAAGATATTTGTATTTTTGATAAATGCTTGGATAAGAGTCGTATAAATAGATTTGTTTTATGTCTTTATTTTTCAATTTATTTATATTTATATACTAGCTGTTGCACGCGACTTCGTTCGCGTGGAAATTGTGATAGACGCAAAATTTGTATTACTCTTTACGAGTCCCTCGGCAAAGTAGTGTTTTGAACTAAATCTTATCTGTTGTTAAAATCAAGTTAAAATCAGTTAGAATCGGAACAAAGGTGAAAATGACCAAATTCAACAAACTTAGACAACATTTAATAAGCTATGGTTTTGATGTATACCATACTTAACAAAGGTATATAATTCTAACAACTAACTTTTTTCAGAAATATTCAATGTAAATTTAATACCATATTTAAATACTCCAGATTTACTTAGCCCATACATTTAAGTATATTTGTGTAGAAACAACTCTGTGTGCTATGTGAGGCAATAACACTAACTAAAACAAATCCCCGTGCTGAACCAAATTATATTTTTTCACTTTTTCATCAATGTTTGAGTCCGACACTACCTGGACTATAATTGGTCGTGCTAATTAGTGCCTAGCACATAAGACCTTTTAGCCTTTTTGTAACCACCTCACTAAAAAGGCAACGGGTTCAAAAGTTTCTTCCAAGTTTAACGTCTAAAATAGACACATTTTAATAAATTTATTCTGCCCTTTAGACCCCAGTTCCGTGCTTCGGAAAGCACGTTAAGCTGTTGGTCCCGGTTGCTAAGAAAATGGCAGTCGTTAAGCCAAGTTGAAGGCCTTATGGGCGGCTTAAAAATTTTCAACAGCAGGTCGATACAGCCTGCGCCTGTCCATTTCAACACGGCATTGGGCTCACCACCTGTTACGTGAGACAAAAATGCATACAGTGAAACGTGGGCGTTTAATATGCCACTGCCTACACCTTCGGGGCTAAAGGCGTGACAATATGTATGTATGTTCATCAATGTTTTAAAATGGTTTTAACATTATTCATTGATATCAGAGTTGTTATGTAGCTCAATGGATGGCTCTGGACATACTCTAAATGATGACTAAAATATAGTGAAGAATTTTAACTTGTTTCGGTACGGTTCGGATAGTTTAGTACTAAAAAATATACCTAGTAAACTACACCTTCCTATACTAACAGAAGTAATGTTTGTAAAACTTTTTTACAAACTATGTTCGTACGAGTTTAATTGCTTACAGTAGCCAAAAAATACCACCCTAGAAGCCCGTCTAGTGACGCAGAAGAAAGTGACGTACAATAGTGGGAATAACCAATGACCTAATTCGGGTTATTCACCATCTCGACACGAGAGGCTGGGCACACGTGTGGTCAGTTGGTGAAACTCCAAAAAGTATTATTTATTCTTTCGTCATCTTGACACGCCCCGATTTTTACGCGTATCCACATAGTGAAACTTAAATTAAATACTTTAATGTTTTCGTCAACTGGACATACCTAAGATTTTTGGGAAAAAAGGTTCAGTCATGTTAAGAATAGTTTCATTCATTGATTTCATAAATGAGGCGAGTTCATGAAAAATATTTCAAACGTCAACATTTTGCGTAATTTCAAGTTGGAAACATAAAATTACGCATATCTCTTCTTGATTTCAAATAAATAGATAAGAAGGTAAAAAAAGGTTGTCTTTATTAACAAAATTACTGGGTGACACGTTCTTTTACAAGCAACGCCCTGCCGAAGCCCTTGTTAATATTTATAGGGTAAGCTATATTTATAATTTTATAATGTAGTTTATTATTATATAGTTATTGTTTATGTTTTTATAATGTACGCACTCACTTAGGGGGGGGGGGGGGGGGTAAAATAAGGGATAAGCAGCTGTATAGAAGTTCGAGATTGTCAAAGTAAGAAATATCAGACTATGTGCTCGTGTTTCGGTTTACGAATAAATGTATTCGTGCTTCGTGGTTTTCAATATTTTACTAAGGATTTATTTTAATAGGGGTTCTTAAATCAATGAGAAGTTCTTCATTTTCTAAGAAACTATTATCAAAACTTGCATACCTGCTTCTATTAAACAAAGAGAAATACTTAATTCTGAATTTTTAAAATTGTTGAAATTATTTAAAGTTGTAAATTAGGCGAGCAAAGTTTGTATGAAACCTTATTAAGGGCATGAATTAGAAGTCTGGAGGATGCAACAGGTGTTTATTTCAGGTTACATATAAATGTACAGATGTATCGAGGGTGTGATGGGGATGAAATAAAGGTTGTAAGGTAATATGAGAAATCCTTCATTTTCAAAACTGGCATATATTTTGTATACCTACTTATGATTAAAAACAAACAAACATATGTTTCAGGGCTTGTAATTTATGAAATATTTGAAAAAAAAACCAAATATGTGAAATCTAATAAGGGGCATAGGTCAGAGGGATGTAAAGGGAGTTTAAAGTAAGCCACGGGCAAAGCCGGGAGATAAAAGTAATGTATTGATAAAATTATGAGGTGAATCACTCATTTTTCTACGCCCAGATGAAACCCTTACACCTAGAACTCTATTTTTTTATAAAAATATGCCCTTAAAAGAAGGCATTTACTAAAAAAGGTATTAATACATGATAAACAGACATATCAAACTTCGTAATTTAAATAGTTAGAAACATGAAAGTATTAATACCTATATCTGGTTACAAGTTAACGTGTATAGCGGTTTATCATAATTTTACCTATAAACCTTCTTGTGTGTCAATGGAAAATACGGAAACAATGTTGGTATGAAAGTATTTGATAACAATAAATGGCATGGGTTAGAGATGTAGGGTGCAATAGGTGTTCGAAGAATGTCACAGGCAAAGCCGGGGTCTACACCTAGTAATTGTATAATTTAAACTACCACTTAGAGTTCCACCGAAATAACGAGTATAGATTTACATAATTGTATTCAAAAAATGCAAAATAACTAAAAAATCATCACATAGAGTACACACACAGTCATAGAAAAATCATTTCAGAAATACAATGTAACACATCAAAATATACTGTTGTATTTTTTAAGGTATGTCACTAATATAAATAAACCTTAAATCATAGCATTTTGTTTTAAAATATATTTTTAATTTATTGAAATTTCCTATTAGTAATAAATACAGAGATTACGACTTAATGCACGTGACTGTACTTTGTCATTATTTTAGGTAAAATATGAACGTTGACGAAAATATTTAAATTTAAAATTTAAGTTCACTATGTGGAGACGCGTAAAAATCCTTGCGTGTCCAGATGACGAAATAATAAATAATATTTTTTTAAGTTTCACCAACTGATCACATGTGTGTCCAGCCTCCTGTGTCGAGATGGTGATGATAACCCCCTAATTCAAGATTCATAGCTTCCGTGAAGCAAGCCCCCCATTAACGATTTCCAGAATGGTTGTAAAAAATTGTCACTGTCTGAGGTGTTACCACGCTTGACCTCTGAGAGCTTCGATGGGGGACATTATTATCGCTAACTACATACATGGTGTTACACATAGGCTACGGGTAGGTATAGCTTATCTGTAATCGTGTGATAATATGTAGCTACTATGTAGATCCAATCTCTTGTTGACATTCATGTAAGATTTAAACCAAATTTATTAAGTAGTGTTCGCGTTTATCGCTTAGATATATATGTATAGTTCTCTGTTTAGCCCCTTGCTTATATAGCGTGATAATATGTAGCCTATATATAGAACCAAAGTCTGGTTATTCTTCATGAAGGATATTAAATAAATCTATTCATCAGTTTTTGCGTTTATCCCGTACATATATATGTATCTAAATGTTCTCTGCTAAGCCCCTAATTTATGTAGCGTGAGATATAACCTATAAGTAGACCCAACGTTGTGTAATTCATGAAAGATATTAATTAAATGTATTCAGTAGTTTTGCGTTTTGCCCGGATTTACATGCAGAATTTATTTGTTCTCTGTCGAGCTCTTAGGTTTTATAGCGTGATTATATAAGTCTATTTATAGAGCCGAACTCTTGTTAATATTCTTGCAAAATTTAAATTTAATATATTCAGCAGATTTTTGCGTTTGCCCAAATATACACATGTAACTTATCATTCTCTGCCCAACCCCTAGGTTATGCAGCGTGATAATATATAGCCTATATGTAGACCCAACCTTTTGTCAATATTTGTGCAAATTTTGAATGAAATCCTTTTAGAAGTTACTGAATAAATACCGGATATGCATTTACACCTAATTGTTCTCTGCCGAGCTCCTAGGTTATGTAGCGCAATCATTTATAGCCTATGTGTAGACCCGGCTTACTGTTAATGTTTGTTCAAAATTTGAATAAAATCCATTTAGTAATTTCTGAGTTTATCCCGAACATAAATTTACAGCTAATTGTGTTCTGCCAAGCTCCTAGGTTATGTAGCGTGATAATATATAGCCTATGTGTAGGCCCGACCTATTTTTAATGTTTTTGCAAAATTTGAATGAAATCCAATGAGTAGTTTCCGAGTTTATCCCGAACATGAATTTACAGATAATTGTGTTCTGCCAAGCTCCTAGATTATGTAGCGTGATAATATATAGCCTATGTGTAGGCCCAACCTATTGTTAATGTTCGTGCAAAATTTGAATGAAATCCAATGAGTAGTTTCAGAGTTTATCCCGAACATGCATTTACAGATAATTGTGTTCTGCCAAGCTCCTAGATTATGTAGCGTGATAATATATAGCTTATGTCTGTGTGGGCCCGACCTATTGTTAATGTTCGTGCAAAATTTGAATGAAATCCAATGAGTAGTTTTAGAGTTTATCCCGAACATAGCTACCGCAGACAAACAGACAGCCAAAAATACTAAAAACTATATTTTTGAGTTTGGTATCCTACAGTGAACACATAGCAAGCATTGTTCTGTAAAAATATTCAAGGTACAGTTTTTACATTCTTACGATTTATTATATGTATAGATTGAATCCTCTTTTTTGTACTGTTTTCTGTGAACTGTTTTCTGTGAATCTGTACTGGTTTCTGGAAAACTTTTAAGAATACAATAAACAATGCTTATACCGTGGTTTAACACTGTAGTAGCCCTCTAGAAAATACCGAAAAACTTCAACGACTTTAAATCATTAGGAAATTTTAAAAACCTATTTCACCTAGTACCTACATTATAATTTAGTCTTACCATAATATTTATCAAGTATCTAGGTGTAATGGTTTCAACTGGACGTAGATAGACGAGACACCCGGATATTAGAAAGATTAACATATTGATCGGCAATCGGCAATCGGCGGCAATGGGCTCACCACCTATTACGTGGGACAGGAATCCACACGGTGAAAAGTGGGCATATAATATGCCTCTGCCACCCCATCTGGGATAAGGCGTGATGGATATTTATTATTTTTTTATTTATTTAACATATTGATACTATTAATATGCGTTGAACTTCTTATTGTCGTTGTAAACTCTAAATTTACATTTCTGCCATTTTGGCACTAAGAATAAATAAATATATATTGTTGGAACAACTCACACAACGACATCTGATTCCAAACTAAGTAGATCTCGTACTATAGTAACCAGATAACTGATAAGCATACTTATATATTTCTAAATACATACATATTATAGATAAATAACACCCAGACACAGAATAAATCGTGCTCATCACACAAAGTTTTATCCTGGGTGGGAATCGAACCAACGACCTCTTGCGTAGTAGTCGGGTGCAGTCCCACCGCGCCACAGAGGCAGAATTGAAAGTGAGTGTCTAAAAAACTAATTATATCAACAAATCAATGAAATTAGACTACCGCAGTCAACTACTGGACATTTGCCAGAATGATGGAATCACTGCACTGTAACTCTGTGGAAACACGAGTTGGTACAGAAAATTGTTTTAAGTTTTCCTTTCTTTCCAACTTCTCCAGAATCTTGTCCGTTAATCAGCAGGTTAAACTGACAGATTTTGGTAAGCTTTTTGCACCTTTATTGTCTACTATAATTGTGGAACATTTTGTGGGACTTTTTTTTACATGGCGCCATCTAGCTCAGAGAAATCGAATATAAGCTTGTGCATACTACAAGTTTATTTTGTATCTAGACAACTGATAGACATACATAAATCTTTCAAAATACATACATATTATAGAAAACATTCCAAACTTCAAAACAAACATTTCTGGATCACAAAAATATTTGATACGACCCGAGAATCGAACCTCAGCGCGGCAGTAGCATACACTACCACTGCGCCACCGAGGAAATCAAATTATGGTTACCATAAATACCAATATTTTTACCAAATAAAATGTCTAAGCAAATATAATGTTGAAGCGCTCTGGGCCCCGCGGTCTCAGTGTTCTGTAAACGATCACTGAGTTATGCAACTTTCACTATGGCTGGTCCTCGGATGGGTGACCGTTTTGTGGCATTTACATTTGCGAGCGTTTCCGTGCTTCGGAAGGCACGTTAAGCCGTTGGTCCCGGTTGCCTGTTACATGGCAGTCGTTAAGCCTGGTTGAAGGCTATATGGGAGGCTTGAAAAATTTCAACAGCAGGTAGCCACAGCTTGCATCTGTCTATTTCTAGGCTCACCACCTATTACGTGGGACAGGAATCCACACGGTGAAAAGTAGGCATGTAATATGCCTCTGCCACCCCTTCGGGGATAAGGCGTGATGGATATTTATTTATTTATTAAATAAAATGTCATTTCAATCATTTGAAAATACCTTAAATCAACAAAATACTTTTGTTTGAAAGTGAGTACCAACACACGTCCAATACCCGCATAATTTGATACGTAACGAACGACCCATTTACATCCGTTTCACAGTTAAAACAACAGTCACCGTTTCGTGTCATTTCTCACTCACTTCGTATTTCTGATCAAAGGGAGCTTTTAAATTGAAAATGAACGCGGTTTATTTTGTGTTTCAATATCAGATCTGTGTTAGTGTTTTGTTATTTTGGCCTTGTACCATTTTGAAATTGGTTTATTTGGTTTTGTTTTTTTTTATTTATCATTGCTACTAACCGTTATCATTTTTTTATATATTATCAAAATATTGATATCGAACTCTGAATTGTCTAGATGACTCAAATTTAGCTTAAAACGTTCCATTAAAAATTACATTGCTATTAAAATACATAATTCACATGAGAAAAAAAATACTACACTAGCGGCAGGCTATGATGCCCGTTTGACGTTGTTTTTGGATGAAACATGACTTAACGCTAATCATACTATTAGCCGTTCTTGGACAGCTGACACTGCAGCATATAAGTACAAAGTTCCAGTTGGAAAAAGATTCACAATTGGATTTTCAAAAGGATTTCACACACTATTGCAATATTCCCAAACGGCCATCATAGCGTGCCGCTAGTATAGTACTCGGATACCCAAACATGCATGTATAAAGCAATTATTGAATCCGGAGAAAGCTAAAGAAGCATGCATGGAACGTGAAGCCCCCCAATCAGTCCTCTCTAACTACCCTGTCAGGGATACAGCGGGAAGATAGTTAAAAATAAATGTGAAAATATATTTTTTTGATAAATTTTGCATTAGAAAATAAATTACAACGTTACCTATACATTTTAATTTGTGCCATGCTGAAAGAAATTTAATCTGAATGCCGCAAGGACTCGGAAAAATGATATACGGAGATGACTCTGTACAAGTTATATATTTTCAACAATGTCACTAAACTTTTCTAATTTCTTTCGTAAAATTGGAACAGTTTTAGTCCAAAGTCTATGAGATTAAATTATAAATTATGCCTTTTGATAACTGGTTAGAATACTTTGCGTTAATTACTTGGGATTTGATGAAGCAGTTAGACTTAAGACTTTTAATGAAACATTTATGTTAAATGGACATTTAGTTTTTGGAGGATATAATAATAATAGAGGGAGCCAGAGCTATATGCTCGGGGGTGGAAGTGTCATTTTCGAGGGCATAACTACGGGGAAGCCCGCTCCGGGCCTGTCCCGCGAAGGTGAAACCGGTGCCGCACCGCTCGACACCCCTAGCCGCTCACACCGGTGTTGCCCTCTGTCGCCTTACAGGCTTTTCATGCTTATGGCGATTGTATAGGGGGCCCATCTAGTGAGTTCGCAAGTCACCGTCTGCCAACATTTTGATAATAAAATATTAAAATGGCAGACGCCGTCTTAATCAATAGTTCAAATCACCTAGTACATCTAACCCCCAACCCAATAGCCCATTTTGTAGTTAGCATATTTCACAATAGTTTAGCTCCCATTGGAGGGGGTCCATTATCGTTCTTCTACATAAGACGGGCGTGGATTTTCTGTAGTGGGGGTCACATTACCTATTAGATTAAAATTGTCAAAGGGTCTCTGCGTGTTGGACAAATATGTCCCCATGTAAGCCTACCAAAAGACCGGGTATCTTCATAAGAAAAAAAAAGAAGATACCCGTGACGAAGAAACAATAATAATAATACTTTATAAGAGTCAGCTAAAAAAAAAACTATTTTGCAAAACATTATTTTAACTAAGTAAGAGACTGGAGCCTGATGTAGGTTTGTGCAAGCAAGGAGGATACTACAATAGTTTTGTAATAAAAAATATCGTGTATTTTTTGTTGGAGAACTTGATAAATCGTAAAATCAGGCAGAGGTGCCGCTCTTGTGTGTTGGTAAATGATAATCAGTCTTCACTAAATTAAATTTATTTGTTGCATGATGTGTCAGTGTTCTGTAAGCATATATGTATGTATGTATGATAATAAGATTATTGTTATACATTCAGACGGTGGCACATAAAATTGTTGTATCGATAAGGACGACAAGTAGTAAGTGAACTCTAGAGAAGTGACATATCTTAGTAACTAATCGTAACTAAATAGTGATGTAACAATCCAGTGAAGAGAATTTCGCCAGAACTAAGCGATTTAAAACATAGTTTCTCTTTCGAATCATAGAAACCTGGAAAACACTCCCAGCGCACGTGTTTCCTTTTTTTTACAACCCCAGATTATTCATTGAAGGGACACTGACTAAAGTACTGTGGACAGTGAAGAGGCTCTCACTTCGCTAGATGTCGTCATGACTTTCTACCAGACGGGCGTCAACATTTTGGAGAGTTAAATGTTAAAGTCTTTTATTATAAGGACAAACATGTTTATTCAGTTGGAAATCCAGAGTTAAAAAAACCTATCCGTCGCTTACATTCGATACAAAAAGGCATTGGAATATAAAAAATCATTCCATTCAGTCCTTGGTAAAACTCGATAAAACCAAAACGTACGGAATATTTGCAATCGAGTAGTGAATTCTAAAAACTCACCAATATAAAGTTAGCACTATTCCGTCCCGTCACAGTTTCTAATTAATGCTTTTAGTAACACATAAGATTGTCCGACATCGCTGCCAACACTGGGTGAGAACTTGACCGGACATTGGTTAGGTTTTCTTTTTTGGAATTTGTCCGAATTTCAAAAGGTGAAATACATTTTGTGCCAGTTCTATTTTTCAAAGTTGTAGTAGTTTTGACTGCTCGCTGACTCTGTGTTCTGTAAACGATCACTGCGTTAAGCAACTTTCGCTACAGCTGGTCCTTGGATGGGTGACCACTTTGTGATATTTACATTTGCGAGTCCCGATGGTCCCGTTAGCCAGTAAAATGGCAGTCGTTAAGCCCAGGTCTTTAGGCTGCTTGAAAATTTTCAACAGCAGATCGCCACAGCCTGCACCTGTTTTCAACACGGCAATGGGCGCACCACCTGTTACGTGGGACAAAAATGCATACGGTGAAATATTGGTGTATAGTCGTTTGTTTGCCTCTGCCTACCCCTTCGGAGATAAAATCGTGAAAATATGTATTTGAATTAAAATCGTCACGCAACGAAATGCCGCATGCGTGTGTGTATCAAGCCAAGCAAATGAGCACACGAGCAAGTGAATGCGCAGTCGGGTGCGCCATTCTATCTCGTTCTCTCTCGCTCTCTCTCCGTCCCTGTCTCTGTTTATCATTAATCTTCAACACACTGTTGTAGAAACACGGGCAAATTTTGAAAAAAAAAGTATTTATTATTTGTGTTATCGTGTCAGATAGATCATACGTGTAAGGAACTTCGTTTCTGACGGGGGGTCCCCCGACCGTACAATTCTTTTTTTGAGTAGGTTCTTGTTGTATTATAGACATGTTTTTACAGAGTGTATAATGAATTAAGTGAATATAGAACGTTGCAAGACAATCAGTATTACAAGAAACGTTATATTATAAAATACTGGTTGCCGCCCGCGGCTTCACCCGCGTTGAGAAGTTTTCCCGTTCCCGTTTGCCACAGGAACTTGTTGCCGGGATAAAAAGTAGCCTATGTGTTATTCTGATGTATAAGCTATATTATTGTAAAGTTTCATTTAAATCCGTTCAGTAGTTTTTACGGGAAAGAGTAACAAACATCCATACAAACTTTCACATTTATAATATTATTAAGACTTTATAGACGAAAGATTTGTAAGTTTGTTTGTAATGAATAGGCTCAGAAACTACTGCACAGATCTTAAAAATTCTTTCACCATTAGAAAACTATATTCTTCATGAGTAACATAAGCAATATTGGATTTTTAATTTATTTCTTATATTTATATTTAATTTAATTCGCCACCTTGCTAAGCCAGGGCGTGCCGCAAGTACCTAAAATAACGTTTCGTGTTCTATGAATAGAAAACTGAAATATATAACAAAATAAATTATTCGAAGATGTGGCAGAGGCCTATTATACTCCCACATTACACCTATTACGTGGGACAGGTAAATCCACACGGTGAAAAGTGGGCATATAATATGCCTCTACCACCCCTTCGGGGATAAGGCGTGATAGATATTTATTTATTTTATTCATTACAACGTGTGCAGCTTTACCTCTTTTTAATAGTTCAATACAAAAATCTGTCTATCTTGTAAGGATAGCTCACTATACTCTATGAGAAACAGGCACAGGAAATCGTTAAATCGCAGGCAAAGCAGGGGGCACCAGCTAGACTAGTAAAAGATACACTATGATCTAATATGATCAACTGTTGGTGTGAGAAACTATATCTCGAGGCTACCAACGTAATTAATCTAATCCAAGAACAAATCAATTTTACCTGCTGGAAAACTTAACTTGATTAGCAATTTATAACAAAGTTGAAAGGGTTGTGACCCGAAGTCGAGGAACGTAGTGCGCGCTTATTCCATTGTTGTTCTTGTAACGAACGTAGAAAAATATAACTAAGCTGCTTGTACTTACAAAACAAAATTGCATAAAGACCCTAGTAGTATTAAGCAAGATTATTTTTTATACTACTGATGGCAAAAAAGTATTCGGCTCACCTAATTGAATGGTTACCGTAGCCTCAACAGATGTTGGGTTTGAGGTCGGGTAAAATGCGCGTATAATTTTAACAGCTGAACGTTCACCATGCCTTTCAGATAAAAAAAAAATAGCTAATTTTCTGATAGGTACTTTTGTCAGTTACTAAACTATCGTTTTTCAATAATACCACAGATACTAAATATTAAACTATCACTTACCAAGCAACAAATATTATTTTATTCGTGGTTATGTCTTTTTTATTACATGGCGTTTCGATTCTAAAACATAACCGCTTTTATCTTACGCTGCTTAATTTATTCACTATAAATAAAAATAATTTTATTTCCATCATGACTTCATGGAGCCTGTTCCAGGGTCATGACATTTGATCAAATAACAAAATAATAAACACCCATAAAAGTGAAACTGTGTTCCTAGCAACCGAACAAAACTCTAAACTTTATACAGCAAAAGTTTTCACACCATATCTTTGGTCTGAACCTCAAATTAAAAAGAAAAGAATAAAATTTGAAAAAAGAATAACTAACAGAATTGCTCCAACAAATAAAATTGGTCACTTGTAACAGCAGTCAAAGAAACCACGTGCATCACGAAGTTCACAAAGTTACTTTGTACTTAGGCAATGTGCAGGTGTTGGTTATTAACCGTGTAAGTTTCTAAACTCTCACGGTTTATAATATAATATAGAAACAACTGGGAAATGACAGGTAGCTTCATAACTGTTTGTTGTTGTTGCAACTGCTAACATTCGCGTTTTCTATTCTTGGATAACTGCTTTTGACAAATACGCTAAAGAAACCTGATAAAATAAAGCCAGCGGTTTTTATTTCCTCTACGAATCACAAAATAATTGTTTTGGTAACACAATAGAATCCGCACATCGAGGTCAATACTGGACTAGTACTGAACCGAACATTGGTTGGGATTTATTTTTTAATTTGTTCGTAGTTCTAAAGATGGTATACAGTTTGTTTTAGTGTATAAATAGTTGTAAAACTATATAACGTACTAATTAATATACTTGAATATATGGTGTACAGAAAGACGTCCTCGGCTTGGGCTGCGTGGTGAAGTATTCCCGTACACATTACTCATAAGAACATGTTACCGTCGGGATAAATCGTTATCAAGGCAAAGTAGCATATTTTTTTAAAATTTGGCTGTTTAGATATTTATAAACAAACATACTCCAAAATTTCGGTTTTGTAATATTAGGTATATATGAGTAGATTGTAAGATATAAAATATAGTTTTTTTTTAACCTGTGGAAATCCTCATGGATGTTATCTGGTCATATCATGGACTTTTACTGACTAAAATTACACGGTGCTCTTCCATTTGTCTATGGCCAGGAGTCCCGGTCAGTTACAATCACACCTAAAAAAGTAGGCAGAGATACTTTACACATTCACACTTTACACTCACACAGTAATTTTGTTGGTCCCATGAAATTAAGAAACAAGTCTACTGCCGTATACAGAAAAAAATCCAAAACCATTCCGGAACCCGAAATAAATTTGCCTAAACCTATGTTACATTCACAAACATTTGTAAACTGCAATCCGAGCAGATAATATAAAAAAAAGAAAGTAAAATCATTCAGGAGACGCTATTGAGTACTAACTGTTTTATTTTTATACCACTAAGACGACAGACAAGCATACGGCCCATAAACATGGTAATCGTAGCCTATGGACGTTTGCAACAACAGAGGTGCAACTATATCTAAATCTCTAAATCTTGTAAGGCAGTAGGGAGGGGGGGGTCTCACAATTCCCGTTCTGGGTTCATCACATTCTACTGAATTTGATCCCCCATAGATGACCAGAAAATGGTTCTTTGTAAAGGAAGATTAATTATACCGAGAAATTTCACTAGCAGAATAACGTTATTATATAATTCATTACGTATTATTAAAACGTAATGAATTATAAAATCATGGCCTCGCGGTCTCAGTGTTCTGTAAACGATCACTGAGATACGCAACTTTCACTATGGCTGGTCCTCGGATGGGTGACCACTTTGTGGCATTTACATTTGCGAGCGTTTCCGTGCTTCGGAAGGCACGTTAAGCCGTTGGTCCCGTTTGCCAGTAAAATGGCAGCCGTTAAGCCTGGTTGAAGGCCTTATAAATTTGAAACCTTGAAAATTTCAACAGCGTGTAGCCACAACCTGCGTCTGTCTATTTCAACACGGCAATGGGCTCACCACCTTTTACGTGGGACAGGAATCCACACGGTGAAAATTGGGCATATAATATGCCTCTGCCACCCCTTCGGGGATAAGGCGTGATGGATATTTATTTATTTATTATTATTAAAACAGTTCGAAAAGTAATCAAATTCGACATACCGGAGAACTAAACTCAACAGAAAGTAACTCAATTTAATAACAAAGTTGTAAGGGCTGCAGTTCATTTAAAAGTTAAGCAACATCTCGGTCGCATCTCTCTTAGATTTGGTTTACTGCAGGAGTACTCAAACTTGTTAGAGTTCGATCGAACTCTGAGAGGCTGCGAATAATGTGAGACAGGATTTTCGTCTAGATATTGAGGAACATACATACATATTGTCAAGCCTTTATCCCCGAAGGGGTAGGCCGAAGCATACTTTACTATGTACATACTCTTAAATTGATGGTTAAAATTTAATGAAGAATATCCACTTGTTTCGGTCCGTTTCGGGTAGTTCAGTGGCTAGAACATTGCCCTCGTTAGACATAGGTCACGAGTTCAATTCCGTCTCAAACCAAATGTCTCTTTTCACTTTATTAAAAAAATGGCATACTCTACCACATTTCACCATATGCATTTTATGTCCCACGTAACAGGTAGTGAGCCGTGTTGAAATGGAGAGGCGCAGGCGACATGCTGTTGAAATTTTTTTAGCCGTCGTTAGAACTTCCAGATTTAACGACTGCTATTTTACAGGCAACCGGGACCGAAGGCTTAACGTGCTTTCCGGAGCACGGAGACGCTCGCAAATGTAAATACCACAAAGTAGTCACCTATCCAAGAACCAGCTATAGGGAAAGTTGCTTAGCGAAGAACACTGAGTTAGTAGGGCCACGAGCGCTTCATTAGATATTTAGGAATAGTATAATAGGAATAATATTTCGAGGAAGTATTATTACTTAAAATAATATAGCACACAATTCTCTTCACCTTTGTGTATTCCCAATTGCTGCCAAACCCTTAATGAATTTAGATCATAGGGCTTATTATAATTTGCAGCTATCAAAACGATAGCTTTCGGCGTATGAATTTCGGCTCCGTTGGGACCAGCACCATCTGACCCCTTAACGCCGTAAAGGCACCTACGCCATTGCTTTGCCCGTCAGTCAGCAGCTGCACCGCTAGCACGTGAGATGGCTTGAATCGCATAGGTTTTGTTGAGACCCTTTACACCCCTAAGATTGTAAGTAATACAAAGTGAAAATCAACAAACATATAGCAATGTACTGCTGAACAAAGGCCATATCATTACTTTTTTATCTGTGGTACATCAATATGGCGTCGCCTGACTGATGATAAACAAAGCCGAAGCCTGTGGGGGCGGTATCTCAACCCGTAGGGCTCCGATAGCGACCCTCATCTTGACGGCCCAGAAACATGCCTTTTCACGCTTCTCTTAAAGGACCCAGGATTATAGGACGAGAGAAACACGTGCGCTGGCAGAGAGCTCCATGCTTTTATAGTAAAAATATATAAGGGTAATTGAACTACCAGGTTTGTACTGGATTTTATTTCGACTTTTCCTTTTCTTCGTCATGAGCTCGTCTGTTAGTCTGCAGGTGAAGGTTTCTTGGGTTCCAAAATGTTTGTAAGCTAAATTATTGCACTAATGAATTAATCGCGAATTAATGACATTTATTTGTTAGAAAGATTTTCAGAAAATGCTAACTAAATTAAACAAGTCGACTTTAACGTTGCCGCCTGCAGAAAGAAGATCGATTGCCTTATATTCTGATATTTATATTAAGACCAGAGTTTGTGTCAAATGCGGTTTTCTTAGGATGCATATCTATACTAATATAACTAGTGGTTCTGTGAACCGTAGACTTCGGAGAATTTTTCGCAGTAGCCATAAATGTCGACAAATCGGGCAAATTTTGCAATGCAATATTGTAGCGTTTATAAGCGACAGGGCTAAATAGGTGCGACGGGAGTTGGAAGTATGTCACGGGCGAAGCTGGGTAGGGTCACCTAGTATCTTATAAGCTGCAAGACCTCATCTTAATTACAAGATGATTCCATCATAAACTAAGCAGATTCTTTAATGTATTTGCTCAAAAAGCAGTTTTAATTAGAGTTCATAAAATAAAGTAGTGAGTGACTTTAATAAAGGAAGGGTAGAGATGAGTATTATTATCGTTCTACGATGGATTGCTGCCGTTTTACGCCTTATTCAATCTATATATATATAGAAGAAAGTCGTGTTAGTTACACTATTTATAACTCAACAACGGCTGTACCAATTTGGCTAAAAATTAGGTAGCTTAGAGCCAGGAGACGGACATAGGCTACTTTTTATCTCGTGAACAAGTTCCTGTGGTAAACGGGATCTGGAAAACTTCTCTATGCGGGCAAAGCCGTGGGCGTCAACTAGTGAGTAAATAACAGACATCTAATAATTTTACGTCTAATTTATCTTTTTAATGTCAAAAATTTATGGTTAACGTTAAAAGTAATAAAGATGAAACAAAACTTTAATTGAAATTTTAAATTGAATGGCAAAACTTGTGAAATATACATACATTAAAAGCTGCTCTAAAAATTAATTGAATCTGCACTGAAAGCTACCACGAGCCATAAATCACGGAGTTCACCGTTAGTTTGCAATTTAACAATTTATAGAAGGTGCATAGTGAGTTAGGTAACCTGCCTCTCTTTATAAGTTTCTTAATTATTCTATATCCTATTATCATAATTTGTTGAACAATATCATAATTACACAATACTAGTTAACTTTGACCGACTGAATACGTGACGAAGTGATCTGCAATATGGCAGGTTTGAATAAAAGTATCAGCGTTAAGCTGGTAAAGGGCGTGCTCCGTTGGTTTGGACACGTCCAACGAATGAGTGAGAAACTATTGACGAAGAATATATATTGTGCGAAAGTAGAGGGTAGAAGGAGTCAGAGTAGGCCTAGACTTACATATGAAGACCACGTGAGCAGATTGCTCAAAAACGGAAAAGTCAAAAGTACTCGGATACCCAGACGTGCGTGTATGAAGCCATTAATGAATCTTGAAGAAGCGAAAGAAGTATGCATGGATCGCGAAGCCTGGCGATCTGTTCTCTCTGACTACCCCGTCAGAGATACAGCGTGAAGATAGTTTAGTTTTTTAGTTTATAAACATTCGCAACACAATGTACCGCATCACCAAGGCAGTCAAAAATTATATAAGTTTAGTGAATCTCTTTACAATTTTCAATCAAATCAAGGAAACAATGTTTCATAATAGTCTCTGCATACGAATTGTAAGAAATTGAAGACAAACTGGGCCCTGAAACTTCTGCTTCAATCTTCACTGGATCAGATCCAAATTTGGAATTGGACATTTGAAAAGACATCGTGAAAGCTACGAATTTCTAAATGGAAATGTTTAACGAATTCAAGAACAAAATAAAAGAAAGCGAAGGTTTTTCTACGTTCTAAGAAACTCATATTTAGCTTACATTGATTTGAATTATGTTTTTCAGTCACGCCTTTATTTCTGAAGGATCATTTTTAACCTACGTAACGGGTGGCGAGCACATGGCCGTGTTGAAATGGACAGGCACAGGTTGTGATGACCTGCTGTTGAAATTAGACTTAATGATTATCACTGGCAACCAGGACCAGCGACTTAACAGAAAAACCATAAATGGGAAAGCCACAAAGTGCTTACCCAGCTATGGACCGACCATAGTAAAAGATGCTTAACGTAGTGGTCATTAACAGAACACTAAGTTAGCGGGGCTACGAGCGATTATAATATTAAGCTAAGAAATTTGAGTTACTGCCTCGGAAAGCAACAGGCTGTGACTACCTGTGTTGAAATTTTTCAAGCCGCCCAAAAGGATTCGAATTGTTTCTACGCTTTTCAACAGCTTTTTATAACACACTAGCTGACCCCCGTGGCTTCGCCCGTGACATACTTCGAACCCCGTCGCAAATCCCGTCGTTTATAATTTTACAATAATGTAGACAATTTGCCTGGTTGTTGACAGTTATGGCTACTACTCCGTTCTCCAGGATAGTAGAGCGATGATATATAACCTATAGCCTTCCTCAATAAACGGGCTACCTAACACAAAAATAATTATATAATTCGACAAAGTAGTTCAAAAAAACAGCAAACAAACTCTTCAGCTTTATATATTTGTATAGATTAATTCAGATAAACATTAGTGGCTTGTAATTTGCTTATATTCTTATCTGCTTGTTGTAAATTAAAATAAATAATTAAACAAAAGATAATAACTAGTGGTTCTGTGAACCGTAGACTTCAGAGTACATTTTTATTTATTAATTAAAAAAAAAATCTATATTTTTTTTGCGTTTAGAGCGCTCTTGCCAACTACTACGGGACTATTTCCCCTCCCCTGACTCCATTTTCCCCCCGATCGGAAAACCCCTTCGCCAAAAATTGTTGGCTACATCAAGGATTGTCCATGCCAAGTTGCATGCAAATCCGATAAAAAATGCGACCTGTAGACTGAATGAACGAATGGTCGGAGATCAATAGCATTTTTCCCGTACCATTAGAGTTAATAAGGAGACTTTCGTCGGCTCGCTTCGCTCGCCTCCTCTGTCAATAAGAACCTAGAGCTGCTATGTAAAATACAGAACGTTCGCAAATAAATGCAAACTTTTATTTTAGTAAAAGATAATGGAAGTTAAGTAGAAATAACTTTTTATTGAGTCACGCCTTGATCAAAAAGGATCTTTACTACTTAAAGAAATGTAAAAACTATTATAGACATTAAAAGTTATCAAAAGAACAATAGTATTGAGTAGTTTTGATACGGAATAAAGTAAGTTTTATCGTTCCTGTCATATTTTATTTATATAATATTTTAAGTTTGCAAACGTTTCTGTGCTTTGGAAGGCAAGTTAAGCCGTTGGTCCCGGTATCATGGCACTCGTTACACCAAGTTAAAGACTTTATGGGCGACTTGAAAATTTTCAACAGCAACTAGCCACAACCTGCATCTGTATATTTCAACGCGGCTATTCAAACTACTTATTACGTGGGACAGGAATAGACATGGTGAAAATTGGGCGTATATTGTGCCTCTGCCATCCCTTCGTGGATAAGGCGTGATTGATGAGTATAATATTTATAAAACAAAGTAGATCTTTGCGTCAGTCTCTTCGTAAATAAATTAAAACTACTCATTATATCATCGCGAGAGTTTAGAAACGATAGATAGATCGATTCACGAGGAAGGTTTAGGAATAAAATTTCTCTAGGTTTTGTGTAAATTGTTTAAAATTAAACAATAATTGTTCCGAAGGTCATTGACAACGCTCCCTAAACCCTAAAAAATAATAAAACCGCTCGTCATAGACAGTGTGTTCACCTTCACACTTTGCGTGTGGAGCTCTCGCAGACGGTTAAGTCCCATAGGGCTTTTATTCCGCGTACGCTTAGATTGTGGAATGAACTTTCTCCCTGGATTTTCCCAAACGTCTACAGTATCGGGTTCTTCAAAAGGGGTTCTAAAAGATTTTTACAGTATCGGCAGCGCGAATGCTGCACCTCATATGTTACAAACGTCCATAAACTACGGTGATCACTTTTCATCAGGTGGGCCGTATGCTTGTCGGGTACCTCACTGGTATAAAAAAAACCATGTTGATATTCCTGTTATAAAGTTCTATACGCAATACGCTTTCTGTACGCTAGGCATTCGTCAATCATATAATAAAACTTCTAAATTGATCACGTGAGCAATTTAGCTTAAAAGGCTAGGGAGTATAATACATTTCTCAAGCATAATGTAATAATGGATGGTGGTCGATTAGGCGAAATTTGTTACATAGATAGTTTATTGATTGATTGATAAATGTCCGTTATTAATTTTAATATAATAACGGACTAAAATATTTTGGGACTGATAACCATTTCATTATTTTTTATGTTATACGTGTAATCTTTTGTAATATTATGCTGCGTGCTTTTCGGTGTTGCAAAAAGTTGAGCCAAAAGTTATGCTACGTGCTTTTCGGTGTTGCATTGATCCTGGTTATCAGTAGTATGGTAGTAGTAAAGCGAGGTTTCAAGCCTTATGGACGGTTTAAATAATTTAACAGCAGGTATCCAAAACCTGCATTTGTCTGTGTTAATACGACAAAATACTATCTCTACCTATTACTTAAACAAACTTAAGCATCTTCACGCTGTATCCCTGACTGAAGGGACAGACCGCCTGATTTTGCGATCCTTACAAACTTCTTTCGCTTCCTGGAGATTCATTAATTGCTTCATACACGTATGTCGAGGTATCCGAGTACTTAAACTTTTTCGTTTTTGAGCAATCTGCTCACGTGGTTCTCTTAAGTAAGTCTCGATCTACCCTGACCCTTTTTACTCTTTGCCTTCGAACAATATATGAAACGGCTAGGTGACTCACACGGCTTCGCCTGTGATATACTTCGAACCTTTTTATTCCCGACGCTTATAAATTCTACAATAATGCATAAAAACATTGCCCGATTTGTCGACATTTATAATTACTGCTCCGCGTTCCGAGGTAGTAGCGTAATGATATATAGTCTACAGCCTTCCTCGATAAATGGGCTAACCCACACAAAAATATTGCTTATTACGTGATACTGTATAAAATACATCTGCTGATATTTATGTAACTATACGCCTACTTAGGGAATTAGTCGAGACTTTATGTGTGTAAGCCACAAATCTTAATACTAATTTAATTGACTTTTACGCCTCACTAAATTTTTTCAATTGTATCTTTATATATGATCTAAACTAACTTTTAGGGACACTAAGATAAATGAGTAAATAATCTTATGAAACATTCATTAAAATCGTGCAAATGGAGGGTAACCACTGAAAACTATTTCAAACTAATAAAATTGTTTGAGTTCGTAGTTTGAACTTGTTGGCATCAAGCCAGATTTACGTCCAGTCGAGATTGAAATTGAAGAACATTTCGTTGCCCGTTTCCAAACGACCAGTTTTTGCTGTTCATGTTGGTCTATCCAATTGCAAATGAAAATGTCTTTTAATTTCATATTTTGATATTTACGTCGTATTTTTTTCTATCTACCACGCGATGGACCTGGCATGGTTCGCAGGAATTACTCCTTAAACAAATATACAGTGTCATTTGTAAAACACCAGTAATCTGTTAGGACTAGATAAGTAACATTATAAAATTATGTGCCGTATTTTATTTTTAATTTAGAATTTTGATTTCTTTACCTTTTAATGCACTGCTTGAATTTCAGTACTAAGCAATTTGTGAAAATCACAGGAAATGTGGGTGGGACTGGTGATAACACCTGATTTAGTCTTTTAGTTCATCGAGGCATGCAGTACGTGACGAAAAAGAAGCTCTGGAGTTCATTGAAGAGAACCCAACAGCGACAACCTATAACGCAGCTCGACTGTACAATATAATTATGATATTACTCGTTTCTTCACAAATTGTCAATATTCGTAAAACAAACGTTATTGGTTATGACCTTAGGCTATGCACTCCTAGCAGGCTGCTGGTGTTTTACACATGACCCTACATAATGTATAAGTTTTAATGTAGCGTGATGATATATAGCCTATAGCCTTCCTCGATAAATGGGCTATCCAACAAGAAAATATTTTTTTCAAATACGACCATTAGTTTCCAAGATTAGCGCGTTCAACGACTTAGTTTTAAAATAATGTAAGGATTTAAAAATTCTTCTTCCAAATTTTACACCAAAAATTCTCTAACCCTGATTCTTCTGCCACAAATTTGTATTCATCACGCGCGCACCGACCACGGGCCGTGGCAACAGATTGGGTCTATTATATCCCACACAAAATCCTACGTTCTCACCGAAATTCAATGTCGGCGGAAGCTTAAAAAGGGGTTTTTGTTAGAAGTATACTTGTGACCGTATTTTGACATCGATGCGACTTTTATAATATCATCTCTTACCAGAATAAATGATCCTGGGGTGTCCCAGTTTAGGAAAAAATATTGGTTCAAAATGGATTTTGTGCGTGGTGGCATTATGTGTGACATGTTGTATCCCATAATTTACGGGGAAATATTTGAAGTAAGTTTTATCCGAAGAAATTTTTTATTTGTTATTTTTATGTGTTTCGTGGCTAATTAGTTACTTATAATTAAGAAATATTTATAAATGAAGATAATGGCTGTTTGTTAGTGTCACTAAAGCTCATTAACGGTTGCACTGAGTAGTTGGCTAGTTTTGAGTTTAAAATATTTTATAACACCAGTAACCTGCTAGGACTATATAAGTAACAATATAAAATTATGTGCCGTATTTTTTTTTTATTTAGAATTATGATTACTTTACCTTTTAATGCACTGCTTGAATTTTATAAACGGTGAGAATATATGAAAAAAATAGTAAAACATAGTTAAAAAAAATTGTGTGTGTATTTATGTACACGCGTTAGAAGTGACACTGCTTTAGTCTAAAAAGATTCATCACAACTCTTTGTTAACTAACTGTATCAGCTAACTTCAGCGTGTTTATAAGTTGTCACGGAAACACTTATCAGCTACCTTCATGGTGTCGGTTTTTCGTGACAATTGAAAATTTACTCTCATCGTTTTTCCTCAACGCGCCATAAGAAGTACAACTTCAAAAAGTTAGTAATTCGTGACGTCCCTTTTTAGAAAACTTTTCTATAGTCCGTCAATTTTAGAAATTCAATGTGTTGTGTATCGTATACACCTTATCCTCGAAGGAGTGGCAGAGGCATATTATATACCCACTTTTCACCTTGTGTATTTCTGTCCCGCGTAATGGGAGGTGAGCCCATTGCGTTCATAAAGTAAGTACTGCAAAATAAGTACTTAAGTTTTTATTTCATCAACACGTCAAAAACAAAACCAGTGTAAACAATTTTCATCAAATCCCAATTTAATTTGTTAGTGTTGTTTAAATAATATTTCTAGACCATTCAGAAACATAGTGAGGAATAAATCAGCAGTTCTTCTATAAGGAATATTGCACACTACTACGTAACAATGAATGACATTCTAAGGTACTAATTTAAACATTTTTGACATGTTTACTAAAATTGCTTTTCCAGTATGGACTACCAATAAATATTTATTTACTTCGAAGCGCTCGTTGTCCTGCTAACTCCGTGTTCAGTAAAGGATCATTGCGTTAAGCGTCTTTAGCTGTGACTGTTCCTTTGATGGGTGACCACTTTATGAGCTTTTCATTCACGAGCGCAACCGTGCTTTGAAAAACACGTTAATCCGTTGGTCTCAGCTGCCAGTAGCATGGCAGCCGTTAAACCAAGTTGAAGATCTTATGGGCTAGAAGAAGTTTAACAGCGGGTTGCCGACAATAATGCATACGGTGAAATGTAGGCGTCTAGTAGGCCTCTACCATCATTTTTGTGATAAAGGTATGACTGAATGAAAGTAAATAAAAAGAAATATGTGTACCAGAGTACACGGGTAAGAAGTGAAACTTCTTTACGACATTTGTTTACAGCTATTAAATTTCTCTCGTACGTCGATAAAGAAGCTTCACTTATGATAAATAAGTTTCACTTATGATAAAGAAGTTTCACTTCAAAACAACAAGACGCGTAATCGAAAATCATGACGATTTTATTACAGCTATAAAACTTCTCTCAACGTCTATAAAGAAGTTTCACTTCAATACATATTTCTTAGTAGTGTTTACTATAGTATTTTGAAAAGGATTATTAATGTTACAAAAATACAGTGTTTAGCTCACCGATATACCTGAAATTTCTCTACTAATGGCTTACTTAATCTGTATATTAATAGTAACAATGTGTAGCAAAATATAGCAAAAATAACTCAAAATATTGACTACTGGGCTTTGTACATAAAGTCAGACTGACATAAGGGCCATAAGAGGAATGTTTGCAAAACTTCTGAAGCACTCAGTGAGTGTTAACCTTATTTACTACAAGGGTACATTTAATGTTTGTTTTAATTAAAGAGTTTGTTAGTCCTTCACAGTTATAATTTTAAGTTTATTCAATACTATATTATATACCAACTTATATATAAATTTTAATCTGATAATGGACAGTTCACTCTTAAATTTGATGGGCAGTGGTTTTTTAGTGAAACGTGGCTTACTAATATGGTGTTATTATAATTGGTAGTAATTATAAGAATTATAATAATAATTATACATAATTTATGTAAGTTTAGTAAATATAAGAAATGATTATGTAGCGAATGAGCCACCACGTGAGCAGATTGCTCAAATATGGAAAAGTCAAAAGTATTAGGATACCCAGACGTGCATGTATGAAGCGATTGATGAATCTGCAGGAAGCGAAAGAAGTATGCATGGACCGTGAAGCCTGGTGATCTGTCCTCTCTGACTACCCCGTCAGGGATACAGTGTGAAAATAAATAGATAGATAGATTATGTGGCGAGTAGTGCCATAGCGAAGTGAAATCGAACTAATTTGAAACTACTCGTAACAATATTTATCACGTTATAGAATTCACAATGAAGGTAATATATTATGTCATGATTCCTGCATCTTACCTACTATGGAAGTTCTCAAGATAAAGATATACTTAAATATATATACTTAAGACTTCTGAACCACATTGACTGATTAGGTTTCCTCTCTTCATCTCTAAAATAATAATCAAAAATTTAAAATGAATTCATTGATCTTTTTTATAAGTGTATCTCACCTGTCAAGTACCTGGTTAAATTAACAACTAATGTAAAATTCCTGTCCAACATTCGTAGCAAAGACATGAAGCACGACATGACTCTAAAAAATATTTTTGGTTAAAATTTTCTTTACAAAAATTGAAAAGAGATTTTATAATCAAACTGTCACTCAATATTATTTTAAAAGAGCCCGTTGCCTACATATTTGAACCCACAATATATAATACTCGTAATACTAAGTATAAAGATTATTTGGATGTCAACATGTCACTTGTGTACTAATTAACTAACTAAACAAAGCTCTTCATGCTGTATCCCTGACGTGGTAGTCAGAGAGGACCGATCGCCAGGTTTCACGATCCATGCATACTTCTTTCGGTTCTTGCAGATTGTTCAATCGCTTCATACATTCACGTCTGGGTATACGAGTACTTTTGACTTTTCCGTTTTTGAGCAATTTGCTCACGTGGTCTTTATATGTAAGTCTGGGCCTACCCTGACTCCTTCTGCTCTCAATTTTTGCACAATATATATTCTTCGTCTATCGTTCCTCACTAATTTGTTGGACGTGTCCAAACCAACGGAGCAATTACTAATTAGGCAGAGTGAATAGAATAATCTTATTGAGGAATGAATTTACGTAAGTCTCTCTGAACTTTTTGGCACTCGGCATTGCATGCGTTCTATTACATGAGTTTTAGTAGCGTTTGAGAATACTTAATTTATCAGTCATGTTTTTATCCCCAAAGGGGTATTCAGAGACATACCATATCCTACGTCCACATTTTACCGTATGTTTTACATAACTATTTACAAATGAATTAATATAATGTAATTTTCAATTTTATCACTATTTTCGTACACAAAAGTTTGATCACAATGACATCACGCCAAAAAAGCCTCACAGTCATAATAAAATAAATAAATGTCATTGGAGTGTTAGGTCGTGATCTACACTAATATTGAAACTACTGAGCCGGTTTTAAAAAAAAACTTCATGAGTAACATAGGTTATATTGAATTTTCAATAAGTTTAGGGTTCTGTTCAAAATCTCGAACCAGAAAACGTAACGACGCGGGCGAAGCTGCGGGCATCAGCTAATCATAGATATTAGCGGTTGGTTACTGTAGGTATATTATTTTTATTGGTGTACTACAGAGAAATGCAATTTTATTTTAGTTACTAACAAATCTTAATAAACTACTTACATAAATAAACATTGTGAAACATTTTTTTTTTACACAGCGCCGTTTAGTCCAAAGTAAGCTAATATAAGCTTGTATTATGGGATCTAGACGACTGATAAACATATTTATATGTTTTAACTACATACATAGTATACATATAAAGCACCCAAAATCCGAAACTAAAATTCTTCAGAAATCGAACCCGGGAACTCAGTCGCGGCAGCCGCATACACTACCACTGTGGCACCGAGGCATTATTGTAGAATATGGTACAAGTGTGTAAAGTTGGTGATCAGAGCCGTAAGGTGAGGGTCTAAAGAGAGCCGAAGACGGTAATCAACAATACACACGTGTATCAAGCGACGTTTTTCAATACACTTATGAATAATATAATACTAAATAAAACAAATAGATATTTTACCTTGGAGTTTTCAGGTTGTAAACTTTCTAGAACGTTAAGGGCTTCACATCTTATATCGGGCGGTGTAGGTACTACATAAATCGTTGTATAAAGTTTTAAACAGAGAGACAACAAAAGTTATATTTGAGTGAAAGTTTTGTTTATTATACACGCACAAGATGAAATTTTCTATTTAAATACGAAGTTGCATGAATTATATATACTATTGAACGCGATCTTACTTGTATCTATTTTTTTAGGAATAATGCGTCTCAACCAGTGCAATAAAAAAATCTATTATCCCACTAGTGAAAACCACAGTTTGATAATAGGTATCATTGTGTCTAATTGCGGAGAGATTATAGCCATATTATGAGTAAGTGTATTGAAAAATATCTTCTATATTTGAACTTTGTTACTTAGATAGTAACAAAGTTCTTATTATAATATCGATATTATGGCGACGAAGCCAAGTACATTTAAAACATCGTTATTGAATGCGATGCGCCGAGGCAACTAATTGAATATCACTAGATCGCTCCTAATATGGTAGATAATAGTAATTTGTACGAGGATGTGTAACTATCTAAACTTAATCTCACTTGTTTACTCTCAACGCACATTTATATCAAATACAATAATATGTGGTAAATGATGTTGGTGTTAAAATTAGTTATTAAGATATTAATACTAAGTGAAAAGTCTGTTTTTGACTCTGTTTTTTTTTACCTCAATAAACTGAAAAAAATAGTTGTTAGCGCAACTCGTTCACAAACTATTTACCAGCAACCCGAGTATTAATTCCGATAACTATTTTAGGGTAAGTACAAATTCATAAAGTTAGTATTGACAGAACTCCTACATATTTATAAGTGTACACTGTTTGTTGACTCAAGTATCAAATATAAACTTCCGCACGGCTGTATATTTTAATAATTGAAGTGAGTTCGTGGCGGGTGTTACCCTTATGAGTGCTTGAATCATCATTACGAAGCTTGACATGTTGATAAACATGACATAAATTGAGGCATACAAATTTGTTGGGTGCGATATATTTTAATATTATATGACACACATGTTCAACCACTTTTTTTTTGAAGGAATCTGTTCTGTAATAGTTTATTTTTCATCACAAAATATAACGTCAGCAAATTCAATGTCCCAAGGCGAGTGACAGTTTTGAATCAGATATTTGATAACCATTTTAGTATAATAAAAAGAAGGTACTACTATAGACCCGCCAATTTTTGCCATTACCCAAGGTCACATTAAATGGGACTGGGATGCAAGTGTTGGTCCCACAATTTATCTAGATCCACTTAGCAGTGGTAACCTCTATCTTTCCTAGTTTGCAAGTTGCAGTGTTCACTTCATTTATTGTCTGGGGGCCGAGTCTACTATTGACAAGCCGTAGAATAGAACCAGAATCGCTGTTTTTGGCTGTCAATATTTTAGTAGACTATTAAAAATGGAGTCCGATTGTAATAGTAGACTACGAAAAACATTGAAAATTGTGCCGGTGACTTTCTATTGAGCGACTTTCTATTCTTTTCTGACGCGATTGAATTAGTAGACTTGGCCTCTAAGGTTATAGAGTAGGAACCGGTTCGAACAGGTTCTTTTTGTAGGACAAACCTACAAAGAGAATTCAAACGCGAATTTGTGCCCTCGAGTATTGCAAGTCAAAGGAAATACTCAACGTCGATTGTTCAACGCAGCCCACCGCGTCAGAGTCATTGTGTAAACATCTTTTACTGATCGATATCCTTCAAAGTATATTAATATGTAGCAGGGTGACAGCTGAATATGACCTTGGTTTTATTTAAACTCAGTGGCATGACCAACACATCAAAGTGCTCTGTTAAAACTGAAATAATCAATGACTAGTATTCTTTAAAACATTGTATTTTCTTTTCAGAATAAACATGTCAAAATAAAATCAATAAAAATCTATGTACTTATTATAGTCTGTAGTTTCACAAGGGTTATCTTCTTGAAACCACTAGGGGTGTCATGAGATAGACGCGTGATCAGTTGGTAAAACTCCAAATTAGTGTAACTTATTATTTCTTTATCTGGACACGCTGAGATTTTTATGCGTGTCCACATAGTAAAACATAAATAAAAAACTTATATGTTTTCATCCACTGGATACAAGTTCACATTTTACTCAAATTAATGAGAGATTTCGGTCACGTAGATACGTTATTACTTGTGTTAAGTTATTATTATTTTATTTATTATTTTATTGTTATACATCCATCAAAGCTTAAAATATTCACATCACTGTACCACTGATCTCTGCACTAGGATTCCCTGTATTATAGAGATCATAATTATTCTTCGACAAACATCAATTATCATTCCAGAAAATGTAATGAAATATTGAAATAAATTAATTATCTATGGCACCGCTGGTGGTATTACTTGGTGGTGTCATGGGGAAAGAACGGATTTCAATCACTTCCCGAAGAAAACTAGAAGCATGTTGTAAAAATTAACTTCTTCGATTTGCCTCGGTGGTGCATGCGACTGCCGCGAATGAGGTCCAGGGTTTGATTCCCGGGTCGGAATTTTATTTTTATGTGAACCATCAATGTTTGTTTCAGAGTTTGGGTCTTTCTTATGTATAATATTTACGTATTTTGAAATATATACGTATGTATGTCAGTCGTCTAGATCCCGTAACACAAGCTTATATTAGCTTACTTTGGGCTAGACCGCGCTAAGTTAAAATACAAAAAAAAATGTGCTACAAAATTTATTCTTAATCCAATCTTACAAAAGCACAGGGTATTAGCACAGCTGAAAGATCATAGTATCACTAATACTATACACACATACTTATATATACATATTTATAGAGTTTATTATGTTACCAAGACATTTTTATGCCGAATGCTTACTCTATCTATCAATGTTGAGAGATTATATGTTTCTTATCCAAACAACTACTTGACTGAGCAGGGAAAAAATGCCAGTTAAAAATAACAAAAACAAATAACAAAAAAATAAGCCAGATTAATTTTTTTTATCTTAAGTTCCATTCCTTTGCAGGGTATTATGTCTGGTGAGCATAGTTGTAAAATTGGTTTGTCACATAACTTTCATGCTGTTATCCTCGTAGGAGTGGCAGAGGCATGCTATTAGCCCGCATTTTATCGTAAGCATTTTTGTACATTTTTCGCAAGCAGTTCGTTATATGGACCAAAGTGTGATTTTTTCAGAATCATATACAAAACAAGTATTGCTCGATACAGTCGTTGATTTTAGTTTATTAAAAATAAATCTAAAATAGCCCGTCTGGGTCTGTTAGTCACTGTCTCTAATAAGAACGTTCTCCAAAGCGTCTGTTCATTGTAGCACATAATTATACTTTTGACTGGCCTCATTTCTCATTCAGAGTAAAGGCATTACCATCCAACGTGGCAATACAAGCAGCGTTACTTATTACAGTATAGATCGGTTTATTGCCTTACGGAGGAGTTCTTCAATGCCTAGACAAGGTTTTGAAAGTTGTATATTTTCCATCCTCTAATTCCTTCTCCAAAAATTTTTTATAATTTTTTCCTTTTTAAATATTAGGGCAAATATTTAAGTCTATATTAAAGTGAAAACACTTATGTGTTGTCGATATCGATCGACAATTGTTTTTACGCAAAATCTGGTTTATGTTTTGAATTCAATGTGCGTGAGTTTTAATAAAATCTTTAAAATAGTTTCGTTAGAGTCATCTTAGACTACTCTGCTCAACGACTTGTAAATCTATAATCTTTATTTTATTTGAAGCCGTAATTTGTTTTATATTTCTCGTGAAGGTGGGAAATGTCGAGTAGCTACTGAAGAAAAGTCCTACAAAATAAATCTCAGTGGTTAGAAACTTGACCCTAGGCGAGATTTATTGTAGTAATATGTACAAGACCTTACTCATTCAACGTTGAACAGACCATTCTACGACATTTTCTACGAGATGGAGGACCTTTTCTAATACTTTCGTGGTATAGCAGAAAATTTAGAGTAGAACATATTTAATGTCATGTGGCATAAAAACAGAATTTTGTGACAGTCTTATAGAGCAAATTAGGCATTAAACGTTAGTGGGCTCAAACGATGATGTTGCAAAAGAAGGCTTTTAGTAATAAATAATTCTTGCAAGATAGTATCAAGAATTATTTATTATTAAAAGCCTTCTTTGTAATGCAAAGCTGTAGTGAGCTACATCTTCTGAAGAGAATAAGAATGAGTATAGGTATAAGTCTTTTTGAAAACAGTTGTGTCTGAGAACAGAGATGTGGTTCTATAATGCTGTACTGTTCACTCATAGTATAAAAGATATATGCTGCTAACTATCATTTTTATTGGATACCCATTGCAGAGAGAATCTGTTGTATAAAAATCCGCCATGTAAAGTTTATGCAAGCTGATCGAAAACTGTACTGTTCACCCTACTTCCTTGTACCAATACATATGGTCCAATGTAAGAGTATAATCGACATTACCATCGCAAAGAACATAAAAATCTTAGTACCAGCTTGATACACAATTGTCGTAAAATAAAATAGTACTATCGACATATTTTTGTGATACTTTGTATGGTTTAGTAAAATTCTATTTTAACCCTCTGCGTATCAAGAAAAGTGATCAAAGTTGGATTACTTTCTGTGTGTATTGCACGATTATCGTAAATGGCTAAATTGGTTTGGAAACGGTTATTTTATTTGAATAATGCTTATCTAGTTGTGTTAATCAATATCTGAACAGCCGCCTACCTTTTGTTGGTTTTTTATGTGGGAGTCCTTCAAATTTATTTTATTGTAATAATACTTTGTGTTAGATAAGTAGAGTACGTAGAGTAGTACGTTAGAGAAAAAGTTGTAAAATCAATCTCAATATTTGAACCTATAATAGGTTCTGTAGGGACACATGACATATGATATGTGATATAAAGTAATGTTCATGTAAACCTAGAGGCGGTTGCGCCGCCGGTAAGGAGTCGCTAATATAAACAGTTTTCGTAACGACGTGCATATCTTTTCACACACCCTATTCCCTTCTGATAGGTGGACAGTAACCTACAGGTTCAAATATTGAGATGGATTTTACAATTTTTTTTGGATTAATACTTACCTTTTAACATTTTTTTAATAATAGATGAGGCGGTACATATCTGGCTCCTAATGGGTTTACGAAGTTAAGCTGCAACGACTTTTCAAATGTAAGTGCATATTCACGTTGGTTACAATATCCATTACTATTCGACTTCATAGATAGATTGGATTGCGTGCATACATATTGCTGGAGCTAAACAAGCTTAATAAATATTTGACAAATTTTGTAATGAGACCGTTTGCTATTAGATTTTAAATCAAGAATATAGGGGACGTGTTACTTTCTTTGTGTTAGAGAAAACTTTGGTAATGTAACAAAACTCATTTACGACCGGTCTCAATATCCTATTTATCTTTTACTATTGTCTAAAATAATGTCAAAATAGTTACCATCGGTACCTTTCGATAAAAATTTAGGTTTCAATAACCAAACATAGATGGAAATATGTACCTACAACAATCAACTATCTGTCACAAAAGTTAAAAATTCAACTGATTATCTGCGGTAGCGATCTATGTTTAAGTGTAGGTAGAATATTACAACCGGCCATTACTCTCATCTCATGTTTCAATTCCTTATAACTTTGTTCAGTTTTGAATCTACTTACAAAGCTCATCAACTTAAACTATTATAAATATCGAAAATCCTTTCTTCACATTAGTGTATTTTTAGTTAGTACTAAACCCTAAAGGGATTTGGAGTCTGAGATTTACTTTTATCTGCCTACTAGGAATAGCTATCTTCTGGATTTTGACTTTTGGCATTTTTGGAGCGACTGCCGTTTGTTTCAACTCCGTGGGCGCTTACGTCGTTTTCTCGTCAGTTAATCACAGGTGCACCGTAATCAGGCAAAGTCACTTGAGGTCTGAAGATCTTGGTAGGGTCACATCGAGCATAAATATTTGAACGTTGAAACTTAGAGAAGTTATATATTAATGTATTCCAAGTCACACAAGCTTAACATAACAGCTTGTGTGACTTTAAATACATTCGCCATTAAGCGTAGCTATTGCTACGAATACTACTACGAATACGACATCTCCGCATGCTTGCAATACGGTAACACGTACCAAATAGTTCTATTACATTGTAAAGTCTAAAGTGAAGTAGAAAGTGTGAAGTTAGACAAATGTTATATATCATTGTGTACACAGTGTCTTAGGCATTACGGTGCAGTAAACAGATTTTAATTCCATCAAAAAACGGTGAAGATATTAACGTTCTTATCAATATCAACTGTATAAAATTTTCAAAATTTAAGTGAATGCGCATGAGTCATCGATAAACAGGTGCGCGCGGCCTTCACTTGCTAGACATCGAGTCGCCAAACACGTTCAGTCGGACATGATCGGGTGCGGCCGGAATTGATCTTAGTGAGCCGGAACACGAAGATTGGTGTAGTGCAAAGATTACGATATAACTTCTTACAAAAGTCGAACGCAACAAGAAGCGATCTCAAAAGTTGAACGCAACAAGAAGCGATCTATAATTTATTGAACTAATTACTGAACGAAACGTAAGTGGTTTTGTCTTTTTGAATTCATAATAAACGTCTTTAAAAATACCAGTACTATAAATTTATCAAGATGCTGTCCAGCGTAAAGCGAACACCCCCTAATACTCCAACTCCACGACATAATCCTGACCAATTGAGTGGTTATAAAGATGTATCTAATAATAAGCTAAATGTAACGCAAAGGAAAAGAAAACGAGGCGAGGATGAATGGGACAGAATGGAAAAAATGAAGGAGGAGATGAGGGGTACTGAAATGGTACATAAACAGAGTGAACAAAGCGATAAAATTGATAGCTTGCAATCAGCCCTTCAAAGTATACAGGCCCAAAACGCAGAGATTCGTAAACAAAACTCGGAAATTAGAACGCAATTCGATGAGGTTAAGAACTCTGTGATTTTGTTTTCGAATAAATATGATAAAGCAAAGTTAGTAATAAGCAACTTAAAAGAGGAAACCTGTAATAATCATAAAATTATAAAAAGTCTCGAGGCTAAAGTAGACTTTCTAGAGAGACATCAGAAGGCGGCTTCATTGGAAATTAAAAATCTTCCCACGTCGAGTCAGGAAACTCGCGAGTCCCTTTTTAATTCTGTACAAAAATTGGGTACTGTAATCAAAAACCCTGTAAACACAGCAGAAATAAAAAATATTTTTCGCCTTAAAACGAAGTCTAATACACCAGGGGCAGTAATTATTGAGTTTGGTTCGACAACGACTAAAGATCAGTTTCTTAAGCCAACTAAAGACTTTAATAAACACAATAAGGATAACCGACTGAATACAACCCATCTGGAACATAAAGGCCCTACACTTACCTACCTACCTCTGTATGTGTCCGAGTCGCTTACTGCCGGGACCAAACGCCTCCACTACCTTTCTAGAGAATTTATTAATACTAGTCAATTCGAACAATGTTGGATTGCTAACGGTAAGGTGTACGTTCGAGAATAGTACGGAATGCCTAGTCGCCTTATTAAATCCGAGGAAGACCTTGCGAAACTGCGTAAGAGTAAATGACTAACACTGTATCTGATATTATATAAAGTAAATTTCATTATTGCTTCTTCTACAGCTTTTCGATTGTGCTGTATACAGCACATTCATTGTGCTGTTTAGCTTCTATGACTAATTTTAAAATTAATTCTACTCACATAATATATTTTTTTCTAACAAAACATAAAACACATAGGCCGGGTATAATCATATTACAAATATGCCATACATATAACACTCATACAAAAACTGTAAATCATTGGTATACACATATAAACCTACAAGCCTTAAAAAGTGCAATACACGGAACACATTTTTACTTCATCTATTTAACACCTTTATAAAGACAACATATAAAATCAATGACCAAAAATTACGTCGTCTTCCGTTCACCAGTTTACTCTCTATTCTCATTCTATTCTACGAAGTGTCAAATAAAAATGTAACAATCAATAAACACAACATTAAAATTCGATAATATGCTGAATAATATGACCAATCTTGATGCTGTCTCCGTGTCGTACTCTTCTACCTGTGAACTGGATGACTGCACTCCACCGAACATCAAACCAAAGCATTCGCTCAAAATTATAACTCATAATATTAGAAGTATAAATCAAAATATGGCGGGCTTTATGATTGTACTATCTAGGACCAAACTTGACTTTGATATAATAGTCCTAACGGAGTGCTGGCTCCCTTCCACGGGTAATATTCCGAATCTGGAGAACCACAACTATTTCTTGACTACCAATAATTGTACACAAAATGAAGGTGTAGTCGTCTATGTTCATAACCTATTGCAACCAGCCGTGGAGGAGCCATTGTTTTTCGATGCTAACTGCCTCAAACTTGTAATTGACCCGAGTACTGTACTCCTTGCGATGTATCGGCCCCCCGCTTATAGGGACATCACTAAGTTTTTGAATTCGCTATACGCAACACTGGAAGGGCTATCTCAATATAGTAACGTTATAATTACGGGAGATATAAACATCAATATACGTGACCGATGCCGGGAATCTAGAAAATATACCTAGCTAAACTGTATGGCTTTACACGGCTTACTACCAGCTCACACAATACCAACACGTCAGAATTCGACATTCCTAGACCACGTTATACTAAAAACACGATTACCAGCCTATACCTTAGTAGCACACTCTGCTCTTACTGACCATGACGCTGTCCTATTATTTCTGTCGAAATTCAAAAATAAAATGAACCCAATAAAATACACAGTTCGTATAAATTACGACAAGCTGAACACAGATATGAGACACTTGAATTTTGACGACGTCTATATGACGCAAGATCCGCACAAAGCGGGGGACATAATGACCGGTTTAATCAAAAACGTGATTGATTCGAACTCTAAAACTGTTAAGATCCCAAATCGTAAGGTGACAAGGAAACCTTGGATTACTCCTGGCTTACTCAGATGTATCAAACATCGAGATAGGTTGCACAAAGAACTTAAAAAATCGCCTGAAAATAATACACTAAAAATAACATTTACTAGGTACAGGAATTATTGCAATGACTTACTGAGAAAGCAAAAAAGGGTGTTTGAAAGAGGAGTAATAATGAATGCGGGTAATAATTCTAAACATATATGGGCAGCGATAAATAATATAACAAACAGGACTTCAAAGAAGACTAACTCATCAACACACTTATTGGACCCAAAAAGCACACCACAACGATCCGTAAACGCCACTAATAAGTTTTTCGCAGGGATCGGTAAAAATTTTGCGAGCAAAATAGAAAGTGGACAATACCTGCCAATACCAAAGCCAAATACCCCATCTAGGGCACAGTCTATGGTTATGTTTCCGACCGATGAGCAAAAAGTTGCAAAAATTCTAAGATCGCTACGTGGAAACTGTTCGTCAGGCTGGGATGAAATATCTAGTAATCTCTTGAAGAAACATCAGTGTTTAATCGTGCCTCCGCTAACATACATATGTAATCTTGCACTCTCTACAGGAAAATTTCCAAATGCTTTCAAGAAAGCTATAATCCATCCTATTTTCAAGAGCGGGGATAGAAACAGTGTTGAAAACTACCGACCTATAGCTGTCCTGACTACCATGTCTAAAATATTGGAAAGGATCATGAACAGTAGACTCGTTGGCTATTTAGAAACTAATAATTTACTGGCACCATCACAGTATGGCTTTCGTTCTGGTAAGTCTACTTTAGACGCAGTTCAGGATTTAATTAACTATACAGTCAAGAAAATGGATAGTGGGGATAAAGTTTTGGGTATATTTTTGGATCTTGCCAAGGCATTTGACACGGTTTCTGTCCCAATTCTACTGACGAAGATGGAGTGGATGGGAGTCAGGGGTGTTCCGCTGAATCTCTTCAGAGACTATCTTAGTGGGCGTACCCAAAGAGTTAAAATAGTCGAATACCTGAGTGATGAGCAAACCCTTACAAACGGCACACCACAGGGTAGCGTCCTCGGACCGACTTTATTTCTCATCTATATGAATGACCTGGGTATGCTCAAACTTCCTCATGGCAGAATAATCAGTTTTGCCGATGATACTGTGTTACTATTTAACGAAATGACATGGGAAGAAGTCTATCGGCGCGCACAATTGGGGTTTAATATGGTCTCTGACTGGTTGCGGGGTAACCTATTGACACTTAATACTGACAAAACATATTACATGACATTTTCCATCAAAAAAAGAAAAACCAAAAAAATAGATACAACAACATCTATTTACACTATTATAGCTCATTCTTGTACGCAATCACCTGTGCATCTCTGTTCCTGCAAACCGCTCACCAGAACCGAGAAAGTGAAGTATCTTGGGGTTATTATTGTCGAAAACCTAAGATTTCAAGAACATATACACACCCTCAATAATAGATTACGTAAGATGATCTATATCTTTAAAACTCTTAGACACGTAATCAGTAGGGATATTATAAGGTCGGTCTATTATGCCCTTGTACAGTCAGCTTTAGGCTACTGTATTTTCTCATGGGGTGGGGCACATAAGACCACATTGTTGGAATTAGAAAGAACGCAACGTGCTATCCTTAAAGTGTCGTCGTTCCGGCCGTATAGGTACCCTACTAAACAGCTGTATGAGGAGTGTGAGGTGCTGACTGTGCGTCAATTGTTCATACTACACACCCTACTAAAACAACATTCGTTGTTGGAATTTGACCCCAGTCTACCCAGCGAAAAAAGGCATTTTACTTTTAAGTTTATTTTCAATGTTTCAATTTAAAAATGTAATAAGCTTCTCACTACATTGTAGTTTGTAAAATTGGTACTAAATGGAATATTTTTTAACATGAAAGAGGTGGGACCTGGTGACCTGAAACACAGGCCTCTTGCCTAGCTTAGGCATCAGTCTCCTGCAATATGTAAAGATAAAACTAAAATGGATAAGGAATAATTGTATATTTGAATAAAAATGTTAACAGTATACAACAATAATAAAAAAAAAACTACTACTACGGAGGCTCTCCGTGTGTCTACAAATTTTACGAAATCACAAAACTTTAAATAAATTTAAATCAATATCAAATCTTCAGTCAGCGAACAACGAAGTTCTACTCTTAAAATATTCAACAAACCACTCTAAAAGAAACCGTATGAAATCGACGGAGTGATGTAGAGAGATGCGAATGATCGAAAACTATAATCATTCGCACATTGAACCAAAGAGCAATAAGATTTTTGTTGTGTTGAGTGTCGATTCGACGTTAGGTCTGATACAAGAAAAGGAACATTGGGGTGCATAGAGGCCCTATCTGAAAGTTGTGCTCTCACTGAGTTGTGCTCTCTGCTGAAAGACACACAAGCTTAACATAACAGCTTGTGTGACGTTGAACACATTCGCCATTAAGCGTAACTGTTGCTACGAATACTTCTATGGAGGCTCTCCATGTGTCTACAAATTCTACGTAATCACAAAACTTTAAATGAATTTAAATCAATTTCAAATCTTCAGACGTGATTTGTAACTCAATATGCAAATGTAGTTTTCTTTATTACCCTCATAATGCGTAAAAAACTTCAACTAAATAAAAAATAAAAATATGTAATTACTATTTCCAGCAAGCTGGCAAGGGTCACATAAGTGTTGGACAAAGTATCTAAAGAAACTGTTTCCAATTTGATAACAGATATTAAGCTATGACGATGCGATATCTTTTATCTTATTTTGAATGAAATTGAAAAAAAAATCTATTAATTTAGGTACACTACTTACTACCCCGTCAGAGATACAAGCTGTAGAAAATTATTCGAATGTTGGTTTAGAAGGCACCAAATTAAAAACAAATCAGATTTGTCATTCTTATGTTAAAATTTATAACAAACTAAATGATTGATGACCGCCCACGCGGGGGAGTTTCTCGTACATGTTTCCTAGAGGAACTTGTTCCAGGATAAACAAGAAAACTATTGATACATTTTTAAAGCAGTTATTATGCTTAAAATGCTTAAAATCTTATAATTTTTGAATAAAGTGAAGAAAGACAATTCAATTCGAGACGGGTTTGGTGATACTCTTAAAATACGGTGAAGAATTTCAACTGAATTCGATACGGTTCGGGCAGTTCAGTGGCGAACATTACACTGGTTAGGCAAAGGTCACGGGTTCAATCCCCGTCTCGAATCGAATTGTCCTTTTTCACTATATTAAAAATTTATAAGAAAACTATAACAAAATAAATAACTATTAACTCTGGTATCCGAGTTAATAGTTTTCTGTAAACCAAAAAAACTCTCTCTGTAAAAAAGAAATCTTTGAAATTGGTTTGTGCTAGAACGTTACTGAGAAACAAATGTTCAAACATGCGAACATTTTAATATCTTCACAAACATTTACTTTTGTAACATTAGTAGAAAATAAGTCACATCATTTTTCCCGACTGGGTAAGAAGTCCGAATTTCATGGGTTGTATTTTTTGTCGCACCATAAAAACATGGAACTCTCTGCCAGCACACGTGTTTCCCTCAACTAACAATCCTGGATTCTTAGAGCATGAAGGCATGTGTCTGAGCCCTCAATCATGGATCTCTGCTTTTCATCAGGCAGGCGGTGCCATTTTGATGAGTAACTATCTTTACGCTGTATCCATGACAGGGTAGTCAGAGAGGACAAATTGCCAGGCTTTGCTATCCATGCATACTTCTATCACTTCCTCCAGATACATTAATCACTTCATACAAGTACTGAGTCTCCAAGTACTTTTGACCCTTTCGTTTTCAAGCAGGCGTGTTGAAAGTGTGGTGAAACGGCTTGAGATATCACTCCAATAAAGGAACAGGCAAAGTGATCTTGCCTGGCGGGCCACCGTTTATAACCTAGTTGTTATTGATTCAAATTAATCAACGTGAGAACACATTCATGATTACGTCATAGGATGATGCAATAACATCGAATTGCAACTAGAACCGTAGTGTGCCCGCAGTCACTTCCTTCCATCGGTGCGATCATCTCATGTAATCTATTACACGCGAAATAAACCCCGTTTTACTGACTTTGAGTATTACTCACTTTACAATCGACTCCATATAAGTCCGAGAACACGCAGCCGCCTAATTGAACTGAAAGTGTAAGTATAGAAGCAAGGCAGGCATGTGGTGAGCAGCTCCACCGCCACAGCATCTCTTCTGTCTTACGTAGGATACAGCACTCAGATAGACAATCATATTACAAGTAACCATAACGAGTAGTGGCATCAACTTACAACTAAGTATCATACAAATACAATCAACCTTCTATTCTAAACATATCCCTCCTTAATAAGATTCTGAGAAAAAAAACCTGCATAAGAACAATCTTTATCATATTATAAAAGAGAAAGGTTTTATCCTTACAAAGACTTCTTAAACCGTTTAAAACCCTTATCAAATATACATAAGTTTGAGCGAACGAGAGCATAAAGATATTATTCCTTTTAAAAATTTTCAGTAGCCCCTAAATGGAGCTAATGCTAGAAAATATTAGAGCAACGAGATAAAACCTCATTAAAGAGAACTGGTTCGGGGGTTCAGGAATACCAATGAGCTTTCATATTTTAAAACGGGCCGCCTACACAAACTTCCTTAAAAAGCGACGCACATTTTCTGTCCGTTTTTTTATGTATAGAATCTGTATAGCAATCAATACAAAATGCAATTGCAAATTGAATTGATATTGAAATTATTTATTAAGAAATAATTGTACGAGTAGTTTACGATTTTATATACTTTATTTCATCATGAATAAAGCAGATTTAGTCATCCTTATTAGGGTGTTATAAATTTTAAGTACTAAATAAACTAGCGGGGTCTGCCGTGCAGATAATCATTTTATTGTTATATTTAAAACTAGGTGACCCCCACGGCTTAGCTCGTGACATACTTCGAACTCCCGTCGCACCTATTTAATCCTGTCGCTTATAAATTCTACAATAATGCTAGAAAATTAACCTTATTATTACACATTATAATTATTTATAATGTGTAATAATAAGGTTAGTTTTACATTTAAATTCTTCGTAAATGAATAGTGAAAATGACTGAAAAATTAATAGAATATGTTAATATTAAAAAATTTCCGGCACTCACGATGATATTCTCCAAATTCCTTCCTCTTCTTATTAATATCATGGACCATTTTCGCTTCTTTTACAAACCGAGACTAAACTTTAAACGGGAGTAAAAAGACTGTCTTAATACAGCTGAAACCTGTCGGTCTATTACTGGTCGTAAAAACGTGAGTAATCCCGTTTACTTATTTATAATCTACAATAATGCATAAGTGCCCGATTTGTCGATGTTTATGTCTATGCTTCGTCCTTCAGGGTAGTAGCGTGGTGATATAGCATATAGCCCTTCCTCGATAAATGGGGCTATCCAAGATAAAAATAATTTTTCATTTTCGACCAGTAAGTAGTTCCTCAGATTAGCGCCTTTAACCAAGCAAACAAACTCTTTATATATTAGTATAGATGTTTAAAAAGACTAATAATTGGTAACCCTGGTTTTTTTTATACTGCGACATGGCAAACAAGCTGACGGCCCACCTGGTGTAAAGTGGTTACCGTCGCCAATTTTAAGGTTAACACTGCAAGTGCGTTGCCATCGTGCACCGTGCGTGGCCTAATTTCCTTCCATGCCCTTCCATGCCCAGTAATTACACTAATTCATTATTCTAATTTATCATCACAGAGCCTAAACTGGAGTTACAACTTGAATTTTTTGAAGTAGACGCTTATTTTTGTAAGTGATAAGTTAATTTATTCCAGCGGATTCGTAGCTTAGCGCAATAGAGTGGTTCTCCCGGGTTGGGAGAACCACTCTATTGCGCTAAGCTTGTTGAGATAAAATTGCATACGGTGAAATGTGGGCGTATAGTATGCTTGTGCCCACCCCTTCGGGGATATAGGCGTGACAATATGTATGTATGTATAATTGCTTTGGAAAATTATTGAAAACTGAAAAGGGGCATAAGCTAGAGCTAAGGGGGAAGCTGACAGGTACGTCTTGCTACTAATATAATTAGTTCATACATTTCGTGAACTGACGACTTACGAATGGATATTAGGTCCCTTTCCTATACTACTGAGGTGGCAGAAAAGCATTCGGCCCACCTGATGCAAAGTGTTCACCCTACACTAAGGTGATATCGAAACATATTTTTACCAGATTTAGACATAAATTGGGTTCGTAAAGTGTACTGTAAACGATCACTGCGTTAAGCAACTTTCGCAATGCGGCTTGTCCTGGGATGGGTGACCACTTTGTAGCTTTTAACTTGGTTTAATGATTGTTATGTTACTTGTGAATAATGAATTTACAAAAAAAATGTAGGACCTATTTTTACTATATTATTACTTTACTATTTTTTTATACTGCATTTTTATTTTATTTATTTATTTATCTATCACGCCTTATCCCCGAAGGGGTAGCAGAGGCATACATATTGTATGCCCTCTTTTCACCATGTGTATTCCTGACCCACGTAATAGGTGGTGAGCCCTTTGCCGTGTAGAAATAGACAGACGCAGGTTGTGGCTACCTGCGAAAGCCTTCAACTTGACTTAACGACTGTCATGTTACTGGCAACCGGGACCGAATTCTTAACTTGCTTTCCGAAGCATATATAAATGTTATTCTTCTTCAAAACATAAAAAGGCAAAATTTCCAGTGTTCCAAACAGGATTTTTTTTCTGTAGACCATTAATAATTAGATAACCTAGTTTTAAGTTTAAACGTACAAAAAAGCTATGAGAAATGAATTTATATCACGCTGTACGACGTGTGATATGGCACAGTTCCCGTTGAATTCGCAGAAATGGTAGGTACTATACGAGCACTGACCAGAAACGTTATCATTGGAAAGAAGCCAATGGCTGATATTGTGTTCGATATAATATTTATAACTGTGGGACTGACACTGGTGTACCTTCAAAGCATAAATCAATATTGGGGTGAAGTTTCCGATCACATTATTATATTGTGTTTTACGATCTGTACAACTTATAATGTCTTTAAATATGGAGTATGGGCTGAGCCCAGTGGCTTAGTCCGTGTCGTACTTCGAACCCCCATTGCACCCATTCCATCCCGTCGTATCTTAATTTGAAAAAATGGGCTATCGAATACCAAATTTTTTTCGTATCAAATTAGTTATTCTTGACAGTTGCTTTCAACCAAACAAAAAAACTCTTAAACCAACAAAAAGCAAACAACCAGATTTTCAATATTAGTATAGAAGTCCTATAAAAACATACTTGAACAAAGGGAAACTTAACTTTAACGGCATAAAAGAAAACTAAACAAAGGCTAAGAAATTTATTTATAAGTTCAAATAGAAAAAGAAAAAGTGTCTTACTATTATGGGAGTTTGATTTTTTATAAACTTATTTTAGTTTGAAGTATGACTTAACTTGTGACCTTTGCCTTATAAGGGCACTCTGACCATTTGAGCTACGAAATGAAAGGGTTGGGCCTAATCCCTAAATGAAATCCTCAATAAAATATTTGACACTATGCTTTTTTGCTTTATTTTCATTCCTAGGCAAAGGCGTTACTGACGTAATTCCTATGATGACGTTATTATAAGGTCAATGAACGTTGTTCACATTTTGCCTGAAATACTAATAATACTTCATTGTTTTCCAGTTCTAAGTCATACGAAGTGATAATAACCCTGTTTTTCAAACTGGGTTTGATTTGAAATACTTTTTTAAAAGTATACAATGGCCATTTAGCGTTGCATGTCATATGGCATCGTAGCATTTTAGCTGAGGAGGCAACCTTTTTTCTACGTCACACAACATGTCACCTATTCAAATGTTAATGTAAAAATATCATGTGTTGTGTGTTTTTTGAAAATAAATTTCTTCTTTCTTTCTTTCTATTGCATAATTACCATTTAGTAGTTCATTTTACATACATACATACTGTGACGCCTTTATCCCCGAAGGGGTAGGCAGAGGCATATTAAACGCCCACATTTCACCGAATGCATTTGTGTCCCACGTAACAGGTGGTGAGCCCATTGCCGTGTTTATTTTACAATGCTTAAAACCATGTTAATGAATAAAACGTTTCAGCAATCATTATATTCTCACTTTCGTTTTCACGAATATGAAATTCCGTTACCTTATTAAAAACATGAACAAATAAAACACCTTAAGACTCTTCATCAGTCTCATACCAGCTACGGTTTATCGCAAATTATAAAAGAACTAGTTGACACCCGCGGCTCCGCACACGTGGTGAAGTTTTTCTGTTCCCGTTTGCCACAGGAACTTGTTCCCGGGATAAAAAGTAGCCTATGTGTTATTCTGATGTGTTCGGTAGTAACCGGCGTAGCGTTAAACCAGAAGACGCTAGTTACAGCACAGCTTGAGCCGAAAAAAAAATCGACTTTACATTTAAATTCTTCGTAAATGAATAGTGAAAATGACTGAAAAATTAATAGAATATGTTAGTATTAAAAATTTTCCGGCACAAACGATGACATTCTCCAAATTCCTTCCTCTTCTTATTAATATCATGGACCATTTTCGCTCCTTTTACAAACCGAGACTAAACTTTGCTCTTCATCCTTGGATAAAGCAAGAATCCTTGGATCCTTACAGCAACTTGTTGCTGGAAAGCGCGACCAAGTAGTGGTAGGTATCCTGAGAGCCAAGTCTACTAATGACAAGTCGTAGAATAGAACCAGAATCGCTGTTTTTAGCAATTTTTTTTAGACTATCAAAAATGCAACTGGCTAGCGGCCACTGGCGCGGTGCGAGTTAGTAGAATTCTTCGGTCAACCGATAGAAGTCTTTTGGAGTACGTTTGTAATAGTAGACTACGAAAAACTGTCAAAATTGTACCGGTTGCTTTCAATTGAGCGACGATTTTGATTCTATTCTGACGTAATTGAAATAGTAGTCTTGGCTCCCTGTTGTCGTGACGGACGACTACTGAATAGTGTCGAAGCTGTCACACAGAAAGTACGCGACATTAGTTTTTATTTAATTTTGAGAAGACCATCAGCTAATTATATGACAATACAAGACAAAGTAGCTATACGAAACCCTTTATAAGTCCCCACAGATCTTAGTAAAATACCAACATGTTAAGTCCGTAATTACACGCGAAGTATGGCGATCTATCATCTCTAACTATCCCGTCAGGGCTACAGCGTGAAGATAGTTTGTTAGTTTTTTAGTTAATACTAATAGTCAAATACAAATCAGTAATACTAATTAACCACAATTCAATTGTAATATTAATTATTACGACGCTTTAGCGCTAACGCTAATTAACGCCTGCTCTTTGGCGAGGCCTTTACTGTTTGTCGGTAAGCATGTGTCCGACATGTCGTACATTGTAAACAACCACACTACAATAGCGAATAACTATATTGAATGTTTGACAGGATCCGGAATACACACGACCGTGTATTGTGATGAAAATTGGTGGTCTAGCTGTGGACTGTCATAAGCTGATTTAAGACCTTTCGTTAGCGTTATTACTAAACTAACTATCTTCACGCTGTATTCCTGACAGGGTAGTCAGGGAGGATGAAATCATCATATTTGTTCCGACCCGGGGACCTTAGTGCAGCAGTCGCATTATACGCCACCAAGGCCGTTCAAGAAACAAGTAGGTTGCTTAACTGTCATTTTACACATTATATTAAAAAACTATAATTATATTGTTTTAAATGTTATTTTTGCAAAATTCCGCTTTTTTAAAATGTCGTACAATGTCGACACGTGTTTCGCCTCTGTTTTGTCGCCGACTGTTTGGCAGCAAAAGTATTTACGCGTTCACCTCAACTTTTTGTAGTTCGAACGCAACCAAACGATAGCGCGATGTAGACTTCTAGTTGTCTTGTCTATTTGTGAATAAACTAAGCAAAGCCGAAGTGTGGAAGTCTGTTTGTTCGTTCAGCAAAGTACATCCGTCCCGTTTTATATTTTTTTTAAAAAGCGGAATATTGCAAAAATAACATTTAAAATAAAATAATTATAGTTTTTTAACGCCTGATTCAATTAGACATTTCATTAAACTTGTAAGTTTAAACATTTGGTTGTATTAATTTTGCTTGTCATTCGTAGTGCAGATAAAATCTAAAATATGCTAGTAATGTAGGAATGCCTTTATATTTGTTGATTTTATGATCTACGGTTAAATAACATTATTTTACAAGTTAAATAACTAAAATAACTTAAATATACACAATTACATATAATCAACTGAAAGAAGAGAGAAAATCACTGTACATTACTGCCACTATCACGTTCTCACACCATGCCAAGTGAGATAGCACTTTTTGTGCCTCACCTACCAAGCGGTTTATGCTAGCGACTAGTGCAACTTAAGTGACAGCGAGCCAGAAAGAGTGGCAATGAATTTTATTGCCTTTCTCAGGCTCTATCTATTGTTTTACGAATATTAATATAAATGTAAAAGCAATAATCTTAAAGTCCATAAATGTTACACTGTGACCTACATGAATAAAGTTTTATTTCATTTCATTTGAAATCCTGGAATCTTTGGTATGGTATCCTCTAATACTACTTTGTTGACTACTACTTTGTATCAAATGTGTACGGTCCCTTACATCGAATTTACATTTCAATAAGTTTTGCCAGGAACAAATTATACTCGAAATTCGAATCATTGTTTCTTAAGACGTAGGGTTTGATTTCAGAATGATAAATCGTTTCTAATGTATTTTAGGAAATCCTTTTTTGATTTGCTTAGAAGCGCCCCATTGACTCGGTGTTTTGTAAACGATCACATGTAAACGAATGGGGTACCACTTTGTGGCATTAACATTTGCGAGCGTTTCCGTGCTTTGGAAGGCACGTTAAGCCATTGGTCCCGGTTGCCAGTAAAATCGTTAAGCCAGCCAACCAGGGTTAACGACATATGGGCGGCTTGAAAAATTACAACAGCAAGTCACCACAGCCTACGCCTGTCCATTTCAACACGGCAATGGGCTCACCACCTGTTACGTGGGACAAAAAAGCATACGGTTGCGCATGTGGGTGTATAGTATGCCTCTGCCTACCCTGAATATTAAATGAGCTAAGATCTAGATAATCCGAAAAGCTTTAAATCTCGCGAATATTGTATAAAAACAAATAATTTTATATTTGAACACGGAAATTGTAGACAAAACCGCCAATCTCAGCGCTACAGTTAAACAGGTAATTTGTGTGTATCTCTCGTTATTTTAAATGTTAATATTTTAGAATTCATTTAGTTAGTGTTGAGTTTTACATTTAAATGTAGATTATAATTTAAACTTTGTTAAAGCGTCTTTTGAATTTTTTGAAGACAGGGTTCAGCATCTTTTTTCTTAACTTGTTTTTTATACCACTGAAGTACCACGGCCCACCTGATGGAAAGTGGTCACTGTAGCCTATGGACGTTTGCAAATCCAGAGGTGCACTTGCGCTGCCGACCCTTTAAAAACCTTCTAAACCCCTTTTGATCAACCCCATACAGTAGACGTAACCCCAGACAGAAAGTTCATTCCACAATAGTACGTGGAATAAAACTTCTATCGTACCTAGCCGTATGTGAGTGTTCCAAATGTAAAGTGTGAGGGTGAACACCTTGTCTATGGCGAGAGGTGCGATGTTGATGATGTACATGTTAATTTTGAGATAGAGGTGCGTCACGCCACGTCGGAAACTGTGACGTTTCCCTTGACAAAGGAATTTTGTTCCATTCGAATCAAATCGAGATATACCGAAATTTTCGCGTGAGATAAACCGTTTAGTTAGTAATAATAAATTGCTTGTGTTAAGAGCGGGTTTACGTTGGTACTTTTATCTACGTGTTTAAATCAACAAGTAATATTTCCCCGGAATTAAGGTCTTTGGATTTATCTGCTTACTAACTTACGAGTATCTGGCGTTTATCTTAATCCTACCGAGGATAAGTAGTTAAATGGCTATCTCTTTCAACGATAAAGAAAAAAAACTACTTCGCTTTTTGTATAAAACTGCATGACATCAACATATTGACTTACAGCCGTCCGCAATTATGTACATTAACTGGGGGCTGAGTCTACTATTTTCCAATAGAAAGCCGTTCTAGTTCTATTCTAAAGCAGTTATATTGCGATTAGTCCCAAACAAGGTAGTCTACGACAACTATTATATATTTGACAATCACACTCAAGCTGCGGAATAGAGACAAATATATACAGACATACATACATACATATTGTCGCACCTTTATCCCCGAAGGGGTTGGCAGAGGCATATTAAACGCCCACATTTCCCCGTATGCATTTTTGTCCCACGTAACATGTGGTGAGCCCATTGCCGTGTCAATAAAATAATATTGTCAATGTAAAGTGCCGTGTCAAAAAAATATAGCTATCAAAATATTAATATAGACTACCGCAAATGCAAATTAAAACTAACTAGACGCTATACGTGTTAATAACGGGCTACGAAAACTGTCAATTTTTTACCGGCTTTCTATTGAGCGACGATTTCTATTCTCTTCTGACGCGATTGAGTTAGTAGACTTGGCCCCCTGGTGTGCTGCCACATCATATAGCTAAGAATCGAGAGCATGACTTGCAATGCAAAATGCAAATGCAAGAATGCAACTGATCTATATACCGCGGAGAGACGTGTGACACGCCACTTTTGGTCAGCGGTATAGTGTTGTTTACATCTTAGATGCTACAATATAGTATAACACTAAGTTACAATAGGATATTACAATATTATTATTTTTGTAGTTTAGATTACAGGGTCCAATCTTGGTATTACCGCAAGGTATAATTTATTTTATACAACCTATAATGAATAACCCTTAATGAATTTATGTCTATAGGGAGTTCATTGGTACATATGATTACGAAGATGTTTATACACATATCTTTTCTTTTTTCCGTTGGTTTGTTCACGTCCTACGAATGATTGAGGAGAGACTGATGAAGAATAAAAAGAAAGTGAAGAGTAGAAGGAGTTTGAATAGAGATTTAGAGGTCCAAGACTTATATACGAAGATCACGTGAGTAGATTGCTCAAAAACCGAATGTTCAAAAGTACTCGGATGCCCAGACGGGTATGAAGCGATTAATGAATCTACAGGAAAGGAAAGAAGTATGCATGGATCGCAAAGCCTGGCTATCTGTCCTCTCTAACTACCCTGTATATGTAAGGATACTGCGTGAAGAAAGATAGACATTCTTTAAGATTAAATAAGAAAACCAGAACGCTACCATGAACTATGTTTACATAGCGCATCAAACAAAAAAAAATCGATAAATCTCAAGAAATATCCTAATAAACAAGTACCAAATATAAATCGATGGAAAACGGACACAAGATCTTATTATCGAATTACACTTCACCAAGGGAGTATGTAAAAAATGCTGTGTTATAAAAGATGTTCCATCGTCGTTAGAATAGAGCTCATGAATAATTGAGCGGACCGTAGGGGCGGACATAAGTCATGAATTGGATATCGAAGAACCGTATTTCACGATGGACTCGGCGTTGGTTTTTGTTCAAGTTTTTATAAACTGCTGTAGTGATATGGGTCAGAAAACGTTTGAAAAAGAACACGAACTAAAAAAGAAAATATTATATATTGTTCAAAAGTAGAGGGTAGAAGGAGTCAGGGTACCGAGACTTATATATGAAGACCACGTGAGCAGATTGCTTAAAAACCGAAAGGTCAAAAGTACTCGGATACCCAGACGTGCGTGTATGAAGCGATTGATGAATCTCGAAGAAGCGAAAGAAGTATGTATAGATCGCGAAGCCTGGCGATCTGTCCTCTCTGACTACCCCGTCAGGGATACAGCGTGAAGTTAGTTTAGTTTTTTAACTAAAAAAGAGAAATACTTTATTTATTTACTTACCTAAAGCAATATCCAAAAATACATATAAATTTAGCCATAATCTAGACGTTCATAAGTGTTACATTGTTACCTACATGAATAAAGATAATATCATTTGATTACATTTTCAGTTTGGCAGTTTTGAATGATAGTGTCAGTACTAAGCCGGAAAAGGGCATGCTCTGTTGATTCGGTCACGTCCAATGAAGAAGTAAGACGTGCATGTATGAAACGATTAATGAATCGGCAGGCACCAAAAGAAGCATGCGTGAATCGCAAAGTCTGGCGTTCCGTCCTCTCTGACTACCTCTAGGAACCAGAACGAAACGATTTAAAAAATCGTTTATCTGTCGAACAGTAACCTGAAAAGCTCTGCCAGCGCATGTTTTTCTTCCTCTTACAATCCCGGGTTCTTCAAGCGGAGCGTGAAAAAGCTAGATAGAATTATTATCTTATTTAAATATTGTTCTACAATTTATATCACACATTTTAATATATGGTTAAAGAAAAGTTAAAATGAACACGGACTGCCAATATCAAATTGAATCAATTGGATGATTTCAATGAGAACTGGAATTTGAATACATTTATAGAATGTTGATATCGAATTTCAATTGTTTTCAAATCTTCTTTTCATTTAAAATGTTTAAACCGAGACATACTTTAAGTTGTATAATATTATAGGATGCTGAATATGCCTACAGCAATGTGGGCGTGAATGTTTTACAGTTAATTATTTAGATTACTCTTATACATTTCAGAAGATCTTTATCCAACTATAAAGAAATTAGATAAAAATCCTATACAGTCTTGTTTGTTTTTCACCTACAAGTAATAATATGAGAATTTTATCAGTACCTGCAGTTGAAGTCATTTAAATACGTATTATCTATACCAAAAAGTAAGTATGCGATGCGAGCTCAGTATCTAAGCTAACCTATAATTCAAAGCCCATAAAGCAAACTATCTTCACCATGATAACTAAAAATTTATTTTAAAATTTTGCCTCTAAGGGGGTAAAAAAGGGGGTCGAAGTGTATCAAATATGTAACGTGCAAAGTTGGAAGGCGCAGCTAGTCAATACACACATACATATTGCCTTTATCCCCGAAGTTTGTCTACCCGAGACAGAGGCATACTTTACATCCACATTTCACCGAATGCATTTTTGTCTCACTTGTCTATATTATTAAAATTACGGGGTGATACACTCATCTATCAAACCCTGACCGAAACTCTTACACCAAGAAACTTAAAATTTTAGCATGACGTAAAAGAGACCCAGGAGTTTTTTGTGAATTCAACAGTGAGTTATCTTATCCGCAACTTCGACGGTTCGGACATTATGTCAATTCGAAACGATTTTTCAAAATTCATAGAACGGATATTGTTGATTTTGATCTTAGCTATCTAGTCTTAGATGTATCCCTGACGGAGTAGTCAGAGAGGTCAGATCACCAGGGTTCGCAATCCACGCATACTTCTTTCGCTTCCTGCAGATTCATCAATTATATCCGAGTACTTTTGAGTTTTCTGTTTTTGATTAATTTGCTCACGTGAAAATGACCAAATGACTTTTTATTACTATTAAGTGCAGATCATTCTTATTGAAATTAATGAATTTATAATTTTAAGCTTGCATAATAGTCTTCGTTGCTCCATGTAACGTATCCATTCTATTTTGTATTCTGATTGCGGCCAGGCGTGTTCTTCAATACCCGCAAGATTGGTTATGTGTACTTTGATATAATGCGGCGTTCGCTTTGGGACTAGATTGTTTATGGGAACTTCTATATTGTATATCACATCGGACTGTCGTGTATACAACTATTTTCTTATAATATTTCCTGATTTGTTTTCCGTTTCTAATTTAGCAGTACTCGCTGGCGTATTACTCGGTGGCGCAGTGGTGGTAGTGTTTACGACTGCCGCGCTAAGGTTAGAGGTTCGATTCCCGGATTAGAACAAATATTTGTTTCGTAGTTTGGGTGTTTCCTATGTAAAATATGTATGTATTTAAATATAAGTATGTATATCAGTTGTCTAGATCCCAAACAAGATTATGGCTTAGTTTAAGCTAGGTGGCGCTGTGTGAAACTTTCTCACAATATTTGTTTTTATATGATTTAAGGTCAACTTTAATTGTTTACTGCTAGATTACAAACAGAGAAGTATATTTTTTACATAAAATACTTAAATGAAAATATGGTCTCACTCACTTTTGTTGGGGGCATCCCCTCGGATATTATACTGAATAGTCACCAACTAAAAAAACACGATCAATACTCTAGTATAATTATAGCCTCACTTGAAATATAATTACGGATGAATTTCGACGAAATTTCGAAGAAAGATTTTCTTGAGGCGATGGAAATAAAAGTTAAATGATATTGGACGTTGGAACTTTTATCAAAAAAACAAGTGCGTGTCGGTCTTTAATATGGACATAGTACAGAATAGATACATGAACTTATACAGTAAAATCTCGCAGAACAGAAGGACAAGGACTGCTTCTGTGGCGCTGTGGGAGTGCATCCGACTGCTACGCAAGAGGTCGTGGGTTCGATTCCCACTCAGGACTTTGTGTGATGAGCACGATGGTTTATTCTGTTTCTGTGTGTTATTTATCTATAATATGTATGTATTTAGAAATATATAAGTATGTTTATCAGTTGTCTAGATGCATAACACAAGCTAATATTAGCTTACTTTGGGCTAGATGGTTCTGTGTGAAAAGTGTCCCACGAAGTGTCCCACATAAATACCGATTAGATTCCGTATATTATCATAAAAGGCTCGCACGCATATATTCGCTAGCATGTGTTAGCGCTAGCTTTCTAAGAGACTTTGCAGACTAGCTATTAGTGAACGAGCGCCAAACCCATCAAAATCGTAAAAAAAGGAGAATTGCCATGTGGGAACATTTTTTTTTTATTTTATTAGGCACTATACATAAATACATAAACTTATAATAAAGCCTAAATGGCCTTGGCTTAACACGATGCTGAGTATGACCACAGCTCTGATTTCCAACCAAAGCCCCCAAGGTGTCTTGTACGTATGCCTCGCTATTGATTGACAAATGTATGCTATAAATATAAAATATAAAATCTGTGTGTCAAAAAACATTTGTGTGGCGCTGCGTCATGCTGTACTATCAAGTACGTTTCAAATAAGACAAACTTGACTAGTCCTGGGTGCTATGTCTACTAATTCAATCGCGTCAGAAGAGAATAGAAATCGTCGCTCAATAGAGAGCCGACAAAAAAATTGACAGGTTTCGTAGTCTACGATTACAATTGCGCTCCAGTAGAACCGCCTGTGAGTAACGTTTAATTTGCATTTTTGGTAGTCTATATTAATATTTTGATAGCTTAAAACAGCTATTTTGTCTCTTTTCTGCAGCTTGAGAAGTGTGAATATGAAGTATATAGTTTTAATAGACTACCTAGATTTGGACCAATCGAAATATAACCGCTATAAGATAGAACTAGAACGGCTTTTTATTGGAAAATAGTAGACACGGCCCACTGGTTTCGTGTATCATAGTATGAATTACTTACGAAGGATTTCAACCGTATTTTCGCGTCAAGAACGTTGACATTTTACACATAAATATTCCCTTATGACACTTCTTCTAATTTTACTATTTCTATGTTTCTACTGCACACTGAAAATCGCCAGTCGCCGCGGCCAAGTCGCTAAATCGTTCGACCATGATACCGCGTCTAGACGCATACTTATGACTTTACGCAAATTAATTTATCAAAATCCTGATCACCGATTCTAAAAGTAACTAGTCCATCTTTCGTACGACTATTATCATTTTCTTCCCATCCCAAGGTTGCCTGGAAGAAATTGCTTGTAAGCGATAAGGCCGCCCTTTAGACAATGTCTTGTAAATATCTTTGTGATCTAGATGTAATTTAAATAAATAAATATCCATCACGCCTTATCCCCGAAGGGGTGGCAGAGGCATATTATATGCCCACTTTTCACCGTGTGGAGTCCTGTCCCACGTAATAGGTGGTGAGCCCATTGCCGTGTTGAAATAGAAAGACGCAGGTTGTGGCTACCTGCTGTTGAAATTTTTAAGCCGCCCATAAGGCCTTCAACCAGGCTTAACGACTGCCATTTTACTGGCAACCGGGACCAACGGCTTAACGTGCCTTCCGAAGCACGGAAACGCTCGCAAATGTAAATGCCACGAAGTGGTCACCCATCTGAGTACCAGCCATAGTGAAAGTTGCGTAACTCAGTGATCGTTTACAGAACACTGAGACCGCGGGGCCACGAGCGCTTAATTAGATGTAATTTTAATTTGGTTTACAAATAAAGTTTTATTCTATGATATTCTAGTCTGTCGTGTCACTTAAATTCGGTCACACATAGGTACTCGTAGAAATCTAGGCGTGCAATTTACCGCACCTCAACGTTATTTTGCCTCGAGCTCCGTCCGGTATTTTTGTAAGTCCATAGTCTATCTCTCTATATAGGTAGGTACATAATGTGTATGTCATGAATAAAGATGTTCTTTGCTTCTTTCTGTTTTAACTTTTATTGCACACTAAGTTCTAATGACTTTCTCATTTTCAAGCACATTACCTATACTAAGATAATGTTATCTTTTTTCACCGTTGTGATTTGAGGAAAACTAGACAAGCAGCATTTATTTTCCATTAATAACTAGGTGACTCTCACGTCTTTGCCCGTAACTTCGAACTCCCGTCGCACCTTTCATCAATAATGCTTAAAAAATTGATTTGTCGACATTTCTGACTACTGCTCCGCTCTCCAGGGTAGTGGCGTGATGAGATATAGCCGTTAGCCTTCTCCAATAACTGTGTTATCCAACACAAGAAGAATTTTTCAAATTGGATCTGCAGTCCCTGAGATCAGCGCGTTCAACCAAACAAAGAAACAAACTCTTCAGCTTTATATAACATAACATAACATAACATAACATAACGTAACATAACATAACATAACATACTTTCACGCCTTTATCCCTGAAGGGGTAGGCAGAGGCGTACAATACGCCCACGTTTCACCGTATGCTTTGCTTTTTGTCCCACGTAACAGGTGGTAAGCCCATTGCCGTGTTGAAATGGAGAGGTGCAGGTTGTGGCGACCTGCTGCTGAATTTTCTTAAGCCGCTCATAAGTCATTCAACTGGCTTAACGACTGCCATGTTACTGGTAACCGGGATCAACGGCTTAACGTGCCTTCCGAAGCACGGAAACGCTCGCAAATATAAATGCCACACAGTGGTCACCCGTCCGAGGACCAGGCATAGTAAAAGTTGCTTAACGCAGTGATCGTTTACAGAACACTACGCCCGCGGGGCCACGAGCTTTATATATTAGTATAGAAAATAGATTATATAGTAGTAAAGATACAAAAATTAGATACCAGACGGAATTTGTCTCCGTTTAAAACTTTTACGCGAAGAAACATTTTGATTTATACGTGTAGTTGCAATCCTGAATATCATGTTAAAATTACATGCTGAGATTGTCATCACAACGTTATCTTAGGTACGATTTATGAACTCACGGGAATATATTCTTTTCTGGATTGTTCATAGTTGAGTTGACTGCTAAAATTGAACTGGTAGAGAATACCTTTGCTTTTAGTTACATAATTTGATTGTGAATAAAGTTCAAATAAATAAAGTAAAATAAAATAATAAGCAGTCTGCTAGTAGACTAAGGGCCGTATTCCAGAACGTTTATCAATACTCAAGAAACACTTGAGAGTAGTATTTATAAGGCTAAAACTAGCCCCAAGCGTCGATTGAGTATTGAGAAAAGTTTTGGATACGGCCCTAAGGCTCGTATTTTAAAAGACTTTAGGTACTTGAAAATAGTTTTAAGACTAGATTCTCATTACTAAGACACCTTTCAAAATACGGACCTAAGGGCAGCAGGGAGCGTTAATTGACGAGATTATCCCCTAACCTTTCCTGAAACTTGGTAAATAGCAGATGTACCTGGCAGTTTTGTAAGTGCTGGTCTCTCTTCATGGTAGGAAGTCCAACATAAAATGTCAATACTCTGCACCCAGGAATTAGTGAATACTTTGCACGTCCAAAATAAAGTATGGTTGATAGGCCGGAAAAAATATATTAATTGTTCTTTTTTTACTCTAACGATCATATTTATATATTACTAGCTGACCCGCGCAACTTCGATAGCGCCACTTAAAAGATTTGTTACAAAATATGTGATAAATGAAGAACCGCTCCACTGATTTGGTCAAACTTCACATAAAACATCTCCTAAATAGTCCGAACAAAACTTAAACATTTGGTTTGGATAGGCGAGCCCGTTCTTGAGTTATACAATTACAACGAAAAGTGGCATTGATTATTATATATATAGATTAGTATCCAAAATTATAGACGGGTAGTTTCTATAGAGACTGAATGTAATCAGAGAGTTGGTTTGAATATTTGGGCCACATCTGGTTTCAAAAGTTTGGAACCATGTCGCATTTCAATCGAAGCTTCAAAGTTATCTCTTTATCTAACTGTGTGTGTGTAGGTCGATGATTTTGACTTGTATAGGGGATAGCTCACTCACTCGATTCGCTCGTTCATTTGGTGATTATAAGCAAGAAACAAAATACTATTACCTACAGTGTAGGACAAGGACACATAAGTGGAATGAATGATAGAAGAATTACGAAATAAATATAATTTGACACGTGAGAATAGACTTTAACGTGGCCTTTCTTGTAAATGGAAAATGCTAAGTAAGTTTACAATTATTTTTTTATAAAGTCATTGCATCTACCACCATTCCAACCACCGGACATTAACATCTCTATTAAATTTAGGGCAAACTAATCAACTGTTGTCACATAACTTCAAAGAACAATGTACATTAATTATTGTAAGACATCATACATTTTTTGAGAAGCGCTCGTGGCCTCGCGGTCTCAGTGTTCTGTAAACGATCACTGAGTTACGCAACTTTCACTATGGCTGGTCCTCGGATGGGTGACCACTTTGTGGCATTTACATTTGCGAGCGTTTCCGTGCTTCGGAAGGCACGTTAAGCCATTGGTCCCGGTTGCCAGTAAAATGGCAGTCGTTAAGCCTGGTTGAAGGCATTATGGGCGGCTTGAAAATTTCAACAGCAGGTAGCCATAACCTGCGTCTGTCTATTTCAACACGGCAATGGGCTCACTACCTATTACGTGGGACAGGAATCCACACGGTGAAAAGTAGGCGTATAATATGCCTCTGCCACCCCTTCGGGGATAAGGCGTGATAGATACATACATACATTTTTAAAGATCATCCATGGAGTTTTTAGCCAGATCTTTTCTATGAAAGGTAGGCTACCCTTGGAACTGGCAACTAGAATCACTTTCATTTTAAATATTGTCATGAGTATTCATAAGTGCCTTAAATAATCTACTTGAAAAAAAACATTTTTAATTTAAAATTTGGAAGCGTTAGCGAGAGACAACCATTAAGCAACATTCCTTGTTCTGTGGACATGACTATAATTATTTAAGTATCTCAACCAAGTGTTTCTAATAAATATAATCACTTATGAGTTTAAAGAAAACTACCTACTCCAGTAATAATAACCCTTAAAAAGTCTGAGTCTTCAAGAGTAGGATTTTCTGAAGACCATCCTGGTTCAGCACCAGGACTACGTGACCGTATTGCAAGATCATAACCTGCAAGGTACCTACTCATTGAAACTTATCTATTCAACCCAAATAAGATAGTCCGCTGTGAGTTTTCGAAGAGTTGGGGTCTCTGGAGACCATTCTGGTTGCAGTATCAGGTCGAAGTTATCAACTAATGGTTATTTACCGATTATACTATCGAGTAATCATACACCAAAAATGCTTTATATCATTTTGGAAGAGTGCTGATACTCTTACACTGCTAGACCGATATAAACCAAACATAGATAAGAAGCACCGCAAGGAAACTGGCTTCCAATAGAAAAACAAAACGCATCGAAACAGTCCATCCATTTAAGAACTACGATGCCACAGATAGACACACACACACCGCCATTGACGTCAATCTTATAACACTCCTCTTTTTGCGTCGGGGGTTACAAGGCATTATTAAGGACTTACGGGTGGACTGTCATTTATCTATCAGTTCAACGTACTCGTATTTTAGATAAAAATATTATAAAGCTGAAGAGTTTGTTTATTTGGTTAAACGCGCTAATCTCAGGAACTACTAGTCCTATTTGAAAAATTATTTAGCCCATTTATCGAGAAAGGTTAATGACTATATATCATCACGCTACTACCCTGGAGAGCGGAGCAGTAGTCATAAATGTCGACATTATGCATTATTGTAGCATTTATAAGTAAAATGATTAAATAGGTGCGACGGGAGTTCGAAGTAAGTCACGGGCGAAGCCGAGGGGGTCACCTAGTTTTAGATAAAGTTAAGCGTTAATAACGTTTTATTAACGGCTTTTATATAGTTTGTGGAGCACTTGGACCAATCTCTGCGCAAACATTGGCCCATTGACGTTACAACCATATTTTGCTTGAGTGATTTAGAGAGAAAATATCATTGAAAGTAGACGCCATTATCGATATTTATCTGTTCTCGGGAATGGTTTGCCTTATCTTCAAAGGATACTCAAGTACTTGGGCCATCGAATTTTCCTTCTATACAAATATTTGGACTTAGCTTTATTAGCGTCATAGAAACTTTAGTATAAGTCCAATGTTTTACTGCTTAGAATGCTGCGACATTACAAAGGATGCTAAAGGATACAAACAAGGGCGAAAAACAGGAAGATATGTAGGAAAGTGAATCTCGCAGGCTCCGAAGCGAGGACTTATGCGATTAAAGTTCGTATCATGCTGATGATGAAACACTGAAATCAAAAAATTCAGCTATTTACTTAAATTGTCTTCGTACGGTAGGGTTTTCAACAAAACATTCGTTATAAATGAGAAATACAATCTAATATTCTAAAAAAAAACGAACAATTTACGTAGTTGAATATTCCTATAAAATATACAGGGCTCAGTTCCAATTAATATCGAAACATCTTGTAGTGACAAATTAAAATCGCTACCTTAGAGATTTCTGAAGCAAGACGTGCTTTCGTAAACAAATTTAATATTTGAACACTTCCTAAAAAGAGTGTTGCGTATAAATTTTGATGGAACTTTTCTAATTTTGTACGCAAAACTGCGGACAGGTTTGTTGATTAAATAAATAAAAGGCTGGTTTTAGACAGTGCAATAAGAGTTTTGTTACCATCTAAAAATTTTTGCATTTGACAGGATTACAAAGTGTCAATAGTGCACTTGTTAATTACATTTTAAGCATTAAAGAACCATTGATATACCTTTTCATTTTAGTCTTTTTAATTAAAAGAAGAAGGAGAGGGTTAGAGGGTAGAAGGATTCAGGGTAGGCCGAGACTTACATAATTATGAAGACCACGTGAGCAGATTACTCAAAAACGGAATAGTCAAAAGTACTCGGATACCCAGACGTGCGTGTTTGAAGAGATTGATGAATCTTGAAAAAGCGAAAGAAGTATGCCTGGATCGAGAAGCCTGGCTATCTTTCCTGTCTGACTGACCCCGTCAGGGATACAGCGTGAATATAGTTTAGTTTAGTTTTACTTTAATAGATAATAAAAAAATTTTTCAACATTTTTATTGTTCATCATCCTCTTGCCCTTGTCCCAATTTACTTGGGGTCGGCGCAGTATGACATGACAACATTTTTATTGTTATTTACCACAAAAGAAAAAAAAACGGAACCCTTATAAGATCAGTTTCTGGTCTGTCGGTAAAATAAATAAATAAATATCCATCACGCCTTATCCCCGAAGGGGTGGCAGAGGCATATTATATGCCCACTTTTCACCGTGTGGATTTCTGTCCCACGTAATAGGTGGTGAGCCCATTGCCGTGTTGAAATAGACAGACGCAGGTTGTGGCTACCTGCTGTTGAAATTTATTAAGCCGCCTATAAGGCCTTCAACCAGGCTTAACGACTGCCATTTTACTGGCAACCGGGACCAACGGCTTAACGTGCCTTTCGAAGCACGGAAACGCTCGCAAATGTAAATGCCACAAAGTGGTCACCCATCCGACGACCAGCCATAGTGAAAGTTGCGTACCTCAGTGATCGTTTACCGAACACTGAGACCGCGGGGCCACGAGCGCTTTGTATTTTATACTAATCATTATAAATTGTGTCACAACAATTTATAGTTAATACAATATTCTTTGGATATCAAATCATTAACATTGCTAAGAGGAACTAAGTAGTGTAATATATTAACTAAAGGTTTGATTTAAATTATAATTTTTTCGTTAAATTAATGATCCAGAAGTCTTTTCAATTACACTGGAATCTAGAAATGCTGCTTTTTGGAATTGACCTGGAAATATTTATGGCATTGCAAGTCTGTAGTTTTAATTAAGCCTAACTTTTATCACACAATTAAATAAGTTAAAAACAAAAACGATAGTCCTGTATCGTCACGCATTCCATTCACAGAATTCGTCAAAAATTGTCTTGTTTTAAATTAAGATCACAGATTTAAGTTAAGGTTATAATGTAACTCTACGAATGTGCGAGACGATAGCCACATACATATTCCACAGTCATCCGTAGAGCTGGAACACAATAGGTAACCATATTAACAAACTATATTATAGGAAAATGTCACAAAACTACTGGCTTTAGTTTAATTACAGAATCTGAATCTAAAAATTTGATATTGTGTCTAGTAAACATATGCCCAATTAGTTAATTGATTTAAGTTATGTCCAAAAATAAATTGAGTAAAACAAAAAATATATAACATCATTTTAAAGTAAAATGACAAGTCATCAGAATAAATCTATAAATCATCAGAATAAATTAGGGTCGAAAACCTAAATGGTAGTTCCCGTTGACCTAGAATCACGATACTTGGACCGATTTTTTTTTTTTTGTATTCATTAATACATATAGCCATGCCTATATCCCCGAAGGTAGAGGGAGAGGGAGAGGGAGAGGGAGAGGGAGAGGGAGAGGGAGACGGAGAGGGAGAGGGAGAGGGAGAGGGAGAGGGAGAGGGAGAGGGAGAGGGAGAGGGAGAGGGAGAGGGAGAGGGAGAGGGAGAGGGAGAGGGAGAGGGAGAGGGAGAGGGAGAGGGAGAGGGAGAGGGAGAGGGAGAGGGAGAGGGAGAGGGAGAGGGAGAGGGAGAGGGAGAGGGAGAGGGAGAGGGAGAGGGAGAGGGAGAGGGAGAGGGAGAGGGAGAGGGAGAGGGAGAGGGAGAGGGAGAGGGAGAGGGAGAGGGAGAGGGAGAGGGAGAGGGAGAGGGAGAGGGAGAGGGAGAGGGAGAGGGAGAGGGAGAGGGAGAGGGAGAGGGAGAGGGAGAGGGAGAGGGAGAGGGAGAGGGAGAGGGAGAGGGAGAGGGAGAGGGAGAGGGAGAGGGAGAGGGAGAGGGAGAGGGAGTTTTTTTAATTTTTTTTTTTTCTAAACTTGGTAATATTATAAACAGCACTAAATTAGACGTCACCTATTTACGTCTAATTTTAGTGAAAAGAAAAATTTTAGTGGGACGTTTATTAATTTTAGTAACCGTTTGAAACTTGAAAACTATTAAAACGTTGCAACGTGAAAAATATACATAGACAGTTCAATCACCAAGTTAGTCGGCAAATATTTACATTCGACTGTCTATGTAAATTTTTACATCTTGTTTAATTTTATCATATAAAATGCATTTTAGTGACATCAGATACAAATTAAGTGCTATTTATGATAGCACAAACTTTAGTTCGACTTAATAACAGAATAGCATTTGGCAGTCTCTTAACAAAAATTAGAAAATTTTAGTGAAATTTTTTAGTGATCTCAACAACAGAATTAGCACCATTATCGTCACGAACAAAGGCGGTATACTAGATCCACCGATGGTTTGGCTGGTTATTATTGAAAATTGTCTGGTAAAGAAGGGAATTATAACCGACACCAGATTTGAATTCATTATTTTCGGTTTGATTAGTTTTTAGTTTATATAGTTGTTGTAGAAAAAAATATTGTTAGTTTTTTTTTTATATAGCGTCAATTCAGGCTTGGGCTATGAAATCTAGACAACTAATAAACATACTTATATATTTCTAAATACAAACATACTATTCTAAAAAATCAAATTTGAAATATATAATATACTGATAATTGCCACATACACAGATAAGTACTCGGATACCCAGACGTGCGTGTATGAAGCGATTGCTGAATCTACAAGAAGCGAAAGAAGTATGCATGCTGGCGATCTGTTCTCTCTGACAACCCCGTCAGTGATACAGCGTGAAGATAGTAAGTTAGTTCTAACTGCTACGAGTAAGATTCGACTATGAGACCTTAGCAACGATACATACACTACCAATTATCCACAGTGGCAGTCAAACATTTATTGATATCGTAGTGATTGTAGCCATCTTCCTCTTGATGGACTATCATAGTGATGTCCAAATACATTGCGTCTCGGTAAAGGGTTCTTAGCACTAAGCTCTTTATGTCTGAAAGGAAACAAGCCCACATGGTAGCACTCCTCTGTAAGTAGAGAAAGTTGAGTGCGGCTGATGCGGGTTTATGATAAAAGGGATTCCCCCAGAACATCACCATATGACAGCCCCTGAGCTTTCATCATTCGTTAATAACAACTGTATTACCAACGCCCAGGACAAACAACTTACCTACCTTACAAACCAACCGTGGCATAAAATGGTTAACAGTAATTTAGCAAGCCTAAGCTTAAAGTTACTGAATACGTCTAACAAACAATTTAGTATTTAGTCTCAAATTGGGTCAGCATACTTTAGGGACAGTTCATGCTTTCAATCGTGACGGGACCCCTCTTGATAAGTAATGACAAATACTTAACATGATTATCAATTTCATTAAGCAAATGCGTCCTTGTAGACTCAGCAAATGG